>OW121740.1:59142999-60342999 GCA_933228675.1 Stomorhina lunata | reverse complement strand
TACTGTACCAAATTTTGTTGAAATCGGTCCACATTTGAAAATAGCTCCCATACAAACTCTTCTTTAAAAACGCACTAAATGAGACAAAAAAATCACTAAAACGCTCGTAAATCTAAAAATATTGAAAATTTTAAGTTTATTTTTTGCATACATAATTTTTGTAATAACCGTAATCAATTTGTCAAATTTCGAGATAATCGGTCCACATTTGACCCTCATATAAGTCTAAATGACGGAAACAGGTTAAATATATACGTTTTGAGAAAATGTTTGTGTGATGGCAAAATTTAGCAAATATTTGTCTTTATACAGGAAAAATAACACCTTTGACCTTAGTGGTGAAGGGTATCGTATGGTCGGGCTTGACCGACTTTAGCGCTTTCTTACTTGTTTTTAATTGACATTCATTGAAATAATAGCTGTGTTCCAGAACTACCAATACTGAACAATACTGTACAAGTTTCAATCAGAAATTACAATTAAGTGTTCCTGTACTTGAAAAAATTGTAATTGAGAACGAATTTGAAAAAATTTTAAAATTTTCTCTTTACAATAACTTACATGTTTTTGCCAGAACAATTTTTCCTGGCAAACATTTAAAAATTTTCAAAAAAATATTTATCAATTAAAAACAAACAAAAAATTCGAAAAATTGTTATTAAAAATTAAATTCAGAAAAACTAAAATGTGTTTAACGGTTTTAAGAACGTTTAATTCGATATTTTTAACCTTTATCAATTGTGGACTTCAATTTTGGTGTTTTGTGTTCCCGTACTTCTGTGCAGCGATGCCAACTCTACCACTTTTGTAGTAGATCTACTACTTTTGGGTATCATTCTCCACTCTACCACTTTTTAAGTAGAATCTACTACTTTTTTAAGATTTTTCAAAATTGTGTTAAATCAATTTTTCGTTACCAAAACTGCAGCATTGAACACCTGTTTCAAAAAAAAATATATATATTTTTTGTAACATGTTCTTCTTTTTAGATTCATGCCCCTAAGACCCTAGCGAATTATATTAGGAATGGAAGCTTTTAAGAAATATAACATTTCATTTCTCTCTAGAAGAAAATATACAAACGTGTTAAAAATTTCTGGCATCATGTTTCAAGAATGAACAAATGCTCCCCTTGACACAAAAATTGCTTGTGCTTCCACATAGTAATTTCCTTAAAATTCTAATAGGAATAAACTTTCTACTGACACTCTTCAGGGAGAGTAAATGCTGACACCAACAGATGAACATTTTAAATTATTTAGTAAGGATTCGAATAAAAAATTATCTTTTATAAGCTCTAGTTTATTTTTCAAATTACATTCAATATGTATGTATATTTATTGATACACATTAAACACCATTTTTTAAACAAACCGTTAAATAAATATTCTAACTTTAAAATTTTTTAAAAGCTTGAATAATAAAAGTGGTAGATCTACCACTTTTTGAAAATAAATTTTGTGGAATCTACTACTTTTTAATGTCGAATCTCCCACAAAGTAAAATTTTTGGTTGGCATCACTGCTTCTGTGTAAGTTCTGCTGTTTTGGAGAGTAACTGATAAATAAATTACTCTCATTTGCAGGAGCTCACCCAGAAAGTAAAGAAACAGACCTAATATGTTTGTTCCCGTACTTTAACGAAACAACCCAAACTTACTCAAACGTATTCCAGTACAAATTTTTTAATTGAAATTGTTGTTTTTTAAGTAATTTCTGACAACATCGGACTGTTTTGGGTATTTTCGTTAGAGTACGGGAACAAACATAATTTGTTACCCAAACTTAATCGAAAGAAAAAGTAAGAGGGGAAAGTGAAATTACTCTTACAATTTAGTAAAGACTTAAACCAAAAAACAAAAAAAAAAAACAAGTAAGAGTGTTATATTCGGCTTTGCCGAATCTTATATGCCCTTCACCAATAGGGTTCAAATAACAAAATTTTTATTTATGATTTTATTCAATTCTTTATGCCAAATTTTATTCAATAGTGTTTTTAGAAACTTTTAGAATAATATATTACATTTGTAAGAGAATTTATATATATTTTAACATAACTTGTGTGTGAATTACGAATATATCAATATTTGTCTAAAACAAGTAAGAAAGCACTATAGTCGGTCAAGCCCGACCATACGATACCCTTCACCACTAAGGTCAAAGGTGTTATTTTTCCTGTATAAAGACAAATATTTGCTAAATTTTGCCATCGTACAAACATTTTCTCAAAACTTATAAATTCAACCTGTTTCCGTCATTTGGACTTATATAAGAGCTAGGGTTAAATATGGACCGATTATCCCGAAATTTGGCAAATTGATTACAGTTGTTACAAAAATTATGTGTACAAAAATAAACTCAAAATTTTCATTATCTTTAGATTTACGAGCGTTTTAGTGATTTTTTGTCTAATTTAGTGCGTTTTTAAAGAAGAGTTTGTATGGGAGCTATGGTCAAATGTGGACCGATTTTAACGAAATTTGGTACAGTGATTTTAGTTCACATAAGCAGTATTTGTTAAATTTCATGAAAAAATATTGATATTTGTGGCCAATATATCAATTCCGGAAAGTGGGACCTATGGGAGGTACCATAAATAATGGACCGATTTTAACCAATTTCAATAGCCATGGTCCCATTATCAAAAAAATTATCTGTGCCAAATTTCATCAAATTATCTTTAGAATTGCGACCTGTAGTTTGATTACAAGGTTTACATGGGGGTCCAGCCAGCCAGCCAGACGGACGGATGGACGGACATCGCTAAATCGACTCGGAAAGTGATTCTAAGCCTCTTGGTATACTAAAAGGTGGGTCTAAGACAAATATTTCTATGCGTTACATACATCAGCACAAACTTATAATACCCTTTCCACCTAAGGTGGTGAAGGGTATAAATAGATCTATTAATTTTGCAATATTTCAGTAGCTGATGCAACTCAATCAGAACGTTAGTGTAAATGTTTCATTTTCTATCCTGTCTGTTAAAGAAGTGTTTACATATATAATGGGTGTTTTTTTTAGAGGTATAGAACTTCGAATTGAAATAAAACACAAGAAAATCGTTTTAATGTCCATCAATTTGGCTTTATTGGAAGGATAATTTTATGCCATTAATGTTTAAATATGATTTCGGGCATGTGGCCGCCGCGGCTGGCTCGAATAAAGCCAATTCTACAGGTCCAATTTTCAACTACTTTTTCGAGCATATGGGGCCGTATGTTGGCAATAACGCCACGAATGTTGGCTTCCAAGTCCCTAACGTTTCTGGTTTGTTGGCGTAGACGAGCGACTTCACATATCCCCGAAGAAAATAATCCAGTGGTGTCAAATCGCACGATCTTGGTGGCCAATTGACAGGTCCATTCCGCGAAATTATGCGCTCATCGAATGTTTCCTTCAATAAATCAATTGTGACGTGCGCTGTGTGGCATGTAGCGCCGTCTTGTTGGAACCACAACTCATCCACATTCATGCCATGCAATTGGGGAACAAAATAGTCGGTTATCATGGCTCTAAATATACCGGTCTCCATTTATGGTAACTGACTCTCCAGCATTATTTCGGAAGAAGTATGGCCCAATGACTCACCAGCCCATAGAGCACACCAAACAGTCAGTTTTTGTGGATGTAAAGGCGTCTCAAGGGTCTCATGTGGATTATCTTCACTCCAAATGCGGCAATTTTGCTTGTTGACGTAGCCATTCAACCAAAAATGAGCCTCATTACTGAACAAAATTTTGCGATGAAAATCAGCATTAAGATCAATCTCATTTTCGGCCCATACACCAAAATCACGACGCATTGCATGGTCTCGAGGCTTTAATTCTTGCACAAGCTGGATCTTGTAAGGTCGCAAGCCAAGATCTTTGCGCAAAATCTTCCATAAAGTTGATGGACAAAGCTCCAATTGCTGTGCACGGTGGCGAATCGATTCATTCGGGTCCTCTTCAACACTTTGCTCTACAGCGGCAATTGTTTCTTCGGTGCGCAGTGTTCGACGTCGCTGCGGATGCGTATTATCACATAGAGTAAACGTAGTGCGAAAACGATCCATGGTTAACCGAATTAATTGCTCTGATGGACGATTATGTCGACCATAAAATGGACGGAGCTTGCGGTAAACTTCGCGAACTGAACCATTATTTTCGAAATAAATTTGCACGATTTGCAAGCGATGTTCTTTTGTCAACCTGTTCATGATGAAATGGCAAACCAAACTAAATATTAATCACTTGACAGCTGACAAAATGGCCGCCAGTTAAAAAGGTGATGCCAACTTAAAATTCTATACCTCAATAAAAAACACCCGTTATGTGTAAGTATATATCACGTTTAGTTATACTATTAGTTGAGCATAAAGACGTTGATCCGAGTAAAGAAACATTTAGAACAGCGAAACATATTGCAAAATTGAACCAATTATAATGAACTTTACAAGTTATACGCAGCTGTCTAGCTTTTAAAAGGTACAACACATAATATCGAAAAAATTACCATAGCAAAAATAGGAATACAACGGTTAAAAAGAAGCCTTTCAATTCAAACTGCAGGCAATATAGGTAAAAAGTAAACACGTCAGCCCATTCTGTCAAACGTTCGTTTGTAATGCTTAAGATAAAGAAAATCCTCACCAAAAACAATTGGAACACTAGCAGGATACCATAGCATACTCAATTAGAGAGAGCGATGCAAAATCATATATTAAGTGATCAAAATGTGAAAACAAAACTTTATGCTTTTGCTCATTCTATTAGATGATCTAACGTACGTCTCTTTAGGGCAAGAACGTTTTTACTTTTAACAAATGCAAAGATAAAAAAAGCCATTCTAAAAAGAATCAAAATACGATCGTGAAGCTTTAGATTATGCAAAGTAGAAGTGGAATAAAAGTGATCGTGCTATTTAATGGTTCCTGAATAAAGTTAACCAGTAAAATATTGAATTAGGATTTTTTTATAAATCAAGAAGTTTTTCCTCCAGGAGAGCATAACTCCTAAGCTCATTTGGGCAGACATAGGTCGGATTCTGGATATATACTATTAGAAAAAGATTGTGGCTCCTAAGAAAATTCAAGCAGATGTCTAGACACCAAAGAACAGACAATCAAATAACAACATTAAGCATAAGTTTATTGTATGGTTAGAGACAGAGTTTAGGAAATCAGAACGTGATAGGGATACTTTTATATTTTGATATGTTAAACTTACATAAATTGGACCTAAAATACATTTAAAAGTTAAACACAAAAGTTTTATATTGTTCAAAATTTTCTATCCCGATTTCGGTGTCTTGACTTTATATCTGGCAATTAACAAATATCACAACATTTTAAAATACGTGTATATGTTTTTCTTATAGGAAAAGCACATGGTTAATCTTGAATGTCTGTGAATTTAGTAGGCAGAATTAGTACCAATATATATAATTAATATATTAACCTATTCTTCTTCTGTTATCCTTGACTCCCAGTGGAGCATAGGGCCTCATATTAACCTATAGGTCCAGTTAATTTTTATAAAATTCTTCAATTTGTTTAAAATTCCTCAATTTGCGGATAGTATACTGACATGAATAATATGTCAGATCTAAGGAAATCAACTAAAGCAAAACGATATTAAATATCAAAAAAATCGGTATATAACAATCTGAGATATAGCCAAAACTTCAAATTCGATGTCCCGCAAATTGCCGAATTTAAAATATTTTTTTGTAAAAAAAATCATTTTTTTTTTTGAAGAAAGTTTTCTGAATTGTATATCAAATTTTAGGAAATCATTCAACGCAGAGCACTGTTGAATTTCATCGTAATCGGTATATCAACAACTCAGATATCGCCAAAGCAAAATATATCGATGTACGCAAATTGGCAATTTTTATTATTTTTTTTAAAAACAGCATTTAAAAAAAAATTCGAATTCTATGTCAGTTTTTAGAAAATACTTCAACGCAGCACGCTAATAAATTTCATCAAAATCGGTCCATAAACACCAGAGACATCGCCAAAATTCAAAATTCGATGAGAATTTAAAAAAAAAAAAATGTTTTAAAATATGTAAATTAAAAAAAAAAAAAAATTAAAATTCGTCAATTTGTACTCATCGAATTTTAGCATTTTGCCGATATCTCCGGTGTTTATGGACCGATTTTTATTAAATTTAATAGCGTGCTGCGTAGGTCAATTTCCTAGAATCTGATATACAATTTATCTCGCTACACCCTCCAGGAGCTCCACAAACTTGATTTCAACAGACAGACAGACGGACATGGCTAAATCGACTCTCCTGGCGATTCTGAGTCGATCGGTATATTTATGGGGTCTAAGACGAATAATTACAAACAGAATGACAAACTTATAATACCCTTTCACCTATTGGTGAAGGGTATAAAAATACGGGAACAAAATTGGGTAAGCTTTGGGTAACTTTAGACTGGTTTGGGTAGTTTCGTTATCGTATGGGAACCAAGAGTGTGCAAACAAACGAAACCAAACATTTGAATTTGTTTTATTTCTGTCTTTGCAGAGTATAAAACAGAAACAAAATACAAATAATGATAATAAAGTTGACAAAATGATTTGTTTTTTTATTTGTAGACGAACAAAACACGAATGCTAGTTAAACTTACTCTGCTAGAAAGAAAAACAAAGAGAGCAAAACCGAAAAACTCAGAGCAAAACCGTTTCGCAAACATTTACTGAGTGATTTGATCTTTTTTTATTTAATAGCGTATAGCAGTAGAAATCAGAAAGAGAAACAAATTTTTGTTTCTAGAAAAATTTACATATTGAAATGAGGTATACTGTAAATTTTGTTGCTATAAATTGGGTTTTGATTTTGTTTCTTGTATTTTTCTTATTGTCTTTTCTTAAACAAAGCAAACTTCGTTAACGTCCAACTGAATGTTTTTGATACTCATTTTCACGAGTTTCTTTAATGATCGTGATATTTACCTTAGGATAATATAAAACGAATCATTCGCAAACATTTCTGAGGATGTTTTGTACTTAAATGTACGATTGGTATGGTAAACTGAAGCAAAGAAGATGAGCACAAAGAATATTGTTTGTTTTTTTGCTCTTTGATTTTCAAATGAATTTGTTTTGTTTAGTTCATGAAACAAAACGATTGAAGTAAAGCTGAATCTGTCTTTACATTCTACGAATGTTTGCAAAGGGTTTCGTTTGTTTGCACACTCTGATGGGAACACTATTCTTAGAATATAGTGTTCATAGACTATAACTAGACTGAGAACATATGGTCTACTAAGGAAACAAAAAATGTACCATGACGTTTCTAATATGTACTTTGACAGTTAGCCCTCAATCTAGTTATGGTCTACGATAGTGTTAATTAAAACTAGCTAAAACAAATACAAAAAAATATTTTGAAGAGATTTCAAAAAGTTCAGATTTGCTATTTTTTTATTTCTAAGAAACTGAAAATAATTAAAAATAAAATACAAATTTTAAATCAGGTCATAAAAAGGTTTGTAGATTGATTGATTTTAATTTAAAAGTTAATGTAACTCTTCTTTTACACAGTTTTTAAAAGACTCCCATCCATGAGATCTTAAGATCTCCGTCTGTAAGAAGACAATTAAATTTATGTAAATAACTTTTATTTTTAATTCAGAATAAAAAGAGGTTTATAAAAAAAAACAAAAACTAAAAACGGCTAAGTGGAATCTTATTTACCTTTCACCAATAGTGTTTCTGTAATAAAAACTTACGATGTCAGTAAATTTTTTATGAAAAAAACTGATACCCAAAAATTAGCACAAAAAATCAATCATAAATGAATGTTTTATTTTTAAAATGTGATAAACAACAAAAGTTTTTGGTCGATTAAATACATTATTTAGTGATGAAAAAATTAAAAAAAGGCACAGTGTAATCAGTCGGAAAATAAAAATTTGAATTTTGAGTTGTCAATAATATCTTACTTTGACAATAATATCTTACAAGTTCATTATCGATATTACTTTTGAAGTTCCTAATAAATATATACCATTTTACATGAAATTCGCAATGGCGATGGTTGTTTAGTTTTAAAACGTATCAAATGCAAAATTTTTATTGTTTTTTTAAAGTATGTTAATATTAAAAAATATATATTTTATGTATGCGAAAAAATTACAAATATTAATAACATTTACAGCATAAAATATAAGATTTTTAAAAATAATATAAAGGTTACTAGAAATTGTTCTTTGATTTACTCAAAACTACGAAAATGTTGTTCAACACGTTTTAAAAATTAAATATTCAACTACGAGAAACTTTTTTGAAAAAAGTGAAATTATATTTAGATTTAAAAGAGTTTAGATGGTACTCGCAATAGGATTAAGTTCAAAATTATAAAAATTATTTATGTAATTCCTGGAAATATGGAGTGGCTGATGAAAGCTGTAACAGGCTGTAACCAACATGTTCCATATTTATTTTATATATTGATCTTTAGATTAAATGCAAATAAAGACTTGGGATAATGAAACAAGGATTTGTATAGTGCGTCGCTTTCACGAGTGCTAGATCTCGCTTTCACATGTGCGAGATCTTATATTGTTGATAAGATCTCGCACATGTGTCACCGAGAGTGGAAGCCATATGAATTCAATTATTTAATTACTTCAATAAAAATGTACATTTTTTTTAATTCAATTAATCACTAATAACTTATATAAACTTTAAAAAAATTTATTTGAGTTTCTAAATGCAGAAAAATTTCTTCAGCCACTTTGTATTACCTTCAGTAGGTTCATCCTACCTAATTTTTCCAGATTGACTGAGTGACATAGGTAAATCGACAAAACGATTCTGAGTCGATCGGAATAATATATGGTCAGAGATGAATAGTTACAAAAAACTGATTGAAAAACTAATCATATCCATATTGGTGAAGGGTATTAATAAAATAATAACATTTAAATGCTCTACAATTAGATTTAAATACATTAAATTAAAAAAAAAAATTGTTTTAACCATATTTTATTGGGATTTAATTAATTTATTCTACATCATTTTCAATTGTAAATGAGAAAATTCCAATTGAAAATGAGAATTTACATTTGAAAATGAGAAATTTCCAATTGAAATTGAGAATTTTCATTTGAAAATGAGAAAATTCGAATTGAAATTGAGAACTTCCATTTGGAAATGAGAAATTTCCAATAGAAATTGAGAATTTTCATTTGAATTTGAGAAAATTACAATTGAAATTGAGAAATTTCCATTTGTAATTGAGAAATTTTCATTTGAAATTGAGAATTTTATATTTTTAATTGAGAAAATTTCAAATAGAAATGAGAAATTTTCACTTGTAATTGAGAAATTTGCATTTGAAAATGCGTTTTTCATTTGAAATTGAGAAATGTGTAATTGAAAATGAGAAATTTCCATTTGTAATTGAGAAATTTTTATTTTAAATTGAGTTTTCCATTTGAAAATGAGAATTTTTGATTTGTAATTGAGAAATTTCCATTGAAAATTGAGAAATTTGTAATTGTAAATGAGAAATTTCTATTTGTAATTGAGAAATTTTCATTTGAAATTTAAAAAAACCCAATGAAAATTTCTCAATTACAAATTCAAATTTCTCATTTTCAATTACACATTTGTCAATTTCAAATGGAATTTTCTCAATTACAAATAAAACGTTAAAATCGAATGAATAGTATAGCAGTAATTGAATCATACATATTGACTAAACGCTGCTATTTTTTCATGTATTGACTCTTTTTTTTTGTTAAGAAAATTACATAAAATTAGAAATTTTGTCTTAAGTGTAACCTCCTAATGATAGAACAAGCTTATTTATCAAACTTTGCATAGAAATGTCCTACTTTAAAGCTTTGATAATTTTATTATTCGTTTATAATTTAGGGGGAATAAATTGTTTCCTAAGAGGAAAAATACATTAAAATTTATATAGTTCACCCGGTTTTTGTCTTCTGAATCAATTCTGGTCAGCAAATTTGGAGTGCATTACTTTTAAATAGTAAGGAACTACATAAGACCGCCCCGCAATTAATTTAACATACACTAACCAAACAAAAATAGGAAATGTTACTAGAATCAGCAAAAAGTTAAATAGTCGATATTGTAAATTTCACCTAATTTTAGTATAAATGTGGAAAAATGGGGAATAAAGCAGTAATTCATAAAATTGTATTAAGACTAAAATATGCAGTTTCAACTGTTAAATTTATTCACTGATTTATTCTACATGAAACTTATATGGGAAACTTTATACCCAAATAACCAAACTTGAAATAGCTCTAACTTCAAAACTCGAGCTAACTTTTCTACTAATTGCCTTCTATCATCTCCATTTGGTCTCATTCGGGAAAAAATCGACGACCCCTAATTTGTCACACAGTGTTATAAAAAAATTATTTGTTTTAATTGTCAAAATATTCAATTTTCTTAAGCTGAAATTAATTTCTGACAAGCCATTAACAGTCGCAAGCTATCAATTAAATGGAGTTTTCGAGTTTGCTCTAGTTTTCGCGATATAATTTCGACGAATTAAAAAAAAAAAACATTCACCAAAGAGGAATCATTCTTCATTTTTAGTTTCGAACATAAAAAATAAGTTGCAAGCTCGACATTTTGGGAAGTAGTAAAACCATGATACAAGTACAAGGTAGTTCCAATAGTCTTACTAAAATTTTAATAAGGATTTTTGAAGTTTCATTTTTATATTTACATTTGAAAAAATATTGCCACTTTTTAAAAACACAGCTTTGAATATCGAACGGCATCAAATTTGCATATCATTATAAACACATTTTTGACCTTGTAATTGTTATAATAAATTATATAATATTAAATTCAATATTTAATATTTTTTTTGATATTTATATTGAAGAAAAATAATTTCAATGAAAAAATTAATATGCTTCAAAAATATTCAATATTTACAAAATTGAAAACAAATCCAAACATATACCTATGGTAGCTTTATTTTTTCACAAATGTCATAATCCTTATATATGTCAGATAGTGATTTTTAAATTTAAAAGTGACAATGGAACTACCGTGTACATATATCTTGAGTAAAACTATTTTTAATGAATGAAATCCATTTTCGAAATGAAATAGATTTATTCCTAATCTTATTATCTAGAGTTTCGTTTTAATATCAAGAGCCACTTTTTGACTTCGAGATCGGAGATAAAATTAATGTTAATCGTCAAATTTTGTTTTTGAGTGGTCGATTATCTTATTTTGTTCTCTAGTTTAAGCGGTCAATGTTGGTGGTTTAATCTTCAGTGAGAACTGTCAAAACACACATGCATAATAAACAGCTGTTAAAAATACGTGAAGAAACAGAATTTTTAGGTATTTTTTTGGAAGTACAAATTTATGAAAATTTAAATAAAACAACTATAAGAAAGTTAAGAACTGTTAGAACACGGCCAAATCATTTTTATTTGTATAATAACTATGAAATTCGCGCAATGTCTTCTTCTTCTACAAAAAAAGTTATGTCATTTTGACAACATATTTGACATTTGCAAAAAAAGGTTACCATTTCTTGTTGATCGATATGGCAACACCATGAAGTTTAAACCACTACCCAAAAAAATCAAATGCAAATAATATGCACTTTTAGATTAGTTAATTAAGGAATAAATTTAATTTTGATCTCAAACTCAAAAAGTGGCTCTAAGAAGGATTAAAAAAATATAATAAAATCTTAAATCTCATGAAACTTTTAAACTGCATTTAATTAGTCTTTTTAAAAGAAATCAATGAAACGTCCTGTCCTTTATCCTATCATATTTAAGATGTCATAGTTCTTAACAGAAGGTTATCGCGAAAATTATGACTTAAAGACTCCATGTTATAAGTAATAAAAAAAAAACTTTAGCAATAAAATATGGTTAATTTAATTTAATAAAATTAAATAATGAAAAGTGTAAAAATGTTGTTCTTTTCCATTTTTGGATGGATTTATCTCATTATGGGCTGTTAAATTTAAATTTAGTTACAAAAGCAAAACAATATAAAAGAAAGAAAACGTGTAAAGCCAATTAAAACAAAATTATTTGTGTAATTTTAAATAAATTGTTTATTAAAAAATGTTCTTTAAAATTAAATAAAATAAAGCACATACAAAATAAAAACTTATAAATTAAGCAATTTGAGGAAACGGAAATTAAGAAAAAATAAAAAAAAACATTAAACTTAAATCTTAAGAGATAAAAAAATAATTGAGATTGAAATAAGTCATGGTTAGGATTTTTCAATAGAGATTTTAACGTCAAACAAATGTCAGCGAATATTATAAAAAAGCTAAAATGTTATGGCTTATGTTATGGTTTATGTCAATAATAATATAAAAATAGACAAGGTACAACAACAATAAGAGAATTCGAAGAAATTAAGGAATATCATGTTCATAATAGAAATAGTCTAAATTACGACAGGCACGTCTTCGCCACAAAGAAAACATGGGATATTCGGGTTCATCATATTCATCAAATTCTTCATTATATTCAAGGATATGACCACTTACTTTAAAACCACGATGCAAACGTTCTTTCATAATGGCAATGAATTCCTTATAGGACAACAATCCATCACCATCCTGATCAAATATGGCAAAAACAGTATCAATCAAATGTTGCGACAAGGTATAGCCAGTGCAAATTTTAACAGCTCTAGAAAATTCATCTGAAATTAAATAAATTTATTATATATTTATTTAATATTAGAAAAGAATTCACTTTCACTCCCATTTACCTTTCGATATAGCACGATCGGCTAAAGTATACATGCGCATAGCTATTGCAAAATCTTCCAGATTATTAAGGAATCTACAAAAATCTCGAAATTCATTGAATGTTATACCCTGTTCTTCCTTAACACGATCTAAAAGACGTTCCAAAAAACTATCATACTCATCCGTGTCCAAGTATGTGTAACGCAATAGAATTTTGGCAAAATCAACTTCAGTAATGGCTTTATTGCCCTTGGAAAATTCGGTAAATTCCAATTCCAATACTTCGGTTTGCAGGTTGTCCATGAACTTATAGAACCCCTCATAGTATAAATCCTGATTGCCCTTTTTACCAAACAAATGAGTCTGCAAAGTGGTGTCCACCTTATGTTTGCGCTGTAAACCCTCTTCATCGTCTATATAGTTATCCTAGATTTTGAATAGTAGGCGTGGCGTTATTTTTGTGACAAATTTAATATTGTGTTAAATGTTTATTTAAGCTCATTAAAAATATCAATGATTAGTTAAATTAATTCTGTAGTGAAAAATACAACAAATAGATATAAAATTAGTAGTAGCTTTTATATAAATATATACAAGGATGTCAAAAAGAATCCAACTTTTGATACTGATCATGTACCACAACATTGCCATAAATCTATCTACAAAAACTATTGAAGATTTTATTTGGTGCTTTTGAATTATGACAAATTTGCAGCAAACGAGCGATATTTTTTTACATAGGCTTTTTATACTAAAGGGTTATCCATTTCGTGGTTTCAAAAGTATAGGTCTGGAATTTGACATCTGTCAAAATAAGTTGTTAAACCAATTTTTTTCTTTTCAGTTGAAAGTCTGACATTGACGAAAATGGATCGCTTAAGTGCCACACAATGCATAAAAATGATCAAAACATACTACAAAAATGGTGATTCTGCAACAGCCACATATCGTGCTATAAAAGGAGATTATGGTTTACATAATCGTCCAACTACGCAAGCAATTAGCTGAAATATTGCCCAATATGTGTCAAAAAGTGGTCAAAAATTACCTCGAAAGAATCAATGCTTACAACATTTCGCCTGGTGGCCATTTAAATGATGTAGCGTTTCACACATAATGTCAACGTTCAAACTTTATAATAAAAAATAAATATCATAAAAAAAATATCTTATATGTGTTTTATTTATGTTCACTTTTGAAACCGCAAAATGGATAACCCGATACTTAATTTCAAGTTATACAATTTACAATAAAAACTTTAGGGCGTCTGCAGATTATCTACGTCGGTTGTTTGTGTTTTTTGAGGAATTTGAAATCGTTGAAAAATTAGGTTTCATCAGGCTTAAGTTCATTTAATTTTCAAATTATTAATTTTGAAAATTGGAAAGTAAATTATGGAGAAAAACTGAAAAATTATTTTTGAACGCGGCTAGTGGATTGCAATTTCTGTCCCGCCACAGGACGTCATCAGCACTTAGCGCCCTCGACCACAGTCGAGTTGTCAAATTGCAGAGATAATCATCAATTTAACTCATTGAGTTTGATCGAACATCCCTACGTTTAATTGATTGTGTATTCTCCTATTACTTGTTTTGCTCGATCTTTTCACTTGCCGTTGGCATGTAGAGAAGAACAAGACTTTTTGGTTTGATGCTATTTTTAGAATAGTAACAATGTTAACAACATATGTATGTAAGTAAATTACATGAATGTATGTAAATGCAACGTGCCCTTTGCTTTTAATTATTTGGGAATTAATTATTCGAACTTTAGAATTAATTGAAAAATTAGGTTTCATCAGGCTTAAGTTCATTTAATTTTCAAATTATTAATTTTGAAAATTGGAAAGTAAATTATGGAGAAAAACTGCACGTTGCATTTACATACATTCATGTAATTTACTTACATACATATGTTGTTAACATTGTTACTATTCTAAAAATAGCATCAAACCAAAAAGTCTTGTTCTTCTCTACATGCCAACGGCAAGTGAAAAGATCGAGCAAAACAAGTAATAGGAGAATACACAATCAATTAAACGTAGGGATGTTCGATCAAACTCAATGAGTTAAATTGATGATTATCTCTGCAATTTGACAACTCGACTGTGGTCGAGGGCGCTAAGTGCTGATGACGTCCTGTGGCGGGACAGAAATTGCAATCCACTAGTCGCGTTCAAAAATAATTTTTCAGTTTTTCTCCATAATTTACTTTCCAATTTTCAAAATTAATAATTTGAAAATTAAATGAACTTAAGCCTGATGAAACCTAATTTTTCAATTAATTCTAAAGTTCGAATAATTAATTCCCAAATAATTAAAAGCAAAGGGCACGTTGCATTTACATACATTCATGTAATTTACTTACATACATATGTTGTTAACATTGTTACTATTCTAAAAATAGCATCAAACCAAAAAGTCTTGTTCTTCTCTACATGCCAACGGCAAGTGAAAAGATCGAGCAAAACAAGTAATAGGAGAATACACAATCAATTAAACGTAGGGATGTTCGATCAAACTCAATGAGTTAAATTGATGATTATCTCTGCAATTTGACAACTCGACTGTGGTCGAGGGCGCTAAGTGCTGATGACGTCCTGTGGCGGGACAGAAATTGCAATCCACTAGTCGCGTTCAAAAATAATTTTTCAGTTTTTCTCCATAATTTACTTTCCAATTTTCAAAATTAATAATTTGAAAATTAAATGAACTTAAGCCTGATGAAACCTAATTTTTCAATTAATTCTAAAGTTCGAATAATTAATTCCCAAAGAATTTGAAATCGTTTAAATAACTGATTTTAACAAAAGTACTCATTATAATTAATGAAATCTCAATAAAGCCCAGAAAACCATCAAAGAATTATCTGTCGAAGAAGAAAGTGCGGATGCAATTCGTAATAATTTTTGACATACATATTCGATAAACTTGTCTAAGATCCAGTCATCGGATTTTATTTACCGTTAAGTGATTAAGACAAATTGAAATATTCAAATAAGTAAAGAAATAACGGGTGGGAAAATTTGAGGTTAGGAAACTTCTTTTTTGACAAATTCAGTTTCATTGATACCAATGTAAAGTAGAAATATGGGAATTATAAAAAGAATATGACTTCGGGCAAGTGTTAACTTCAGCACGTCGACAGACTTTACAGTTTTCAAAGCTTCACTTATCTCGTCAATGCGTCAGTTGTTCGGGTTTGCTAACGTAAATCCGTTTTTTGAAATGAACAAATAAAAAATCTAGAACTAGAAATCACGACTGGGAAATTTAAAAATCTATAACATAATTGTTAGATTGGCTGTTTGGCGCCGTCGTGCTTAAGCCAAAGGTCACTGATGAAGATCGCTTCATAAGTGGTAGTTCTGCATTTTATATTTTAAGATTAGAGAGTATAAATAAATATTTTTAATAGAAAATTTATTTTTTGCATTTAAAAATATTCTCCAAAAAGATTAAACAATTACACTGCACAACAGTGAAAAAAGTGCAAGGTCGTGATTATATGGGTCCTTTTTTACTATCAAATTGTAGTAAAACCGTATACTCAGTTTGGCCAATTTAGTGACCGTTTTATTTTTTTGGGCCTTCAAAGTTTCCCAATATTAGCATGATGCCTAAAAAAGGTGTCATCAGTTTTTACCAAATAGCTAATAGCTTTTAAAAATATAGCTCAACTATGTATATATATATATACACACACACACATATATATATATATATATATATATATAGCTTGACGATTTATATCAGTGGCGGCTTTTCTCAATGTGTGTCCTATCCAGCCATATTTTCCGTATGCTTATTTGTAGCACAATCATTGGTGATTGTGGCGGCCAGAAAATTTTAAGTATACGTCTTAAATACCGATTAACAAAAACTTGCAGACTGTTCATCTCACGACTCGAGATATTCCAAGTCTCACAGCCATATAGGAGCACGGCTTTAACACTAATGTTCAAAACTTTTATTTTGGTGGTGATCGAGATATTTTGAGATCTCCAGAGTTTGTTTAGTATGCTCTGCGTAACCTACATATTTTGGATGTCTTCTCTTCTGAATCCACTTTTTGATATAATACTCCCTAGGTAACAGAAAGTTTCAACTTCATCACTAAATTGTCCAGCAAGATAAAATTTGGCGTCATTTAGTGAGTTAATTTGCATTGACTTAGTTTTCTTGATGTTAATCTGAAGACCAGCTAGAGCAGCACGGGAGGCAAAGTTTTTTAGAGAACAGACACACATCATCGGCGTAATCGATGTCATCTAGTCTATCGTGA
Organism: Stomorhina lunata; assembly: GCA_933228675.1. NCBI lineage: Eukaryota > Metazoa > Arthropoda > Insecta > Diptera > Rhiniidae > Stomorhina > Stomorhina lunata. The sequence goes on along the minus strand of OW121740.1, from coordinate 60,325,985 downwards.
AGACCCCACGAGATACCATGCTGCCCAGTCATCGAATTACTCAACACAACATTAAGAACTATATTAAATAGCAGCGGGGATTTGTGTTAATCTCTGCCGGACTCCAATCTTAACACTTATGGGCTTGCTCTGACAACCTTCATGGAGAATACAACAGAACGCGTTATTGTAGAGCTCTTTGATGAGTCGGGACTCCTTTGCTTCTTAAAGCTTCCCAAATTGCGCTGTGCTCTAAAGTATCTTATGATAAAAATGTATTTTATCTTAGTTTTTCTTTTAAGTTAAAGAAAAATGTTTTTGCTTTTAATTTTTCGATCAAAACTTTTCGGAAATCCTAATTTTTCCTACACTATATTTGGGAAAATTGTAGCCACGGTAGCCACATCAATCTAATTTGAACGTGGTTGGTATCTATGGGTATTTATGACCAATAGGTCATAAAGACAACAAATTAAAATTTTAAACTCAAATTTTATAATTAGCATTATCCCAAAAACGGCTTTTTCCGAAAAATAAATTTTTTGTTATGGGATTATAAAAATAATGTTTGTTCTACGACTTCTTTGTTTCTGAATTCTGTTAAAATATGGCGCTATTTTTAGGTTACATATTTAAATTGCAATTTTTAGAAACGCATAAATATATACTGTCAAAAGACATGTCTGATATGAACTTTCGACAACAAATGAGGAATCTAGAGGCAAAAGTAGTTAACAGTACACCAAATCTGACACTATTTTACACGATTTCATTCAAAATTCAATATGTTAAGTGCATTTAATTGGATATCATATGTGATTAAAAATTCATCTCTTACACCACTTGGAACATTTTAACCGACGAACGATTCCACCAGACAATTCTAAACATTTTGTAAGTGCTTAAATTTGAGTTAAATTTTTTTTTGTATCTAGATACGTTTTGTGAACCGACGCACAGTGGGGTGAATGGTAGAGAAAGTGGCGGTTAATTCAGAAAAGTCGTAATATTAAAATATTGTTATTTTTTATTGATAAATATTAGTAAATACATAAAAGCCCGATATTTAAAAGAAAAAAATTTGAAAAAACATAAATTGTTAACTTTTTATGGGCTTTTTTCTATTTTGGATAAAATGGTCTTATTTGACTATTTTTGCAGTAACTTTGGAATTAAAAAAGTTAAATAAATAAATTGTCAATTAGAGCATATTATATGTGCCTTTAGAAAAAATATTTTTTTGTTTAAATAAATAAATATTAAATATTTGTTTATGTTTAAAATTTCGCGAAAATGTAATTTTTTGGTCATAATTTGAGGAGGTGCTTGGTAAATTTTACTTATGTTCAAATTTAACAATATCTTAATGCATATTATTGTCCAGTATATAGAGAATGTATGCTGGATTTTTTTTTCGAAATTGTATGGCATTAACCTTTTCTTTCCCGGGCTCAAATGTAAAAATTTGGATTTTTTAGTTTTTTATGACAAAATTAGGAAAATTTAAGAATTTATTAGTGAATTTCGGAAAATCTTATAAAAATAATTATTTGTATCATTAGTTTCATGAGAATAATTATTTGATTATTGTAAGGATATTACCATGAAAAATAAAAAATTTGAGCTTTGCCCCGGGAAAGAAAGGGTGTATAGTAGTACTTATTTATATCAAGTAGCTTTTAATAACTATATAAGGCTTTAGGTGCTAAGTTATATAATGGAAGAATAAAAAAAAAAAATTATCGAATTTAAAAAAAATACTAACTATACATTTTTTATATACTGAGCAATAATATTGATTAACAGTTTTATCAAAATTGAACAGAAATAAATTTAATAAGCACTTGTAAAATAAATACCAAGAAATTAAATTTTCGCCGAAAATCGGCGAATTAAAATCGCTTTTACGGCGAAACTGTTAATGAATTGACCTCCGTTTTTCATTTATTTTATTTTCCTAGTTGTATATTTTAAATAACCAACGAAATAATTTGTATATTCTTATATTTTCTAAGCAAAATTTTCGAAAATATAAAAAATGAGTTTTGAAACCGACCTGTCGGCAACTAGAATTCTTTCACAAAAACTTCCATAACTCAAAAATCGCACTAATGCGCAACAAAATATTTTGGGATTTATTAGCTAAAATATTATATTTTAAGACCATAACATCATTTTTCCCTGCACTCATCCGCAAAGTTGTTGAAACTCAATGTATATATTAAAGTTACTACATTTTAAAAGCAATTTATTTTTTTATTTTTTAAATATTTTTAAAACATTTATCTAAATAAAAAATATTTTTTTAAATGCTCATATACATCAAGTTAACGGTTCCATTATAAAACTTTTACTTATAAAAGTTTTAATAAAAACTATAATCACTTGAAATATAAAAATGTTTCTTTTAATCAATTCGCGCAAAAATAACAAAAATTATTGAACTTTGAACACACACTGTAAATAAAATAAACTACCAAGAACTTTTATTTTTGCAGTTAGTGATGTAGAATTTTATCTTCTTTCGTATGGTACCAGATACGGTTGTGAAAGTTAAAGTTCGTCTTTTAATTTAATCGCCATTGTTGAAGGCTTTCGCCCCAAAGTGCGACGTGGTAGTCATCCGCCTAGAATACCAGAGGTCCCAAGTTCGATCCCCGGCCAGGCCCGACCTTCCCATTGGTTATTGAGTATTAGGCTATGTAAAACTTAGGAGCCGGAGTTAAAATGTAGGGCCCCTTTCAATTAGTCTAAAAATATAATCAGATGCATCTCATTGTCTGAGAGAAGTACCACTTGCTCCAATTGGAATGTCGTAGGAACATGTATTTATGTATGAATGCAGACACATTCATATTATATTAGTGTGTTTATAAAAGTTGTCTAGGTTTACCATGGCTACAATTTTCCCAAATGTAGTGTGGGAAAACTTAGGGTTTTCAAAATGTTATGATCAAAAAATCATTACATTACATTTTTATAATAAGGTTTTAGCAAAAAAAAAAATATTTGCTGCACTCTTGGCTACATTTTTGAAAAACATTTGGTAAAAACTGATGACACCTTTTTTAGGCATTAATTTTGGAAGCCCATAAAAATAAAACGGTCACTAAATTGGTGAAACTGAGTATAGGGGTTTACTACAATTTGACAATAGAAAAGGACCCATATAGTCACAACCTTGCACTTTTTTCCATAGTTCGAAAAAATACTCTAAAATACTGTATTTTAAGGTACCGTACTGTACCTAGGCAAGTTCGGTACAAAGTCACATACGTAACAAAGTGTTCAATTTAAGTATAGGTACCTTAAAATTTTAGAGAACCTGTTAAAATACACAACCTTTATCATAACGAACTTTCACGAAGTACTCTAAAAATAACGTACTTTGTTGAGTACCTTAACGTACTCCGTACCTTAACTTTAACGAACTCTTATGAGGCTGTCAACAATGAGAATAACAGTATTGCCAAAAGTGAATATTAAATTTTGTCTAACTATTATCCACAATAGGAAAATAATTAAGCAATCTGCTTTTTTAATTATTTTTAAAGGCGGTTTACGGGATATTTAAATATTTTATGAATATATTAATTTCTAACTTTTGCTACAAAATTGGAGAAATCGGCAACAAAGTTGATTTCTAGATTTCATTGAGTTTAGTTGTGTTACGCAATTTCAAAAACATCCCATATTTGACGATACTACTTTTATGTGTTTAAAAATTGTTTTTAATAGTAGTAAAAACATAAAATATATTTATTAATTGCAACTACATTTTACTCCATATACGTTAGTGTAAACTATAAATTTATAACGCTATCGAACAAATAAAAATTATTCTATCGTTTAGGATGTAAAACCCTAACCTGGCAACACTTTCTTATATTTGTGTGTATATCAAGGCGAATTCATTACAGGTGGTGGCAAGAATACAACAAATACAACATGACAAAATGAAACCCCATGTTGTTTTTGTAGGTTTGCTTACATTTTGTCAAATTTTTGTTCGTTAAATTTCCAGGCGAATTCATCAGCTGGGCTCTTGATACCACTTTCATTATTACACTATGGTGTATATCATAAAAAATTGTGTCACCAATACAAACACAATTGACATGCTATGCGTGTATATGCATGTTTAGGAATTTCCCAACAGTTCCAAATTGATGGACTGTTTCCCAGTTGGTAAAATGTCTGAAGATTTCAAGATAAACTTCTGATTAGATTAGGTTAATAATCGCTTTTACCTCAGCAATGAGCCAGCACTTCCATATTACGAAGTAATTTATTAACCAAAAAGTACATTTTTAAATCGCTGCTCATTTTGTCATCATGGAACTATTGGGTATTTTTTACTAAAATATACGAGTTATTTATGAATGCACAAGAACAAAACTTCGTCAAAATATTACGAAAGCAGCTACAAGTGAGTTATCTAAAGATTCGTAACTTAGTACTTTAAAGTACTCTAAAGTTAACTAAAAAATACTCTAAAATCTTAAAGAGCTGTACCTTATTTTAACGTACCGTTCTTTTTTTATTGTGTCTTTGTGTACCTAACTTTGTTTCCGACTTAGTTAGGTACCTAAAAAATAAATAACTTTTGTGTGTGCGTAAGTTCAGTACAATCTAATAAGGTACTGTTTTTTTTCGAACTATGCTTTTTTCACTGTTATGCAGTGTATTCATTCTGAAACCTTCAAGTTTTTATTTGTAATTCCGATTCCTTTAAAAATTAAATTTTCACGTCTCAAAAGTTTGTCGGAACAAATCCTAGAACAATGGGGTTTCTAAAATAATAATTTTGCACATTTAAATTGAGTAGCAATTAAACATCCCCAGATGTGGACTCTAAAATTTAGTCACTGTGTTTAAGAATAAGAAATATAAAGAAAGCTTTAACAATTTGTTAAAAGATTTTGTTTTTAATAAAAATTGACTTTAAATGCTTAAAATACCTCTTCTTTATCACCATCTTTACTTTCAGATTCGTCTTCATTAGTTTGTGTTTTACCGCGTTTGTCTTTCCAAGCTCCACTAAAAATACGTTCCATCTAGCACAGGCATACACAAAGTAGGGTGGGGGGGACGTGTTATTATGGATTGGATGAATGATTTTTAAAGAGTTAGAAAGTAGACAACAGTTAATATAGTTATACAGCACAAATAATTTATAATAAACACTTTAAATACATAAATAAAAAATATAAAAAACTAAAAGCCAAATTATAGAAACAAATCAGAATTTTTCGAACGCGTACTATGTATCGCTAACATAGATTTAGATGTAAATTGTTTAATGTGTTTTCAAAATGTAAAATTATCTTTGTTTCGATTTTATTGCGGTTCAATATTTTTTTCATCAAATCTTATGTAATGCAGTTAAAATCTTTGCTTAAAGCATTTTAAAAAATGAACTTTGAAACGCCTTAAAATTCGAATCAACTAGAATTTTAAAATTCGAAGTAACTTTAGGAATTGTATGACATACAAGAACGTTTGCACCAATTTCAATCACAAAAAGAGCTGGGGCCAAATTACGGCATTCGATATCAATCGAAATCTTAGATATTTTTAAAACATTTGTATAGCATACTTTAAGGGTAATCAAAATTATTTAAAAGATTTAAAAGAAGTTATTTGCTAAAAGATGAACAATAGTAAAAGAGTTTTAAATGAACAATATATATTTTTAAAAACGAATCAAAATGGATACCAAATTTCAATTAACTTTTTGCATTGAAGTAACTTTGAATATCCCTAAAGTATACTTCACAATATTCGCTTAAAAGTCTGAGTTTTCGATCGATATCGAATGTGGTAATTTGGCCCCTGGTGAGGTCTAAAATTCCTATTTTTCATTCGAAAAATAATGATTTGGCTCTAAAAATATATCAAAATATACATTTTACAAAATAAATAACTAAATGTAATAAAAATAAAACGTAAGCCAAAAAAAGAGGTAAAGGGTAGGATATTTTAGGTGACCTTAGTAACGAAAACTTACTTACAAAACAGATAAATCTTTGTTCGTTAATTTTTCAGTTTCAAGAGTCCTAAAAATTTAAAAACAGCTGATTGTATAAAACAAAAAAGAGAAGCGTTAAAAAGAAATTAAAAATAAGCAAAATTAATAGTGTATGTTTAAGTTGTAATATAAAATTGTTTGTAATTTGCATACACTGTTTTTAAAAGAAGAGTTTACGATTTTTTGCTAAGCAATTGAAATAACAAAACAGAACAGAATAATAGCACAACTTTTTAAAAATCATTTGAGTATTCAAATTCATTGGAAAAAATTACAGTTTTAATTATAGACAAATGATTTTGAAAAGCAAAGCATGGGAAATTCAGAATGTTACTTCGATATACGATTCGAACAAAAACTTTCACATTCGAATCGTTTTAAAAGATAACGTTTAGATGTTCCCAAAATAAATTAATTTTTAACAAAACATAAATTAACTGAAAAAAAACTTTATAACGAAACAAATATTGTATGTAGTTACAATCATTAACAATTAATTAAATAAAACCTATTTAACTTACAAATGAATTAGTTGTAATCTTTTTATCTTTCTTTTTCTTATAATACAATTCTTTGGCTTGTTCTTCGGTGGAAACTAAACGTTTTAGCTAAAAGTTTTGTTCCGGCATTAAAAACGAAATAATAATTAATTTAAATCATTGAAAAACTTTTAGAATATTCCCAAGGTATCTTATTTAGTAGTATTGTCATAAGACGTTATTAAAAAAAAACAAACAAAAACCTTAAAATAATACTTCTATGTATATGTACGTAGAAGAACAAAAATGTACATATTAGCCCAGTTTACAATCCGTTGCAAATAGTCTAGCATTGTAGCATTTGCAAATCAGTATGACAAATGAGAAATTTTTCATATTATTTCTATAGATTTTTTTTATTTGTTACACTGATTTGCAAATGCTTGACTATTTGAAACGGATTGTGAACTGGCATTGGAAAACTTTTTGGTTTGAAATCAAAAACCAAACATTTTTAAACTTTTTGTATATTACCAATTATGGCAATATAACTAAACAGCAGACCTTGTGAATACACTAATTATTACAATAAAAATAAAATAAACTTATGTAAATTGTTACACAACCTATTTATTTTAAATCCTGTAAGGCAAGCTAAATTAATTTGTTTGATTTATATGTGTATAAAAAAATATAAGGGATAAATAATTTATAATTTTATATGAAATTATTGATAAGTAAATGTGAATTAGCTTGTTTATTTGAAAAATCGACTTACATATTTATATATAATCAAATTAAATTTTTACTTTTTAACCCATATCTTCCCAAGCAATCTTCCGGTCATCAAATTTCGATAAAAATTATAAGACGTTATATTCAGACCATCCTGATCAAATGTATATATATCGAAAAACAAAAATCAGCTTCCCATTCTTAAGTTTTAGTAATGTTCCAAAAATGGAACAGTAGGATAATTTTCCACTGTTAATACAAAAATATCACAAAAAGTAAAAACAATGGTTTTTATAAACTAACATTTATTCAAAGTGATAAAAAAAGTTCAATTTTTCATTACTAATTTAGTTAGTTTATATGCAAACTTTTAACAAAACGACTTACGTTGTATTCATCAACAAAACATAAATGAAGCACTTAACAAGGAACAACGGAACTTGACTTTGATAGCTGACAGCTTCAGTGTTACCAGAGTACAAAAATAACTACGAGAAAAATACTACAAATAAAAAAGCAACCGTTCCAAAAATGGAACAGTAGGATGGGTTAAGTAAGTTTACTTTCACATCAGTCAGGTTTGGCTCATCAAGTCTTAAGTTTGTGTAAGAAAAGCTGACACCGTAAAGTCAAAAATAAGTAATATATGAAAATAAGTAAAAAAAAATTCGTACTCTGACAAAAAAAAATTAAACAAATTTAGACAACATTTTTATAGTTTGGTTTGTCTTTAGCCTTGAAATAGGCATCTAAAATTGTATTTGAGGGATCATTTTCTTAGTTCTGAGAACAAAAAAAGTCGAGGGACAGATCTCAAAAATATAGTGGGTGACAAAGCAATTTAACTTAGAACCCATAGCAGTTATTATAGTGAAGTAAGCATGTTTTTTTCTTTATTTCTCCAAGCTCAATTCAAAAATCAACCATTCTTCTTCTTCTGCTACCCTTGACTCCCACTGAAGCATAGGGCGCCAACCATCCTTTTATATCGAATTGACCAGCATCAATTGACCACGTTCTAGCAGGTGCACCAACACGACGGCCACTTGTCGAGCAATGTTGGTTTTTGGCCTTTGTGGCCTATCCACCGCCATTTTCGTTGACATACCACTATAGAAGCAAAGATTTGGTCTGAAGCGTTTAGTATATCTTTATTTCTTATGCGATTTGGCCACCATATATTAAAGATTTGCCGCAAGCAGTTGTTGGCAAAGGTTTGAAGGCGCTTATCGATGGCATTAATGCGTTTCCAAGTTTCGCAACCGTAATACAAGATGTACTTGACATTCGAGTTGTATATTCGTTACTTAGTTGTTGTTGATGTTTGCCGAGGTTTCCCAATAGCTCAAAGAATGCTGTATTCAGATTTTGCCTTATTAATACGCGATTCAATATCCTCGTCGGCGACATCTTTTGTAGTTACCAAACTTTCAAGATAATTAAATAACCTTGTTATCCACATTGATATGCGTCGACGAGTTTGCGCCATAGCCTCCAGGTATAATCTTTGTCTTGGAAATATTAATTTCCAACCCAGATGCCCGAGTTTCATAGCGTTAGTGTGATTTTCGAGGAGTGTAGCGGAAACAGCGAATATTTGAAGAAATGTTATACCCCTGTAGTTATTGCAGTATTTTTGGTATTTTGACTGTTATACCTTTATTCCAGGCTGGCAGAGTTTCTTCTTCCCATATTTTATGCACAAATGGGTTCCACAGTCTCGCCGAACCTTCAACATCACATAAAAGCACCTTCGCTGAGATATTGTCGTTGCCCGGGCCTTATTGCGCTTAAGGCTTTTAATGACGTTCTTCACTTCATGTAGGTATTGTTGGTGGATTATCTGAAATTCCATTAAATATACTGTCATGGCTGGTTTCATTATGTATTTTCGTCAGTGGTTCTAATCCAATAGGATTAATGTTGATTTGAAGTGTTCCATCCAACGTATTAATCGTTCATACGGGGTTGAGAGAAGTGTACAGCTACTACTCTAGATGGGACTGTTGGTGTAGGTAGGTTTGCCACACAATGCTCTGGAAGCCGAACTTCTATGGATGTAATAAAGGCAAAAAATCAACCATATTGGGCAATAATTAAAAAAGCTACACGGTCCAAAAGGATTTTTACTTCGAAAGTCATATACTTTGACTCCCAATAACTCACCCTGTAAAAACACAGGGTAACCAAAATTCAGAAAGCTTTAGTCGTCCTTAGCAATTCTCTTATACATACTGATGCAATCAGACTTACAGTTTGAAGATACAGATTTATTACTACTCATTTTGTTTCAAACTACTGTGCAGCGTTGATCGTCGTTGATATCGTCTTGTTTTAACTTTGAAAACCACTTTTTAACGGTAAATTTTTCATACAGAGTCCGAACAATGTTTATTAAGCCAATTCTTGGCTTCAACAAACTAAACTTTAAATGATAAACTAGGATTAGGATTAATTAGGCGATAATTAACGATTTTGTATAGTCAGATTTAGAAGACGTTGATGATGGATACGTTCGTATCAAATGAGACGACAAAAGATATATTTTCAATAAAAAGCTTAAAATGAATCTTCTTATATGAAATAATTTGTCAACGTATTTAAAATGTTAATACAAAATATAGATCGCGTTTTAAAGAATTTGGACCTACTTCTTGACATTCATTATAATTATTGTTTTTAACTGCGATTTAATATAGTAGAGTCGATTTTTCAAATAAAAAAGATACAAATTAAGAATAAATAAAATCAAAAATGCTTACAACGCGTCTAGTTTCATCATCCAAATCATGCGACCGAAAAGAGCCACCCAAAATTTTTAAAATCTAAATTATAAAAACAAAATTATATAAAATAAGTGAAAATAATATAATCAAAAAAGAACTGTAAAATCAAAAGAAAATAATGTTAAAATTTCATAATACTACTGCATTTAAGAATTACTTGGTTTTTACTTTTAAATTTATTTTAGGTACACATTTGTTTAATTAGAAATTAACTTTTCTTGTCAGAAATTTAATTTTATAAAAGTATATGAATCCGCGCGACTATTAATTCGAACACAGCATTTTTTTATCAATGAGTTATGAACAATTTTTGTAAACAATATTGACTTTACCTTTTTAAAGAAAATGTAAAAGCTTGTTATTTTAATTTAAATAGAACAAATTATGTGCACGATATCACCGACATTTTTGATTTGTTTGAAAAAGCTATTGATACAATTACGTTTGATTCTCTGATTGAATCGCATTCGTGGTATGTTCGCAAACACCTGTGACATAAGAAAAGACCACAAAAAAGTCTTATAGGGTGATTTTACATCAAGTACTTTGTTATTATTTAATTTAAATTTTTAAATGCAGTAGAATCGTCGGAGTAGCGAATACAACTAACCACTAAAAATTCTTGCTTGTCGACTCGTCGATTTCCATCGGTATCAAACATATTGAAAGCAATCTGAAAACCAGATTTGGGTTCTGAAAGAATAATTTAATTACATATTTATATTTTTGTAAATGTATGAGGTCATTCGGAAAGTAATTTCATTTTCTAGGAAAATAAAAGGCAACTTTTGTATAACGAATCTGTATCTCACTCATTAAAGCTTTCAAGTTACATTAAAATCGGAAATCAATGAAATTACTTTCCGAAAGATATATTAATAATGTTTACTTACTGGTCAAAACAGATAAAAGAAATAGGTATTCCGTATAAGAAATAATTCCTAAAAAATAAATTTATTGCAAAAAATAATTATATGACATGATTAGGTATATTATAAAAAAATTGTACCTTTATCCCGCAAAGTTCTAAAGAAATTGTTTGAACCCTTTTTCAATGGTGGTGTTTCATCCTTAATTTTTGCTATTTCTTGGTCGCTTAAAACTCGTCGCTTAAGACGGGCTTTTAAAAATGTATTAAGTAGTTTATTTATTTTTAACAAAGACATCTTAAACATTTTAAATACTCACGCCTTGGTTCCTGCTCAACAACTGAATCAAGAAAATCTTGTGGTGTCATATATAATTGTCCATCATATTCAACCGATGAGAATTTAATAAAACGCCTTTCACGTGCAGTAAGTTTAACCGTTGAGGGAATTTCTTCGCGCTAAAAGAAATCAAAAATAGAATATGGTTATTTAGTTATATATTATATGCGCTCACAAGTCATAACGGCCTAAATCAATAATAGTGCTCATAATAAAATATCCTAAATTCCAGAAAAATTGCAACTTTGTTCCAAAATTATTTTGGTTTGCCAGATATGTTTTGATCAACTTTTGTTAGTTAAAAAATGGATAGAAAAGAATTTCGCATGTCAAAGCCAAGATTTGGGCTCTGGATCAAACCGTTATTTCATGTTCTCAGACCTCAAGAGAATACTCGCAGAAAATAAATTAAGCGTTGACCTATTTTGAGGTTTAAGACAAGTTATAATAATTCCTTGTATACAGCTTGTAAAATCTTGTTGCCTCGACTTTTAAAAACTGTTCAAAATTTAAAAATCGCTCTACAAATGTGAAAGTTGGTGGTACTAAAGTACTACGACCAAACCGAAGACAGTTTTTTGCAAATATCTCGAAATTTTGCACGTGTTTCGAAATCTTTAAAAAGGTTTTTGTACGTCCTCACCTAGGCCTATAACCCCGACTAGGTCGCTTTTCAAATTTTTACATTCTGAATTAAGATAAACTCAATTCAGATACGTATGTATATTCAATAAGAAAAGATTTTATTAAAGGGCAATTAAACTTGCAATGTCGCAATATCGCAGTTGCATACGATATATATAGTTATAGCCTTCACCACCATAGGTGTAAAGGGTGTTATAAGTTTGTTCTGATGTATGTAACGCAAAGAAATATTTGCCTATTAGTATACCAATAGGCTTAGAATCTGAGTCGATTTAGCGATATCCGTCCGTCTGGACGGCTGGCTGTACCCCCATGTAAACAATGTAATCAAAGTATAGGTCGCAATTCTGAAGATAATTTGATGAAATTTTGCACAGATCATTTTTTCTGATAGTGGGACCATGGTTATTGAAATTATTTATGGTACCTCCCATAGGTCCCACTACCCACAAATATCAATATTTTTTTAAAACAAATATTTCTTATGTAAATTTAAATCACTGTACCAAATTTCGTTTAAATCGGTTTACATTTGACCATATCACCCATACAAACTCTTCTTACAAAACGCACTAAAGAAGATAATGAGAATTTTAAGTTTATTTTTTGCATACATAATTTTTGTAACAACTACAATCAATTTGGCAAATTTCGGTCCACATTTGACCCTAGCTGTCATATAAGTCTAAATGACAGAAACAGCCTAAAAATATAAGTTTTGAGAAAATGTTTATATGATGGCAAAATTTCGCAAATATTTGTCTTTATACAGGAGAAAAACACCTTTGACCTTAGTGGTGAAGGGTATAGTATAGTCGGGCTTGACCGACTTTTTGGAAAGAGGCCGTGAGAAAGAAGAGACTGGATAAATTTATTTTCTTCTGATGGAACTGAACAATTGAATTCTGGAAGTGTATTTCGCGATATGTTAAGTACATATATTGAAATCTCTAAGCGCAATAAACAATCAGAATGACAGCATTTTTTTCAGAATTAGAAAAAAAGGAACTAAAATGCAAAACCTATTAAATTTGATAACGCTATATCTCCTAAACTGAAAAAATAATAAAAAAAAAATTGAAACTTGTTCTTTTTGGAAAATAGACCTTGCCCCTTTATATTATATAAACGGCCAAAATAGAGTAAAAAGTCTTTTGGTGCTTTTTTTAAATTAATGTATCTTTGAACCAATTTTCATAAAATTTAATGTTATATTGGAATCAGGAATTTACGATTTTAAACATAAGTGAAAGGTCTCTTAAACTATAAAATATTTATTAATCAAAATAAAGTTTTAAGATTTCTAGCAATAAATCGACATTAATGAGAATTTTAGAAAACGGATTTTGAAAAATTAAAACTTAGTTCAAAAACATTTGAATTTATCGTTGCTGCATGTTAAATATTATTTTAATTGAAAACTCATATTGTTTCGTTTTCCTATTTCTGACTTCGGAAGATTATGAAACCTTTCAAGACTAGATAGCTTTTAAAAAAATATCATGTTTTGTATAATTATTCTCACGGATATAATGTTAAAATTCACGGTTATATTTGATTAATTTTGAAATGTATAAAAAATATATAACAATAAATTAAGTTACAAACATAACTCAAATCATATATCAAAATAAACAAATTGGCCTATAAATTATCGGCTACGAACTACCAACAAATGTCAAGAAATTTGATACAAATGTTCATTTTAATGGCGCCAAATTTCCATAATAAAAACAATAGACACAAGTTTTATTATTGAAACGAGTGATTGAGTGAATTAAGCGCATGTAAAACCGCCTTTCAATTGGCTCTGATATTGACTACTGGAAATTATAAATTAAATATTATGGTAATAATATTAATAACAATAAAACACCCACCTGTGGCTTAAAACGATTAAATGTTTAACACACAAAAGATATTTATACGTATCAATGTAACATTTATGAAAATGGCACTATCAGCAAAATAAATCACAATTTAATTTAAATATCTTCTGTATAATATTCAAAATAGGTACTTTTACAGGTAATAAATAGCATATATGTATTTGCAAGAAATGGGAATATGAAATGAAGGAAAAAGTTAAACAGTTTTATTTTAGACATTTACATTAGAGCAGCTCAAATTCTTCCACAAAGAATATTTTCATTGTTGGTATTACCAGAGATATTCTCAATATTATTTTTCACGATCTCACGGTCATTTTTTGGGTCCTAATAAGTGTTTTTCAAATTTTAAAAAAGGCTAGTAAAAACGATTAACCCTGCTATTATGTTAGGGTCTTTTTATGACCCAAATCGTATTTAACATTACCGTATTTCTAACTGGTGGAATATGTTTGCACCAATTGTTGAAATATATTGAATTCAATAAGTTTTATCATCATTTTAAGCTTCGACAATTTTTTATTGCAAGTGTTTACACATATCATGTTGGGGTCATTTTATGACCCTCTATCATTTTTGTTATACGAATAATAAATATATAATGTAATATTTCTATATTATATGTTTTTTGCATTTGTTTTTTTTAAGCCGCCGTGGTATAGCAGGTTAGTCATCCGCCTAGCATAACAGAGGTCCCAAGTTCGATCCCTGGCCAGACCCACTTGAAAAAATTAAAATTTTCAAAAACAGCGGTTTAACTCATAACTCAGCTAGCCACTGGTTATTGAGTATTTGGCTTTGTAAGACTTCTCTAACTAATGCATTTGACGTTCGGAGCCGGAGTTAAAACGACCCTTTCAATGAATCTAATATGGAATCTGATGCAGCTCATAGTCTGAGAGAAGTACCCCTTGTTTCAATTGGAATGTTGTGTGTTTTACATAACAAAAAAAAAAAAAACAAAATAACAATGACCGACAAAACGCAAAAAAATAAAAACGCATGGTTGTAGAAAAACCACGTATTGCATTGATCACAAGCCTTAAAAATATTTTTCAAATGCACAAAATTAGAATTTTCTCAATAAAAAAATGTGGGGTCAAAATATGACCCGAACATAACATGTGTATTTTTTTTCTAACATAGTATAAGGGTTAAAACGTCTACCGGTTTGTTTACAGAAACGAAAACGCGGAAAGGGATAAAACTTTATCTGGCATCGACACCCTTTCTGATTTAATTTCCAAGATCCTGGACAGTTGCCCGAACAGTGAAATTTTTGTTGCTGGTGATTATTATGTTCACAACTCATCCTGGCTACGTCGTTCGAGCAATACTAATACTGAAGGCCAATATTTTGAACTGTTCACCTTGCGCAATTGGTAAATGAATCAACACACATTTCGTATGTTATTGACCACCAACTAAACACTCTCGATTTTTTCCTTACCTCACACCCTGACGATAAGGTTCTGGCATCACTGGGAAACTCGGATCATTGCACCATTTCCGCCTTTTTTTCTTTCTTCAGGCTTCGGGACGTTACACAATCAGCTACGAAGCGTTCTATTTTTTTTAAGAAAAGGCTCGTTGGGCTGAGCTCAACAATTTTTATAGGTAATTTAATTGAAAACTTTGTTTCCTTGACAGCAATGTCAATGCCATGGCGGAAATGGTTTCTAATGTAATCGTGCTGGGTATGAATTTATTCCATCTAAAAGCATTTTGATTAAAGCCAAAATAAATTCATAGTTAAGTCAGACTTGCAAACAGGCAGTCAGATCCAGGGATGATTTGCAAGTGCTAAAATATTAAGACGCGAGAAAGCTCTGTACGAGCAGCGTCTTCGTAGTAAAGTTCTTGAAGCTCCTCGGGGCAGCAAGAGCTTTTGGTCATTCGTTAGAAGAGTTATGAATAGTGCTAATTCTACAATTCCAACTCTTTTCAAGGATGACAAAGTATTTACCAACCTAGTTGATAAAGCCAACAAATTGTTTGCAAGTAATTCGAGCTTGCCGGAAAGCGATCAACCACTGACAGGGCTTGAAAGAGTATCTATGCCAAAAATATTTTTTCGAGCTCGTACAGTTAAGAGGCCTTGAAGCAGTGCTCTTCGACGTTAGCACTAGCCGGCAGTACTTGGTGAATGGACAAAGAAACCTTGCTGTCTACCTATAAAGCGATTGGTCGGTGAGTGGCAAATTATGCTGCTCCAGTGTGGTCAGCGTCGCTAAGTGATACTCAGTGGAGAAATATTCAATGCTACCAAAATGCAGCCCTAAGAACTATAACAGGCTGCCTACAAATTACCTCACCACATCATCTTCATCAGGAAACAAAGATTCTTCCAGTAAAGGAACACAACATTATGCTATCTCAGCAGTTCCTTTTGGGATGTCATCGAAAAAACTTTAACATCACACAGTTGGCATCTTTCCCGTTAGGAAATATCTTCGCGTGTATGAGGATAGCATACGAAGATGTGTACTTCATCCTTTAGATCATACCTCGTACATGGCAGCGTTAAACAACATTCATAAAGACGCCACCGACTCCGCGATTTCAGGTTATCGCATGAATGTTGTATTAGGAGGTCGCCCACCGCCCATAGCAGAAGAAAAAAAGAACCTTCCGCGGGAAACAAGAGTCGTTCTGACTTAACTGAGATCGGTTGAAATATTTTTTGGTCCCGCATAGACCGTGCCGTCCCCAACATATGTCCAGCTTATGGTCAGGGTCCTCATGATACCCCCACATTTTGAACTGTTCCGCCAACCCTACTTCACTTAGTCCTGAGGATTTGTGGACTCATCCAGTAGAAGTAGCAATAAAAACAAAATTATAAAATTGTAAATGTTAGAGCTAGCTCATTCATTAGCAAACCTTTTCAGTACCTTATACCATGCCGGAGAATTTATTATGTGTTGAAAGGTTGCTTATGTAACGCCAATCCCTAAAAAGGTTGAAAAAGTATAGTTGTGACTCTAGATATTTCCAAGGCATTCGATAGAGTATGCCGTGGTGCACTTTTATTTAAACTTGTTGCTTCTGTTGTCGGCAATACCTTCTCTCGATTTATATCGAGCTTGCTCAGGGATCGCAAGGCTCTATTCATTAATGACCTTCTATTTCAAACTTTAAATCCTATCAGATGACAGAAACATTTGCCATTCGTTTTCATTTACCCGGATCTTATACAGATTGCGGCTATGAGGCAAAACATGAATGAATTATTAAATCGGAATTATTAAATCAGATGCTCTTGAAGTGATGTCCGTTGGAATAAGCACATCTTTAAAGTGTCGAAAGAAGCATTTTAAAACAGTGTAAGAGATACGTTATTTCAACTATTCTCCTTAAAATTTATACCATATGTATATCCGACCAAAAATGGAATACAGCACACATGTATGGGCCGGTGCTTTAAAGTATATTTTGGAGCTTCTCGACCGCGTACAGGGTGACAGTAGGGCACCGGTGCAATGTAGGTTGTAAAGACTGTTCTAACGCCACTGATTTTGAATGTGTTCTAACGATGTCAGGGACCTCGTTCCCGAAACACGTCAATCCGTGTGGACCGAACAACATACTACAAAGAATGGAACTCACTTTTTGACATTGGCCCTTTTAGCACCTAGCCACAGATATTATGAATTATAGAGTATAACAGGAAGGGATATTTAGGTACCACAACCTAATTACAGACTTATGAGCCTAACATTTACGATGAGCCGCTCTAATGCAAAAACTTTGTATAATAATGATACCCATAAGTCACAAGAAGGTGGAGTTTAATGCAAATCCATTCTTCAATTCCAGACTCCCTGTGTTTAGGGCTCAATTGTTACAATGTTATGCTATTTTTTATGGCATGCTTGCAATAACTTTTCTACAATTGAAATGAGTGACACAAATACAATAAATTTTAAAATATTTCTTGACACAATTCCATGATGTATGACTTTGTTATTGAATTGTAGGTGGTGGCAAATGTTGGTTGGTTTCGTTGTAAATCTTTCAGTTTTTAGTTTAGACGCGGCAAAAAGCCAGTAGCTGTGAAAAGGATGATGTCAGTTTATATTTAAGTGTTTGCATTTTTTGTATTATTCCTCTGAGCTTATTTACTATGTTCCAAATGATGTTGTTATCTTTCATCTGGAATTGCATTTATTAAAAATGTGGTATCATGCTTAATTATCCAAGAGATAGCTTAGAGTAGGCGGCTAATAACTTTTGAAAATCATACTGAGATATTCATCTTTATGTGAATATTGAATACGATGTTATTTAATGAACATTTAGGAGCGGGGAAGAAGTCCCTATAATAAGTAAATACTTTATTCATATCTGGTGATTTTTTAACAACTTTCCTTTTGGCAGCTCAGCTATTGTTACTGTGAACCACGTTCAGTTTGGTCTTTAATTTAGCCATGAATCGACTTTGAAACGGATTACGTCTGCAGAAATTTAATCGCAAAATTATTTTCAGCGACGAAGTTCATTTTTTGTTAAAGTTATATGTGAAAAAGCAAAATTTGACGTATTTGGTGTGTAGAACAGCTAAAGGCATTGCAATAACTGCTACTCCTGTTGATAATAGGAGGGTGGCGTTATCTAACCTTAATGTTTCAAAGACGACGAAGGAAGGAACTCTAGTGTGCTATGTTTACAATTTTTTTTCCAAAAATTGAATCTAATATGTAGTTTCAACAAGACGGTGTCAAAAGCCATACAGCAAGCGATACAATGGCCCAGTTGAGGGGCGAGTTTGAGCTTATTTTATTTTTGGGACCGGTAAATTGGCCGCCTACGTAGCGCGATTTTACGTCTTTAGACTATTTTTTGAGTGGATATGTTATGGCTCATTTCGATATGTTGAACCCAGCGTATAAAACATTTTAAGTATAGCCGCGGTCAACATGTACATTAGGGTGACAATTTTTTGTATGAAAGAAAATGTTTTTTTCGAATTTTATAACTTTTTCAACGGAATAATGTAACAATAAATCAAATTCTGAAAATTTGAGCCAAATCGGAAAATGTTCCAAAGGCGCGCATCGGGTCCAAAGTTTAAGAACCCATTTGTATGGGGAAAATTGGGTTATTTTTTTTTTTTTTAGAAATTCCAACCAAAAATAAACAATTTTTACAAGAAATGGAATATTAAAGAAAACTAAAACAGCTTTAATTCAAGTAGTCAAAAATAAAAGTCCATGAAGTAGTTTTGGAGTTATTACATTTTTCCTCTGAAAATTCATGTCCTTGAAAACGCGCCTAACGAAATGCACCAAAAATTGTATTTTGTAAATAAAGAAATTTAAAAGTAAAACCTAATTTACCATTAAATGACTAATTGGTATTGAATAGTTCAGTTTTGCTTAAATATAATCGAATTTACTTAGTTTTTTCCATGTTGGAAAATGGTACATTTTTCTCAGGTCGGTTTCAAAAATCATTTTTTAATTTTTCGAAAATTTTGTTCAACAAATATTACAAATTTAGAATTTACTCATCAGTGTGTTAAAACAGACGAATGGGAGAATAAAATTCAAAAAAATTTAGGCCGATATCTTGAACAGTTTCGCCATATCTGCGACTTAAAATTTAAGAATTTCGCGAAAATGAAAATTTTTGGGCCAAATTCTAGTAGATGCTCGGTAAATTTTACTTGTATTAAATTTTAATACAAAATTAATGAATATTATTGCTTAGTTTATGGAAAACCTATGCTGAAAGGTTTTTTAATATTGAACGAGATTAACCCTTTCTTCACCGGGGTCAAATGTCAAAATTTGGATTTCCTTAAAATTTTCATAGCGTATTACGAAGTATCAAGTAATCATTAGTAAATTTTAATAAAAAAAACATTTTTTCTTGTAAAAATTGTTTATTTTTATTAGAAATTTCTCAAATATAAAAAAAATAACCCAATTTTCCCCATACAATTGGGCTTTCAAACTTTGGACCCAACGTTGTCCGATTTGGCTCAAATTTTCAGAACTAAACTTTTAGACCTAGACGCATAATATTCCGTTGAGAAACATTTGAAATCAAAGAAAAACATTTTTCCTGTCACCCTAATGCACATTTCTCTTATAAAAAATCACCCGATATAAAATATTAAGTTGCAACTGGGATAAAGAAGAGAGCAGATTTGGCTTTAATGAAATTTGTGAATCAATTAAGAATATTAAATCTAAAACAATTTTTGATAAGGAATCGGAAAAGGCAGCATGCTACCTCCTCCTATCTAAACGTCATGATTTAAAACATTTTTTTTTTTTGTAAATTTGACGTTATCGTTCTTCTTATCCAATGTACCGAAAAAAGAAAAATTCTAAAACCTAAAGCTCTTTGTTCTAATTCGCCTTCGCATTATTTTTTTCAAAAATAAGAAAAACTGGTCGTCTCTCATTGAGATTATTTTATCTTTTGTGTTAAATTTAGTTTTATTTGTAATTTAATATCTTCAAAGTATCTTGAGTTATTAGTTGAACTGAGTGACATTCAGTCAGAGTCATAAGTACGCACTCATGCCGTGAGCCACACACGTACAAAATGTGGAAAGCTCGTCAGTCAGACATAGCAGATCAGACATACAACAATCACCACTAAATACGATTTTGTCAGTTAGATAAGTTACAATGAAACAATTGTATTATGTATTTTATTTACTCATTGTTGTAAACTTTTTTTTTAGTATTTTGTTAGCCCATTATAAAGGTATTATTTGTTTTGTTTGATGGTTAGTTTATGTTTGTTTGTAATGTGTTTGCCACCAAACAAGTATCTCATCATAATTATGAACGTTCACCTGGTTCATCTTTCTTTTGTCAAGTGATCATATGATTATGACAATTATGAAATTGGGATCGTACATTTTAGTGCTGGTCATTCATTTATTTATTCATATGCGTGAGTTATTTAGTGAATGGACGGATGGATATGCTTGCTGGTTGGACTTGATGCGAGCTGTATTATATTTAATATGATTATGTCCAATTTCGTTAAATTCGTTTATATAATTTTGTTTTATTAGAATTTTATGGACTTTGTTAATAATTTTGAAGGTAAGAATGTTGAAGAAATATTATCGTATGCAACACTTTTTTATATAAAGAATGAAAATAAGGAGGGTTCCGAATAAAATTATATGAAGGTAAATAAAACTTAACCCATGCAATATAAAAATTTCTATTAATACGAAAACTTATTGAAATACTGTAAAAATTCATCTGACATAATAGACAGTGTAATAACTGTTCAACACGAAAAAAATACGGGGTTCCGACAATTGCTTCTGGTAGAGGAGACCAAAAACAAAAAAATATTTGTGTTTCCGAAAGATCACATTGAAATTTGAATTATAGGTGGTTTAAATTTTCCATCTCTGGCCGATTGTTGCAGCATATCAGTATATAAAACTATGTTTTCCTTACATCTGATGTTTAAGCAACCCGAAAAAAGGTAGATGAAATATTGTACAAAAATGTTGGTCATAAAGTTTTACTATATATTTATTTATTTCAATAAAAAAAGATGCCGCAAGCCCATAGGGCCTATTTGCCTAGACTATCAATACAAAAACATGACATAGTAATTAAAAAAAAAGAAAATGAATACTACATATGTCAGAACACTTCAATTTAAAGGTTGCCCAGAGTCTAATGATTCTATTAAATATATGTATATTGAGCGTAGTGAAATACGGGGAGCACTAAATAACTAGTTGCCTTTTTATGCAAATGGGATAGTATATGGTGTGGCAACTAGTATGGCAAAACGAGTTGGGAGTCTAGAGCCCACTCGAATATAGTCGAACACAATATCATTCATCCGAACCTGGTACCAACAGAACAAATACTTCTGCCTCCACTTCACATAAAAGTTGGAGTAGTAAAAAACTTTGTAAAAACTATAGTCAAAAATGAGCCAGTTTTAGAGTAGCTTTTTCCGAAACACAGTGAAGTAAAGATTAAAAAATGTATAATACAACTTGTAGTAGAGAAGTTTTTTTTTGGTTACATTTTAAAAATGTTTTTGTTTTATCTTCAATCCAACAGGTGATTTTGATGGACCTGACACAGGGAAGCTTATAAAAAATGCGAAATTCGATGTTTTCCTCTTTCCAAATGAACTCAATGCTTGGAAAATTGTTAAAGATGTTATATAAAATGAAACATATAGAGGAGTTCGAAAAGTTAGGGGTTCACAAGTCAACAAGAATTTTTTAGTCAATATTCTTCCTTCAAAATCAAAAAACGAAAGAAAACTGTAAAATAATTATGATCTCGATAATATCTGAGATTTTTGTGTTAATAGAATTTATGCATTTAAGAATTTTTTTCTCGAAATAATATTTTTGTTACGACATATTTATACCCTTCACCACCATAGGTGGAAAGGGTATTATAAGTTTGTGCTGATGTATGTAACGCATGGAAATATTTGTCTTAGACACACCTTTTAGTATACCAATAGGCTTAGAATCACTTTCTGAGTCGATTTAGCTATGTCCGTCCGTCCGTCTGGCTGGCTGGACCCCCATGTAAACCTTGTAATCAAACTACAGGTCGCAATTCTAAAGATAATTTGATGAAATTTGGCACAGATTATTTTTTTGATAATGGGAAGATGGCTATTGAAATTCGTCAAAATCGGTCCATTATTTATGGTACCTCCCATAGGTCCCACTTCCCGGAATTGATATATTGGCCACAAATGTCAATATTTTTTCATGAAATTTAAATCAAATACTGCTTATGTCAACTAAAATTACTGTACCAAATTTCTTTAAAATCAGTCCACATTTGACCATAGCTCCCATGCAAACTTTTCTTTAAAAACGCACTAAATGAGACAAAAATCACTAAAACGCTCGTAAATCTGAAGATAATGGGAATTTTAAGTTTATTTTTTACATACATAATTTTTGTAACAACTGTAATTAATTTGCCAATAATCGGTCCACATTTGACGCTAGCTCTCATATAAGTCCAAATGTCGGAAGCCGCTTAAATATAAAAGTTTTGAGAAAATGTTTGTATGATGGCAAAATTTAGCAAATATTTGTCTTTATACAGAAAAAATAACACTTTTGACCTTAGTGGTGAAGGGTATCGTATGGTCGGGCTTGACCGACTATAGCACTTTCTTACTTGTTTTTCAAATGCATTATATACAATCGAGGACCTGTTCTATATGTATAAGTAATTGTTCTATCTGTAGCTATAAAACAGGATGTGTGTACGTATGTAACGTATGGACTCCAAAATTCCTGTTCCGATTTTTGGTGAAATTTTCAGGGAATCTTCAGAACATCCAGGCAGGTGACGCTGTGAAGTCTGATTTTTGATTTTCATTTTGCGGGCGAAGAGGCATGAAAAATCTAATTTTCATTCTGCACCACCAATGATATCTATCTATATCTAATGTTTGCTAAGGGCCAGCAACGCGGACCGGGTTCATACATAAAAATATATGTACACAATTTACTAATTATAGAAATATTTTATATGAAATTATATCATACCTTATAATTAACTTTAAAGATTTACACTAAGTATAATTGTGATACCAATGTACTAATTTTATTATTTATTATTGTAATAAACAATTTATTAAAATTAACAAACAAATTAAGCGTAAGGTCATTATATTTTAAGTAAAAATGTAAATTGCTACTAGGTTAAAGTTTTAGTCTTTAAATATCTTTAAAGTCTATGGTAGGCATCCCACTATATTTCCATTATTCAGATTTTTGACATCATTGTTTTCTTTTGAAATTGTTTCAAGAATTATAAATTTTTTTCTAAGCCAATAAATTCTATGGCAATTTCCTTTAAAACGAAAAAATGCTGCTCATAAGTTTTAATTTGATAAATTACAAATAATATAGACGCTTTTGTAAGAAAAACATAATATAAATTTATTAAGAACCCACAGAGAAGTAAATAGCAATTTTAGTAGAATTTTTTCAACTTTTATGTAAATCATGCATTATGAACGTCACTTTTGAACAGGTATCTTCTCGTAAAATTTAGGCCATTATAGTTTTTTGGGAGTAATGTTGTCATGCAATATCCAATCATATTGTTCACTTTCTGTCCAAAACCATAAGATTCTAAAAAAAAGATGTAGTTTCCCGACACATCTGAACGTACCTCTTGTTCTTACATACGCGCATTCGATCCTTGTAATCTCAACCGAACCAGTTCATATTTATCATAACATTCAGGCTCAAGTCTGTTTACAAAAACGTCACAATAAGTTAGATAAGTGTGCCTTTTTTGTAAAGAAGACTTATTAGAGCATGTAGTCCATTGTGAATCACAAAATCCTTTCTGTGACAGCAATCTGTGAAAACATTTCCTATTTTAACAAGGCCATATCTTTTTGGAATAACCTTTATCCTAACAGCGTGCTTATCAAGAAGATAATAGCCTGTCATGACGGATTAATTAAGAATAATTTAGGGAAACCACAACCCTTTTTACTGTTTTAAAGATGACAGCAACATTTGCCATTCATATTAATTCTATTATAGATTAACATCAAAGAAGGAATTTAAATGCCCTAAATACTCGGTGTTGATCTATGTTATTGTTATTGGGTAGTATAAATCAGAAGCAATTCATGTTATGGGCATGAAAATCCAGTGTAATGTTCAATGGATTAAAAAAAAACTTAATATTCTTAACAAAAAACTTTTTACTCAATTTATAGTGTTTCGTAACACTTTTCAATAATAAGAAGAAATAACATAACACTTTTTTTAGCATCTAAAGATATATATAAAATTGCACATAAAAATGGCTTTTGAGGTAGCTAAAAAAGAAAATTTAAGATTTTCCGGCTCAATTTTCTCAAGTACAAAAGCTGAGATATGATATGAAACCATATTCTATTATAAAAACAAGTCGCATATAGTGCGTTTTGACAGAAGAGTTTGTATAGGAGCTATGGTAAAATGTAGACCGATTTGGTATAGTGATTTTGATTTGTAGAAGCAGCATTTGTTTTAAATTTCATGAAAATATATTGATATTTGTGGCCAATATATCAATTCCGGAAGGTGTGACCTATGGGAGGTACCATAAATAATAAACCGATTTTGACGAATTTCAATAGCCATGGTCCCACTATCAAAAAAATAATCTATGCCAAATTTCATCAAATAATCTTTAGAATTGTGACCTGTACTTTGATAACATGGTTTACATGGGGGTCCAGCCAGACGGACGGACTGACATCGACTCAGAAAGTGATTCTTAGTATTATTGGTATACTAAGGGTCTAAGATAATGTTGGGCAAAGTCTCTCTGATTCTCTCTTACTTTGCATTAATCAAAACAACTTATGTATACTTACACTCAATTCCACTTGAATAGGTGCACTTTTTTAGTAATAAATTCAAACTTGCTGCTCTTAACATACTTCATTAATAGAATAGTGATGTACTTTTTCTAAAAGGCTAAACAGTTAAGAAAAAGACTAAACAAAGAAAGGTCCATAAAGAATTGATAGTTGAAATATGGGGCTCTTTTTGAAATTAGTGCAGAAAACTATGAATTATTTTTGAGTCACTTGAATAGGTGCAATAAAGTAATTTCAGTTTTGTGGTCATTTGTGGACATTTTGACCACAAAAAAATTTTTCATCGGTTTTTATTAAATTTGGAGCATGGTAATCTATAGGATTTGGAAGAGAAAACAAACATTGATGCCAGTGGAGATTAAGGGGTCTACTTTCGTGAAATTTCTACAAAAAATTAAAAAAGTGATTGCGTTGTAGTGATTCACTCAAGAAATGACGAAAAATGTGGAAGAAACTCAAAGTAAATGCAAATTTTGGCCCCAAGAGTCACCAAACAGCAAAAATATAGTGATTTTCGTGTAAAAATCTGAGAAAAATTTGTTTCAGTGGTAGTATTTCTACTGATAGAAACTAATATAAACATTGTGATATTAAATAACTGCTTAGCTCCTAACCATTTTTTAATCACATGTTCTTTGCAAAAATTC
This sequence comes from Stomorhina lunata, assembly GCA_933228675.1. Classification (NCBI taxonomy): domain Eukaryota; kingdom Metazoa; phylum Arthropoda; class Insecta; order Diptera; family Rhiniidae; genus Stomorhina; species Stomorhina lunata. The sequence goes on along the minus strand of OW121740.1, from coordinate 60,300,210 downwards.
AACCGTAAATCCGTGTTATTTGGAATAATTATGATTTTTTTTTCTAAGGTTTAGGTGGTATTAGGTACTTAGGTCTAAACTAACGAAATCACTTTTATAATTTTTTGTAGAAATTTTACGGAAGTAGAAGCCTTAATCTTTACTGGAATCAATGTTTTTCTTCTCTTCCAAATCCTATGAATTACAATGGGCTAAACTAGTAAATGCTAAGCTACAATGGGCCAAATTAGTAAATGATAAGCTAAACTGTCCACAAATGACCACAAAACCAAAAAAAATTAAGTGGACCTACTTAAGTGACTCAAAATAATTCGTATTTTTCTGCAAAAATTTCAAAAAGAGTACCATATTTCAACTCAAATCTTTGTGGACCTTTCTTTGTTTGCAGTCTATTTCTTAACTATTCAGCCTTTAAAAAAAATACATTACTATTCTAATTTGAAGTATGCTCATTTGGACGTCTCGAAAAAAAAGTTCGCCGTACACCACCGAATATAAAGTATTGCTTTAAGGCAGTTTCGAAATTTTTTTTTTCGTTATATCTTATATCGTTATATTTACAGTGGGATCTTAAATTGTGATATATCGATGTTTTTGTCTCGATGAGGCCAATATCTTGCTTTAATAGTCATTAGTCTCAGATATCCCGTTCTAGCATTTTTCCATCATACCTCAGTACCTACCATCCTAATGCACCTCCCTAATATCAGAAAATTAAAGCTCTTAAAAAATAGTTAAACTTTTACTATGGAAGTTTTTTGATAACTCCAACCGAACTATTAAAAACAAGGAATTTTTGTTTTTGGCGCACATTGGGGTCGCCAAAATACATTTTTCATTATATCTTCGCCATTTACAGTTGGATCTTTAAGTGTTATATATCGATGTTTTTAGTCATTGACTAATAGTCATCGACACTCTTTTAGTACTACCCCATGATATCTCAACTCACACAATGAGAACTAAAAAATTAATGTAAAATTAAAAAATTTTAGTTAATCATGTCTTGTCCAAGGTTGCTATATTTTTGGCAAGTCCCGAATTTAGTACAACTGTGGTCCATGCGTTGCTTCTCGGTGACAGCCATGACAGATTCGTGTACTACATGAACAAAATGCTCGGTGTTTTGTGAATGGCAAAGATAAGCTGTAAAAAAAATAAAATTAGCAAATAAAACTACCAATGTCTATTAAAGCAAAATATTGGATTCCTCGAGACAAAAATATCGATATATCACACTTTAAGATCCGACTGTAAATGCCGAAGATACATATCGTCGCCCCGAAGTTATCTTCACGTATATCACAAAATCGAAAAAATTGAGATAAGACCATTTTCTTGTATCTTTTATTTAGATCTATCGATCTACTTGATCGCCATGTGCCTACCTTTTATAGTTACGGAGATATTATGAATGCACTTTGTTGTATATCCACCTTTCGTAAAAAGTTATTGCGTTATCTTAACGTATGTAACATTTTTGTGGATATACAATAAAAAACATATGAAATTTGACAAGTACAACATTTTTGCGTTATCTTCACGTAAGTACAATAATTATTGGTATTTGAAGGCGATACAACACAAAATATATGAACAAATGCAATTTAGAAATCTTGAGTTATCTTCACGTATTCGCAAGCAAAATATATATTGAAAAGTAGATTTGTAAAATATATAATTTTGAATTTATTTCATTTATGACTGTTCTGGAAATGGGTTTCTATTGTTTATATAATTAGATAGAAATTAATGACTTTTTTTAGGAATTCACTTTATTACAAAAGAAATTAAAATTAACTTAAAAAATACTATTTAAAAATATATTTTTACAGAAATATTTATCATACGAAAAAATTAATTCTTGGTAGAAAATTAGCTAAATTTGATTTATTTATTTTTTTTCTACACACTATATATACATATACTTACATATAATCACATAAAAGACGCAATTGCGTATCACAATTTTTTAGAAATTTTAAGTAGGCCAAAAAATCACAATAAAATGGAGACTACTTCTTAAGTTTAATTACAGTTTAGTCCAGGCTTTAAAATCTTGCAAATAGTTTACATATTATTACTTATTTAAAATTTTTGAAAAAAGATAGAACGCGTCGTATTACGTCTTTTAGTTGATTATACATATATAATACATACATTAATTTACTTAAATAAATCGTCATAGAATTTTACTTCATTTTCTGGAAGATAAACGTAAAGACTTTCAATGTCTTTCTTTTTGTCGTTGGTATCCTAAGAGTAAAATTTCTGATGTAAGTACTTAGAACTAAGTACGTAATTTAAGAGTTTTTAATTTATATTATTAATTCTGCATAATTTTAAAACTCTTACTTCTTTATCTTAGCATTTATCCAATCATTATTGAAATGATAAGGTACGTATATCGTGTGAAAATTCGATTTATATGGATAGAGCAGTCATAGTATTTTTTTATATATTTAAATCTCACTGCAAAGTTTTTGTATAACAGGAGAAATTTTAAGTATATTTCCTCTCAGAAAAACTATGAATTGATATTTAGTATAATAGATTTTAGATTTTTTTTCTTAAAAAATCATAATATTATGTGGGTACATACGTGAAGATAACTTAAAAAAAAATTGTTTGTACTAACATTTTCACGTATATGACATATATTAATAAATGTTTAATAAAATGTGTCCTTTACGGCAAATTGTGAAAATTTCTTTAGAGACAAAAATGCCAATAACTCGGAAATATTCTTCCATGGCCTTGAATATTTTTAACCGATTTGATTAAGAACTTCATGGACTACAACTGATAAAAATATTTGAACACATTTTTCGAGTAAATTCTTCTGCAACTAATGTCAAATCTTTAAGTTCAATTTCCCAAAAAAAAATTTTTTGCACTTACGTGAAGATAACTCCGGGGCGACGATATAACGAAAAATGTATTTGGGCGACCCAATGTGCAGCGAAAAAAAATTATATTTTTTTCGAAACTGTCTTACAACAATACTTTATATACGGTGGTGTGCGGCGAACTTTTTTTTCTTCCTTATAAGCCGAGACGCTCGAGTGCACCTGTTTAAGTGGATTTGAGTGTATTTTTGTTTCCATATTATGATTTTTCCTTCATCATATAGCGATATCGCTTAACTTGAATTAAGCTGTATAAATATTCACCTTGAAAAAATAAAGTTATTATTTCCATACAACTTACATCTACACTATATTTTTCTAATCTAACAGAACCGCTAAAGTTACTTAAGGTTCAGTTCAACGCAAAATTCAGTTTCGAAAAAGCGATTAAGTAGAGAAATTAATAATATCGCCAAACTTCAATTTTCGACTTAAGCTACTCTTCCAAATTGCGACAGAAATAGTCGTGTAAAATGTAAACAAAAACCAGCTGTTGATAACAATATTTTTTTATTCTCTTAAAAAAAAAAAAAAAAACAAAAAATAATAAAGAAGAATAAAATAACGTAAGCAAAATGTCAAAACAGCTAAAAATAGATAAAAAAAAATTCCTTTACTTGTCCAGAAAATATGATATGCATAAAAATATATTGACTTTTCCACAAATATCTACGGCATTCCAATTTGAATTCTTTGATCCAATGATTGCACATTATTTTTAACTTATTATTGAGCTGTAGTTTTATTTTTAGCCAATATTTTATTATTCATTTACCTTTATACGTTTAATATTAAATGCCTGCACAGAATTTGTTTGGGTTTTAACTAAATTTGCACACATAAATGCGGTTACACCGCCACCAACTATTAACAAATATTTCACATAACTTTTTTGATTTTTTGCATTAAAACGGAAATTACTATAATTTCTTTCTACTAATCTTTGATTTTTAGAAAAATTCACTAAATATTTGGCCACAAATAGTCTTTTGCAAACGTTCAACGCCATTTCGAAGAAGAAACTGAAGAAGAAAACAACAAAGATGAAAAAGCAAATGAAATATGACAAATAGAGTTACGTCATTTCGGAGTTGCCATATTGTTGCTATAGTGTAACGCTAGCAGAGTTGTGTATAATAGTAGTAGGAATGTTAAAGAGGTTATTAATTCAAATTCGAAATGTATTTTGAGTAAATTGTTTTTACATTTTCCTATTGGAATATATACTATGTGTTTCAATCTTATTTCTAATTCTTGCCTTTAAAAAAATCGTTTGTATTTATTCAGTTGTATTTTTTAGTTTAATTTTTTACGACTTCAAATATCTATTAAATATTGATGTTTGTTTATCAATAATTTTCGTTGATCAAATATTGTCTATAATGTTTGTTACTTTGTAATATGATTTTATTTGAAGATATATAATTATCTCAATATTTTGGTAACTAAGTATGTAAATAAAAAAAGGTTTAAACATTGTTTGATTAACTTTCGAATACGGAATAATAACTTTTCAATAAAAAAATCTGTAATATAAATATAAAGTTTATGCAGTTAAAACAGTTTCTTTAGTTTTATTCAAAAATTTAGAATCGATTGAACTCCATTGACGAATATCGACACAAATTTTCAGTTTATTACTGTGTGCCCGTCTTTAAAAGTAGCTTTCACACATCAAAACCTTAATTTAATTATGTCTAACACGCTCCTCTAATATCTTTAGAGTTTATGATATTATGATGGACTATACCTTACGGTCATCCAAAATTATTTTGTGGACTTTTTTTTATTCTATAACAGCTTAATTGGGGTCTCCACAGCTAACATCAGTGAAGGAGGGTGTTATATAGTTAAGATTGGTTGACTTTAAGACTTTATTTGTTGATTTTTACTTCTATCCAACTCCAATATACTCCGAAATAAAAGTTCCAGAAAAAGTATTTCATTATCGAAAACACTCAGTAAGTAACTAATATTACAAATATAAGGGGTGTAGAACCGCAACAAAAGCCAAGAAGATAACATAGACAATTTTGTATAAAAAATGATTACAATTTTTTTTATATTAAAAAATTATTTAAAACCCTTCACCACTAAGGTCAAATGTCTTTTATTTTTCTTGCATAATTTCACCCTGCCGTCAAATGATTACAAAAAAAAAAGAACAACTTTAGGTTAGCTTGTAGTACTAACTTAAATCCAACTGCTACACAATACAAAATTTAGATTAACTATTTGTATACACAAATACTATGCAGCATTTTTTTTCAAATTACATTTCGAAGTACATTTCGAAGCCTACAAATACCGCCCTTTTTGTATTTTGTTAGCTGTGTCGCCATGTTTAGTCCGATCACTTTATATATCGATGTTCACGGCTACATTTTTCTCTTTAATAGTTCTTTACTACCACGTCAATTTCTAGTCATAATTTGTTAAAATTCGATTCAAACTCACCCTAATCGAATCGAGTACAAATCTAGTTTTTAAAAGTTATGACTATAAATTAACGTGGTAGTAAAAAACTATCAAAGAAAGAAGTGTAGCCCTTACAGAGCCGCCGGTATATAAAATGTTATGATCAGACTTAAAATGCCGATACAGTGCACAAAATACAAAAAGGGCGGTATTTGTACGCGTGGTAAAAAAGTAAAATATTTTTTAGAATTGTTTTAACATTATCTTTAATTTTAGGGGGTGACTGATACAACTTATTTTTTTTGTATGGAAGGCGAACAGCTCTAATGTACGGTCATATAGAGACCAGGGCCAAAAGTGGACTGATTTTCTCTAAATTATCATTTTCTTTAGATGTGCGAGCGTTTTTGTGAATTTCGTTGCATTAAAGGGGCTTTGAAAGGAGGTCTTGTGTAGGATATGGACCCACTTTGACAAAATTTTGAACAGTGATTTTTGTTTATATAAGCAATAATTTCTTAAAATTTCATAAAACATACAATTCCAAGAGGGGTCTCGAAATATTGGACCGATTTTGAACAATTGCAATAACAATGACTGACAAAAAATTTCATCAAGTTATCTCAAAAATTGCTACATTGATTACAAGTTTCCAGGGCCGCCCAGCCAGACCGATACCGTTAACTCGATTTAGGACATTCTAAGTCTTTCAGTATATTTAAAGTTGGATTTTTTCCACCTACCACCAAAACTAACTTTTTAGCAAATGATAGGTGGGAGTCTGTCAATGGCTGTATTCACTCCAAACAGATTTGGCCCTGTTTGGATAGGCAACGCTCTCACAGATTGCTGTCATTATCAAGAGCTAATGTATCTTTGCAATTACGCTGAAGGTTACCACTAATGACCATTGCAGAAGCTGTGAAGACGAGGGGGAGACTGAATCGATAAAACATTTTCTATACACTTGCCCTGCCCTAGCAAACAGTAGGGGATTTATTTTGGATTAACTTTTATTCAGCTACCTAGACGATCTGGCTGGTATTGAAATCTGCCGACTTGTGCTTTTTAAAGGGCTCAGGATGGCTCAACAGACGAAACTAGTGATATATTATTTCAATGCACTTCGTAGTCTAAGTGAGTCCTTTCTTTTTTACTGCTACTTTAACCTAATTTAACTGCCATAACTTAATAACTGCATAATTTCTTGATTTTTTTTTAATTTTCTGTATAGATTTAAGTGTTATCCTTGACTCCCAGTGGAGCATAGGGCCTCAACTAGCCTTTTATATCGAACTCTATTGTGAGATGTTAGGCAAACGTCATTCCTTGAACAGTTTGCTGCTTGCAACTCAGCATCAATTGACCTTATCCACGTCCTAGCAGGTGCATCATGAAGAATTTGCCGCATAGGCGCTTATCGATGGCATTTGTGCGTTTTCAATTTCGAATAAAAAAGTTAAATTCAAGAAAATGTAAAAAAGACATTATATGCAAAAATAACAAATTTAAGAATTTAAAAAATCTATTTTCTTGGGTAAAAACCTATTTTCCACTTAAAAATCCACAAAAACTAACAGATAAATCTGCACACTTGGCAACGCTGCCCGTAATACAAGAAGGACTTGACATCCGAGTTGTATATTCGTAACTTAGTTGTTGTTGATATTCGCCGAGATTTCCATTTTCCAGATTTTATTAATACCAGAATCAATATCCTCGTCGGGGCCACCTATTGAAGATACTAAAATACCAAGATAATTAAATACACCTATACACCCAATAACCTCGTTATCCACATTGATGTGTGTCGAAGGGTTTGTGCCATAGTCTAGGCATACTCTTGGTCTTGGAAATATTGATTTTCAGCCCAGCTGTCCGAGATTCAAGAGTGATAGCGTTAGTGTTTTCTTAAAGGTGACCTGAGAGTTGTTTAAAGGGTGTCCATTTGATACCGTGTCTATCATTCAGAGTAGTGTGCATTATGTTGTCGATGAAGAGGATAAAATGTATAGGTGACAAAATACATCCTTGTCTTACTCCAGTAGCAACTTCGAACGGATTAGACAATTTACTTTTATGTAGGACTCGACATTAGCTAAATGGGGGTGCGGAATTCAGCATTGCTCTAGTACTATTCTTTCTGTGTTGATTAGGACAATACAAGATCGATTCTTTCTGAAACCAAACTGATTTTCGCAGAGTGCAGAGGAAAATGCATCGGGTATTCTGTTCAAAATTACTCGACATAGTATTTATAATACGTCATTCCCCGACAACATTTCAATTGGTACTTCTCCTAAGACCTACGTTTTAGCTCCGGCTGCTAACGGCAAATGTATTAGTTAGAGGAGTTTTACATAACCTAATACTCAATAACCAGTGACTAGCTGAGTTTTCGTCGCTTGGAAATTACATTTTATCCATCTTTATTTTTCCCTGAGCAAATAAAATATCGTTATATGGATGTTATAAGATGTATTGAATTTTTACCCATAGCTGATCTCAAGAATAGTGACAATGGAACTACCGTGTACATGGTAGTTCCATTGTCACTATTAAATTTAAAAATCACTATCTGACATATATAAGGATTATGACAATTGTGAAAAAATAAAGCTACCATATATGTTTGGATTTGTTTTCAATTTTGTAAATATTGAATATTTTTGAAGCATATTAATTTTTTCATTGCAATTATTTTTCTTCAATATAAATATCAAAGAAATATATTAAATTTTGAATTTAAGAGAGCCTGGATCATAGAGGAATACTTCTAGACAACCATTATAACAGTTACAAGGTCAATAATGTGTTTATAATGATATGCAAATTTGATGCCGTTCGATATTCAAAGCTGTGTTTTTAAAAAGTGGCAATATTTTTTCAAATGTAAATATAAAAATAAAACTTCAAAAATCCTTATTAAAAATTTAGTAAGACTATTGGAACTACCTTGTACTTGTATCATGGCTGATCTTATCGACTCAGTGACAATATATTTTTTTTTTCGACATTTTTATAAAATGTACATAAACTTATCTATAGGTCAGGTTTGTACCCCTTTGTATGTCAGGTTTGTACCCCTTTTAACTCAGGACTTGCAAGTTAAGATGTGAAAACAGAAAAATCAAAGGTTTTTCTAAATAGTTTTAGTTTTCCAAAAATTATTAAATCACAAATTGATTTATCAAACATAAATCACGGCATGTGATTAAAACAACGTTATTTTAGGCGACAAAAAATATATTAGATAACAAAAGATCGAAAAGATCTTCGTGGTATAACAACAACGAGACGTTAAGAACTACACCAACACATTTCAATAATTAATAAGAAACATAATAAAAATGTCAAAATATTAAAAAAAATCAATAGAATTGTCTGATTTTGGTGGCTGCATTCGATGTTTGAATTGGTTTTGATTGAAATTATTTCTTGCTATCATAAGAACCGAACTAACAAAAGAAGTAACCTAGCAAGCGATCGATACTAACCAACATCATTATCTTTATCTCCCGCAACAGTATAAAAAGACAATAGACTTAGAATTAGAGAAAAGCCGCTTGGTGATCAGAATGATCACGTACTTGAAATAAATTTTACAAATTATTTAACAGGTTGATGATGGTGTTACAGCGATGTATCGCGATGTCGGTGATGGCGCGCTGCGTATTTGAGCGAGATTTACCCGCACTAGGTACTAATTCATGTACAGCAATAAAATATTGAGTAATACTTATAGTATAGTTTGTCAAAAACTAATGGGTGTTTTTTTTTAGAGGTATAGAACTTCGAATTGAAATAAAACACAAGAAAATCGTTTTAATGTCCATCAATTTGGCTTTATTGGAAGGATAATTTTATGCCATTAATGTTTAAATATGATTTCGGGCATGTGGCCGCCGTGGCTGGCTCGAATAAAGCCAATTTTCAACTACTTTTTCAAACATATGGGGCCGTATGTTGGCAATAACGCCACGAATGTTGGCTTCCAAGTCCCCTAACGTTTCTGGTTTGTTGGCGTAGACGAGCGACTTCACATATCCCCAAAGAAAATAATCCAGTGGTGTCAAATCGCACGATCTTGGTGGCCAATTGACAGGTCCATTCCGCGAAATTATGCGCTCATCGAATGTTTCCTTCAATAAATCAATTGTGACGTGCGCTGTGTGGCATGTAGCGCCGTTTTGTTGGAACCACAACTCATCCACATTCATGCCATCCAATTGGGGAACAAAATAGTCGGTTATCATGGCTCTATACCGGTCTCCATTTATGGTAACTGACTCTCCAGCATTATTTCGGAAGAAGTATGGCCCAATGACTCCACCAGCCCATAGAGCACACCAAACAGTCGGTTTTTGTGGATGTAATGGCGTCTCAAGGGTCTCATGTGGATTCTCTTCACTCCAAATGCGGCAATTTTGCTTGTTGACGTAGCCATTCAACCAAAAATGAGCCTCATCACTGAACAAAATTTTGCGATGAAAATCAGCATCGAGATCAATCTCATTTTCGGCCCATACACCAAAATCACGACGCATTGCATGGTCTCGCGGCTTTAATTCTTGCACAAGGTGTATCTTGTAAGGTCGCAAGTCAAGATCTTTGCGCAAAATCTTCCATAAAGTTGATGGACAAAGCTCCAATTGCTGTGCACGGTGGCAAATCGATTCATTCGGGTCCTCTTCAACACTTTGCTCTACAGCGGCAATTGTTTGTTCGGTGCGCACTGTTCGACGTCGCTGCGGATGCGTATTATCACATAGAGTAAACGTAGTGCGAAAACGATCCATGGTTAACCGAATTAATTGCTCTGATGGACGATTATGTCTACCATAAAATGGACGGAGCTTGCGGTAAACTTCGCGAATTGAACCATTATTTTCGAAATAAATTTGCACGATTTGCAAGCGTTGTTCTTTTGTCAACCTGTGCATGATGAAATGGCAAACAAAACTAAATATTAATCACTTGACAGCTGACAAAATGGCCGCCAATTAAAAAAGTGATGCCAACTTAAAGTTCTACACCTCAATAAAAAACACCCGATATATAGTTCGAATTAGTATAAGCCGAGTATTATGTATGAATATGAGCACCTACATATTTTCGAATACATAACTCCAACATGGGGTCCAATGCTTTGATGATAAAAAACGCTTTAAATCATTTGGGAAAGAAACAAAGATAAAAACTTGTGAATAAAAGAATCGAAAGTCAAAGGAAAAAGATTTGAGTAGTTGCTTGAATTTCTTGGTAATTTTGTATCTAAGATTTTTCAATATTTGGCTTGTAATCAATACAATTGAGAAGAAATAATAAACATAGATAAAAATCTTAAAATAATATTCATAATTATGATGGAATTATTTTAATGTATATTTTTTAAAATTTTTTGGAAGCCTTTTTGTTTCAAAGTGTCCAGCTGTGTTTTTAATCATGTAATTGTACATGTTTTATTATAATTATATCTTCCATATAAGATTTCATTTGTCAGTTTTTTTTTTTAATGTCATTGTGCTACTATGCTATCTTTCTGAAGTTAAGTTTTGTCCCAATTGCTGTTGCCGTAACTCCCTGTTACTTACTTAATGGTCTATATTTACAACCTGTTAAGGTCAAATGCCGAGTATATTTTAGAAATCTATGCGCTTTAATTTTGTGCGCATATTCTGCAATTGCGTAGGACAAGCTTTAAAAGATTTTCCTCTTTTAACAATTAAAAATTACTTTTTCCATTGAAAAAAATTACTTTTTCCATAGAAAAAATTACTTTTTCCATAGAAAAACTTACTCCCTGTTTTTGTTACGAGATTTCATTGGATTTTTTTATAAGAAAACTTTGACTAAATTTTACCTCCATTTAATTATAGTGATGGTTTACGCAGAGAAATCTCCAATACCCAAATAATGATTCGTGTGTTGGACATTTTTAAAATATGATGCCAAATTTTTGAGTGTAGTCTGTAAAAGTTTTTTTCTAAATCTTAAAAATCAAATATTTTTATTGTTTGGCTTTGTAATAAAACCAATATTGCTAACGCCTCTTTAAGCATTTAAAAATAAGACCTAAATTTCTTCAAATTCGGGTACATACATGTATGAGAGCATGTAGATTCACAATTCTGCAAATAGCTTGAGGCTATTTTAGGTACAATATTCTTTCTTTGCTGTTGTCTTATTTTTGTCTTTTTCACTTATTTTCGGGGTAATTAATTTTATTTGTTTTGTATTATCCAGGTGGTACAGATCAGCCAGCGGCTGTTGTAATATTTTATGTGAAACGATATTATTAGAGGTTTCCCCAAAATGAAGTTGAAAGGCATCCAGCAACATAATTAAGACGTTTCAATTAAGCGAAGTCGTGTCTTTCGTAGCTTGGTTTACATATACTCGTGCTTGTGTTGTTTATTTTTTTTGCCTGAAATGGAGGTTGGCCAAAATCAGTTAAGTCAGATTTGCTTTTAAATTGATACAAACGGAAGTTAAAAGTTCATTTATTGATTTTGTTTTAGTGGCTTTTATTGAAAACAAAAATCTTTTGGTTTCACTATAGGTTTCTTTTATGGGATTATGTCTGTAATTATTTCATTTATTTATGTTTTTCAAATAAGTGAAATTTTTATAGCTTTTTCTTTTTCTATTGATTTTATTTTTCAATTAAAAAGTAAATATTTGTCATATTGCCAATTTTAGCTGTCGCCGGATTTTTATTCTTAATTTGTATCATATTTTTATAGTCAGGGTGCGGAAAACTAATTAGTACTTACTTCTTCGGAAACAATTTCTATTCAAAAACTTGCGTTCCATTAATATTCACTTGTAAAAATCTGAGGTTCCTACCAACCAAAGTCATAAAAAACAAGTAAGAAAGGATGTAGTAGGTCAAACCAGACTATATAATACCCTTTACTACTAAGGTCAAATATGGACCAACAATTTAACATATTTTCCTTAAGTATGTATGTCTTAAAGACCCAGCAAAACTTTGGTAATGCGATGTACTCTGGTAACTGGTTACCTTATAATGACTAAAACATAACCTCCGAATTACTAATAAGTTATTACAGTAAGTAGTTATTTGTAGAAATCTATAGTTTCGAAGTTGTAAAAGAATTTGTATACCTTGGTACCGCTGTGAACATCAACAACGATATAAGCTTTGAAATTAAACGTAGAATAATACTTGCCAATAGATGCTATTTTGGCCTAAGCAAACAGCTAAGAAATAAAGTCCTCTCCGTAAGAACTAAAATTACGCTCTATAAAACGCTTATACTACCCGTGTTACTGTATGGTGCAGAATCATCGGTACTTGCACAGGCAGATGAAGCTACCCTTGGAGTGTTTGAGAGGAAAATCCTACGAAAAATATTTGGACCAGTCTGCGTCAACAATGAGTATCGACATCGAATGAATCATAAGCTGTATGAGTTATACGCTGACATAGACATAGTAAAACGCATTAAGCAACAACGGCTGCGCTGGCTAGGACATGTTGTGCGAATGGATGAAAAATGGCAAGAAAAGTGTTTGATAATGATCCTGAGGGAACTCGTAGAAGAGGGCGCCCAAAACTTCGATGGAAAGACCAAGTAGAAGACAATCTTTCAAAACTTGGCATAAGAAATTGGAGAATATGCGCACAAGATAGAAGCGCATGGAATTCTAAAATATGCTCGGCCTTTGACCTAAACAGGTTGTTACAATAGGCCATTTAAGTAAGTAAGTAAGTTATTTGTAATTTGAACTGAATGGCCCGGGCTTAAATCCCACCAAGACCAAAATTTGTATAGCCAAAATTTTTTTTATTTTTTTTAGTAAAAAAGTTTAAATGATTTTTTAATTTTAACTTAAATATTACCTTCCTTTAAACAAATTTTGGAAAACTAACTCACGGTAATGAAGAAAATAACATAAGAAGCCAATTTTGATTATGTAGGTCATGTTGGACAATTATTATGAAAAAGATAAAATTAGAATAAAAATGTCCCACCCCCTAATGTTAGAAGAGGACGTTCGAAACTTCGATAAAAAGACCAAGTAAAGGAAAATTTTTCAAAGCTTGGCCTATGAAATTGGAGAATATTCGCACAATATTGAAGTCCATGGAATTCTAAAATATTCTCGGACTTTGAACTAAACAGTTTGTAACTATAGGCCATTTAAGTAAGTAAGTAAGAGCAGACATGTTTTGTAATGAAAAATTTTCTATAGCAGAAATTTTTTATAACGAAAAATTTTCTATAACAGAAAATTTTTAAAACGAAAGATTTTCTATAGAAGAAGATTTTTATAACGAAACATTTTTTACAGATGAAAATTTTAATTACGAAAAATTCTATAGAAAAAAATTTGTGCAACGAAAAATTTTTTATAGAAAAAAATTTGCATAACAAAAAATTTTTTAAAGCAGAACATTTTTATAACGTAAAATTTACTATGGAAAAAATTTTTATAACGAGAATTTTTTTTATAGAAAAAAATTTGTGTAACGAACAATTTTTTACACAAGAAATTTTTGTTTAACGATTTTTTCTATAGAAGAAAAATGTTCTATAGTAGAAAATTTTTATAATGAAAAATTGTCTATAGAAGAAAATTTTCATAACGAAAAATTTTCCATAGAAGAAAAATGTTCAATAGTCGAACATTTTTATAACGAAAATTTTTTTATATAAGAAAAGTTTTGAAACGAAATATTTTCTTCAGAAGAACATTTTTATATTGAAAAATTGTCTATAGAATATTTTTTATATTGAAAAGTTGTCTATAGAATATTTTTTATATTGAAAAATTTTATAAAAAAAAATTTTTTATAACAAAAAATTTTCTATAGAAGGAAATTTTTATAACGGAAAAGTTTTTATAGAAGAAAATTTTAAAAACGAAAAATTTTGTATAAAACTGATTAAGGTTATCATAAGCAATATTTGTGCTGAAGATTATTAAAATACAACCTAATTTGTGGCTGCTAAGGACCGACAACACTGTTCTGAGAAGGGAAACCTATGGGACGTACCCGAAATAGTAATCCGATTTTGCCCAAAAAATAAAGGGATCGTGCTTGGACCAAAATATGAGCCTGTGTCAATTGATAACAAACATACATGGACAACCGGCCAGCCATCCAGCCAACCGGACGGACATCGTTAAAACAACTCAGGAAGTGATTCTGAGTAGATTGATATACTAAAAGGGTCTCAGGCCAATATTTGTGTATATGCGTTACATACATCAGCACAAACTTAAAATATGAAGAGTATAACTATGAGACCTTACAAAGGATATTTTCACAACAAAATTTTAAAAAGCTTTAAAATCAGTGCTGAAGTCGTTCAGTTGAGAACTTTGCGCTAAAAAAAAAAAAACTAAAAAAAATACAGTTACATATTTCATTTAACACGAAATCGAAATTATTTCCAAACCCTGATGAAATAAACCAACAAATCGGCAAATTGATTTGGCAAACATGTCGTCTATCATCTGCACAGGTACTATGAGGCCGTATTACCTATGTATGTCTGTAATTCTTCATTTAAGTAAAAGTGTCAAAGCAATTTGCTTTTTATCGATACTTGTCTAAATGGTGACAATCTTCATCAAACGAAAAATGCAACCTTTTCATAAAATTGAATATCTCACAAAATTCTTTACAAAAAATCTATTTAAAAAAATAAAGAAAAAATCAAGAAGTAAAACACAAATAGACTATTTACAAATGAAACTCAATTCGATGCAATCACATTTTCAATTTCTTTTTAAATCAAAATACAAATTCTTAGCTAAAGGGCAATCTGGTCAGACTAAATCATCATTAGAATCCATGAGTAATGTGGCACTTGACATCTTTAGTAAATAGTTTGCAGCTACATTGGATGAAGCGACAGACGGATTTCAGTTTGTTAAGAAAGGTAGCGTGCCAATGTATATAGACAGACAGTAGTGATCTGCAAAGAACTACATATGGAAGTCGTTTTCAAATGTACAACATTTTTATGGTCTTACTAACTACTCGTGCATATACAAATTTTTGATGTTGATGATGGAGGGTCGATTTTTAATAAAAATTATAATTGCAACTTTTGAGTTATCTTTAATGTTAATTGTAACTTTAATGTTAAAATAACAAAAATCCTGGATGTTGACAGATTATCTAGGAACCAATTACACTGGCCAACAAATTAGGCAAAAAATTTTGACTGGGGAAACGAAGTATGTTTTTTAGCTAATCTGGCTGCGCTGAATTCGAATCTGGCAACAAAGTTGGGCTATCACGTCCAGTTCGCTTTTTATCGCATGCTGGCAATACTGTAAACTAGTTAATACTGACGCTACAATTTCACAGTTATTAATTTGACAAAAGCCTACATTCATTATAAATTTGTATAAAGGTAGAGTTTAAGCCTGTCAGTGAGATCGTGTGTTACTAATCCGAGCTATTTTTGCTTTGTGTGTGGTGAATATCTGATTGGAAAAAAAGGATATGCAATATCAGAATCACTAAAATATGCATATCTACATTATTTTGGTTTTGCTGTCGGAAACTTGGACAAACCGTGGACACCGACAATGTTTTGCAATCGTTGCAGCACTATTTTATACAAGTGGTTAAATGGCGAGAAAATCTATTTAGATTTTTCAATTCCAGTACTTTGGAGAGAGTCAAGTAACCACCAAACTGATTGTTATGCATCGCGAAAAGTTTTCTTGGAAACAATAAGAGTGAAAACTACAGACAAATTGTTGCTGAATTATTGAAAAGTTATCATGAATTGGGTGCACGAATGTCACTCAAAATACATTTTCTCCATTCGCATTTAGATTTTTTCCCACAAAACCTAGGTGCAGTTAGCGACGAACAAGGGGAACGCGCCCATCAAGATTTAATGAAAATTGAAAGAAACTATCAAGGATTTTGGGATAAAAGTATGCTGGGAGACTATTGTTGGACTCTAATACGTGAAACCGAACCAACGAAATACAAACGACAATCATATAACGCCGTTCACTTTTGAAAACTCATTAATTTTTAAATAAACTAATAACTTTTTATGGAAAAATCTAATAAAAGCTCTTTTTTATATCTCGAAAACCTGACGTGATAGAGAAAAACCATTTACAGATTCGAATTCAGCGCACCAAATTACACTGGGAAATGTATTTGGTTGCTCCAGTCAAAAACCTTGTTGGCTAGTGTTATTGAATTTCTCAAAATCGGACTGAAATTTTGCTAAATGCCGCAACTGCAAACACATCTTTACCTATGTACCTAATAGGGCGTCTACTCGAGTTATGTTTACTTGATTATTCGGAAAAATAAAATCGATTATTCGGAAAAATAAAATCGATTAATCGCTCGAGTAAATTAAAATAACTAATTTCAAATCAAGATTTATTTGAGTAATTTTCTACGAGTAATCGAGGTACTCGAGTAAAAACATTTCAATAATTTTGTTAGTATTTTTTTAGGTATTAATAAAATAAAACGACTAAAATTTGTCTCAGTGCATTGTTTGTTCCAAACAATGTTGGCCAAATGGAGAGCGTTTTTATATGAAAGTGCTCAATCTTAAAATAAGAATGTGAGATTGTATTTGCTGTATGTTTCGTTAGTTTAGTAAGCATTTTTGTTTGTGATTTTTGAGAAAGAGTAAATTAAAAGTTTTCTTGTTTAATGTAAGTTGTTGACATTCCCCTGCCACGCAAATAATGGCCAATGTTGGTTTTAAAGTATCTGCTGCCCATAATTTTTAACTAGGTTTGAACATTGCTTATTATATATTACATTTATAGGGTCATTTTTAGCAATAATTGATGGTTCTACCATTTTATGAAGTAATCGTGGGTTTTAATATTGTTAATTCTTAATCGAGAGCTTTCAGATATAAATAGCCTAGTCTACCAGTTTTGGAATCCAATGTGTTCGTAATTCCTACTATTGTTAATTTGATGGTCCTAATGTAATCGTATCTCATGTTATAGTCCAGTTGAAGGTACCATTAATAATCGTAAAACCTACTATAGCAGATGCAGTTTCCAATTTATTCGACTACAGTTTAGTTGAAGATCCTAATGTAATCGTAGGAGTTCAGTTAAATGACCCAATGTAATCGTAGATCCTACTATAGTTCAGATAAAGATCCCATTGTAAACGTAGGTAAAAAATAGCCGTTGATCTTACTATTCTATTAGAAGTAAATAAACCCACTTTAAATATTTAGGGTGACGATATTGTTACGTTTTTCCTTTAAAACCGTAGAAGGAATTTTTTTTGCAAACAACCGAAAACAAAATTAAAACACTTTATGTAGTTTTACAAAGTAATACTTTTATTATCTTTAGAGTAGGTAAATCACTTAAAACACACTTTCACAAAAGCTGTAAACAAACTTCACAAAACTGCTTACAATTATTTTTAGTCTTACTGTTCTCTTATACGCGTCTTAATTAAAAACTGTTCAGACAATTTCTGCAGACGTAAACAAAGAGCTGCTGTCGTTGATTATACAATTTGGCTTACGAAAGTTCATGCATGTTTCAATACATTCTCACATGATCAAGAACACGCTCACATACACCTTGTACCTACAAATAGATTATCTGATTATCTGTATTATATAAAAAGCTTATGGAAAAATCTTACTCTAGATGAATACTTACTATATAGATGAATATTTTACTCGATTAAGTCGAGTAATTTTTAACAATAAATCGACTTTCCGAGTAACTTAAAACCCCATTTTCAAATTATTTGATTACTCAAACAATTGAAAGCCGAGTAAAATGAACACCCTAGTACCTAAACAAACTACCGTTGTAGATATTTTCAAAAATAGCGTCGCCAAGACACCACAAGGCATTCAAATAATACTGGGTGATTTTAGCTCAAAGTTAGGACGCGAAAGCGTCCTGTTGGTAAATTTAGCCTTCACGGTGAAATGTTTGACAATGGTATGAGGTTGATCTCCTTTGCAGCGGCGCGCAATTTGGTAGTAAGCACCACCAGGTTTCCACACCATGAAATCCATAAAGCGACAAAAAACAAAAAATCAGATTAATCATGTTGTAGTTGACGGAAGACACTCTTCAAGGTGAGAAAATAAAAACAAGCTCGGCATTTGACCTTGACGGGTTGTAAGTATAGGCCATTTAAGTAAGTAAGTAAGGGTAGGATATTTCGGAAACATTTAAATTATGTGTACGAATTAGTAAGAAAATTCTGACATCCCTTAATTAGGATTGCATTTACAAGAAACATAATTAGTTGTGTTCTTAAATTTTCCATTCCACTATATAGTTTAAGTTCCTTTAAATTTTGATCACTCCTCGGTAATATATAGTTAAATAGTGTAACAACTGATATTCTAAGCCAATTTTCACTTAACTGATTGGTAACTTACAAATGCTGTGGAAATTGTTAAGCAATAAAATCCTCAATTGCTAACCTTAATGCCCTTTTATTATTTACTAGAGATGCAGCATTGATTACATAGCTATACACATACATTCATGTATGTATGTATTTAGATAGTAATGCTTAAAAATGGCCCAGAAGGCAGTTACGCAAATGTGTTATTGTATTTTGGATGGTTAGTACCATTGAAAGTAGAACGCATTCTGCAAAATTGTTATTCAAGAAATAAAAAAAAAAACGTATACCAGAACCTTAAATCCTAACCTAAAACCAGAACTAAACGCATTTTAAAAGAAGGAATGTGATACACATTTCCATTACGTACTTTATACTCTTAATATGCAAATATAGTGGGTATTTGGCCTATAAGGAAGTTGTGGGATTTAGACAATGAAAATTTATGGAAATATACATAAATAAGATTTATAGCCTGTTCCACGATCTCGAAAGAATGTTTTCTTTCTTATCCTATGCGAAAGAAATTTGTTTTTCGTTTCACTAACTTTATTTTATGCGAAAGGTAAGTCGAAAAACAAGTCGAAAGAAAACGTAAGTATTTTCATACAAATTTCTGTTTCACTATTTCGAACAAGTTACCAGCAATACGAAAGCAAATGTCAATATGAGTCACTTGATATTTTGCTTTCGAATAGAAACGAACGAAAGGCTTCGAAATAGTGAAACCAAAAATAATTCGAATTCGAGTTACTCACTTTCTTTCGAGTAGATTTTCTTTCGAAATCGTGAAACAGGCTATTAGTTTAATAGAAATGTTATTGGGTATTGTATTGTTATCACAATATTATCACACACTGGTATTCAAGTACATTATGATGAAAGCAATTTAATCAGAAGGAAAAGCAAAGAGCTTATTTTTTTGGATTCAAAAATAAACAAGTAAGAGTGTTATATTCGGCTGTACCGAATCTTATATACTCACCATCAAATTGTTTTAAATTTAGAAACATATCTTATGTATCTACAAGGGTGCAGCTAATTCAAAATATGGACCAAATTCGAAAACATTTGTTCCTCTAGTTGGTATTGTTTGAAAAATCTTTGGAATTTATTCGGTTTCAGTAGCTTTATATTTTAGCATTTAAAAGTATCTAAGTGGTTTCCCTAATAATTTGGTCTCATAACCAGATATAGCTTTATATTAATAAGCTGTTAAATACTTTTACCGCAGGTCTATATATTTTGCTAGGAGTTTCTAATGCATCTACCGTAAATAAACCTGGACTTAACATTGCACAGTGGGATGGTTTAAAAATAGAATGGAAATAATTCTGCAACTTCTAAATCATTTGGATTAAAAAACAAGTAAGTCGGTCAAGCCCGACCATACGATACCCTTCACCACTAAGGTCAAAGGTGTTATTTTTCCTGTATAAAGACAAATATTTGCTAAATTTTGCCATCATACAAACATTTTCTCAAAACTTATATATTTAACCTGTTTTCGTCATTTGGACTTATATGAGAGCTAGGGTCAAATGTGGACCGATTATCTTGAAATTTGGCAAATTGATTACAGTTGTTACAAAAATTATGTATGCAAAAAATATACTCAAAATTTTCATTATCTTTAGACTTACGAGCGTTTTTATAAGCAGTATTTGTTTTAAATTTCATGAAAAAATATTGATATTTGTGGCCAATATATCAATTCCGGGAAGTGGAACCTATGGGAGGTAGCAGAAATAATGGACCGATTTTGACCAATTTCAATAGCCATGGTCCCATTATCAAAAAAATGATCTGTGCCAGTTTGATTACAAGGTTTACATGGGGGTCCAGCCAGCAGACGGACGGACGGACGGACAATCGTCTCAGAAAGTGATTCTAAGCCTATTGGTATACTAAAAGGTGGGTCTAAGACAAATATTTCTATGCGTTACATACATCAGCACAAACTTATAATACCCTTTCCACCTATGGTGGTGAAGGGTATAAAAATGTGGACATAGCAGAAGTGTTGGGGAGCTTAAGCTTTGAACCTGGAAAGCCTAGATTTTACTATGACGGTACAATCAGCCCCCAAAGTAGGGCACCTCAGACTCATAAATCACTTAAAACGATATATAATTGTCATTTCCCAACCAATTTGAAAAATCATACTATACAACAAATACAATATTTAATTTTTGTCCCATACTGCACTGATCTTTTACTAATATCTGATCTATATATTAACCGATTTTAAACCGGTTTTGTAAAAAAAATGTTTTCTTAAAAGAAAACAAAATATTAAATATTTTAGAAGAAAGAAGTGTATTAAAAGCTTTATTGACATATAATAACACTATATTCCCAACATATATGTATGTACAATGTAATTTTTTTATTTGAGACTTAAAATTTGGCCACATCAAATTTGAAATTCGCCCAACGGTTCAGAAGTTACGGATTAATTTCCATTCTATTTTTAAACTTGGGATGGCTTGATGATATGTCTTACTTAAATGGCCTATAATTACAACCTGTTTAGCTCAAAGGCCGAGCATATTTTAGAATTCCAAGCACCTCTATCTTGTGCGCATATTCTTCAATTTCGTATACCAAGTTTCGAAAGATTTTCTTCTACTTGGTCTTTCGATCGAAGTTTTGGACGCCCTCTTCTACGAGTTCCCTCAGGATCATTATCGAACACTTTTCTAGTTGGAGTATTTTCATCCATTCGCACAACATGTCCTAGCCAACGCAGCTGCTGTTGCTTAATGCGTTTTACTATGTCTATGCCAGCGTATAAC
Source organism: Stomorhina lunata (assembly GCA_933228675.1). Taxonomy (NCBI): domain Eukaryota; kingdom Metazoa; phylum Arthropoda; class Insecta; order Diptera; family Rhiniidae; genus Stomorhina; species Stomorhina lunata. The sequence continues at coordinate 60,278,707 of OW121740.1, read as the reverse complement.
TCATACATTCGTATTCGATGTCGATACTCATTGTTGACGCAGATTGGACCAAAGATTCTTCGTTGAATTGTTCTATCAAACACTCCAAGGATAGCTTCATCTGTCTGTGCAAGTGCCCATGATTCAGCACCATACAATAACACAGGTAGTATAAGCGTTTTATAGAGCGTAACGTTAGTTCTTATGGAGAGGACCTTATTTTTTAGCTGTTTGCTTAGTCCAAAATAGCATCGATTGGCAAGTATGATTCTACGTTTGATTTCGAAGCTTTTATCGTGTTTGATGTTCACAGCGTTACCAAGGTATACAAGGTATACATGTGATCCAATTCTAGGGGTCTGTCTGCCTGTAGAAATCATCAGTTTTGTTTTTGATTCCTTGACAGGTCTGATGGGTCTGACCATTTTGTTTGATTCCTTCTCAATACTGAAAAAGGCGGAAGTTACCTCGCGCAAAGTGCATCCCAGAATGTCAATGTCATCTGATTTTCTCTATCACAATATTGAAGAGGTCGCAAGATAGACTGTTACCTTGCCTGAATCCCCGTTTAGTTATGAAGGACTCTGATAGGTTCTTACCTATCTTAACAGATGATGTTGTATTAGTTAGTATCATCCTGCATAACTTTATTAGCTTCGTGGGAATGCCGAACTCAGACATTGCTTCAAACACCTTCTTCCGTATCGGGCTGTCAAAAACTGCTTTGTAGTCAACAACGAGATGATAAGTATCTATTTGTTTCTCTTGGGCCTTCTCCAGGATTTGACGTAGAGTAAAGATCTGGTCAGTGGTTGATTTATCTGGTGTAAAGCCACATAGGTACGCCCCAATTAGTCTTATATGTAATTGAGAGGAGGCTTATCCCTCTATAATTTTCACATACAGTTTTACCTCTTTTTTTGTGCACTGGACAAAGGACACTGAGATTCCAATCGTCCAGCATGCGTTCTTCTGACCATATGTATTCTAAGAGCCGGGATATACAACTTGCCAGTTCATCACTTCCAGCCTTAAAAATCTCTGCTCGCAAGCCATCGGCACCAGCAGCTTTAGTATTTTTTAATCGCGCTTCATGTTCATGGAGTTGGCAATATGTTGACTTAGCGTGTAAATATCGTTTGAGCTAGAGTTATTTTCTCTTAGCGATTGAGTTTTCTGTTTGGTGTAATCAGTGGCAATTTGCTGAGATTTAAGTTTATTCACGTCATACTTCCTTTGCGCTTCTGCTTGTACGCTCCTCGACACACTTGGATGTGTTCTCACCTTGGCGACAACAAGGAAGTGATCGGAGTCCATGTTAGTTCCTCGCATGGAACGCACATCAAACGCAGTTGATGAATGTCTTCCATCAACTAAAATAGGGTCTATTTGATTTTTTGTTTTATGGATATTAAAGTGTGGAAATCTGGTGCTGCTCACGACCATATTGTCAACAGCCGCAAAGGAAATTAATCTCATACCATTGCCAACGGCTTCGCTGTGCAGACTAAATTTACCAACAGTAGGCTCAAAACAAATTTCATGCCCTAACTTTGCGTTAAAATCACCCAGTATCATGTTAACGTCGTGATTAGGGCAGCTATCGTAGACTACTTCAAGTTGTTCAAAAAAGGCTTCCTTTATATCATCATCTTTCTCCTCTATTGGAGCTTGAGTACAAATCAAACTCAGATGGAAGTACTTAGCTTTGACGCGTTTTGTTGATAGCCTTTTGTTTACTGGGGTGAACCTGACAAGATTCCGCATTTTTTTGTTAACCACAAAGCCGCAACCAAATTCGTGCCTACTCTCCTGACAGTTGTAATATATGTCGCCTTTTGGTGTCTTGGCGACGCCGTGGTCATTCCATCTTATTTCCTGGACAGCAGTCACATCACATTTATAATCATCGAGAACATCCATCAACTTTGATGATATGTCACAAATACTATTTAACGATAGGAAGCGCCTTATTATAACTGTTTAGTAATCACGAAATATTTTATGCAATACAACTGATGCAGTCGTAGCAATAAAATAAATATGGGCAAGATATCACAATGACAATAGTAAGAGGACCTGGAATATTTTTGTATTTATTGATTTTTGCCTTTAATGTAAAGTTGATAATATTCTAACACCTAAATGGATATTTCTAATTTACTTAATCAATTGATTAAGATTAACCCATGAAATGTTATATTTTATGTTACACTATCAAAATATACAGACATACATATTTTTAGAAGATCGCATCAAACACTTAAGATTTTCCAATATTTAAAATATTACCTTAGAACATTTGCCACAAATACCTATGATTTTTGGTTAAATAATTTAAATTTACGACAACTTTAGAACTAAAACGATTTCCGTGTACTCTTGCAACTGCAGCATTTCATGCATATATTTCTAATAAATCGTAAATGTGACAAACATAAATCAGAATGAGGTCACTTTTGGACCTCATAATTTTTAAATGCAAAGGTAATTTGTCTTTGGATAGACTCTATCACAAACTAGCGACAAACAACTATTTAATCTAAATGACTCTAATGAGCTTTATTTTGTTAATCCCTAAAAATCTTAGAAACATTAATAAAACCAAGTGATAGCCGCACGATCACGCGATAGAGCACTGGGGAAATTCAGAAAAGAGAGTCAAAGAGAGACAGAGTAATGATTAATTTCATTAATGACATAAATACTTTTAATATGCCTAACTAGCACCTAAATTGACTATATTTAGATTTTCATTGATATGAACATCCCTCCATGCATCCATCTATCCATTCTTGCTCGTAGCAGATGAAAGCAAGACTAACGATCGAGGCGATGTAAGTCCATGGGAGAAAATTGAGTTTTGGTTCTTATTTAATTCTTACTCTTATGTTTTGGGCGAATAAAAAGAGAATATCAAATATCAATTAAGTAAAAGATAACTTATCATTCTGGGCAATAACAATTAATAAAGAAAATTATAAAAGAATTTTTGAATATCTTAAAAAAGAAAATCATGTTTTTATGTTCTTTGGATTCATTTAATGGTAAAATGATTAAAACGAAATATTCTAATGTTTAACTTAAATTACAAAATATGATACAAAGTGTAAAGAAACTTTAAACGAGAAAATAGTATGAAGCTATAAACGGATTATGGCTTCAATAAGAGGTTGGAGCAAAATCATTTTCTTGGTTCAATTATAAACAGGTATGAGGAATATTTTTGATTTTAAATACTACTGCATATTAAGAGTTAATGATTGCAAATGTAGGGCAAAGTCTCTCTGATTTTGTATTTTGCTAACCTGCTATGAACTTGAATAATGGCTCTATGGGTACGAAAGGATTAATTCGTATAAAAATGCCATTAAATTGAAATATTACAATAAAACGTGTAATTTCTAATACCTTTTTCGAAAAACTTACATATTTCAAAAAATTTACTTCTGATCCTGGTAAAAAATGAGTTTATGACATTCGATTTCAACCTAATAAAGAAGCAATATTTTCAGTCCTGCTTATAAAAACTGCTAATATATCGGGTGGTTAAATTTCAAGGGCCGATGTTGATTTTGAAAAAAACACAAACTATTTAGGAAATTATTGTAATGTATTTTATTATGATATATTGGTATTACTCAAATATGTATGGAACAAAATATCGGCCAAATGGGCGCCGCGACCACGGCGGCACACCTCCATCCGATGGTCCAAATTTTCGATGACCCTGAGGCATATTGGAGGTTCTATGCCGTTAATGTGCCGAATTATCTCATCCTTTAGCTCTTGAATTACTGCTGGCTTATCGACGTACACCTTTTCTTTCAAATAATCCCAAAGAAAAAAGTCCAACGGTGTCAAATCACATGATCTTGGCGGCCAATTGACATCGCCATTACGTGAGATAACACGGCCATTGAATTTGTTGCGCAAAAGAGCCATTGTTTCGTTTGCTGCGTGCCAAGTGGCACCGTCCTGCTGAAACCACATATCGTCCACATCCATATCTTCCAATTCGGGCCATAAAAAGTTCGTCATCATCTCACGATAGCGAACACTATTCACAGTAACTGCCTGACCGGCCTCATTTTGGAAAAAATACGGCCCGATGATGCCGCCAGCCCATAAACCGCACCAAACAGTCACTCTTTGTGGGTGCATTGGTTTTTCGACAATCACTCTTGGATTCTCATTCGCCCAAATGCGGCAATTCTGTTTATTGACGAATCCACTGAGGTGAAAATGTGCCTCATCACTGAAGATGATTTTCTTCGAAAATTGATCATCCACTGTTGCCATTTCTTGACACCATTCTGCCCATTCACGACGTTTGGAATGGTCAAGAGGCTTGTTCTTGAGATAATTGCACCTTGTAAGCGTGTAAATGCAAGTCTTTATGCGTGAGAGGTGCAATTGAGGTGCACGACGACGAGTTGAGGTGGACGGCTCTTCAGCCACACTATCGCGAACAGCAGCAATATTTTCTGCAGTACGAGCTGTACGAGCATGCACTGGTGTTCTCACATCTTCTACAGACCCGGTTTGCTCGAATTTTTCCACGATTTTTGCGAATGTACGCACATTTGGACGATCAAATTGACCAAAAAAATCACGAAGTGCACGATATGCATTTTGATTTGAACGCCCATTTTCATAATAAGTCTGGATACCTTTAACACGTTGTCGGATTGTGTATCTCTCCATGGTTCAAATTGAGTAAGTCTGAAATAGAGAAATGTCAAATAAAATTCGGAAAAAAACTTGGCGTTTAGGTGTGGTTCACATTCAACATCGGCCCTTACATTTTAATCACCCTTACATATAACATCTCATGCTACCTGACTAATTTAAGGGAAAAAATTTGCCACGCCCATAAAAAAAAAATTCAGATCTGATGGAAAAAAACCAACAAAGGATCTCAGTTTAGCGCATCAAGATCCATATAGTCCGCATAGTTTTATTAAAAGGAAAGACAACAAATGAATTTTTGCAGAGCAGTGTAATTAGAAAAGCTTTCAAACGATTTTAAGATTATATATCTCGTTGAAAAGCCCATTAAGTTCTCAGCACCGTTGTTAAACACCTTTTTTGCAAATGTATTCTAAGTGAAAATTGTTTTCAAACATTTGAAGAAAGCCTTTATTTTTCCCATATAACTGGCATGTCTGGGGTGATGTAGGGTATGTTAGATACCAAGCAACGGTTCTGGTTGGTCTTAATTTGGTAAGCCCACACTTATCTTGGTTGTCCTTCATCTCTACTGTGAACACTGACCTTCTCGTGATATCACCCGGGTTACTACCATAATACCTGTTAATGTAGTTAGCTAACATGTGCCGCGATTTCTCCCATAAGAACTATAAAAATATCCGTTAGGATGTCGGGCTAGTAACCTACTCCTGAAAAAAAAACAAAAAAACTATGCAAAAGCTAAATTTAGAATAAAAACGGTCCCCCCGATATTAAAAGAGATAGTCCGAAACTTCGATGGAAATACCAAGTAGAGGGAAATATTTCAAAGCTTGGATTTCTAAAATATGCTCGGATTTTGACCTTTACAGTTTGTAAATAAAGGCCATTTAAGTAAGTAGTAGTAAGCCAAATCAACGCCAAAGCTAGTTCGAAAAGACAATAGGCTATAATCTTTTTAATTTTAAAGCAAACAAGTAAGAAAGTGATATAGTCGGTCAAGACTGATCATACGATACCCTTCACCATAGGTCAAACGTGTTATTTTTCGTATATAAAGACAAATACATACTTGCAAAATTTTGTCATCATACAAACATTTTCTCAAGACTTATATATTTAAGCTGTTTCCGTCATTCGGACTTAAATATATATATAAGAGCTAGGGTAAAATGTGGACATTAATGATATATGCAAAAAATAAACTTAAAAAATATAAATTCCGCGAAGTGGGACCTATGGGAGGTTCCATAAATAATGGACCGGTTTTGACGAAATTCAATTCTGTATTACAAAGTTTGATTTTGTCCATACGGAGGTGGGACACTCGGACGTAAGTTTCCTTATCGCAGCAGTGGAGTTGCCCAAACTTAAAGCATATAACAACAACTTCGTATTTAGGTCGATGTGTAAGACTACAGTTGAAATAAAATGCTATAGCAGTTATAACTTTAATTGAGGTAAAAAATGATAATTTTTAGACTATAGACGGATAATTACTTTTTCAACACCCCAATAATTATTACACACCGTCGCATGACCCATACTCTTGATCGGTTGATTGGATAAGTTGTGTGGTTTTTATATTTAAAATAATGTCAAAGTCAATAAAAGTCAAAACATTTTCAAAATGATTAACTTCAAAATATATAATCTTTTTGTTCGGATCTTCATTACAGATGCACACACGCATCTTCTGCATGCACCACAAACTAAATACATGCAGTCAGTCAGTCAGTCAGTCAGTTAGTCAGTCTTCAGTCCTCTGGTGCATGTTTAATGTCATCGAAAGGTTTCGAATTTAAATATTGAAATACGCGTAGCGCCACAACCTCAAAACAATAACTAAAAATGTTTGAAATCGGCCTGAAAAACAAAAACAAACACTTGTGTAAAACTTGTATTATAGAGTTATTTCTTTAAAGTCCATTAAAGAGCCTAATGTTTAAAATATTTGATTATTTTAATATCATTTAATAATATAAAGTAGTTAAGTATGAGAAAAATTGGGTAATATCTGCTAGCCCGTCTGCCGTTTGGTCGCTTAAATTACCACATACTGACTTTGTTTATTGACACAGCAGCCACTGCAATTGGCTTGTCTGGACCACAGTGAATTTGTTAAGGTAAACTTTGTTTTGCCAATTTTTAAATTTTTGTCCTTCAATTATCTCAGCAGGTGAAAGATTTTTTGAGTTTATTTAGAAATTATTCTTTGTTATTAAACGACAATTAGATAAGAGATTTTTTGAAGGACATGTATAGACCGGAACTTATTTTTAAAATTTACCTTTTGGGTTAACAGTAAACTATTTATTTTTTTTCTATCAAGATCTACATTAATTTTCTTTTTAGCTCGTTTAAAAAAGAAAAGGATGCTTTGATAGGTCCGCTGTAAACAATAAATATCGAGTGGTGTCGGATCATTTGGTAGACTTTCATTTGTAAGTTGTAAGCTAGAACAAGTAAGAGTGTAAGAGTGTCTTATATACCCACCCTCAAGTTGTGTTAAATTTAGAAACATATCTCATATATCTACGAGGGTGCAGCAAATTCAAAACGTGGACCAAATTGGAAAAAAGTTGTTACGCTAGTTGGTATTGTTGGTAAAATATTTGGAATAACTTCGGTTGTAGTAGCTTTATAGTTCAACATTCAAAAGTGTGTAAGTGGTTTCCCTAGTATTTATTTACTTTGAAAAAAAAAATCGTTATCGTAACCGGGTATGGTTTTACATTAATAAGTTGTTAAATACTTTTCGTTGAGCTTAATACGCATAAACATGTTGGTAGTAATACGACAGGTCCATACATTTTGTTAGGAGTTCATAATGCATCTACCGTATATTAAGTCTGTACATAGGTGCAATCTTAATATGCTGCTTGTACCTCCGAATATTTATACCCTTCACCACCATAGGTGGAAAGGGTATTATAAGTTTGTGCTGATGTTTGTAACACATAGAAATATTTGTCTTAGACCCACCTTTTAGTATACCAATAGGCTTAGAATTACTTTCTGAGTCGATTTAGCGATGTCCGTCCGTCCGTCCGTCTGGCTGGTTGGCTGGCTGGACCCCCATGTAAACATTGTAATCAAACTACAGATGAAATTTGGCACAGATCATTTTTTGATAATGGGACCATGGCTATTGAAATTGGTCAAAATCGGTCCATTATTTATGGTACCTCCCATAGGTCCCACTTCCCGGAATTGATATATTGGCCACAAATATCAATATTTTTTCATGAAATTTAAAACAAATACTGCTTGTGTAAACTTAATTCACTGTACCAAATTTCATTAAAATCGGTCCACATTTGACCATAGCTCCCATACAAACTCTTCTTTAAAAACGCACTAAATGAGACAAAAAATCACTAAAACGCTCGTAAATCTAAAGATAATGAAAATTTGAGTTTATTTTTTGAATACATAATTTTTGTAACAACTGTAATCAATTTGCTAAATTTCGAGATAATCGGTCCACATTTGACCCTAGCTCTCATATAAGTCCAAATGACGGAAACAGGTTGAATATATAAGTTTTGAGAAAATGTTTGTATGATGGCAAAATATAGCAAATATTTGTCTTTATACAGGAAAAATAACACCTTTGACCTTAGTGGTGAAGGGTATCGTATGGTCGGGCTTGACCGACTATAGCGCTTTCTTACTTGTTTTGATTGTAAATATAAAAAGGGGATGTTATATATATAAAAGAATTATAGCCAAATAATGACCGATTGTAAGAAAATTTTACACACTGGCTGATATTTAGGGTTTGCAGTTCGGTTTTAACCGAAACCGAAACCTCGGTTTTTTATGCCTCAAAACCGAAAACCGTAGAAAAAACCGCGGTTTTAGCTATTTATTTTTTATAATTTTTTGTTGGTATTATTCAGAAATAACATTAGCTTATCATAAATTTGCACGTAATTTGTCTATTAAACAAGCAAAAGGTGTTTACAATGGACGAATGGACAGGTGTAAGGGGAAGACGGTATATGAACGTAAATATTCACGATTCTCATGGTAAATTTTATAACCTGGGCCGTATTTTAGGAACGTGTAATTTCAAGCAAACGCAAGAAACCATTAGACAAAGACTAATGGAGTTTAATATTTCACTTGATACAAACATCGTAGCATGTACTATAGATGGAGCAGCAGCCAATATCAAATTTGTATCTGAAAATCAATTTTGAAGACGGCGACGATGAAACTTTGACTCATTTAAAACCGATTGCCCATATACATTTGAACCTAGAGGCTGTAAGGAAAACTGTTCGGTATTTCAAAAATTCGTCAGTTCGTTATAATATTTTACAAACAAGCGTTAAAAAGCATCATAATCGTGAATTAAGTTTACTCTTAGATTTCTGCTTCTAAAACAAAGTATTCATGAGAGTTTAGAAATGCTGTCGACCTTAGATTTGCTTCATTCTATCGACTTTGAAATTGTAAATTCTTTAAAACCGTTGCCATTTTTAAAAATTACTATTGAAGCAATTTGTCGCTCGGATGCAAATATTATTCACGCTAAAGGTGCTCTGCAGTTTCTCCAAAAGAAACAAGACTTATTTAAGAAATGCCTCATATTTAAAAAAACTGAATTATTTTCCTGAATTTAGTATTAAATTATAAATAATATGTTTTAATGAAGTTATTTAAATTTTGCTACAAATTTAAACTGAAATAGTTTTATTTAAAAAACCGAAAACCGAACCGAAACCGGCCGGTTTTAGGTGTTTTAAAACCGAAACCGCTGTTTCTCATTTTCACGTTTTTTTGCAAACCCTACTGATATTAATATAAAGCCTATTCGTGCAAAATTAAGTTTCTAATTTAATAGCTTTTAACTGGCCTTTGCTACATTTTGTTTTGGTTTCCGGGAGTGTTTTTATATGAAAAATATAGTCAAATATGGACCGACCTATAAAATTTGATATACTGACCAATAGTTGCATTAAACTTCTCTATTCCAAATTTAGTTCTCATAGCTATTACAAATGTATTCAATTTATTAGCATTAATGTGTTTCCCGGGGCGGGGTTATATGGGAGCTCTAACTAAACGTGAACCGATTTTGTCCATTTTCAATACACAACTTTCTCAAGATATTAAAAATACTTTTGTAAAATTTTGTTATTCTATCTCTTTTCGTTAAGGCGCTATCGCACAGACAGACGGACATAAGCCCCCTTTTCTTTCCGTATTTTTGTGTTTCCGTAAATTTTTTATATGGGAGCTTGGTCAAACGGTGACCGATTGTGACAAATTTTTTTTGCACACTGGCATAAGACTTAATTATGCTAAATTTAGTGGCCAAAGCTATGGTATGAAAGATATGGTTAGTACTTATGTAAAACTTCTATATTCCAAATTTTATAATTTGTCATTTATTAGCAAATAAGCAGTGGCCTAGACGAGGTAATACAGGAGCTATGGTCAAATGTGAACCGATTTTGCCCGATTTCAATACCATTTTCCAAGAAATGAAGAATATGTATGCCAAATTTCAGTGACCTAGACGAGGTAATACAGGAGCTATGGTCAAATGTGAACCGATTTTGCCCGATTTCAATACTATTTTCCAAGAAATGAAGAATATGTATGCCAAATTTCAGTGACCTATATGGTTTCGTTAAGGTTTTATCGTGCCGACATCAGACAAACAGACATACGGACAGACAGACGGACATCGCACAATCGTCTTAGAATTTCATAAGAATTCAGAATATACTTCAATTTTGGTTTTCTTGTGCCAATTTTAAGGAAATTACAAACAGAATGACATATATTGTCATTCTTTTGATGGTTGGTATAAAAATAACGCAAAAAATAAAGATTAGTTAAGTGGTTCTAATCACATGAACGGTAATTTGTTTGCTTTTTTTAGACTTTTTTTGGAAAAAGGTCATTTTTATATTATAGCAGTGAAATCTAGTGATAATGCTATTAATTACTGACATTGTAGGAAAATTACATTTGTTATGGTACTACAATCTTAGTTGTGGACTACAGTGGCCTGCTAAAAACTAAAATTTAAGTGGTTCTAATCATATGATTTAGAGTGTTCACTTTAAAAAGTCGATGTGAAAAAATCTAGAAATGGAATTTGAAAACCTAGACAGTAGGATCAGGTGTTATGGAATATGTGAAAAATAAAACGCTGCAAATATTAAGAAGGTCAAAATTAAACACGGAATGTAGAACAATTAACGGAACTATCTAGGTTAAAATATTTTGTATAGTGTTAGTATTGATCTAAGTGAAACAGTTCTTTTAAAAAAAACTAATTCAAATACTGGACCTCAAAAAACACGTTAATAAATTTAGTTTGACAATGAATGATATAAGGTATAAATATATCACATCGATGTTATTTGACCAAACAGTTATCTTTTGTGTACATGATCTATATATTTGAAATGTTTTGAGAATAGAGAAACCTAATACTGTTCTAAAAGCTCACCGAAGTTAGCAGATACATTAGTTTAACGTAGTTTGGTTTTTGTACTATAAATTGTAATCGAATAGTATACGATAACTGTAGAAATTTAAAGTTCTTAACAATTTGTCTTATAATGGTTCCATCGCTGACAGTTTCCTTTTGATTTACCAAAGATTACAGTTAGGGTAAGAAATATCTTGACAAGATTTGTGGCATTTCACTAATTTCTTAGAATAATAAAAAAATTATTTTTATAAATCTTTCATTCGCTCCACTGTAACTTGAAAAACGTCAATGATTAACTTTAATATTTTCACTCTTGTTTAAGATTCTTTATTTAGCTCCTACATCTACAATTTGGTGTGAATTTTTAATATAATCCTTTTTCATGGAGAACTCCAGTAGATTTGATTACTGCGATAACGGGGGCATCATCATTACAATATTTTTGTGCTGCTTGTCTCCCTCCTAACACTTTTTCCAACTGATTTTATTTTTCCTTTCTTTGGGTTTAATTTTTGTTCTCCATAATATTCTGGCGCATACCAAAGCAGATTTCAAGGGATCATTTAAGATTCTAAACAAGAGATAATTGCATTTTTTTCTGAAAGTGATCCTCCAAACAAAGTGCGTTTTGTTAGAACGAACATGTGTGTGATCATTTTCGAACCCACATTTGAAAAAGGTTAAATGATTTAATTTTTCAGAATACATTATAAATAAAAACAAATGTATTGTTTTAGGTTTTGATTTTATTGTCTGCTTTCAGCTTAAATGTTTCGAATGAATGAAATACTTTTGGGAGTCTTTTTTCAGTTAAAGCCAGGCTCCTTTTGTGGTCCTCCCAAAAAACAACAAAAATGTGGCTTAACAATAAAATTATTTGGTGTGAAACTCGAATGTCTTTGGTACTTAATACTCGTTTAAAATATTTCGAAATAAGTCATTTATTTGAATACCCAAATAATTCTGGGAATATTGTTGTTCGTATTTTGTGGGTGCATTGTGTAATTTGACACTTTGATACACTTTGTTTAAAATTGATTCATTGAATCTTGAAATTATACAATAAAATAAAATTTATAAACAAACAAACAAATAAAAACGAATTAAAGTTTTGTTAACGATAAACTTTTATTGACCATGATGATTTCATTTGGTCATGGTCTTTGATGAAACATGCAACAGCAATAAAAGTCACAAATGTTGAAAGTAATTTCAAATGACCCCAAATTTAACCTTTTTTGTTTCTATTTGAAATGACATTTGTATGTAAATGTCATTGGCATTGACACTGACATAAACATAAAATGTTACATTCTGATAAATATATTATAGTAAACTTGCAACCATAAACTTTGAAAGAAAAATGTTATGCATTGCTCCCCACATTCGTATGAAAGTGATCGATAAAGCACAACAAAATCATGCTCTAGTTTAACGATCATGGGCAAATAGGATCGTAAAACTAATGATTATTTAGTTAATATCTTATTTTACTTAAAATTTTATAGAATTGTACTCATACATACTCGTTTGTTTAGATTTTTATACCCTTCACCAATAGGTGAAAGGGTATTATAAGTTTGTGATTCCGTTTGTAATTTTTTTATTAGTGATCGTAGACCCCATAAAAATTATACCGATCGACTCAGAATCGGGAGGAGAATCGATTAAGCGATGTCCGTCTGTCTGTCTGTCTGTCTGTCTGTCCGTCCGTCTGTCTGTCTGTCTGTTGAAATCAAGTTTCTGAAGCCCCTGGAGGATGGACTTAAATAAATTATATATCAGATTTTAGGAAATTCTCCCGCAATGAACGCTATTAAATTTCATTAAAATCGATTTATAAACACCGAAAATATCGAAAAAATACCAAAAATTAGACGAAAATTTTAAAATTTTTGATTGAAACACACTTTTAAATAACAAGATAAAAATTATACTCCTGGTGTACATGTGATAATATGTTATATATCAGATTGTAGGAAATAGTTTCCCAAAGCACTCTGTAAAATTTTATCAAAATCGGTCCATAAACAACTGAGATATCGCCAAAACACTGAATTAAATGTATCGCAAATTACCCAAAGTTCGCATTAGAGAATGTTTGTTGAAAAAATGAAATGTAGAAATAGGAAAAACCATCCTCCTTTAGCACGGACCTGCATAAATTTTATATCAGATTTTAGGAAATTCCCCCGCCAAGCACGTTATTAAATTTTATCAGAAGCGGTCCATAAACAATTGAGATATCGCCATAACACTACATTTGATGTACAGCAAATTGCCCAAAGTACGTGTCTAAGAAATTTTGTTTACATTTTGTAAGTATTGTTTTAGCGATATCTCAGGTGTTTATGGACCGATTGTGATGAAATTTGACATCGTTCTTTGTGTGAGGATTTTCTAAAATCTATACTCCACAAATCTGATTACCAATACCATTAAAATTGTACCGATCAACTCAGAATCGGCAGGAGAATCGATTTCGCGACCTCCGTCCGTCCGTCTGTTTGTCTGTCTGTCCGTCCGTCTGTTTGTTTGTCCGTCCGTCTGTTTGTTTGTCTGTCCGTCTGTTTTTTTGTCCGTCCGTCTACCTGTCTGTAATTTTTTCTGTTGTAGTCAAGTTTTTGGAGCTCCTGTTTTGTCGATATCTCAGGTGTTTATTTTGATGAAATTTAATAGCGTTCTTCGCAGGGGATTAACTAAATCCTGATGCATTCGGTAATTTGTGGTAGATATAATTTAGCGTTTAAGCGATGGTGTTTTAATCGACAATGATAAAATTCAGGGTGGGACAATATCCTAAAATTTTGTGTAAAATCCAGGAGCTCCACAAATCTGATTTTAGCAATAATCTTAATTTTGTGTCTGACTTTTGAACACTATGATAACATTTGAGAATGTATTATATATCAAATTATAGGTAATCTTCCTAGGAAGTACAAAAATGCAGCTAATTACATGATATCCGTTCAAAACCTACATATGTATGTAAGTATCTCACATATCAACAAAAATTTAAATTTTTTAATTGCAATTGGGAGAAATCCGTTCATGTTTGACAATTGATCCCTTATAACTTCGCCTAAGATACGATGATGACATTTAGTATTAAGACGTTGTACAATATTGATATTCAGGGCGATAGCGCCTAAAATAAACTTTCTAGAGGGACAACATTTGACAAAAGTATTTCTGATCTCTTGAAAAGTTCAATATTGAAAATGGGTGAGCTCTATTCACATTTAGTGAAATCTCCCATATAACCCCGACCGGGAATCGATTTAATGCTGATAAATTAAATCACATTAAAATTGCACAAGGAACTAGAGCAAAACTTTTCAAACATCCATCGGACAGATCGAAAGAACAATACATCCCAAATATTATTGATGAAGTGTTCATTTTAATTAATTAACTAACTTCAGATTAATAAGTAAATCTTTAATAACTTTTCCGACAAAGCTGTTATCCATCCATTCAAAAGCTATATATTTCACGTATGTATCTAAAACTAAGAGTGTATACCCTATAATTTTAAGGCTTATCATTGTTAAAGCCCAACCTGCCCAACCTAACCTTTGGGTGCATAACTATTCTAGATGATGACGCCACCGAAAAGCTTTTCTTTTTCCGACTCTTAATTTTAAAGACTCTTTGCATATAATACTAGTATAACCAAATTTTGCTAGGAATTACATTAAGTACTTTTGCAACGCCATTGGTGAAGGGTATCCAAGATTCGGCAAAGCCGAATATACCACTCTTACTTGTTATAATTTAAGTTCTTAATAAAACAAATTTTGATTTCCCAAGAATCGTTCTGTTAAAGATTTACTAAAATAAGAAAGAAAGTGCTATAGTCGGTCAAGCCCGACCATACGATACCCTTCACCACTAAGGTCGAAGGTGTTCTTTTATCTGTATAAAGACAAATATTTTGCAGAATTTTGCCATCATACAAACATTTTCTCAAAACTTATTTATTAAAGCTGTTTCCGTCATTTGTACTTATATGAGAGCTAGGGTCAAATGTGGACCGATTATCTCGAAATTTGGCAAATTGATTACAGTTGTTACAAAAATTATGTATGCAAAAAATAAATATAAAATTCTTATTATCTTAAAATTCTCAATATCTTTAGATTTACGAGCGTTTTAGTAATTTTTATCTCATTTAGTGCATTTTAATAGAAGAGTTTGGTCAAATGTGGTCCGATTTCAACGAAATTTGGTACAGTGATTTCGGTTTACATAAACAGTGTTTGTTTATATTGATATTTGTGGCCAATACATCAATTCCGGGAAGTGGGACCTATGGGAGATACCATAAATAATGGACCGACTTAGACGAATTTTATCAAAAAAATGATCTATTCCAAATTTCATCAAATTATCTTTAGAATTGCGACCTGTAGTTTTATTACAAGGTTTACATGGGGGCCCAGCCAGCCAGACGGACGGACGGACTGACATCGCTAAATCGATTCTGAAAGTGATTCTAAGCCTATTGGTATCTAAGACTAATATTTCTATGCGTTACAAACATCAGCACAAACTTATAATACCCTTTCCACCTATGGTGGTGAAGGGTATAAAAATCGTAAAATTTGTAAGATTAAAAAGTTTTAAAGGAACCAGCTGTATATATTAAAAGTTCTCAGATGAATGTCAATAAAAATAATATTGGGATTTTACGGTTTTCAATATCTTTTAGTTTAGTTATTTATTTAGAAAAATAGTTTTGAAACATAATTAGATATTAATTATGTAATACATATGTATTCGAAAGGTTAACAATTTGTAGTTTTATATTTACCAATAAAAAATACATTAAAACATATAGCGATTAAAGTCAGACACATATTTTAAATTTATCGGTTTTAATTATTTAATTATAATATTTTTTATTCTCGACCGGGATTTATATAATAAAAATTTATTTTACTCCTAAACTTCCAACGCTTTTTAACATTAACAAGTTTGATTATAAGAGAAAAAAAAAAAATGAAAAAAAAAATGATTACATAAGGGTATTGCACTAGGATCCCAATTTATTTATTTTATCTTTGTAATAGTTAGTTTTTTTATTTAATGTGTTTATTGAATTAAAATTTTGTGTTTTTTTATAGCTTTAGGTTTAAAATAGTAATTATGGATTTTGGGGGCCGATCATCTCCCATGCAAATTAGCCTTTCTTTTCATGTTTTATTGTAATCGAAGTTCAGATCGTAGTTTGCAACAGAATTTGATGAAATTTCATGAAAGTTCATTTTTGGTACTAAAGACAAAGCAGAATGATTTTGGTCAATATATGTAGGTTAATTATTTCGCATACCTCTCATACAAATATATTCTTGGAAACAACTGAAATGACGATGGGTATCTGATTAAGAAAGACATAGTGATGAAGTTTGGTGTATGTTCATTTTTGTTACAAAAGACAGGCCAGTTGGTTTTCGTCAACATAGGCCCATTATTTCGCGTACCTCTCTTAGGTCTCACTTCACGGAATTGATATTTTGGCCACAAATATCAATATATTTTATTTAAAATTCAAAACTAGCACTACTTATATAAACAGAAATTATTGTACCAAAGTTCGTTAAAACCGGTCCATTTTTGACTATAGCTCCAATACAAACACTTCAGTCAAAACTCACTAAATGAGATGAAAACAAGTAAGAAAGTGCTATAGTCGGTCAATTCCGACCATACGATACCCTTCACCACTTAGGTCCAAGGTGTTATTTTTCCTGTATAAAGACAAATATTTGCTAAATTTTGTCATAATACAAACATATTCTCAAACCTTATACATTTAAGCTGTTTCCGACATTTGGACTTATATGAGAGCTAAGGTCAAATGTGGACCGATTATTATGAAATTTTTCAAACTGATTACAGTTGCTAAAAAAATTATGTATGCAAAAAATGAACTTAAAATTGTCATTATATTCGTGCGTTTTAGTGAATTTTGTCTCATTTGGTGCGTTTTGGGAAAAGAGTTTGTATAGGAGCTATGGTCAAATGTGGGCCGATTTCAACGAAATTTGGTACAGTGATTTAGGTTTACATAAGCAGTATTTGTTTCAAATTTCATGAAAAAATATTGATTTTTGTGGCTAATATATCAATTCCGGGAAGTGGGACCTTTGGGAGGTACCATAAATAATGGACCGATTTTGATGAATTTCAATAGCCATGGTCCTATTATCAAAATGATCTGTACGAAATTTCATCAGATTATCTTTAGAATTACGACCTGTAGTTTGATTACAAGGTTTACATGGGGGTCCAGCCAGCCAGTCGGACGGACATCGCTAAATCGACTCAGAAAGTGATTCTAAGCCTATTGGTATACTAAAAGATAAAAGACAAATATTTCTATGCGTTACATACATTAGCACAAACTTATAATACCCTTTCCACCTATGGTGGTGAAGGGTATAATTACTTAAATGCTCGCAAATCCGAAGGTAATAAAATTTTTTTTGTTAATTTTTTGCATATGGGCAAATCCTGCGTGACGGACGATACATTTGTACGGATTTGGTTGTACTTAAATGTATCCCATTGCCGTTCTACACTAGATATCTTTGTACAGATTTCTGAGAATATAAGACCATCGATTGTCCTATCGAATGGCATTTGTTAATTTACATACTTCTTTTGGGGGAAAAAGATTTTTTATTAAAAAAAAATCATATTTCATATTTTTTTAAGGATTCGATAATCAGTGAAAATAATGGTTTTATTTGTTACCGAATTTCATCTCCTTCCTTTCCATGTTCGCGGTTAAAATGCGATTTTTGGGCACAATTTAATATTTCACAAAACGGTTACATACGTATATTTATTTAAAGTTTTTCACTTTTTACATCTTATTTTTCGTCGAAAGAATGCTGAGGCTAGCTGTTAGAGTGTCCCAAAAATAAAAAAACAAATTTCAAAAGCATCAAATTTGCCCCACTGTATATTTTTTTAACACCTAATACCTTAAATTTAATCTGTGGATACATACAGTGCTATTGCTTTATGAATAAGACAGATATGTGTTCGTAAATATTGTTTTTAATAAATATTATTTTGGAAAAAATATATACTGTGACGGACGCTACACACTTTCCTATACACATTAGTTATTCTGTAAAATGCTATATAAACATCTATATATTTTTAGCCTAATGTAAAGCATACTATAAGTTCTCTTAGAGAAAAAGAAAAATTGCACTAATCAAATTAAAAAAAAACCTTTATTTCTGTGACGGACGCTATACACTGTGAATCCTTTTTTATTTGACGTTATTTATATCACTCCAAGTACTTTTGATGTGGTCTTTTACATCTGTTTGTATGAAATTAAGCAGACTTTGAGCCCCTATTGAAACTTGATACCTAAATGTATGTTTTTGTGATTTTTATGCACTTTTAAAAAAACCTATTATTTTAAAAAATTTATAAAAATTCGAGATGGGTGCAAATAAAGACATGTCATTCACGAAGAGAGCAATCAAAAATTGTGTCCATTATATATTCTAAAGGATCAATATATAGTTAACTTTTTCATAAGCACAACTACGTAATTTTGACAGTTTTAAAATTGTTTCCTTGTTTTAATGTTTTTTGGATTTGCCCATATGTTTAAAAGTTAAGTAATTCAGGCTGACATATTGTCAAAGTTTTAAAATTTTTAATCAAATCGAACAACGTTTCCTGGATGCGTTTTATTTAGTTTTATAAAAATAAATAAGTAAAATAACTTAGTTCGAACTATTTAGTATATTTTTTTAGTTTTTTTTTTCAGTAATATGAATAAATCAGGGACCGTAACTGTTATAACTTTTATCGTAAAAGTCAGAAAATAAAAGCTATTTTTTTACTTTATTTTTTCGAGCAAAAATAACAGTTATTTTTTTTTACTTTTATTATTTCGAGCATGAATAAAAGTTATTTTTTGACTTTTATTTTTTCGAGCAGAAATAAAAGTTATTTTTGTTTAAATTCATGATAAATTTATTGAAAATTTTTGTCAAACAAAGATATTTTTTCAGTGAAAATAATTTGCATATACTCAAAAATTAAAAAAGTTGAGTTTTGCAATCATAATTAGGGTTGAAAACACAAAAATAACTTTTATTTCTGTTCGAAAAAATAAAAGTCAAAAAATAATTTTTATTCATGATCGAAATAATAAATGTTAAAAATAACTGTTATATTTGCTCGAAAAAATGAAAGTTTAAAAATAACTTTTATTTTTGCTCAAAAAAAATAAAAGTTAAAAATTACTGTTATTTTTGCTCAAAAGAATAAAAATAAAAAAATAACTATTATTTTTTTCTAAAAAATAAAAATCAGACTTTTAAAAATCATCGCATTTTATAAAAATTTGGTCCAAGACTATCAAAATGGTATACTTAGTTTTATTCTCCTACATTTCCTCGCGGTTGCTTTTTTTAATCAAACATTTTTTTAATCAAAAAATAACAGTTATTTTCGGTCCCTGGAATAAAAACTGGTCCCGTAATACTACCAATTCTAAAAAAACATTTTTGGAGAAAAAAGAAGACTATAAATTTATGGATCAAAATCGAAGTAATTCAGACTTTTAAGTTTCCGACTTTTTCAATATTGTTTTTATTTTTCTGCATATATATACTGTAGGGTATTTTTTTAAGATTCAATAAATTTCGAGTAGTGCCGATCGTATTATTGTATAATTTCGTGAGAAACATTAACCCTGAAAATTTGAGCCAAATCGCCCGGGCCCTAAAGTTAAAAAATGCTCTTACAAGGGGAATACTTTAGATATAAAACGCAAAAAAAATGGGTCAATAGCTTATCCCGTATTCCCGTACCTATGACTTAAAGTCAACAAATTTTGGGAAGAGTAGCTTTTTTTTAATTTAATCTTTTATATTTGTTTACATTTTTAGCAAAAATATATTTATTGATTATGCGTAAGACCATGTAGAGTCAGTGGATATAGTTTTACCAGAATTGGAAATGTTTAACCCTTGCGTTACCGGGGTTAAAATCAATTAGTATGCAAATTTCCAGGAATATCTAAATATTGTTTAAACAATATTTTTTTTTGCTAAGCTCTTTAAAAAACTATTTAAAACAGCCTAGCTGGCTTAAAATTTCTGAAAGTAGCCACTATTTATATATATTTGTACTACATTTTAAAATTCTGCTTGGCAGTAAAGTTGTCTCCCACTTTCATGCCATTTAACAATTCAAAACAAATATCATAACTCTTTCAGTAAAATTAAATGACAAATTCCCTAATTTTACCAAACGAAATGACCTTTTAATCCTACAACTGACTCCTACTTCCAGCAATTCTCCTATTCCATCTAAATATGGAACAGAATCCATTGATTGTGAAGATGATAAAGGCCAATTTTATACCACTTACACAAACTTAACAAAAGTGTCAAACCACAATATGAAAATCTGTAAAAATAAAGTTTCGAATTATTACAACATCAGCGGATGACTATGTAATAATAACACACACGGTCCTATTCTAGGTATGTATGTATGTATATGTATTCTTGACCATAAATGGAATTATGTAACTTAATAGCGGTGTTGTGGCTGCGTAAAAAAGGCGGCAATGAACCAAACGGCCGACTATTAAATCGACTAAACCATAGCACGAAAGGGAATCCTTTGGATGTCAAGGTATATTCATACTTATTATTTAAGTTACACAAGATACGAGTGTAGACAAATTTGTTTGCATTTACGTTACATGCAACACCTTGTGGCAAGAGTAGATTTCTGTTGTCGAACAAGTAAAGAAATTATGGCCGTTTAAATCAACTGCATCAGATATTGGCCTGGGCTAGGGTACCATATTTGCACAGTGATTTGAACACTTAAATTTGAAAAAATCAGTTGAATTGAAAACTTAAGCTCTATTTTAAAGTGGGGTATCAAACATTTTTTTTCAGTTTTTTTTTTTGTAAATACTTGTACAATTGTAATAAACAGTTAACTGATAAAACCAAAAAATGTTGGTTAGACCATCAACGTCAGCAGGAGTATCTCTAATTCTAGACAGATTAAAAACCACATACTACATCAAAGTTGCAAGACAGAATAAATACGAATTATAGTGCTTTTTTATAATATCAAAATAAAGCGAAGATTACGCTACTTCACAAAATTCAGCTTTTAGCTTTATCACCGCGATATTTATACCCTTTACCACCATAGGTGCATGGAAATATTTGTCTTAGATCCACCTTTTAGTATACCAATAGGATTAGAATCACTTTCTGAGTCGATTTAGCGATGTTCTTCCGTTTGGCTGGCTGGCTGGACCCCCATGTAAACCTTGTAATCAAACTACAGGTCGCAATTCTAAAGATAATTTGATGAAATTTCGCACAGATCATTTTTTTGATAACGGGATCATGGCATAGGTCCCACTTCCCGGAATTGATATATTGACCACAAATATCAATATTTTTTCATGAAATTAAAATCAAATACTGCTTATGTAAACTAAAAATCACTATACCAAATTTCGTTAAAATCGGTCCACATTTGACCATAGCTCCCATACAAACTTTTGTTTAAAAACGCACTCAATGAGACAAAAATCACTAAAACGCTCGTAAATCTGAAGGTAATGGGAATTTTAAGTTTATTTTTTGCGTACATAATTTTTGTAACACATTTGACCCTAGCTCTCATATAAGTCCAAATCACGGAAACAGCTAAAATATATAAGTTTTGATAAAATGTTTGTATGATGGCAAAATTTAGCAAATATTTGTCTTTATACAGGAAAAATAACACCTTTAACCTTAGTGGTAAAGGGTATCGTATGGTCGGACTTGACCGACTATAGCACTTTCTTACTTGCTTTTATTCGTTAAGGTCTGAGTATAAAAAACATTTAAAGTTTTAATTGATTTTGTTTAATTTTTTTCTTTAATTTACTATTTTTTCACTTAACCACTGATTTTATCATATTAGAACGGGTTGTTCGATTTTGTTAAATTAAATAATATTATAGCAAAAAAATGGAACATAGCAAAAAAATTGACATCCTTCACGAGATGACATTTGTCAATCTCGCTATCCAGTTTAACAGACGGTTTCGGGCATTTTTCCCCAGCCTCCTGGCTTAACGAAAGGGTTTCCTTAGATCGTTGCCGCTTAGGTTCGCCGTTACTCGAAAGTTCGAACAGAGTTTTAATGACCCAAAAAGAGCGTTCGCAATTTTCTTTTGTACAAGAAGCACTTGGTTTTTACCCGAAATGGGTCATTAGGCCATTGCAGTTTTGGAAGAGCCAGCTTTTGTCGGTTAAGTTTTTTGACAAGAGGAGGTTCTGAACTTATCAGACTTTCTCTCTACTATTTAAGCACCATTAATTTGTAGACAGGTTTGGCCAGATGCCGCTACTACACCAATATTGGCGCCAGTAGCCAGCGAGCAGGTTAAGTCCACATAGTCTCAGGTTTTTGATGAAAAACTACCAAATACATATTGACACCTTTAAACAAATCTTAACACCTCTAGAAAATTCTAAAACTATATTCAGGAATCAGACGCTCTTAATGTTCTGAGCATGAGCAATCAGTGTAATGTTCGTTAGACTAACTACATTTTTCAAGTTTTGAAAGAAGCATTCAAGTGCCTCGGTTTTGTACGTTACTCCCGTTGATTTTGGAACTGTTTACACCATCAATATCCGACCGAAAATGTAATACCACTCTCATGTATAGGCCGGTGCTTCAAATTTTTTTTTTGAAGCTTCTCGTCCGAGTGACAGTAAGGTATCCAACTCTATTGACTCACTTGAATACCGAAGCAGTGTGGGTTGTGCCTATCTGTTCTATCGTTACTTCTTTGGTATGTGTTCTAACGAAATCTGGGAACTTGTTCCTAAGCTTGAATTTTTATTCAAATGTCCTTATATTTCCCTTCTCATAATCTATTTTCCTAGTTCCAACACAATGCGTTGCATTAGTAGGGGTCATCCCCTGAGCGCTGGTCCTAGATAAAGAAAACAATAAACAAATACATTGTGTGTGAATAACTTCGGAACCGTTTCACAACTTGTCTTAGAATGACTTATGAAAAATTCTGTTGTTAATCCATTGGCTTCATTTTTATTCGGAGTGATTTTACTAGGAATCCATTTATTAATCTTTGCTTAAAACCCACTGTAGGTCACCTCTAATTTCCGTCAATATTTAGTGGTCAACTATGAGCACTTATATTGTATAAGTCTATGATGCCACGTTTTCTGCTATATTGAACGTTCAAGTTAAACTCGTATTGACTGGTTTGACACTCAGTCCTGGCTGGTATTTGTCTTTTAGGTTAGAATTATATAAAATACAAAATAAAAAATAAATAAGAAAATGCGGAAAAAGATTTATGAGCTCGTGTGACATTTTTACACTACATGAGGTCGTAATGAATTGATTTCATAATATGAAATAATAAAAAAAATGGAACCGAGAAAAAGACAGAGAGACAAACGCACACGTCTGATGTGGTAAATATCGTAATGGAAAGATTTGTTTTATGTAATTTCTGATGGTGGCTAAGAAGAAGAAAAAGAAGATGATAGTTTTTATGTAATATTCATCTTACTCATTTTAATATATTATAAAGGATCTTCCAAAAGGGACTACAAAGCAGTTGGTAAGGATCATCTTCTATATATCTTGATCAAAGAGCGTTCAATGCGTCAAAATGAGATTTGGCGAGGATTTTGGACAGTGTTGGCCAGGATATCACTAAAATCAATAAGAGTTGTAGATTGATATTATCAAAAATTTTGGGTTTTAATTGGCTAATCTTGACACCTACGACATTTGGTTTGAACAGATTGGCGCTATTTGCGAATATCAATGCATTGGGTAGAAACTCGGTAAATAGGTTATGGGAAGTTTTCTATATTGCAAGTGACAAGGAAAACTTCAGAAGTATGGCTAAAGAACGAACATTCTCTGTAATGTGTAGTTCGGTCTCCTGACCAATTGACCACGAAGAAGGTTTTTTAATATAATAAATAATTTTGATTATATTTAGTATCTCTCACATACTTTGTTTTGTTATATATTGGAAGTGCTTGATGAACAGTCCTCACATATCCGATATAATATAACATCTTTAGCAGGATGGATAATTGAATATCCTAAAGTAACATGGAATATAATATCTCATCTTTGAAATACTTTTTAGTCCCGAACTGAAAAATCTTTGCTAACAAATAGTCAGTATCACAAAATAGATGTTGGAGGAGTGGCATTACAAAAAACAAAATTATTTTCCACCAAATATAATTTCTTAAAAAATATTTTATTTTAAAGAAGTAATGTTTTTTGGCAGTAAGTCTTGCATGGGAGTCAAATAAGGGCCGATTCCAAAGAAATTTTTGTTTATATTAGCAATGTCCTTCCAGGGTTCGAAAATAACTGTTATTTTTGATTAAAAAAGTAACCGCAAGGAAATGTCGGTGAAAAAAAAACATGTATACCATTTTGATTGTCTTGTTTATAAATTTTTCTTTAGAAAAAAATAATAGTTATTTTTTGATTTTGATTTTTTCTATCAAAAATAACAGATATTTTTGACTTTTACTTTCTAATAAATTATGAATTCATCATGAATTAAAACTAAAATAACTCTTTTTCTGCTCAAAGGAAACAAAAGTCTTAACATAATTTTTATTTCTGCTCGAAAACATAAAAGTAAAAATGACTGTTATTTCCACCCGAAAAAATAAAAGTAAATAAATAACTTTTCTTTCTGCCCGTAAAAATAAAAGTCAAATATAACTGTTATTTTTGCTCGAAAAAATTAAAAACATAATTATTATTTTCTGACGTTTACGATAAAAATTATAACAGTTACAGTCCCTGGTTTCTTCTAAATTTCATAAAATTATTCTGAAATTGGTGGCCAAAATCTCACTGGTAGCATATATATTAGGATGTTTACTCGAGTTATGTTTGCTCGATTAATCGCTCGAGTAAATAAAAATGACTAATTTCAAATAAAGTTTTATTTGAGTAATTTTCCACGAGTAATCGAGTTACTCGAGTAAAAACATTTTATTAATTTTGTTAGCATTTTTTTAAAATATTAATAAAATAAAACGACTAAAGTTTGTTTCAGTGTATTCCTTAACTGCTAAGTTTGTTTGAAACAATGTTGGCCAAATATAAAGCTCAATCTCGAAATGAGAATATGCTCTAAGATTATTAATTTAGTATGCATTTTTGTTTCTGCTTTTTTGAGTACGAGTAAAGAAAAAGTTTTTTTAATGTATGTTGTTGTTATTCCTCTGCCACCCAAATAATGGCCAACGTTGGTTCGAAATTATCAGCTGTCCATAATTTTTTAGATTAAGATACATCATTACTAATGATTTATTTCATTTTATGCAATAATCAAGGTTTTTATTGTAGACCACATAAATCAATTATCTACCGTTCAAGGGTCCATTTTAATCAATAATTGATGGTTACTATAGTTTATTTCTAATAATATAGTCCACTTTCCATTTATGGAATAATCGCGGGTTTTAATATTGTCAATTCTAGGCAATAATCGAGAGTTGTAATATAGTCCATTGCAGATTCAATAATCGTAGGACCAATAGTAATAGTACGTCCTACTATAGTTCAATTAATCGTAGATTGTACTATAGTCCTGTTGAAGATCTCATTGTGACGATAGATAAAAGGTAGTAGATTCTATTAATCTATTAGATTAAAATCAGGATTCAAAAGGATCAAATCAAAAGATTACTTTAGGCGATCAGTGCAAACATGAATACATATATAAAAGTAAATGAACTCACTTTAAATATTAAGGGTGACGATATGTTTCAAATATATGGTACAAATATTATTATACCCTTCACCAATAGGTGAAAGGGTATTATAAGTTTGTGATTCCGTTTGTAATTTTTTTATTAGTGATCGTAGACCCCATAAAAATTATACCGATCGATTCAGAATCGGGAGGAGAATCGATTAAGCGATGTCCGTCTGTCTGTCTGTCTGTCCGTCCGTCTGTCTGTCTGTCTGTTGAAATCAAGTTTCTGAAGCCCCTGGAGGATGGACTTACATAAATTATATATCAGATTTTAGGAAATTCTCCCGCAATGAACGCTATTAAATTTCATTAAAATCGGTTTATAAACACCGAAAATATCGAAAAAATACCAAAAATTAGACGAAAATTTTGAAATTTTTTATTGAAACACACTTTTAAATAAAAAGAGAAAAAATATACTCCTGGTGTACATGTGATAATATGTTATATATCAGATTGTAGGAAATAGTTTCCCAAAGCACTCCGTAAAATTTTATCAAAATCGGTTTATAAACAACTGAGATATCGCCAAAACACTGAATTTGATGTATCGCAAATTGCCCAAAGTTCGCATTAGAGAATGTTTGTTGAAAAAATGAAATGCAGAAATAGGAAAAACCATCCTCCTTTCGCACGGACCTACATAAATTTTATATCATATTTTAGGAAATTCCCCCGCCAAGCACGTTATTAAATTTTATCAAAAGCGGTCCATAAACAATTGAGATATCGCCATAACACTACATTTGATGTACAGCAAATTGCCCAAAGTGCGTGTCTAAGAAATTTTGTTTACATTTTGTAAGTATTATTTCAGCGATATCTCAGGTGTTTATGGACCGATTGTGATGAAATTTGACATCGTTCTTTGTGTGAGGATTTTCTAAAATCTATACTCCACAAATCTGATTACGAATACCATTCAAATTGTACCGATCAACTCAGAATCGGCAGGAGAATCGATTTCGCGACCTCCGTCCGTCCGTCTGTTTGTCTGTCTGTCCGTCCGTCTGTTTGTTTGTCCGTCCGTCCGTCCGTCTGTTTTTTTGTCCGTCCGTCTACCTGTCTGTAATTTTTATAACATAACATAACATTTGAGAATGTATTATATATCAAATTATAGGTAATCTTCCTAGGAAGTACAAAAATGCAACTATGTATGTAAGTATCTCACATATCAACGAAAATTTAAATTTTTTAATTGCAATTGGGAGAAATCCGTTCACGTTTGACAATTGATCCCGTATAACTTCGCCTAAGATACGATGATGACATTTAGTATAAAGACGCTGTACGATATTGATATTCAGGGCGATAACGCCTAAAATAAACTTTCTAGAGGGACAACATTTGACAAAAGTATTTCTGATCTCTTGAAAAGTTCGATATTGAAAATGGGCGAGCTCTATTCACATTTAGTGAAATCTCCCATATAACCCCGACCGGGAATCGATTTAATGCTGATAAATTAAATCACATTAAAAATGCACAAGGAACTAGAGCAAAACTTTCCAAACATCCATCGGACAGATCGAAAGAACAATACATCCCAAATATTATTGATGAAGTGTTCATTTTAATTAATTAACTAACTTCAGATTAATAACTAAATCTTTAATAACTTTTCCGACAAAGCTGATATCCATTCATTCAAAAGCTATGTATTTCACGTATGTATCTAAAACTAAGAGTGTATACCCTATAATTTTAAGGCTTATCATTGTTAAAGCTTTGGCCTAAATCAGTCCGCTAACTTCAGAGTTTTACATAACTAATCAAGAACTTTTACTAGTCGGATAATTCGTACGAATTAAAGTGCACAACCCTCACTGGGCACAGCGTTTTTGGGTTGCATGTCAGAATACTTAAACTTCATCAAATCGATGTGCTATTGCAAATGTAAGGGCATCTACATTTTGAAGCATCTTTTCTGCATGGTTTATCTGGTCTATCGAACTTTATTAAATGTTCGTAAAATATATGTATATTTTATTTCGAAGCTACTGGCTGGCTTAAATATGCATTCTCTACTTGTAGTCTAGTAATCATTATCTTTCACAAAGGGACAACTTTAGAACCCAAGTGAAGCTTCCCTAGACATCAGCCACCTGCCCAACCTCACCTTTGGGTGCATAACTATTCTAGATGATGACGCCACCGAAAAGCTTTTCTTTTTCCGACTCTTAATTTTAATGACTCTTTGCATATAATACTAGTATAACGAAATTTTGCTAGGAGTTACATTAAGTACTTTTGCAACACCATTGGTGAAGGGTATCCAAGATTCGGCAAAGCCGAATATACCACTCTTACTTGTTTTTTATTAAAAATAAAATTTGAATTTTCATTTTATTTTATTCTATTGTGAATTGTTAAATATTTTGTTAATAATACACTATAATTTTATTAAAAACAGCTTATGAAAAAATTTTACTTGAGTAATTTTAAAACGAATATTTCACTCGATTAACTCGAGTAATTTTTGACGATTAATCGATTTTCCGAGTAATTCAAAAACCCCATTTTCAAGTTATTTGATTACTCAAACAATTAAAAGTCGAGTAAAATGAACACCCTAATATATATCCCTCATCGGGCGTAAGTGTTAGAAGTCTTTAATACTATATTCTTACAAAAAGATGTGGTTGGATCAAATATGGACATCTGACTTTAACAGAGTTCTTCGTAGAGTAACACCACAAGGCGATGTTCTATCTCTTCTACTATGGAACTTCGTTCTGAACTTTATTTTGGTAGAGGATCACATGCGTTGATAATGTGATAATATCAGCTTTTAAGAATACTTAGAGATATCCTTCATAGGGTTCTTTTAATGAAAAGGGGGAATAAGACAGTATTGCGTTATTTAAACAAGATCTGAAAACTCTTGGAGTACGTCACAGGAAGGGCTGAAAAAGCCACAGTTGCACTTTACATGCACAACTGCAGTAAGACCCTTAACTAGGGTTGCCAGACACAAATCCTGAAAAAGCTGGACATAAGGAAAAAAAAGCTTGACAACCCAAAAATTAGCTGCTTTAATAATTATAATAATAATAATGAATCTTTCAATTTTTGACAAACCGAATTGCGAATACCGCAATTAACCGCTAGTCAACCAAATACACGGTTGCGTAATGGTCGATTGCAAGCAAAAACGAAACATTCAAAATTTAAACCACTGAGCCATGTGAGACGCCTACTTGCTTCACAATCTCTCTCACTGTAGTGGAATAGGGGACATGGTTCCTGTTGATGGTTCCAAGAGCCAACATCAATATTTAAGAATATTGAATGAATATGCATTTCCCTCCGACGATAGATTGATCGGAGAAGCATATTTTCCAACAGGATAACGCTCCATGTCATAAGAGTAAAATTATCATAAAATTTCTAGCAGTATTCAAACTCTGAATCGGCTTCCGCAAAGTTCAGATTTTAATGTAATAGAAAATGTGTAGTCATACAGAAAGCAACATAGATTTGCGGATTTGACAAGAACAAAAGATAAAACGGTCATTGAGGTCGCAAATGCTTGGAAAGAGATTTTAATGAAGTTTCTACAGTTCTTGGTGGACTCTGTTCCGAACCACCTCCAAAAAGTTTTAAATTCTAAAGGAGGATACAGTTTTGATTAATTTAAATAATTATTATTATTTTTTGTTGACCTTGAAGCTCCTAATTTTTTTAAATACGCTCTGTCAAAACATATCAAAATACTTATGCCACACCCTGAAATTTCCTTTTTTAGTTTCAATTAAAAAAAAAAAATTATACAAAACATATAAAATGTGAAAGATCTTTTGTTTTCTAATAAATTACAATATTTTTTACTATTTTCAATATTTTTAATTTATTTTTTTAATTGCATAGGACCGGAAATAAAATAGAAGAAAAACAAGTGGTATGTCAAAAAAAATATGCCGATTAGTGTATGTTACCCTCAATATGCACATTTTTTGGGTTTTACTGGTTCATTGAAAAGTGTTACATTTTTTGCAACTAGAAGGAAATTAAAATTTTCCTCGTTAGTAATTTAATAAGTGATGCATATTCAAGTTTCAAATAATTGAACGATTTAAATCACTTTTTAACTAATAAAAACAAAAGCGAGTGTAACATTGTTAAGCTAAGATGATGTTACCAACAATTACCCGATTAAAATTTCTCTAACGTTCATTTTATTTTCTTACTTTAATAATATTTTTATAAAATTCTTTCTAAAGCAAATACATATGTACACAAAAAAATAAAATAAACAAAAAAGATCATTTTTGTATAAAAGAGTAACAGCAGAGTTGTAAAAAAGTGGTACTTATTGCATGTGCTGGTCGAGTGAGTGTAGAAAATATAAAATTTTCACATATTTTTGATGCATTTTTTTTTGAAAAGAACACGGAGAATTTCACAATGATGCATGGGTGTATCATTTTTGTTCGAAAAGAAATCACCATAACTGCTTTATACTCAATAGAAACGATCAGCAGCGACGTTTCGTTAAGGCAACCTCACGTTAAGTTAAACTAATCCAACCTTTAGAATTGTTTTCATTTGGGAGTTTATTCACTTTTCGACCGGCAACAACGTGTAATTGTTCTGTTTATTAATAAATATTCTTAGTAAACAAATTGAGATATTTTTATTTCATATTTGATATTAGGATTAACACTTTAAACTTTAATTGAAAATAAATTGTTTCCAGGTACTTGTCGGCAATTGGTGTGGGGTCAAGATATTAATCAGAATCCGTTAACAATTGTTACAACAAACCCAACCAACATCCATTTAATGTCAAGTACATAACGGTTATTATTTTCAATCAAATAATTTGATTTGAATACAAATTGTAAGAATTAAAAGAAATTGAATAATAAGTATTACATTGTTACATATTTTCGATATTTACTCGTAATTTAAAGATAAAGATGCTTGTAATGCATCTTCAAAATAAGAAGAGATCTTTATCGATGACACACCACTCCTTTTTAATGATAATTACATTTTGTATCTATACATTCGAAGAGATGAGTAAAAGGTATATCTGAATATTCGATACCACCAACCTTAAAATAAAACCAACAGGTGGTCTTTTAGAATCAAAAGAATATATAAAAAAAAATCAATATTAAAAATGTCATTTTACAAAATTCTTTGTAATTTTTACGTGATGGAATTTTGAAACTCGTTAAAAATTTAAATGTGGCAACAATCAAGTAAGAAAATGTTCATTCATTTGTACATTCAACCATTTCGTCAATTCTTAACATTTCATCACAATTTTTTTGTATCACATCGATCTGTAGACTTATTTTGTTTTTCTCTTAGAGGAATAAGAAAGTCTTTCACTCGGATGCACTTGACATAATATTCAATTTTACCTTTTGTTTTGATAAAATTTTGTATGTAAATTCTCCTCCTCCCAGATAAAAAGACAAATAATATTACGAAAATGGTCTTACCATTCCAATCCAATCAAGCAACCATCCATTTACTTACATAAATATTTACTTCATCGAACGAATGAGTAGATTTGACATTATGACTTAACGTTACAAAAGTACCCGTTCCAAGTCTTTTGTGACTTTGACATTGAATTTTTACTCGTGCGTTTATTTTTTTTTTTTCGAAATTATGTAAAATCTTTTTACCGCCCGTCCATCTGTTTTTTTTTGTTTATTCATTTATATGGAGGAGGTCTTCTTTTTGTTGTAAGAAACAAAAAAAAAATGTCATGTTTGATATTGTTATGTTTTCAATCTTATTGTTGTTGTTAAATGTAAACATTTTGTTAGCATTATGTTACCATCTTTGATGACAATGCCCGATAATGTTAACTTAAATAAAACTCATATTAATGTTTAAAAGTCATTTATCACTATGTACCTAAGAGTATAACTTTATTTATTTAAGGTGAAAATAATTTTGAAACAATTTTGTTTCCTTATTTTAAGACTTTGGGCTCTAAATAAGTGTAATCTTAGTATTTGCAATAGTTAGTGGACATTACGCATATTGTGGCATCATTTGACCAAGTAAGTGTAAAATTTTTTTGTAAAAATTGATTTTATTTGGCTATGTCGTAAGACAGCCTGGAGATTAACTGGTAGTCCCAGCACCGATTTCGGGGGAAATCTACATATCGACCTACCTAACTTTTGACATGATGAAATGTGAAATATATTCAGCAAAACTTTGGTAATGGGATGTACTCTAGTATTATGACTACAATATACCGTCTAAACTACACCAATACCTCACTTTGCATCGGGGTTACGTTCCAAAAAATGTTAACATTTAAAAAACAAAAATGAATATAAATTTATTTAAAAATGTATTTAATTACAACAAAATAAACGAAACTAGTCAATTAATTTATGAAATACAAAACTAAAATTAATCACTGGATGAGTCCATAGCTGCTGTTAGTTGGCTTTTTTCAGAAAAAAACAAGTAAGAAAGTGCTATGGTCGGTCGAGCCCGACCATACGATACCCTTCACCACTAAGGTCAAAGGTGTTATTTTTCCTGTATAAAGACAAATATTTGCTAAATTTTGCCATCATGCAAACATATTCTCAAAACTTATAAATTTAAGATGTTTCCGCCATTTGGACTTATATGAGAGCTAGGATCGATTATCTCGAAACTTAGCAAATTGATTACAGATATTACAATAGTTATGTATGCAAAAATAAACTTAAAATTCTCATTATCTTTGGATTTACGAGCGTTTTAGTGAATTTGGTCTCATTTAGTGCGTTTTGATAAAAGAGTTTGTATGGGAGCTATGGTCAAATGTGGACCGATTTCAACGAAATTTAGTACAGTGATTTGAGTTTACAGTATTTGCTTTAAATTTCAAGAAAAATATTTTGACGAATTTCAATAGCCATGGTCCCGTTATCAAAGAAATGATCTGTGCCAAATTTCATCAAATTATCTTTAGAATTGCGACCTGTAGTTTGATTACAAGGTTTACATGGGGGTCCAGCCAGCCAGTCGTCCAGAATACCTACATATATTAAAAATATTAAATACTCTAACCCAAAACAACACAACTTCGAAATTCTTACGACGCACAGTGAAAATTAGTACTAAATAAGCAACGAAGCAACTTCGAAAAAGACACAAAACGAAACGAAAAGTGAGATTGGTGTACTTATAAGTTATTTTAATAAGTACTTATTTGTAATTCGAATGGTTATTTAAACTCAGTGGACCGGGTTCAAATCCCACCAAGACCAGGTAATTTTTTTTATTTCTTTTTATATCCTATAACACCTTAGGTGGAAAGGGTATTATAAGTTTGTGCTGCTGTATGTAACGCATAGAAATATTGGTCTTAGACCCACCTTTAAGTATAACAATAGACTTATAATCACTTCCTGAGTCGATTAAAAGATGTCAGCCCGTCGGTCAGTCTGGACCCACATGTAAACCTTGTAATCAAAGTACAGGTCGCAATTCTAAAAAATAATTAGAGAAAATTTTAAAATTTTTTGGTAGTGGGACCATGATTATTGAAATTCGCCAAAACCGGAACATGATTTATGGTATCTTCCATAGGTCTCACTTCCCGGAATCGATATTTTGGCCACAAATTTCAATATTTTTTCATAAAATTTAAAACAAATACGGTCTTATGCAAAAAAATTTAACAACGATTGGTAAACTAAAATTAAGCAAAATTCCTTAAAGTATTATTCTAAAACGATTGTTAGCTTACAACAAAAAACAGACATCGGTCAATGAAATTTACAAAAAAAATTATAGCGATGTATATATACTCAACATGAATTAAAAGTACTCGATTTTTAAATAATCGGTTTAAACCCTTAGTAAAAATTTGTCTATTTATTATTTTACTGTATTATAAATGTGTTTAGTTTATGCTTTTATATAACATAAACATAATTTTACAGTAAGAAAAGAAGAAAAATGTTATTTTATATTAAAAACATACAAAACATTATTTAGAAATTCGACTACCCGGAGGAAGCAATGAATAATTAATTCGTTGTTTTGTATATTTAACTATAAAGAGACAAGAGAGAATGACGATGTTGCCAGCATTAACATGTAAAATTGACTTGACGTATTCATTAGTTAAAGAACTGTTTTTGGATACTATTTTTTAACAATCGTTTGTTAGCCTTAAAGTATTTGGTAACTAACGTGTTCTTTAAGCAATATTTACGATTTTTTTTTAACATAAGACCGATAATGTTTATGTAAACAAAAATCACTGTACCATACAAACTCTTCTGTCAAAACTCACTAAATAAGATCAATATCACTAAAATGCTCCTTAATCTGAAGATAATACCAATTTTGTGTTTATTTGTTACATACATATTTTTGTAAAAATTGTAATAAAATTTCGACATAATCGGTCCACATTTAACCCTAGCTCTCATGTAAATACAATGACAGAAATAGCTTAAATATATAAGTTTCGAGAAAATGTTTGTGTGATCACGAAATTTAGCAAATATTTGTCTTTATATACAGAAAAGAACAGAATTTAGACCTTAGTGGTGAAGGTTATCATATATTCGGGCTTGACCGGCTATAGTACTTTCTTACTTGTTTCAAATTATTTACATTGAAATATTGATTATTTAATTTAAAATCCTACTTTTTGTACAAAATCTTGAAATAAATAGAACCACGGTTATAAGAAACACATCAAACACATCTTAAGTCAATATCATTTAAAATCTTGTATTAAAAATAGGATTAAATAAATTAAATTCGAACCCGGAAACAAAAATTAATATTCAAATATTTAAAGAAAAAAAAACAAGTAAGAAAGCGCTATAGTCGGTCAAGCCCGACCATACGATACCCTTCACCACTAAGGTCAAAGGTGTTATTTTTCCTGTATAAAGACAAATATTTGCTAAATTTTGCCATCATACAAACATTTTCTCAAAACTTATATATCTAAACTGTTTCCATCATTTGGGCTTATGTGAGAGCTAGGGTCAAATGTGGACCGATTATCTCGAAATTTAGCAAATTGATTACAGTTGTTTAAGAAATTATGTACGCAAAAAATAAACTCAAAATTTTCAATATCTTTGGATTTACGAGCGTTTTAGTGATTTTTTTGTCTCATTTAGTGCATTTTTAAAGAAAAGTTTGTATGGGAGGTATGGTTAAATGTAGACCGATTTCAACGAAATTTGGTACAGTGATTTAGGTTTACATAAGAATTATATGTTTTAAATTTCATGATAAAATATTGATATTTGTGGCCAATATGTCAATTCCGGGAAGTGGGACCTATGGGAGGTACCATAAATAATTTACCGATTTCGACCAATTTCAATGTCCCATTATCAAAAAAATGATCTGTACCAAATTTTATCAAAGTATCTTTAGAATTACGACCTGTAGTTTGATTACAAGGTTTACATGGGGGTCCAGCCAGCCAGACGGACGGACGGACATCGCTAAATCGACTCAGAAAGTGATTCTAAGCCTATTGGTATACTAAAAGGTGGGTCTAAGACAAATATTTCTATGCGTTACATACACCAGCACAAACTTATAATACCCTTTCCACCTATGGTGGTGAAGGGTATAATTACAAACAATGCACAAGTCTTTAAAGAAAAAAATATTTTGAACAGAATTTGCATCTGTGTGCATTTAGGGTGACAGGAAAATTGTTTTCTTTGATTTCAAATGTTTTTCAACGGAATATTATGACACTAGTTCTGAAAATTTGAGCCAAATCGGACTGCGTTCTAAGGGCGCGCATCGGATCCAAAGTTTAAGAACCCATTTGTATAATGAAAAATGGGTTATTTTTGATTTTTGAGAAATTTCAACCAAAAATAAACAATTGAATGCTTCCTTCGGCACTTGAAAAATATGTTGAGTCCAACGGACATCACACTGTATTTTCATGCCCAGAACATCAAGAGCTTCTGATTCCTCAATATTTATACCACCCATAGTAACAGATGAAGCAACATTGTGGGCCTTACGTTTGTGTGTTAATGTACAGCATTGCGTCTTTCTGGCATTAAAATCAACCCTTTTTATACGACCCCACTAAGAAATTGATATTAGGTCTGAATTTAGAGTATCATTCATATTCTGCCTATTTTCCTCAATGTCTAAGAGGCTTGGCCTGTAGCTGAATGGATATGAATGGCAAATGTTGCTATAATCTGCAAAAGAGTAGATAGGATTGGAAGTTTGACATAGAAGGTCATTTATAAACATAAGAAAAAGAGTAGGAGAAAGAACGGAGCCTTGCGGTACCTCTGAATTTATCTTGAACTCGTTGGATGATAACAACTCTTATAGAGCGATCTCTAAGGAAACTCGATATAAATCGAGAGAAGTTATTACCGACCCCAAAAGCAATAAGTTTTAAAAGAAGCGCATCATCCCACACTCTATCGAACGCCTTGGAAATATCTAAAGCTACAACTTTACTTTCGCTAAAACGGTGAATAAAACGATACCATTTTTCCGATAAAAAAGCTAGCAAGTCCCCCGTAGAACGGCCCCTACGAAATCCATACTGCCGGTCGCTTATTAGACTCCAGATACTTAACCAAATGGTAGTTTACCATACTTTCCATTACTTTGGAAAGTCCAGAACAAATTGCTATTGGGCGGTAATTTTCAGGTTTATTAGCCTCACCCTTTTTTGGAATTGTCGTTACATTAGCAACCTTCCAACACCTAAGAAATTTACCAGCATGGTATAGTGTGCTAAAAAGGTGAGCCAATGAACGAGCTAAAGTCGAAGAGCACTGCTTCAAGACCAGTGCTGGAATGCTATCCGGCCCAGAAGACTTATTTGTGCTCAGATCCGCTAAAACCTTTTTGACAGCACGGGCTCGAAAGAATATACTAGGCATAGTTACAAACACTCTTTCGGACTCGGGCAGTGGTTGACTGCTTTCCGGCAAGTGTGAGTTACTTGCAAATAGTTCAGCCAAGAGGTTAGCTTTGTCAACCGGGTTAGTGAATGATTGGTCATTCTTTAAAAGAGTAGGAATTGAAAAACTAGCATTATGCTTCACCCTTTTAACGAATGACCAGAAGCTTTTACTGCCCCTAGGAGCAGTAAGAACTTTGGCACGAAGACGCTGCTCGTAAAGATTTTTTTTCACGTTTTAGCACTTTGGCACACGAAAACCTAGCCTTTTTGCGTAGCGAATAAGTATCTGGATTTTTGTTATTACGCCAGATTCTGAATGCTTTCTCTCTGGATCTGACTGCATTTTTGCATATCGAATTAAACCAAGATTTTTGTCTGGGTTTAATGGTAGAATTTTTGCATGGGATGAAGGCTTTCATTCCCAGCATTATCACATTTTCAACCATTTTTGCCATGGCACCAACATTATTGTCTAGAAAACAAAGCTTCCAATTGAAATACCTAAAGAAGTCGTTGAGCTTTACTCAACGAGCCTATTATTTTGGTGCCCTTCAACACACTCGATATGGGTTGGACCATTCACCAGTTGCGCTAGATGGTTGTGCGCTGCGAATAACTCCACATACTGGCCTTCTGGAGTTGTATGGCTGGAATGGCGAAGCCAAGAGGTGTTGTGAACATTAAAATCCCCAGCGACAACGATTTCACTGCTCGGACAACTCTCAAGGATCTTCGTGATGGAGTCAGAAAGAGCGTCGAAGTTTGATATTGTAGTTTCCCTTTCCGCATTTGGACTTCTATACAGAAACCCGAAGTGCAAATAGTGTGCTCTGATATTGAATTTAACCCAAAGGCAGCCAAATTCTCCATCACTCGTGCCTGATGGTTGCTGGCACTGATACACAACTTCATTGCGTATGTACTAGGGTGTTCATTTTACTTGACTTAATTGTTTGAGTAATCAAATAACTTGAAAATGGGGTTTTTTATTTACTCGGAAAATCGATTAATCGTTAAAAATTACTCGAGTAAAAAATGCATCTTAAAATTACTCGAGTAAGATTTTTCTGCAAGCTTTATATATATATATATATATATATATATATATATATATATATATATATATATATATATTTTTTTTTTTTTTTAATACAACAATTTTTTAAATAAAATTATAGTGTTTTATTAACAAAAAAGTTTGACAATTCGCAATTAAAAACATAAAACTAATACAAATTAACATTTGTAAGATATTGTCACCCTAAATATTTTAAGTGAATTTATTAACTTCCATATATATAAAAAGCAATCTTTCGATTTCATAAATCCTGAGTTTGATCCAATTGATCAGTAGGCTCTACGACTACCTTTTACCTATGTTTACAATGGGATTTACAACTGGACTAAAGTAGGATCTACGATTACATTGCGTCCTTTAACTGAACTATAGTAGGACATACTGTTACTATAGTAGGACCTACGATTACTAAAATATAGTAGTATCTACGAATACATTGGAGACTTCAACTGGACCATAGTAGGTTTTACGATTACCTACAACTAATCTATAACAGGAGCTACGATTTCATTAGGACCTTTAAATAGACAATAGTAGAAATTACGAATACATTGGATACCACAACAGGTCTATGGTAGACTAGGCTATTTATATCTAAAATTGCATTTGGCCAACGTTTTTTTTTTTAACTTAACAGTTTAGAAATAACTCAGCTAGCCACTGGTTATTGAGTATTAGGCTATGTAAAACTTCTCTAACTAATGCATTTGCCGTTCGGAGCTGGCGTAAAACCGTAGGTCCTTTTCAATGAGTCTAAAAATAGAATCGGATGCAGCTCATTGTCTGAGAGAAGTACCCCTTGTTCCAATTGGAATGTTGTCGGGGAATTATATATATATATATATATGTATATATATATATATATATATATATATATATATATGTATAACAGTTTAGAAATACGCTGAGACAAATTTTAGTCGTTTTATTTACAAAAAATACTTACTAAATAAATTATTAAAATACTTTTACTGGAGTAACTCGATTACTCGTGGAAAATTACTCAAATAAATCTTTATTTGAAACTAGCCATTTTATTTTACTCGAGCGATTAATCGAGTTTATTTTTCCGATTAATCGAGCAAACATAACTCGAGTAAACACCCTAGTATGTACATAGCAAAAAAAGCGATAGCAGGTGATACCCAGGTATATGAAAGTCCTATGGATGTTGATGTTTGTAACGCATAGAAATATTAGTCTGACACCCACCTTAAAATATACTGATTAAGTATGAATCACTTCTTGAATCAATTTAACGATGTTCGCCTGGTACCGATATTTCATCTCGTACAAGGATGACCCAAATACTTTTTGAACCGAATCAGATCATTATTTAGGGCACTTCCTTACGACAAACTTCCAAAAATTGAGATTTGACCCTTTAAAGTCACAAAAATCATCAACAATATTGCTTGCAATAGCCGAAATCAGTGCACAGACACTTCGTAATTTCATCATTTGGCTCTAGCACCTGATATGGGAACTAGCCTATGGGGAAAATTACATGTCTAGTAATTCTTTCAGTGTTAATTAGACCATATTTTACCTTAGTAGTAAAGGGTATCAAAAATATGGTATTGACCGTTTATATCAGTTTCTTACTAATTTCTTAAAAACTTTTTTGCTACCGTTGTTTTTTATAAATTTTGTTGCATCTTGTAAAAAACAAGAAATTTAGGGGAAAATTTTTTTAGAGGGTCAAATTAGATATTCATAAAATCTTCATACATTTATATCTTCTTTACGGGGAATCAGTTTTAAGCCCTGTTCTAATATTTGTTTACCAACATTTTCTTCTAGTGTTTTTTTTGGTTTTTTTTTGATAAATCCATTCCTGTTGCATGAAAATTGTATTTTTTCAAAAACCATTGAAGTAAAATTTATTAACTGTTTTCGATTTTTTGTTGTTTGTTATTTACTTCTAGCACCTGTGGGTCAATTTGATACAAGATTAAAGAAATAAGTAGATTTGACTTATTATCGCTTTCATTGTAGGTGTTCCAGAATTAAGCACAAAACTACTTACCTCAACAAACTACGAGTAACACAAGCAGATAAGAACAATTTCGAAAGTTTCAAACATGATGAGGAGAGTATCATCAAACTCATGATGATGATGACGATAATGACTTGGAGAAAGAAGGAAAGAATTATTGGATCTAAAGTTCTGTTCATTTCGTAGTGATTTGAAATAGTTGTAAGAATACGACTCGTATTCCTAAGTAAGCATAGCTAAATTGTCTGATTAATGTTGTTGTGGAGATGAGCTGCCTGGCTGGGCTGGTTAGTTGGTTGGTTGGATGCCTAGAAAAACAGCAACAACAATAACAGCGTTAATCTGGCATGGAATATTGGTTTGCACCTTAACTGTGAAATGTTTTGGTACATGTACTGCCGCAAGCCATTAAATATTTGCAGCAGCGCAAACATGAAGCGTGATTTGAAATGCAGAAAAAAAACTATACATATCATCCTTGTACAAGTGTTGTGCGAATGAGCTGAACTATTTGTATCAAGTCGGGGAGGAAAACTCTATTTAAATAAAGTAGATTTTATAGTGTTTTTGCCACATTGAAAAGATTGTCTAAATAAAAGTTTTCGTGATTTTGTGGTGGTGTAAAAAATTAAATCTGCAGGATGAAGGTGTTAGTTGGATGTGTAATAAAAAGTGATGGAACAATGGGCTAAGAAGGAATTGATTAAATAAATTATATTGATGTCGTAAATAAGCTCTCGTTAGTAACGCAAAAATATCTCAGTCTTAGCCCTTTAAGCTTAAAAGAATGCGGTTAAGAAAACTTTAGAGGAAGCCGTAGGCGTGCCTATCAAAAGTTGAATATTAAGTTTTTTCTTTCTAAGTTACTCCCTTTATTTCTCTCAGTGTTAAATCTATTTTAATTGATATCAAAATAAAGGGAATTTTAATATTATTAAATTTTTTAATATGTGAACCGCCGTGGTATAGCAGGTTAGTCATCCGCCTAGCATACCAGAGCTCCCAAGTTCGATCCCTGAAAGCTATGGTGAAACGTAGACTGATTATAATCAATAATTATCGCACAAAACTCTCAATGCTTAGGTTGTCATATTAGTATCCCAGTAAAAAATACATGGATTAAGCCATAATCGAGCAACAGAGGAGTACTGACCTGTTCATCCATTTAGAGTAATAAGCGAGCTATCAAAACTTTTTATTTTGTTTTGTTGTTTACGCCTCGCTTAATGCTCCAAATGGATCAACGATTGATGCATCAGTTCGTTTTTTATACCTTTCACCAATAGGTGAAAGGGTATTATAAGTTTGTGATTCCGTTTGTAATTTTTTTATTAGTGATCGTAGACCCCATAAAAATTATACAGATCGACTCAGAATCGGGAGGAGAATCGATTAAGCGATGTCCGTCTGTCTGTCTGTCTGTCTGTCTGTCTGTCTGTCCGTCCGTCTGTCTGTTGAAATCAAGTTTCTGAAGCCCCTGGAGGATGTTCTTACATAAATTATATATCAGATTTTAGGAAATTCTCCCGCAATGAACGCTATTAAATTTCATTAAAATCGGTTTATAAACACCGAAAATATCGAAAAAATACCAAAAAATAGACGAAAATTTTAAAATTTTTGATTGAAACACACTTTTAAATAACAAGAGAAAAAAGATACTCCTGGTGTACATGTGATAATATTTTATATATCAGATTGTAGGAAATAGTTTCCCAAAGCACTCTGTAAAATTTTATCAAAATCGGTTCATAAACAACTGAGATATCGCCAAAACACTGAATTTGATGTATCGCAAATTGCCCAAAGTTCACATTAGAGAATGTTTGTTGAAAAAATGAAATGCAGAAATAGGAAAAACCATCCTCCTTTAGCACGGACCTACATAAATTTTATATCAGATTTTAGGAAATTCCCCCGCCAAGCACGTTAATAAATTTTATCAAAAGCGGTCCATAAACAATTGAGATATCGCAATAACACTACATTTGATGTACAGCAAATTGCCCAAAGTACGTGTCTAAGAAATTTTGTTTACATTTCGTAAGTATTGTTTCAGCGATATCTCAGGTGTTTATGGACCGATTGTGATGAAATTTGACATCGTTCTTTATGTGAGGATTTTCTAAAATCTATACTCCACAAATCTGATTACGAATACCATTCAAACTGTACCGATCAACTTTGAATTCGCAGGAAAATCGATTTCGCGACCTCCGTCCGTCCGTCTGTTTGTCTGTCCGTCCGTCTGTTTGTTTGTCCGTCCGTCCGTCTGTTTTTTGTCCGTCCGTCTACCTGTCTGTAATTTTTTCTGTTGTAGTCAAGTTTTTGGAGTTCCTGTTTTGTCGATATCTCAGGTGTTTATTTTGATGAATTTTAATAGCGTCCTTCGCAGAAGATTACCTAAATCCTGATGCATTCGGTAAATTGTGGTAGATATAATTTAGCGTTTAAGCGATGGTGTTTTGATCGACAATGATAAAATTCAGGGTGGCCCAATATCCTAAAATTTTGTGTAAAATCCAGGAGCTCCACAAATCTGATTTTAGCAGACAGACACTCTGCATTAATCTTAATTTTGTGTCTGACTTTTGAACATAATGATAACATTTGAGAATGTATTATATATCAAATTATAGGTAATCTTCCTAGGAAGTACAAAAATGCAGCTAATTACATGATATCCGTTCAAAACCTACATATGTATGTAAGTATCTCACATATCAACGAAAATTTAAATTTTTTAATTGCAATTGGGAGAAATCCGTTCACGTTTGACAATTGATCCCTTATAACTTCGCCTAAGATACGATGATGA
Organism: Stomorhina lunata; assembly: GCA_933228675.1. NCBI lineage: Eukaryota > Metazoa > Arthropoda > Insecta > Diptera > Rhiniidae > Stomorhina > Stomorhina lunata. The sequence continues at coordinate 60,235,912 of OW121740.1, read as the reverse complement.
CATTTAGTATAAAGACGTTGTACAATATTGATATTCAGGGCGATAGCGCCTAAAATAAACTTTCTAGAGGGACAATATTTGACAAAATTATTTCTGATCTCTTGAAAAGTTCGATATTGAAAATGGGCGAGCTCTATTCACATTTAGTGAAATCTCCCATATAACCCCGACCGGGAATCGATTTAATGCTGATAAATTAAATCACATTAAAATTGCACAAGGAACTAGAGCAAAACTTTCCAAACATCCATCGGACAGATCGAAAGAACAATACATCCCAAATATTATTGATGAAGTGTTCATTTTAATTAATTACCTAACTTCAGATAAATAAGTAAATCTTTAATAACTTTTCCGACAAAGCTGATATCCATCCATTCAAAAGCTATATATTTCACGTATGTATCTAAAACTAAGAATGTATACCCTATAATTGTATGGCTTATCATTGTTAAAGCTTTGACCTAAATCAGTCCGCTAACTTCAGAGTTTTACATAACTAATCAAGAACTTTTACTAGTTGGATAATTCGTACGAATTAAAGTGCACAACCCTCACTGGGCACTGTGTTTTTGGGTTGCATGCCAGAATACTTAAACTTCATCAAATCGATGTGCTATTGCAAATGTAAGGGCATCTACATTTTGAAGCATCTTTTCTGCATGGTTTATCTGGTCTATCGAACTTTATTAAATGTTTGTAAAATATGTGTCTATTTTATTTCGAAGCTACTGGCTGGCTTAAATATGCATTCTCTACTTGTAGTCTAGTAATCATTATCTTTCACAAAGGGACCACTTAAAAACCCAAGTGAAGCTTCCCTAGACATCAGCAACCTGCCCAACCTAACCTTTGGGTGCATAACTATTCTAGATGATGACGCCACCGAAAAGCTTTTCTTTTTCCGACTCTTAATTTTAAAGACTCTTTGCATATAATACTAGTATAACCAAATTTTGCTTGGAATTACATTAAGTACTTTTGCAACACCATTGGTGAAGGGTATCCAAGATTCGGCAAAGCCGAATATACCACTCTTACTTGTTTTTCTTTGACATAACATAAAATATTTTGGGATGGAAAAAATTGTTTAAATTTTTTGTTTCGGTAATAGTTAAATTTGTAATTTCATGTTTTAAATAATATATTACGCGTTGTCTTTTCGTTAATTTTCTTGCAGAAGCACTGAAGACACGTATCTAACAAAGCCGGAATATGAAAAATCTTTCAAGCTGGCATTTTGAAATGTAAGGCAACTGTTTACCAACAGACCTACTCGTCAAAACCTATGGCCTCGAGGAATCCAATATAAAACCAATAATAACATTATTGGAAAAATAAAAAAAGAAGTCAATATTTTATTTTTTTTTGTAAAAAGAAACCAAATTTGTATTTTTCTTTTAGGAGGAAAAAAAAACGATTACTCCCATTATGCTCTTTTAGGAGGCAAAAACGAGTACTCCCTCCGTCGTTATTTTCAAGATCAAAGGGAGTACTCCATAAGGAGCTTAAAGGGAGTACACGTTTCTGCGGACATGCTGTGATAAAAATCCAATGAGATTCGGAGTTTTATGGAGTAATCCATTACTCGCAAAGGAGCGCTCCAAGATTACTCTTTGGATGATCCTACTTTTTACTGGGATTAATCAGAGAACGGATATTAATACTTTTAAAACAATATTTTCATATTTAAATCCATAAAAAAATCTTTTAAGTTTAAAAATAGTAAAAATTCCTCATGCTTTTTATTTGTTCGAAACCCCGGTTTTTTACCCGTAACTCCAGATTTGGGGAGTTTTGAAAATTTCACAAACAGAGTGTTGTTGTACTCGACAGTATCTACCAGAAAAATGGTATAACATCGCAGAAGTGACAGTCCTTGGTCGGAAACTTCAGATTTCCGAGTCGTTCCGGTACGAAGAACCGACTGCCGTGGAAACGTTAATTTTTTTTTGCTTTTTTTTGTTCGCTAAATCCGAATATGAAGTCAAAATGGTCAAAAGTAGTTTTAAAGAAGATGATGTCATTTAATAAAAGTATTTTAGAAAATAGTCTGCCGATTCCTTTCTTCTTTCTTTTCGTTGAAAGATAATGAAATTTTTGAAACAAACATAGATTGTTTGTAAAATATAGTCTAGAAATGACTGAGTTACAGAGGATTAAAGTTGAAATTGCAGAAAAATTTGACTGATTTTTTATGGTCTTTTAAACCTAATTTCTTATGACCAAGAAATAATAATTCTTCAAGTTTTATAACTCTTTTCTATTTTAATACGAACATTTTTCACTCAATAAGATCCAGGTCGGTGCAAAAATGAAAATGTTACAGAAGAACAATTGAATTATGCACTAGATTTTTTTAAAATCAGGAACAAAACCCTAAAACAAGTAAACGTACAAAACTTTAGTAACAAAACATGTTAAAAATTTGGAAAAAAAAAACATAATCCTACAAATATTTAGGATGATATCTATATTTAGGTGACATCATCTTTCTCAAAAGCTCAAAAAATTGTTATTTTGAAATAACTCGAAAACTGTTCCACTTTTGACCATTCTGACTTCAAATTCAGCAGACAATTTTACATTAAGATTGGGTATCCTATTCGTTTGGTCAAAAAAACTGTTACGTGGTGTAACCTATTTCCCTTTTTACTATAAGATATTCTAGGATAAAATATTTTTTTTGATTGTGGTGGTACTTAAGACAGATTCAAAACTTGAAAATGGGAAGCTCGATTTTGTTTTTTGATCCATGGTTTATTGTGTAAACCTTCCTAGAATTTATAGAATATTACGATTTTAACAACCGACTGGTTGAGCAATAACACTATGACACATTTTGAGGTTGATGGTCTGGGGTCAAAAAAGTTCCTAATTTGAAAGTTGCAATTTCCTGTGTAAGAGAAAAATCAAAAATTTTCGGAAACGTACTGAACCAGGCCATCTGAAATTTTCATGAAATTTTGTATAAATGTTACCCAGCTCTTGAAATTTTTAGAGTTCTTCAAAATTTTAAATTTCGCTTTGGTTCGGATTTTATGACGGTTCAAAGTTCGTTTTCGATATTTTTTTTCAAAACATATCCACTTTATATGCCTATAAGTTTTGATATTTTTATGAAACTAGGCTCATATTTCAACGTACATTTGTCCTGTAGTTTCATGTTCTTTTATTAAAAAAAATGTAATCATGTATTGGAGAACAATGGATGTTCATTATGTCCTTGACTTAAGGATATCCCAAAAAGCATATCTATCAAATTCTTTATCTTTCTCTTAAATATGGATTATAGTGTTGATATCAAAAAATAAAACCAAAAAAAGTTGGGCCCATTGGGGAATTGAAAAATAATAGACTTTTTGTAAAACAACTCACATTATTTCAATGCATACATATTTTGATAAATATCAAAAAAAAAAAAAAAAAATTTTGGAGATTCATGAAAAAATTTTCACATTTCAAAATTTGTACTGAAATGTTGTGAGTTGTTTTAGTTGTTTTGGGGACCCCGCCATTGGCCCATTAATTTTGTTTTTATATTTTGTTGTTAACACTATTATCCGCATTTGGAAATAGACATATAGCCCATTCACACTATAAGTTTTTAGGTGTTTTCGGAAATGAAAACACCATCGAAAACTTTACCATTCACATTATGGAAATTTGGCATTTCATAAGTTTTCGATTTTTTTACTCGCAATTATTTTAAAAAACCGAACACCAAATGCTTTCGACTTATTACATATCATTAATACACAATAAAATTATAACTTTTTCATCACTTTTATAAAGTTTTTTCCGAAATTTTTAAAATTAAAATTATTTTTTTATATTCTATTTTACACTGACATTTATTTTTGATATTTTTCCATTTTTCTTATCTAGAGTTGTAATAAATGGTATGAATTCAATGTTGCATCGGTATTTAAATAGTTTTCAAATAAGTTTTCATTGAAAACTCATACGGAAGGAGTTTTCGTTTTGTATGTGAAAACTTAAGTTTCCAATATTGTTTTGAGGATATGGAAATTTTTCAAAATTTTAGATTTCATAAGGAAGACAGAATATTATTTTCAAAACCACCGTATGAACTAATTATTGTTACAACAATTATTGTTACAATCACGAATTGTTCCGAAGAATCTAAAAATATATCACTATAAATTTGTAATATTTTGTACAAGCAAAGCAATACCTACATAATTGGTTTGATAACTGGATATGTTTCAATCAAAACCGCTATGTAAAAGGCCCTTTAAATAACACTTTTGAAATCTGTAATAAAAAACGATATAAATATATATTTTAAAAGAAATTCTAATTTATATTACAATGCACTTACCAGTTATTGTTTTTCCCATTATTTAAGTTACTTAATTCATATTTAAATAGCGCACAAACAAATTAAATTCAATTCTAGTGAAACGGAAATTTGTATGAAAATACTTATGTTTTCTTTCGACTTGTTTTTCGACATATCTTTCGCATAAAATAAAGTTAGTGAAACGAAAAACAAATTTCTTTCGTATAGGATAAGAAAGAAAGCATTCTTTCGAGATCGTGGAATAGGCCATTAGTTCACTTAAATTACTTTAATCCGGTATGTGATGAAAATCAATCGTTTTCAAATCGATAGATTTCAGATGTATTTTTGAGATAATTTTTTCCCATTTTCACAAAAAATTCAAACCAAATGAAAGATAAGATATCAGTCGAAAGTATTAAAGCCCAAATGCTCATTTTTTTAGTGAAATAACCGAAAATTATTACAAAAATAAATCTAAAATCGATCGATTTGAAAACGATCGATGGAAATCACATACCGGAATATTTTCACCTTTCAAAGCTCGGACAACAAGATAATCCAAGCGAGGCTTAAAATAAATACATATGATATGTACCCGGATTACTGATTTCCACTGTGTAATTTTGTCATAGATACAAACGGAGTTTACATTCTAAATTCTTTATAAAAGATCAGAATCTGCACCACATTCAGATCATAATAACTAATTCTTAAAATTCTTTATAATTTTTTAAAACGTCTTCTTTCTTTGGGGGTGTAGTTGAAATTTTTACTTTCAATAATTGTAAATTGTTTGTACTTTTTAGTTATTCCAGGCCATTGTGCAAAATAGCCATTCATTTAACAGAATAATTTAATGAGAAATAAGTTGAAATAACCAACAAAAACTAGATTTCTGTTGTCAATTTTGGGATTCTCTATGACATCCAGCCAAGGAAAAGGAACGAACGGTAAACAAGAGAATGAAGTATACAAATAACTTAAAGCTGGTCCAGACTAAATTTAGTTTAAATTTAAAGGTAAATAAAAGAAAAAAAATAAATTAAAAATATTGTAACAAAATTCAGTTGCTGGAGTGGGTTTCATTAGAACCTAGTGACAATTGGATTTTGAAACTGAATTAAATAGAGACCGAGTCGGCAGAGGCACCTGCTAAATTTGAAGTACCCACACAAGCCATGAAAGAAAAAGAATTCGAAAAAAAAAATACTGATGAAGTATCAAGAATGGATGCCCTTTGAAATGTGTTTTTTTTCTTGTCATTGTTTAAAACAGAGACAAAGGATTCTAAGAATGAAACGAGAAAAATAAGTACAAAAACTTTTGTTGATGTTTTGTTAAAATGACCTTTAACATTTTGCCGACCGATCGAATGGCTTTTGACTACTGGGCCTTGAGTTGTTATTGTTTCTTTCAGTTCTACTGTCTAAAAATACGCAGCAGGTTGATGTTGAGTTGTGGTCTTCTTTAGATTTTATTATTTTCCCATTTGGACACTTGAAGGACAATGAATTTGTTCATAGTTCTAGAAACAGGCAGAAAGACCAGAGTTTTTTGTTTCTTTTTTTAATGTATGCATGATTAATCGTCCTACCACCTCAATGACTTAATTAGCCTGGTTTTTTAGTCTTTCGTTTTTCCTTTCATTTCAATGCTATTTTTTAGATACCTTTTTATTCATTCTCAGTTGTTGTTGACCCTTTTTTCAAAATTCTTTCCTGTGCCTTTGCTTAATTTTTTTCTTTGGGTTTCATTCAAAGAGGATTAAAATTGGAAAAAGGTTGTTATCCTCTAAACAAAACTCATTAATTCAAGAATAAAATTGTCTTCAGCAAGAAGATATTTTCTATAATTAGTTGAGATGTTATTGTTGATTTAGAAAATTCAAATTAAGTCACCCGCATTGTGGATAGAGATCTCATCTGTGTGATCAGTGCGAGTCCATTCAAGGAAAGGATGTATGTAAAGTGTTTTTAGAGTATTTAAACTAAATGAGTTTCTACACACCTGGATTCGTTCCGCCTTTATTGTATTATTTGGAATTTGTATCTTAATTTTTTATTAATTACGACTGCGATAACATTAAATCATCTTTATTGAATTTCAAAATATTATCTGCCTCGGATTCAGACTCTATTTGGTGGGACTTGTATTATTGTCTCAACTAGTTTACACCTTTTTTGTTTTTCAGTATCAATAGTTTAGTAGGGGTATTCTCGTAAAAATGTATGTACAAATTTGGAAAATAGTTTGATATAATAAAGTTTGTAATTCAAAATTATTAAAAACTTTAAATATATTTTAAATTTTATACCATTTCTATAGAAAATCCAAAAATTGTTATAGTCCTTTGATCCCAATCATTTGGTACCCTTCACATTACCACTGTGGTCAAATATGCACCGATTACATGACATTAGGACATCTATTTTATAGTAGCGTTGTTGAGCTATTCTAAATAAATTTTAACTTTCCTGATTTTATTTAAAATGATACACGAAAATAAAAAAGATCTTCGTATGAAATCTTAGCTATATATAGGGCGAATTATGTACCACCAAATATATTACAGCGATATTTGTTTCTGTGCGGATAGTCTTGCCGTCATCCACTCTTTGTCATCGGTCTATACGACATCCGTTCTTACCTGTGACTGCCGAGCATACCTAAATGGCGAGATGTTCTAACATTCAACTATTCTGGGTACGCAGTCACAACAATGTACCAGGGAACACCATTGCGGATAATCTAGCAAAAGGTGAACATTGACCAACATATAGGTATATCGCTATCAGTCTGCAAACTGCTCATCAAGCTTACGATAGTAAGCGCTCTGCAATATTGGTCACATTTCCACGCCATAGACTTCGCACCCTTATATCAGTAGTCACAGGAAACTGTTTAATAGGTGCTAGAAGACTTAATCTTCAAGGCAATGATTACTGCAGAAGTTGTTACAACGTTTAGGAGGATGGAACTATCACGTGTCTCCTGTGTCACTGGGATTCCCGTTTCTGCACAATCTATCAGAGATCTCTAACATAAACCTTTGTAAAATAGGCTCTTTTATTGTTGCATCCGGCTAGCTAAGCTTTTTTATATATGATAGACTAGAATTTTATTTTTTCTTTCTCCCTTGCAGGAAACACAAAGGGACCATATCTTGGAACCAAGTGTCACGGACTCTATGGTCAGCCAGTCGTTCTTTATTAAAACACTCACTTTTTTGTTTGAAGTTTTTAACTGTTCAGATATACAGTGACAGAAGAGATAAGTGAAAAAAGGCGATATTTGACATTTACAGCTCATTCTACTTCTAAAACTCAACCGTTCCAATTTCAGATTTTTGACACATATGCGACATGTTATCGAAATGTTATTATAACGGACTCTAAAGCGTAAATGCGGCGCCCTGAGCAAATTCTTCTTTCATTGTCCCAATTCTCCATTTTTGTTTAATTCAAAGAACAATCTTCTTCTTCTGTTATCCTTAACTCCCAGTGGACCATATGGCCTCAACCATAGTTTTATATCGAACTCTATTGCGAGAAGTTAGGCATTTGTCATTCCATGAATAGTTTGCTGCTTGCAACATTGCATCAGTTGACCTTCTGAATAGTTTGCTGCTTGCAACATTGCATCAGTTGACCTTCTCCACGTTCTAGCAGGTACACCAACATGACGACCGCTTCCCTGTGGAATCCAACGAAGCGGTTGTCGAGAAATGTTGGTATTTGGCCTTCAAAGTGTGTGGCCTATCCACTGCCATTTCCGGTAACTAGAGGTATGTCACCGGAAATGGCATTTGGTGTCGAGTTTAGTAGATCCTTATTTCTTATGCGATTCGACCACCATATGCAGATTTTGCCTTATTAATACGCGATTTTAAATCCTCGTCGACGCCACCTTTTGTATATATCAAACTTCAAAGATAATTAAAGGTACCCACACATCCAAAACCTTGTTATCCACATTGATGTGTGTCGACGGGTTTGCGCCATAGCCTCCAGTTATAATCTTTGTCTTGGAAATATTCCAAGTCCTCGAGTTGTTTAATGGGTATCGATTGGATACCGTGTCTACCATTCAGAGAAGTGCGCATTATGTTGTCGATGACGGGGATAAAAAGTGTACGAGCCCTAACCACTATTAATTCGTACACCAGTTATTACTTGAAAATTTATGTAATTTTGATTGGCCAAGGAAAAGTCATTGCTTACCGCGCATCAAATGAAAAACGCCTGTTACGGACTAAAGAGAGACGCTCTTGGGTATAACGGCAATGGGACATCATTATCTTAAACGACGAAACCAAGTTTGATGAATGTGTTGGTGATTCAAGAAAAATGCTAATACATAAAAGCACATACAACAAAGGCTGCTTAAAGCGTATAGTCAAGATTCCAGATAGCGTTAGGGTATGGGGATGTCTGTAGTAAAAAGGTGTCGGAATCTCCATTTCATATTTGGAATCGTAAATGCAGACAAATATTTAAAAACTTTAAAGGAAAATCTGATACCATCGATATCGAAATTATCAGACTGCGGGTACTACATATTCCAACACGATGGTGCTTCTCCCATATTGCAAAAAAAAATGAAAAAGTGGCTTGAAGAAAATAGAATCGAGGTCATGGATTGGCCATCTTCTGGTCCACACCTTATTCCGATAGATAATTTGTGGGATATTATGAAAAGAAAATTTCGAAATGAATTCAAAGGACTGTTTACGGGTTAAAGTCCAAAATTCAGGAAATTTGGGACTCGAGGACCGTACCAAAGCGAGTCGAGACCGTTTTAATAAGCAAAGGTGGCGTAACACAATTCTAACTATAAAAATTGGCGACTGTACGAATTAATAGTGGTCACAACATTTGAGTTCAAAATAATGAACTTTTGTATTTGTTTGTTTTTTAAAATGTCCTTTTTTTAGTATATAACTTTTTTAACCTATGTCTAAAGAGAATGAAATGATCTTCAAGAAAAGTATATTTTTTTTTGCGTGGTCATTATAGTTCCGAAAATATACACATTTTAATAGCACATTTGTGAAAAATGCTCTGTGTTCGAATTTATAGTGGTTAGGGCTCGTAGGTTACAAGATACATCCTTATCTAAATTCAGTAGCAACCTTCCTTGGCACTTTTACTAGTATACTAGGTTGACAGAGCTTCTACGCTTATACTACCCGTGTTACTGTATGGTGCAGAATCATGGGTACTTGCACAGGCAGATGAAGCTATCCTTGGAGTGTTTGAGAGGAAAATCCTACGAAAAATATTTGGACCAGTCTGCGTCAACAATGAGTATCGACATCGAATGAATCATGAGCTGTATGAGTTATACGCTGATATAGACATAGTAAAACGCATTAAGCAACAACGGCTGCGCTGGCTAGGACATGTTGTGCGAATGGATGAAAATACTCCGGCAAGAAAAGTGTTTGATAATGATCCTGAGGGAACTCGTAGAAGAGGGCGCCCCAAACTTCGATGGAAAGACCAAGTAGAAGAAAATCTTTCAAAACTTGGCATAAGAAATTGGAGAATATGCGCACAGGATAGAAGCGCATGGAATTCTAAATTATGCTCGGCCTTTGACCTAAACAGGTTGTTACAATAGGCCATTTAAGTAAGTAAGTAAGACAGAGCTTCTTCTTTCCATATTTTACTCAAAAATGGGTACCACATAAAAGCATCTACGCTGAGATATTGTCATTGCCCGGGGACTTGTTGCACTTAAGGCTTTTAAATGGAAGATAATTAAATTATCAAAATAACAATGATTCGGATTGCAATGATTAGTAAAAAAAAAGACGGTTACAGTGAAGTTTGGAACATCATTAGAAGAGGAGTTAGGCTTCTAGAGCAATGTTTAATAACGTATATATCAGTAGCACAGTGGAGCAGAGTTACCCACCTCGGGTATGTAAAACCTTTGGGTGCGTATAACTTTTAACAATTTGATCCGATCCAAAAGATTTTTACATTTTCGAAAACTTTTTAAAAAGATTAAGAAAAAACATGGCTACTTTACTTCCTTATTTCTTATAGTTTAAAAGATTTGACCCCAAACATTTTTATGCTTTTTTTTGCATGACTTCTGACCTTTTTTTTTTTGCCTTATAAAACATTTTTGTTAAGACTAAGTTTTTTTTAAATACTCTAAGATTGCTGATAAGTTTTTTTAATTTTATTAAGAAGTTTTCGAAAATGTAATTTGAGAAGTTTTCGAAAAGATTTCTTAATAATTTAAAAGTGGAATAATTTAATTTTTCTTCTATTATATTGTCCTTTCGGCACTGATCTGGATCCCATTGAGCTCTTAATGTTCATACTTAAATAAGTTGAAAAGTCCAAAATTTAAAAATAAAACTCTATTTTTTTACAAATTATCCGGGGTTGTTCCATAAATTGTGCTATCTTTCAACGAAATAAGACAAATATAAAATATTAAAAGATACTTTTATTAAATTGAAAAAATCAAAATCAATTTTGGTATAACATAATTTTCGTAGTACATCAGCCTTATAGAGTAATAAGCTCTCAAGGTTATTCAAGTATTAGAGTGGAATATTTATTTTAAACAAATGTTAACTATAAAGGTGTTTTGACAGTGATGTCAAATTTCACTTTTATAATCTTTTTCGAAAAAGTAACCAAATTCAAAAAAAAAAGGAAAACATGTACACATTAAGAAAAAAAAGTAACCAATTTTGGTTAGAAGCACACAAAACGGCAGCACTGCTTACCATTTCAAGACTTTCTACCTGTTACGAGGGCTTGTATCAATGTTGCCACTTTAGGTGTAATTACACATATCATGTGTAATTTTTATTTTCATGTGTAGACGATGTGTAACTGGCTGCATGTGTAACTCATGTGTAATTTATATTTTTGTGCCGTTTTATTTTTTTAACAGTTTTCAAAAAAATTAATATAATGCAAATGTTTTAATGTCAAATTAAAAAACATTTAATTTTAATGGCGATATTTGTACAATTGTGGATATTGTGATCCCAAAATTGCAACTGCACTCTTAGATTTTGAAATTTTTGGTTTTGCAGCAATTTGGAGCTAGAAGTTTATAAGATAAAGGTTTCCGATTGGAAGCAGATTTTTTCCTACTTTGCAAAAAGTTATTAACTATATTTTTATTTTGCCGCATTTGAAAGCTGCTGCCAGGGAACTACTTTAACACTTACACTCAACCAAAAAAACTCAGCAATATTAACGAAAAAAATTCGTAGACCCTTAACGAAAATATATTGTTAAATCAATAGATTTTTTTCGATTCTAATAAAAAATTATTCAGAAGAACATTTTTTTTTTTCAAATATACAGAAATTATTTGAGTTAAAACTTAACAAAAATAATTCGTTCCATTTAATACAATTTCGTTATAAAATGACCAAAATTATTTAAAACAATGAAATTTTTTTAAAAATGTAGTAAATATTCGTAAAAAAATCTACACATAAAATTCTTTAAATATACCTGCCTAAAGATGTTTAAACAAAAAAATATTTTCGTTCATCTAAAGAAAATTATTTAATTTAAATTATCAAGTATATCAATAGATATTATAGATTTTTTCAAATAAATAATTTTGTAAGATTGATAAAATTTCTTTAATTTTGTTGTTGGAAAAAATATGTGTATTCCAAAAGATTCTTTCAACAAAAATATTTTTATTAGATTAATAATTTTTCGTTAATTTTGTTGAAAAAATTGACAAGACTCAAAAAAATGTGTTTAAAATGTTTAGTGTTAAAATTTTTATTGAGATTCGCTGAAAATTAACAAATTAACAAAAATAAATAAAAAGGATTCACCACAAAGGTAAGTAAATCTAAGTTAAAGAAAATTGTTTTGAAAAATTCATAAGCTGACCGTAGTTTTTTTTACAACCATTTTTTGTAATTTTTCTTTAAAAATAAGAGATTTTTTAGCAAATGCATTTAAATAAAGGCATTATCCAAAAATTTCCTATAAAAATAGGAAAATTTTTAAAAATTTCCTATAAAAATTGGAAAGTTTTGAAATTTTTTTTTTTAAATTCCTATAAAAATAGGAAATTTTTGAAAAATTTCCTATAACAATAGGAAATTTTTGAAAAATTTCCTATAAAAATAGGAAATTTTTGAAAAATTTCCTATAAAAATAGGAAATTTTTGAAAAATTTCCTATAAAAATAGGAAATTTTTGAAAAATTTCCTATAAAAATAGGAAAATTTTCAAAAATTTCCTATAAAAATAGGAAATTTTTGAAAAATTTCCTATAAAATTAGGAAATTTTTCAAAAATTTCCTATTTTTATAGGAAATTTTTGAAAAATTTCCTATAAAAATAGGAAACTTTTGAAAAATTTCCTATAAAAATAGGAAATTTTTGAAAAATTTCCTATAAAAATAGGAAATTTTTGAAAAATTTCCTATCAAAATAGGAAACTTTTGAAAAATTTCCTATAAAAATAGGAAATTTTTGAAAAATTTCCTATAAAAATAGGAAATTTTTGAAAATTTTCCTATAAAAATAGGAAATTTTTGAAATAGGAAATTTTTGAAATAGGAAATTTTTGAAATAGGAAATTTTTGAAAAATTTCCTATAAAAATAGGAAATTTTTGAAAAATTTCCTATAAAAATAGGAAATTTTTGAAAAATTTCCTATAAAAATAGGAAATTTTTGAAAAATTTCCTATAAAAATAGGAAATTTTTGAAAAATTTCCTATAAAAATAGGAAATTTTTGAAAAATTTCCTATAAAAATAGGAAATTTTTGAAAAATTTCCTATAAAAATAGGAAATTTTTGAAAAATTTCCTATAAAAATAGGAAATTTTTGAAAAATTTCCTATAAAAATAGGAAATTTTTGAAAAATTTCCTATAAAAATAGGAAATTTTTGAAAAATTTCCTATAAAAATAGGAAATTTTTGAAAAATTTCCTATAAAAATAGGAAATTTTTGAAAAATTTCCTATAAAAATAGGAAATTTTTGAAAAATTTCCTATAAAAATAGGAAATTTTTGAAAAATTTCCTATAAAAATAGGAAATTTTTGAAAAATTTCCTATAAAAATAGGAAATTTTTGAAAAATTTCCTATAAAAATAGGAAATTTTTGAAAAATTTCCTATAAAAATAGGAAATTTTTGAAAAATTTCCTATAAAAATAGGAAATTTTTGAAAAATTTCCTATAAAAATAGGAAATTTTTGAAAAATTTCCTATAAAAATAGGAAATTTTTGAAAAATTTCCTATAAAAATAGGAAATTTTTGAAAAATTTCCTTTAAAAATAGGAAATTTTTGAAAAATTTCCTTTAAAAATAGGAAATTTTTGAAAAATTTCCTATAAAAATAGGAAATTTTTGAAAAATTTCCTATAAAAATAGGAAATTTTTGAAAAATTTCCTATAAAAATGGGAAATTTTTGAAAATTTTCCTATAAAAATAGGAAGTTTTTGAAAAATTTCGTATTTTTATATCAAATTTTTAAAAATTTCCTATAAAAATATTTTTACAGCATTTTTTTTTTTAAATAAGCATTGATCTTGTTGACATTTTTTATATTTTTACAGATATTTATAGAGTTTAAACATCATTACCCATCAGCTAAGAATCTGCGTTCGAATTATATCGAGTTTGGTCAACAATGCTATTTTGGAAGATCGTATTGAGGCAGTGAAGGGTCTAACACGTGTATCACTTGTGATTGTACTGGCAGCACCAGAGAAAGTTAAAAACTGTGTAATATTTTCTCGCTTCATTATTTATGGCTTTTTATGTCTTAATTTTTTAATATTTTTTGTATTAGAATAATATATTTAGATATTTAATAATATACATAATCATATATAAATAAAAGATGTTTAATACCACAAAAAAAAAATTGTTTTTTAAGGAATAATTTATTTAACATGAATAAACAGCAGGTAAAGTTGGCAGTTCATTTTAATAAAAAATCTTCAATATTAATAAAATTCTGCAGAAATTTGTGGTTGGTTTGAAGAAAATTCTTCATTGTAAATAAAAATTAACAAAAAAATATGTATATATTCAACAGTTTTTTTCTTTAGCTTTACAAAATTTCGTAAAAATTATCTAAAAAAAATAACAAATATATTCAGTAGAAATAAAGAAAATTTATTTAAAACAACACATTTACGAAATTAAAAAATAAATCCATTAAATTAAATAAAAGTTCTGTTAGCTGTATAATAACCTACTTTTCTTTAATGTTACATGCCATTTTTCAGTATTTACGAAGTTTTTTGGTTGAGTGTAACACTGAGCTATCATGTGCCGTGAGTTCTCCTATAAGAACTATAAAGAGCTAGAAAAAAAACAGCTAAATTTAGAACAAAAATGGCCTCCACATGTTAGAAGAGGACTTCCGAAACTTTGAAAATTTTTCAAAACTTGGGCTACGAAGTTGAAGAATATGCGCATAAGATCGAAACGCATAGAATTTTGAAATTTGCTCGGCCTTAATAGGTTGTAAATATAGGCCAAGTAAGTAAGTACGTTATTTTGCCAAAAAAAAAAAAAAAATCATGTGTAATTCCTAATTTCATAAGTAATTTTGGTATGAGTACCTGGTTGACCGAGCCTTGCTCGGAGCTTTATGATAAGCATTTTGAGGCAAATTTGAAAGTTTTTATATATTTTATTTTATAAAGTTAATTTTGAATTATTTTATTTATTTTGTCCGACCAACACATAGTTTGCATAGTTTACAGTTTAACTCATTTTAATAATTTTGGAAATTGGTTATACCAACAGAAACCTCCGTCGACTCATGCGCAACAACTTTGCTAAAGATTATAGTCTGATCAAATGTACAGTTTATGATTTATTTAATTTTAAGTAGTTTTCAGTGGCGCCACCTGAAGTTGTTCATACCAACTAAGAAACCTTCGTTTGCTTATGCGTAACTACTTTGCTTATGATTATAACATGTTTACGATTTAATTCACTTTGAGTAATTTTCTGTGGCGCCACCTGTCGGACGTTGCTCATTCCAATTCATAAACCTTCGTCGGCTTATCCGCAACAACTTTACTGAAGATTATAGCATGATTAAATGTACAGCTTACGATTAAATTGACTTTGAGTAAATTTCAGTAACGCCACCTGCCGAAATTTCTTCATACCAACTAAGAAACCTTCGTCGGCTCATGTGCAACAACTTTGCTAAAGATTGTAACATGATCAAATGTACAGTTTACGATTTAATTAATTTTTAGTAATTTTCAGTGACGCCATCTATCGGAAATTAGTCTTATCAACTTTAAAACCTTCGCCGGCTTATCCGCAACATCTTCCCTAAAGAGCATAACATGATCAAATGCACAGTTTACTATTCTATAAAGAACATACATACAGACAAACATTCATTTTTTTAAAATGTATAACATTACTAATTTTTTCCCCTTTTTATCCCCTAATTTCAAAAAAATTCCACATGCATATTTGGTACTTCTGTGGTACCAATTGAATTCGGTACATTTTATTAAAACGCAGTTAACATAATGTTTCTATTCATATTACTTTTTGCGATGTTAAGTTATCATTTTATACCTTTTTTACCCATTTTGGCCCCAAAATCAAAAAAGCACCAAATACGTGTTAAAAGTTTCTTTCACATCTATTGATTGCAGTACAAAGTTTCTTTCTATATTCCTTAGTTTAAAATATAAGAGTGGGTTAAAAAGGTACAAAAAAACTATTTTCACCCTTTTTTAGCCCTTATCGGACATAGTTTCAAAAAAGTACCAAACACCTGTCCGTAATTTAAATTTTGTTTCTATACCTATTACTTAAGGAGATATAGCGTTTTCGATTTTATCCGCTTTTTACCCGTTTTTACCCTCTTAGAGGCAAAGGTTCCAAAAGTCCCTTCTTCTTCGACCTATACATCAAAAAAGGTACCCACTGTCCAAATTTTATCAAAATCGTTAGAGCCGTTTTCGAGATAGTCATTCTATATATATATATATATAGTACCTGGTAGACCGAGCTATGCTCGGAGCTTTATGATGAGCATTTTGAGGAAAATTTTAAAGTTTTTATATATTTTATATTATAAAGTGCTAAAATAAATTTAGAGGAAAGACATTGTAGAAATATTCAGTTGATTTTGAATTATTTGATTTATTTTGTCCGACCAACACATAGTTTGCATAGTTTACAGTTTAACTCATTTTGAATAATTTTGGAAATTATTCATATCAACAGAAACCTCTGTCGACTCATGCGCAACAATTTTGCTAAAGATTATAGTCTGATCAAATGCACAGTTTACGATTTAATTCATTTTGAGTAGTTTTCTGTGGCGCCACCTGTCGGACTTTGCTTATTCCAATTCATAAACCTTCTTCGGCTTATCCGTAACAACTTTGCTGAAGATTATAGCATGATTAAATGTACAGCATACGATTAAATTGACTTTGAGTAAATTTCAGTAGCGCCACCTGTCGAAATTTCTTCATACCAACTAAGAAACCTTCGTCGGCTCATGTGCAACAACTTTGCTAAAGATTGTAGCATGAATAAATATGCAGATTATGATTAAATTGACTTTGAGTAAGTTTCTGTAGCGCCACCTGTCGGAAATTATTCATACCAACTAAAAAGCCTTCGTCGGCTCATGCGCTACAACTTTGCTAAAGATCATAGCATGATCAAATGTACAGTTTACGATTTAATTAATTTTTAGTAATTTTCAGTGGCGCCATCTGTCGGAAATTAGTCTTATCAACTTTAAAACCTTCGCCGGCTTATCCGCAACATCTTCGCTAAAGAGCATAACACAATCAAATTCACAGTTTACTATTCTATAAAGAACATACATACAGACAAACATTCATTTGTTTAAAATAATACTAATTTTTCCCCCTTTTTATTCCCTAATTTCTAAAAGTTCCATATGTATATTTGGTACTTTTTTGGTGCCAATTGAATTCGGTACATTTTTTTAAAACGCATTTAACATAATGTATAATGTTCCTATTCATATTACTTTGGAGATGTTAAGTTATCATTTTATCCCTTTTTTACCCATTTTGGCTCCAAAATCAAAAAAGTACCAAATACGTGTTTCATGTTTTTTTTACATCTATTGATTGCAGTACCAAGTTTCTTTCTATATTCTTTAGTTTAAAATATAAGAGTGGGTTAAAAAGGTGCCAAAAAAACTATTTTCACCCTTTTTTACCCCCTATCGGACATAGTTTCAAAAAAGTACCAAACACCTGTCCGCTTATTTTCAAAGCTGTTTAAAACGTAATTTTAATTTTGTTTCTATACCTATTACTTTAGGAGACATAGCGTTTTCGATTTTTTCCCCTTTTTCCCCTTTTTACCCGTTTTTACCCTCTTAGAGGTAAAAGTTCCAAAAGTCCCTTCTTCTTCGACCTATACATCAAAAAAGATACCCACTGTCCAAATTTTATCAAAATCGTTAGAGCCGTTTTCGAGATAGCCATTCTATATATATATATATATATATATATACAATTATTGCTCGTTTAAGAATATAAGATTCATGTGTAATTTACCATTTTGTTGGTGGCAACACTGGCTTGTATCCTAAAACTAAATAAAAAATATATGAAAGATGTCGATCTAATAGACTCCACTATGGGAAGATACAAAATAAAGTTACACCGAAAATGATTGAATTTGCCGAACATTTTGTTTAATTAAATTTATTAAACAAATAAGTCAAAGGTCGCCCATCAAAGAAGCTCCGATGTTAATATTTTTCCATGATAATGTGATATTTTTATTATTACAATTAAAAACTCTTCAAGTAAATATATTAATATTTCAATGCAGTAACGAGTAGTATCTGCCTTATTGTGGTTGTAATTTAAATGTTTGTTTTAAGCGCTTTTAAGCCAAGTGTTGTTGTAATTTATCTCTTTTCAATATTAAATTCAAGGCTTAAATATTGGTGGCGTTTTGTCGACGCTAAAAACGTGTAACTAAGATATTATTGTAATCAAATAATTGTTTTTGGTTGGTAACCTTTTTTAATTTATCTGTAAAAATTATGTTTTATTGTAAGTTCATTATTCTTTTTTACTGATGTTCTTTTAATAATTAAATTTATTTCCTTTTATTCCATCTTGTAGAAATTAATAATTTTATTTAATTAACTAAATACCTAAGACGGTAAAAACGGCTAAGTCTGATTGTACAATTTAACCCTACCCAAATATTATGTGTATAACCTACAAAATTTGCTTCAAGGGCAACTTGACATTAAAGCCTTTAATTGAAGAATCTTTTACATAGATATTTTACTTTCAATATCCAATAACTCCTAATTTTCGAAAATATTAAGAAGAACTACAATTGCTGTAGAATTTCCACTTTATTGGCGATTTGAACATAATAAAATTTATTTAGTCTTAATACAAACAAGTAAGAGTGTTATATTCGGCTGTGCCGAATCTTATATACCCACCATCAAGTTGTGTTAAATTTAGAAATATATCTCATATATCTACAAGGGTGCAGCTAATTCAAAATCTGGACCAAAACTGAAAAAATCGCTAAGCTAATTGATATTGTTGGTAAAACCTTTGAACTAAATTCGGTTGCCGTAGCTTTATAGTTCAACATTTAAAAATATATTTAGTCTCATAACCGGGTATAGTTTTACATTAATAAGTTGTTAAATACTTTTCGTTTATATGTAGTTAGGCTAAACACGTTAATAGTAATACAGCAGGTCCATATATTTCGTTAGGAGTTCCTAATGCATTCATCATATATAAAGTTTGGGCTGAACATTGATTGATGCCTATCTAATTTTATAGGTGCAATTTTAATATAATGAATGTACCTCCAAATCTTTTTAATTGTAGATATAAAAAGGGGATGTTATATATATAAGAATTATAGCCAAATGTTGACCGATTGCAACAAAATTTTACACACTGGCTCGTATATTTATAGAGCTATCATAGTTTCAAATTTAATCGCTTTTAACTGGCCTTTGTTAACATTTTTGGTTTCCGTGAGTGTTTTTTATATGAAAGCTAAAGTCAAATATGGACTGATTCCTATAAAATTTGATAAACTGATCAAAAATTGCATAAAACTTCCCTATATTAAATTTAATCATCATAACTATTACAATTGTATTCAATTTATCAGCATTAATGTGTTTCCCGGGGCGGGGTTATATGGGAGCTCTAACTAAATTTAAACCGATTTTGTCCATTTTTAACACACATCTTTTTAAAGATATCCAAAATACTTTTGTAAAATTTTGTCCCTCTAGCTCTTTTCATTAAGGCGCTATCGTGCTTTTATCTGACGGACAGACGGATATAAACAACCTTTTCTTTATGTATTTTTGTGTTTCCATAAGTTTTTTATATGGGAGCTATGGTCAAATGGTGACCGATTGTGACTACCTGGCATTGACATAAGAATTGCTTGTGCTTAATTTAGTTCTACTAGTTTTTGTAGTTAAGGAGCTATCACGATTTTATCTGACGGAATTTTTGTGTTTTCGTAAGTTTTGTATGTGGGAGCTAGGTCAAATGGTGACCGATTGCAACAAAATTTTGCACACTGGCTGGCATTGACATAAGACTGTCTTGTGCAAAATTAAGTGGTTATATGCAATACTTTTAGATTTATTGACATTTAAGTGTATTTTAGGTGGAATGTAGGCAGTTTTCGTAGGGTTTTTGTATGGGAGCTATGACTAAATGTGAACCGATTTTTTTCGCTGCCTAGGGCTATTGTAAAACTTCTATATACCAAATTTTATCAGCATAGCTGCTATAATTTGTCATTTATTAACAAATAAGCGATTAGCCTAGACGAGGTTAAACGGGAGCTATGGTCAAATGTGAACCGATTTTGCCCAATTTCAATACCAACATTTTCTCAGAGATGAAGAATATTTTTACTAAGTTTCAGTGAGCTAGCTTCTTTCGGTTAGCCGTTATCGTGATTTCAACAGACAGACAGACGGACATCGCTCAATCGTCTTAGAATTTCATAAGGATTCAGAATATATATCGTTTTTGATTTTTGAGCCAATATTAAGGAAATACCAAACGGAATGACAATCTCAATATACCCCCCATTCTTTTTGATGGTGGGTATAAAAATAGCATTTTTACTTAAGTGGTTCCTACTAAATAGTTCCTTTAGTATCAATATGTACTAAAATAAATTAAATACTTATTTATAACCCCCAGAGTATGCTTAAGGTTATTGCGGTTTTATATAACAGAAGTATCTGTCATGTTCGTTGTCAGAAATTTTAAATGGTAGGAGTTTGTGACACGTGTAAATTTATTTAAATTAAGTTTCATAAAAACTGTAATTCTCGGACATTAAATTTTAATCGCTTAACGTTTGGCATTCGTTGGTTCTTACAATTGAAAAGCTATAAAAATATAAAACTGCAATTAACTTAATTAGAATCTAATTTATTTAAGTCGGATTGTTTTAATGCTGTAGAACACTTAAGAAACATGGAATTATTGTAATACTTGAAGCTTTTCAAATACTTATTTCAATTTTGATATTAAACCAATTGATTAATTCATTTTTATGGCTCAAATATATGGTATGGCATAAAGTTTCATGCAGTAGAGGGCTACAAATATGAGGAGAGCTATTATAAGTAAATAAGCCTTTTCTTCCTTAAGTCCAGGTATATTTTGCAACAGACTCATATAATATTACTATAACTTACTTAAATGTTTTCTAAACTCAAAAGGGCAACGTTATTCTCCAAACGGGTGGAGTAGGACTTTACCACTTTCATATTCTAAAATCATTTTATCATATCTTACGTTGTATTGCGGCCGTTTGTATTTTAATGCTCTACTCAAATCGCATGTGTTTTAACAATTCATAGTACACGCTGGTCCCACAAAATACAGAACATGATCTTGGAATCGTAAATATTCGGTGCGCTTGGGATTAACGTAATGAACCCATTTTTCGACCCCAGTTACAATGCGATGCGGAAATCCCTTAAAAACTGCTGTTCACAAGCAAACAGACGCCGTTCAACATCTTTCGGCTACAATTCGTACGGCACCCAATTTTCTTGGGAATCATTCCCATGTTTTTATACTAATAATGGTCTCACTATAGGTATTTGAGAGCAGCAGATTATTCCCGCAAACAACCAGAATTTTTCTCGTAAGATGACGTGTTAAATCCATAGTAACTTTATAAACGACTAATATTTTGATGTATTTACAAATACCTATTTAAGCCTATTGTATAGCATCTACGATCTATTTATTTATTTCGACTACCACTTACCGCTACAGTCATTGATTACAAAACGGAAGCCGTTATTTGATTGTCCTAATGTAGCACAATTTTTCAGCCACCCTGTATTTCGTTTCGTTTTATAAGTGATTTAATTTGATCATACACTCTAAATCATATGATTAGAACCACTTTCAGGTTTTAGCAGGCCATATCTTCAGCAAAAATCGTATCGTAGCAAAGATAATTTTCCTGAGATTGCAGACAGCTATAGCACCTTCACTAGAATTTTCCATGACAGTGCAAAAATGGCATATTTTTCAAAAAAAATCAGAAAAAGGCCAAAAAAAATATCAATTCATACATTGCACTTAAAATTTTTTTTGCAATTAGTTGGCTTTGATTAGCACGTTATACATATAATAGAAGAAAAATATTGCGTTTTAGTGAACATTGGTTAAAATGTGTAAAAAAAAATATCTTAAGCGTAGCGGAAAGAGGCAAAATCGACGCTTATTGTTCGGAAGGGCATTCTTACCGCGCTATTGCGCGAAAAACTTTGCGAAGTCACAAAACTGTGATGAGATATTTAAAATATACTAAAATTACGTAAAAACTACAGAGGACGGATTCATGTCGCTTTAACGCTACTGGAAATGAGAAAAATTTTAAGAATTGAGTCAAATTCTGTATTACCTGTATCGCAAATCAATATCATGGGCTATTGCAAGCTGTGAGTATCTAAAATTAAAAAAGGTGAAGAAAAAGCCGTCGCTGAATGAGCTATGCAAAGAAACTCGGTTACATTTTGCAAGAGAGCATATGGGCAAATTCTGCGTGACGGACGATACATTTGTACGGATTTTGTTGTAGATGTATCCCATTGTCGTTTTACACTAGATATCTTTGCACAGATTTCAGAGAAAATTAGCCCATCGATTGGCATTTGTTAATTTACATATTTGTTTTGCAGGATAAAGATATTCGCTTTTAAATTGCTGTGACGGACGCTATAGAAAATGGAAGTGACTTTTTTTCATCAAATCGGTCATGATAATACAAAAAAATTTTAAATACATTATAGATAGAGGAAAATCAGAGGATTATAAAACAGACTTTAAAAAATATTTTAAAGTTTCCAGTTTCACCAAAAATCCATAAATGAACTGTTGCGGACGCTACGTGGCGGACGATACAGTTTTTACTTAAATGTTTTTTATTAGGAAAAAAATTCATATTTCATATTTTTTTAAGGATTCTTTAATTAGTGAAAAAAAAGATTTTATTTGTTCCTGAATTTCATCTCCTTCCTTTCCATGTTCGCGGTTAAAATGCGATTTTTTGGCACAATTTAATATTTCACAAAACGGCTACATACACATACGGCTACATAAAATTTACCGAGCATTTACACGAATTTGGCCCAAAAATTTACATTTTCGCGAAATTCTTCAATGTGAAATCACAGGTACGGCGAAACGGTTCAAGATATCG
This sequence comes from Stomorhina lunata, assembly GCA_933228675.1. NCBI lineage: Eukaryota > Metazoa > Arthropoda > Insecta > Diptera > Rhiniidae > Stomorhina > Stomorhina lunata. The sequence continues at coordinate 60,212,847 of OW121740.1, read as the reverse complement.
ACCTAATTTTCGGTTTTATAATTCGGTTTTTTTTCTCCTATTTGTCTGTTTTAACACACTGGAGAGCAAATTCTTAATTTGTAATATTTGTTGAACAAAATTTTCAAAAAATTAAAAAATGATTTTTGAAACCGACCTGAGAAAAATGTACAATTTTCCAACATGAAATAAACTAAGTAATTTGTTTATATTTAAACAAAAATGAACTATTTACTAGTAACAAGCCATTAAATGATAAATCATAACTTTGGAATTTCTTTATTTACAACATACAATTTTTGGTGCATATCCTTAGGCGCGTTTTCAAGGACATGAATTTTCTTTTAAACTACCTCATGGATTTTCGTTTTTCACGATTTGAAATAAAGCTGTGGTAGTTCTCTTTAATATGCTATAATTTTTTCTTGTAAAAATGTTTAATTTTTGGTCTAAATTCGAAAAAAAAATTAGCCCATTTTTCCCCATGCAAATGGGCTCTTAAACTTTGGACTCGATGCGTGCCCATAGAACGTTGTTCGATTTGGCTCAAATTTTCAGATCTAAACTTTTAGACCTAGTGTCACAATATTCCGTAGAAAAACATTTGAAATCAAAGAAAAACTAGTTTTCCTGTCACCCTAATGCCCATGTATGATTTGAAAAAAAAAACTTTCGAGGTGTTTAGCAAATTTAAAGAGTCTGAATGTACTCGAGAGGATCTAAACAAAAACTAATAAACACGTATACACTTAAAGAAAAAATATAATTTTCGAGTATCACTTTTTATATTTACCTATACTAATATCGAAAGACACCTACTGTTTGTTTGTCATATACAAATTATTTCAACAACTTAAAACATTACATTTGGCGTCATAAAAACAATTTGAATAAGTAACTGAAATGTTAAGAAACTATTAAAATATTAACATTTCAATATCGCTAATTAAATTATTTAAATTAAGAGCAAAATAGTAACGCAATTTCAATTTTAAGTGTTTTATAGCATTTGATTAATGATTGGATGAGTTTGGAATGTGATACGAGTATTTTATAATTTAATTCTTTTTAATTGCTACAAATATATTATTAATTGTAGTTAACACTTCCTTAATAGCCGATCGAATTTTAATGTTTTTTTAATGCAAAAAAATAAAAATAATAGTTATCAACTCATTACATGGCTTGTAACGGTTTTAAAAATATGTAATTAACCGTTTTGCACCCAAAATAGCTAACAACTCAACTTAGCTAAAATTTAAGAAAAATGAACCGCCGGGGTATAGCAGGTAAGGCATGCGCCTAGCACACCAGAGGTAACAAGTTCGATCATCGGCCAGACCCATTTGAATAACTAAAATTAAAAAAAGGCGGTTCACCTCGTTACTCAGCTAGCCACAGATTACTGAGTATTAGGCTATGTAAAACTTCTCTAATACATTTGCCGTTCGGAGCCGGAGGTTAAACGTAGGCCTCTTTCAATGAGTCTAAAAATAGAATCGGATGCAGCTCATTGTTTGAGAGAAGTATGCCTTGTTCCAATGGGAATGTCGTGGGAATTATGTATGTATGTATTTTATTTTCATAAAAATTTATTTTCAAAGCTTAATTTAAGAAGAACTTTCAAAATCCATAAATGCTAGTTTTGTGTCTGTTCAAAATTAGCTTAGACAGTGGTAAACCTCTAAAATTTAATTTCAAAAATTTTGAAAATTAACATCGGGTGAACTTAAAAGTGAATTAAAAGTTAACGTAAATAAACACATCTCTCTATTTTCTATATCTATAAAAAAATGTCCGCGTCTGTTTGTATGTTGTTTGTTGGGAAGGATCTCCGAAACTAGCTGACCGATTTTTCTGAAATTTTGACAGTGTAGTATTGTGTGGCCGGTGGTGACTATAGGCTAATTTTTTTTCTCTCCCCCATATAACCCATATATTAAAAATGACAAATAAAGGTAACAGAGAGGCCCGACTTTTCTGAAATTTTGACGGTATGTTAAGGTGTGATCGATGGATAAAATAGACCAGATTTTTTTCAAATCTCAAGTGGGCGTGACTCCTCCCATATAAGTCAGATTTTAAAACACACAAATATGGATGATCAAACCGACCGATTTTTCTGAAATTTGGACAGTGGAGTATGGTGTGACCGCTGGTTAAAATAGGCAAGGGTTTTTTCAGAAATCTCAAGTGGGCGTAACCCCTCCCATATAACTCATATATTAAAAATGACAAATATAGATGACCGAGCAGACCGATTTTTCTGAAATTTTGACAGTATGGTAAGATGTGACCGGTAAAATAAGCAAGTTTTTTTTAAATCTCAAGTGGGCGTGACCCCATCCATATAAGTAAAATATTAAAAATGACAAATATGGATGACCGAGCCGACCGATTTTTCTTTAATTTTTACAATATATATTGAGTTACCGGTGGGTAAAAAGGCTACATTTTTTTGGAAATCTCAAATGGGCGTGACCCCTCCCATATAAGTCATATATTAGAAATGACAAATATGAATGACCGATTTTGATTGTATGTGCGTGACCGGTGGGTAAAATAGGCTTGGATTTTTTTTTGATCTCAAGTGGGCGTGATCTATCCCATAAAATCAAATATTAAAAATGAGAAATATGGATGATAAGATGAAAATGATTTTACCTAATTAATTACATTTTTAAATGTGGTTATTTTCATACAATAGGATAGTTTTTCGCTTTTTGAATTTTTTTGAAAATGGATCAACATTAACCTTGGAATTGGAAAATGGGGATAAAATTTCCCTTTTCTTTTCTAAATGTTTTTTTTAGTCCAAGTTAGGATTATACAATAAGAAAAATTTATCTTATTTACCAAATACATTAGGTTAGGTTAGGTTGACATTATGTGTGAAATACTACATCATTTAAATGACCACCACGCGAAATTTTGCAAGCATGGATTCTTTTGAGGTAATTTTCGACCACTTTTTGACACATATTGGGCGGTATTTCAGCCATAACTTGACGAATGTTGGTTTTTAAGTGCTCAAGAGTTAAAGGTTTATCTGCATAGACACGGTCTTTCGCGTAGCCCCACAAAAAGTCTAATGGTGTCAAATGGCATGATCTTGGTGGCCAGTTGATATCGCCACGACGATAAATTATGCTGCCAGGAAATCTCTTGCAATAAAGCCATATTCGCTCGAGTTGTGTGGCTTGTTGAAACCACATATTCCCCAAGTCGTATTCTTCAATAGCAGGCAAACAAAGTCGGCTATCATATGACCATAACGCTCCGAATTCACGGAATCGACATATTCCGGTCTTCGGCAACACTTTCACTAACAGCAGCGATATTTTCATCATAACGAGCGAAATGATGATGCTCAGGCCTTAAAATATTTGTAACCGCTCCAGTCTCTTCAAATTTCTTCATAATTTTGCCAATTGATTGCGTAGTTGGACGATTATGTAAATCATAATCTCCTCTTAAAGGAGATTATGTAGTATGTTGTATGTTCAAAAAGTGTCATATGTGTTGTATATCGGTAGAAAAAATGACAAAATACAACTGTTGTACAATTTTGTTGTAAATTGATTATGATTTTTTTATTTTTTATTCATCCTTATAACAATTATTTTAAGTTTTACAAAGTTATTTTAACACAAAATAAATAATTTAATTAGGCTTTTAAATATTAAAAAATTTAAAGTTCCCATCTTTGCATTTCATTCAACGTTCAATGAGCTTTGATATCAGTGTTGCCAATGTAAATTTTAAAAGTTGTAAGAAAATAAATATTTAAAGTACATAACTCCCTAAATAAAAGACAGCAGACCAAAAATTTTGTTTCAGGTTAATTTTATAAGAGCTATCATTTAAAAAACGTTTAGGTAATAAAATAAATTGGCTCCAAACTGGGTTTTTAATTCAAGAAATTAAAGAAGGTGTTCGCAAAGTGAAATGTCATTTAGCTACAATCTACAACACTTTGACACTTTGTGAATTCAGTTAGTGAAGTTCATCTAAGTGAAAAATAATATTGCAAATTTGGAATTTCGTTTGGGTTTTAGTAGTTTTTCGATTTATTTTTTATTAAGACGTCAAAAAATGTAACAATAAAATGCTGGTATTAGGTATTAAAGTGAGACGAAAGGGTTCTTGGTTTTTGAGATCATGCTGTTCAATTTATTATAATATTGACTATTTTAATAACTATTCAATAGCATTGCGGCAGGTGTTGTGACATTGACCACCCATGGATTAAAATTTACTGAAAAAATGTTTGTCTACCCTAAATCTACATTATGCTTCAATATAATAACGATCTTAATTATTTAAAATTCTGTATTTTAATATCAGGTGATTTTTTAGCAACATTTTTTTTGCAGCTCAGCAAAGATATCTAGTGTAGAACGACAATGGGATACATTTAAGTACAATAAAATCCGTACAAATGTATCATCCGTCACGCAGGATTTGCCTATATGTTGATTTATTTTTCCGAAAATGGTAGAGAGATAAGTTCTAAGAAAAAGACCTAAGTCCATGAAAAATACAATGTATGCAATAGAAAAAGCTCTAAATCCAAAAAATCTTGTATCTCCGCAAATAGTTGTTTTTATCTTGTATACCCACCATCAAGTTGTATGAGAGTGCAGCTAATTCAAAATGTTGACCAAATGTGGTATTGTTGGTAATATATTTGGACTAAATTCGGTTGCAGTGGTATAGTAACTATAGTTCAACATTTAAAAGTATCTAAGTGGTTTCCCAAGTATTTACCTTGGACAAAATTCTGTTCCATAACCGAATATAGTTTTACATTAATAAGCTGTTTCGTAGTGCCATAAACATGTTGATTGCAACACGGCAGGTTCATATATTTTGTTAGGAGTTCCTAATGCATCTACCGTGTATAAAGTCTGGACCTAATATTGATTGATAGCTATCTAATTTCGTAGATGCAATCTTAATATACTGAATGTACCTCCAAATCTTTTTGATTGTAGATATAAAAAGGGGATGTTATATATTTAAGAACTATAGCCAAATGTTGACCGATTGTTACAAAATTTAATATATTGGCTGGTATTAATATAATGTTTATTTGTGCAAAATTTAGTGGACATAGCTGACATCGTTTATAATTTAATTGCTTTTAACTGGCGTTTGTGGCATTTTAGTGGCTAAAGGGAGCGGTTTTTATATGAAAGCTATTGTCAAAAATGGACCGATTCCTATAAAATTTGACTTACTGACTTATTCAATTTATCAGCATAAATGTGATTCCCGGGGCAGGGTTATATGGGAGCTCTAATTAAATGTGAACCGATTTTACCCATTTTCAGCACATCATTTCTATAACATATCGAAAATACTTTTGCTAGCTCTTGTATTAAGGAGTTATCGCGCTTTTCTCTGACGGACAGACGGACATAAACAGTATTTTCTTTTGTATTTTTGTGTTTCCGTAAGTTTTTTATATGGGAGCTATGGTCAAATAGTAACCAATTTTAACAAAATTTTGCACACTGGCTGGCATTCACATAAGACTTCCTTTTGTAAAATTTTGTTGCTGTCGCGCTTTTATTTGAGGGACAGACGGACTTATGACCCTCTTTTGTTTTTGTATTTTTGTGTTTCCGTAAGTTTTTTATATGGGAGCTATGGTCATAGGGTGACCGATTGTGACAAAATTTTGCACACTCGTTAGCATTGATATAAGACCTTCTCTAAATTTACTGGTTATATCTGTTATAGTTTTAGATTTATTGGCATTTAAGTGTATTTTAGGTGAAATTTTGGCTGTTTCCGTAAGTTTTTTGTATGGGAGCTATGACTAAATGTGCAAAACTTCTAAATACCAAATTTTATCATCATAGCTATTATAGTTTGTTATTTATTAGCAAATAAGCGATTAGCGTAGACGAGGTTATACAGGAGCTATGGTCAAATATTAACCGATTTTGCCCAATTTCAATACCAACATTTTCTCAGAGATGAAGAATGTTTTTACTATGTTTCAGTGAGCTAGCTCCTTTCATTTAGACGTTATCGTGATTTCAATAGACAGACGGACATCACTCGTCTTAGAATTTCATAAGGATTCAGAATATATATCGATTTTGATTTTTGAGCCAATATTAAGGAAATTACAAACGGAATGACAATCTCAATATTCCCCCCATTCTTTTTGATGGTGGCTATAAAAATCAGCTACAGAATTGCAAAATGTTCAAACAAGAAATAGTATGATTGTTTTTATCTCTTCTTCAAATGACTCAAAAATAAAATTTCGAAAAATTAGCTGTTAAAGATAAAAAATGTATTTCGTCAATGCATTAAACATAGCATTTTTTGAGTCATAAGACAACTTTTCATAGGCCGGGTCTCAAATACTAAGCAAGCGGTTAGTTTGTTCTTGGCTACGGTGCACCGCGGTGCTTTAAAACAGCAATCGAAAATGTGTGTATTCTTTGACGAGGTCGCCTGTTTCTTAAGTCGAAAAGATCATTTGGCTATTGTTCCGCTAGAGCAGCTTAAAATTGTAAATTCTATATGGTACACGAGCATCTGTCATCATCGGTCATGACATCTTGTCAATTTGAATTTGAGCAGCCAAAACATTGAATTGATGAATCTTCAAAAACAAAGTTTTGAAGGTGTCTCAGGAGGAATGAAAAATCTGATATTACAAATTAAAGAATGCAGAAGCATAATAATTATCACAAGAAGAATATTATTAAATGTAGAGTAAGTAGGTACCCTAGTACAAGAGTATTATAGTAGTTCTTAAAACATCTCTTTTGCACTTGCCCTGCACTGTCGGCCTAAGTCTGTGCTCACATTTGTATGTAAATCTGGGCTATCTTTCTGTAGTTAAAATTGTTCAACTCTAGAGTTTTTTAAAGTGATCCACATTCGAATAGTTCGACTTTGCAATGCGTTGTACGAATCATATTCCAACTAATTACAAAAGGATGCGCCCTGTTTGCTAAACGTGTGTTTCGTCTAAAAGTATGTGCATTTGGAATAAGACTACGTATGTCGTCAAAAAATTTACCATGGTAATATCTGTAGACGATGTTCGAGTGTATTTAAAGATTCACAAATAGTGCTATCACCTATTAGGTCAATGGCTCGCTTTTGAACACGATCCAACATTTCAAGACTAGAACGTGCAGCACCTGCCCAAACGTGAGAATTTTGCTCCAATTTTGGACGTATGTACGTGGTATATATCCGGAGTAAGTTGGTTGGTGAGAAATATGTTCTACATCGTCTTAAAAACCCTAGACGTTGATTCCACCGGACATCAGGCTGTATTTTTATACCGAGGATAGAGAGGGAGTCGGTTTCTTGAATGGTTGAGTCACCCATTCGAAGGTAAGAAGAAGGTGAGTTTACGAATCGTTTATATGTTAATAAACAACATTGAGTTTTGAGTGCATTGAAGTCAACCATATTAGCTTTGCCCCATATGTAAATTATATCAAGGTCACAAATCGCTCAATTCATTCATTTCAAATCCTCGGAATGTTGGCGATAAAACTGAACACCAGAATTCCGTAAAAAATCGTTTGAAGAGACTCCATCTATTACAACCCTTATAATTCGGTCTTTAAGGAAGCTAGAAATAAATTTTGAGAATACTTCACCTACTCTAAAAGATTTAAGCTTCGAAAGCAAAGATTTGTGCCAGACACAGTCGAATGCTTTGGAGATGTCTAATGAGACTACTTTGCTCTCGCCTAATCGATGAATTAAATGGGACCACTGTTCAGAAAGGAATGCCATTAAATCACCTGTTGAGCTACCATTACGAAATCCATACTGTTTATCGTTTAGTAGGTGATTGGATTCAATATAGCTAACAAAATGGTGGTTTAACATACTTTCCATAACTTTGGAAAGTGTAGAACATAAGGCAATAGGACGGTAATTGTTAGGGTTGGCGTTTTTTTTTTTACTCTTTTACTACGGTAGTACGCTGGATAATGAATACCTTTAACAAATACATTTTCTTTTGAAAATGTTTGTTATTTTTTGCTATCCCCGAAACATAAATAGTACCCTTCGTAGCTTGAAAGCTTTATGTAAATTAATAATCCTAATCATTGCTAAGGATCAAGTATTTGCCTATCTCGACTATCATCATCTTTAAGTAAATTTTCGGAAGAAAAATTAGGAAACATATAGTACCACTCGTAGATCGGAAGGTTATTTACATGAATAACTCATAATCATTTCTTTCTAAGGTTTAAGGGTTTGCACCAATCTACTATAATTATCTTTAAGTAATTGGCTTTAAGCTGGTATAATCTTAGACAAAAAACAAGTAAGAAAGTGCTATAGTCGGTCAAGCCCGACCATACGATACCCTTCACCACTTAGGTCAAAGGTGTTGTTTTTTCTGTATAAAGAAAAATATTTGCAAAATTTTGCCATCATACAAATATTTTCTCAAAATTTATATATTTAAGCTGTTTCCGTCATTTGGACTTATATGAGAGCTAGGATCAAATGTGGACCGATTATCTCGAAATTTGGCAAATTGATTACAGTCGTTACAAAAATTATGTATGCAAAAAATAAACTCAAAATTTTCATTATCTTTAGATTTACGAGCGTTTTTTTGATTTTTTGTCTTATTTAGTGCGTTTTTAAAGAAGAGTTTGTATGGGAGCTATAGTCAAATGTAGACCGATTTCAACGAAATTTGCTACAGTGATTTTAGTTTAGATAAGCAGTATTTGTTTTAAATATCATGAAAAATATTGATTTTTGTGGCCAATATATCAATTCCGGGAAGTGGGACCTATGGGAGGTACCATAAATAATGGACCGATTTTGACCAATTTCAATAGCCATCATCAAGAAAATGATCTGTGCCAAATTTCATTAAATTATCTTTAGAATTGCGACCTGTAGTTTGATTACAAGGTTCATATAGGGGGTCCAGCCAGACGGACGGACGGATATCGCTAGATCGACTCAGAAAGTGATTCTAAGCCTATTGGCATACTAAAAGGTGGGTCTAAGACAAATATTTCTATGCGTTACATACATCAGCACAAACTTATAATACCCTTTCCACCTATGGTGGTGAAGGGTATAATAATCAGGTACCGGATTATAGAGTGCCTTTGTACATAATAATTTGAGACTAGCTTAAATATATTTTTACACTCTGATGGTTGAAAAAGTATCTATGTACACATATTTTATTCTAAAATGATATTTGTCATTTATGTTCATTCCATTTTATGAGGTAACACCCAATGCATATTGTTGCAACATAAAACATACAATCAAGTCAGGAAATGAATAATGGACCAACAATTATAATGTCGGTTTAATTCTGACACGTTTTTTTTAATGATTGTACGAATTTAAGGTTAAAATTAACACCTTTTTACATCGTTATAATGGGGATTTTGTAATGACGTTGTAATAAATGCTTTTATTTTCATTTATTTTTTTAAGAAAATATTAAATTACGCATTTAAATCATTAAAAATTACTTACATCAATTCCAAGAAATTGCCGACCCAATGAAAAACTTAACGAAATATTTATTTAATGAAAATGATACTTAACGAAACGCATATGTACTTGGTAATAATATTTAAATTAAACTATTACTTCCTCATGTAATGCCAACATAAATAATATAAAACCTTTACATTTTTTCCCAAGGGCTACGAAATAACTGTTAAAGTCGAAATGTGGCCTTATAATTGTCTCCCATTTATTTTAGTTAAATCAGGCAATTTTGGAACTGGTAATTTAATGGTAACATGCGTGTTAACATCTCATAAATTTATTTTAAATAATCGTTAATATATTTCTCTTATTATTTTTTTATTATCATAGAAATTGTCTGTCTGGGTCGGTAATACTTACGAGTATATAAAAAATGAATAACCGTTAAATTTATATTTAAATCTCAACTGCATGACGGCGAAGAAAGAAATCCAAAAAGAAAAAGTGCTGGCTGTTGCAAATAATTCAGTGACACCTTAAATACTTGCCGCCAGTTAGACAAAAAATTATTCTTAATAAATATAACATTTCTTCTTAAATAATATTAAAAAAAAAACATAAAGAAAACGTGAATTGGAAAATTATGGACCAGAGAAATGTGGGGAAAAACAGTTTAAAATAGTTTTAAGCCAACATGATTTTTATACATTAAATTCAAAGGCTAAAATAATATATTTAAATCAGACTCCAATGCCCGCATTATTTTTTCGCAAAGCATCAATCAATAAATATTTTGAGCTTCCCGATAATGTTGATGCTACAGCTAAAGCGGCAGCAAAAACAATTTTTTGTTCGTTGACTAAAAATGTTCCAGTTTTTCGTTTCGAGTCAATTGTTGTTAGTGTAAATTGTAAATATATTTATTGTTGCTGTTGCTGTTTTTTTGGTGTTTTAGTAGTTAATTTAAATAATTTATGTTTTCCAGCTTTTTGAACGCCTTAAATATCAATGAATCTATAAATTACATTCGTATAACAAATAACAAGCAAGATCAAGGATATCACCAGAAGCTTAAGGCTACCAAATGTTGCACAAACTTATTAGAGTACAACAACAACAGCAACTACTATTACAGCAGCAGTTGCCATTAAATAGAAGTGGAAGCAGCAGCTCTAGTAGTGGCAACAGCAGCAGCCAACTTTAGACACCAGTTACTCGTAAAAGCTTGCACACACTCGCGCCCACTTTTCAGCAAATTCAAATGTCTGAAACAAAAGTGGACAACGCGCTGCCAATCCAAATGAGTAGCGTTTGGTCACTTTGTGCTGTTGCCGTCGAATGTTGCCACCAGTTCATAATTGGACATAATTTTCAAGTATTTCTATACAAAATAATAACATTTAATGATTTGGCATGATAAGTTGCTTTCTGAACCCTTTATCTCAAAACGAGCCCTCTTTAATCTTTAACATTTTGAGTCTACGAAATAATAGAAAAAGCTGTAAATTTTTGAGTAGAATTACATAGCTTAATATGGTAAATAGAAAGTTTTACTTGGGGACAACGTAAAAAAGTCTCTTGTTCCGGATTATTGGTCTTGATCAGTAGGGTTGTGCGAATAGGGTCGATTTTAATGATCGTAAGAGGCAAACGGAATGGATCATACTGCCTCATCTTTAGTTATAGGTGGTGCAATAATATAAAAATATATTTTAGAATTTCTCTCATTTATTAAAGAACCGTCGTAATGTAGCACTGATCTATCTTACTAACAACAAAATGTACTCTAATGGCACTAGGGAAGATATTCCTAAAAACAAGTAAAAAAGTACTATAGTCGGTCAAGTCCGACCATACGATACCCTTCACCACTAATGTCAAAGGTGTTCTTTTTCCTGTATAAAGACATATATTGGCTAAATTTTGCCATCATACAAACATATTCTCGAAACTTATACATTTAAGCTGCTTCCGTCCTTTGGACTTATATGAGAGCTAGGGTCAAATGTGGACCGATTATCCCGAAATTTGGTAAATTGATTACAGTCATTACAAAAATTATGTATGCAAAAATTGTCTTCGGATTTAGGAGCGTTTTAGGGAATTTTGTCTCATTTAGTGCGTTTTGATAAAAGAGTTTGTATCGGAGCTATGGTCAAATGTGGATCGAAATTTGGTACAGTAATTTAAGTATACATAAGCAGTATTTGTTTAAAATTTCATGAAAAAATATTCATTTTTGTGGCCAATATATCAATTCCGGGAAGTGGGACCTATGGTAGGTACCATAAATAATGGACCGATTTTGACGAATTTCAATAGCCATGGTCCCATTATCAAAAAAATGATCTGTGCCAAATTTCATAAAATTATCTTTAGAATTGCGACCAGTAGTTTGATTACAAGGTTTACGTGGGGGTCCAGCCAGCCAGACGGACGGACATCGCTAAATCGACTCAGAAAGTGATTCTAAGCCTATTAGTGGACTAAAGATGTGTCTAAGACAAATATTTCTATGCGTTACATACATCAGCACAAACTTATAATACCCTTTCCACCTATGGTGGTGAAGGGCATAAATATCAAGAATTTACGAAATGCTTTATTTAATATTTAAGTCAGGGATGGAAAATAGGTCTCTTAAATTGGTATCAACAAAAATAAAATGTACTTTCAGATTATAAAGCTACCATTAAAATTATTTTTTAAAATAACGACCCAGTTCTGGATCAAGGGTTTCATCAACTATTCTACGTTGGAATTTGTTAGAACATTGTCAAAATGTTTTAAGATTGTATGTTATATGGAGGCCTGATATCAATATTGTCCCACAATAAGGGATTTGGCATCAATGATATGTGTAAATATGATGTTCTTAACCCTTATACGCTCCTTGGGTCAATTTGGCCCAAATATGTTTTTCAAATGCAAAATTTCCCCTTTAATAGAGATAAGCGGATTACAAGCATTTATTAATCGATGCCTCAGACAAATTCTAAGAATTTTCTGGCCCGTAACAATTTCAAATCAACATTTATGGTTGCACACCATACTATTCGTACTCGGAAATATGGTTGGCTAGGACATACACTTAGAAAGACAGATTCTGATATAAATCGTCAATCCGTCGAATATAATTCTCAAGGTTCTGCAAACACGAGGAGGCGGCAAACTGAGAACGAGTTACGAGAGTTCGGAGTATCATGGAATGAGATGAAAGTCTTGACTACCGATAAACATACATGGAAAACATTTGTTGAGGCCCTATTTTCCACAAGGAATTAAAGGACTAAATATTAATGACTTATGGCTTTTGTTACGGTGGAGGAATTTTAAATGCGTTTTTCTAGTATAATGTGTTGCACAGGTGGGTAAAAATGTGGGAAAATAGCGTTACGTAATATGTGAAGAGCCCTTTATCGGCATTCAACGATCTTGGTACACAATAAGTTTTATAGAGAAAAAAATAAGTTTTTACACATTTTTCATAGCAGATGTTTGAAAACTGTACTTTATAAAACTGCGTCGAGGGAGGAACTTATATTTATGTGCTGTTTATATAACTAAAGGAACTGACGATTAAGTGAAATTTACATGTGTTTTGTTATTGTAACAACAATATACATATAGATTTCACTCAATCGTCAGATGCTTTAGTTGTATAAACCCAAAATTAGTCTTTAGTGTCATTCTGGACATATTGCACTACCACTTGGCAAAATATTTGCATATACAGCCCATCCAATCTGGCAACTTTAAAACTGTTATTCAAATTATTCCGCAATCTCTTTGAGAGTACCCACTCTAAGTGATTAGTTTCTATTACTTAGAATATTTTTCTGAAAATGAATGTGAGTATTTGAGGATAATCTTTATTGGAGTTTTTGTGATTTTTATATTCATTATCTATCAAAATGTTGTAAAATTACTTGTAAAACTATGAATTCTTTCGTATGTTATAAAGTCAGCACTTCTTTATGGGGATAAGACACATGCAGATACAAACGATATTTACGTGAGTGTGTTTTTATTTTCAATCAAGATACGGGCACGTAAATAGATGAATACAGACACTTTTTAAAACAATTTTCTTTTCTTGATCTGGTGTGGCTTGGTTTGTCTTAAATAATTTGTTCGTATGAATTGTTTGGCTTAGAGGCTTTAAGCCATAACTGTCACAGATAATAACACCTTAGTGGTCACTTAAATTTATAATTCATTCTCTACTATTTAGAGACTTTTTATTATTTGTTTTTCAGAACTAACTCATCCGCATTTTAAATAACGGTTTCAACTGTCATATTATGTCGCTTTTATAGTCGTTTTAGCTGAGACGAGGTATTTTTAACAATTGTCCGAATCATTTTAGTGACAAAAGTTAAAATGTATATAAAAACTTTGTCAGTAGGTTACAAGGAATATGAATTATATATGTACATGTAAATACATAAATACAACTCCAAGCATTTTTTTAAAATGTTGTTAAAGGTAACCATAATTTTAATAGCTAATACCACCTCACCTATGGTGGTATAAAGGGTATAAATTATATAAATATTGGTGCAAAAAGCACCAGTATACCGTAAGTCGCCAGTCCGTCTGGACTGTAGGTATTTGACCATATATGTATATATAATTCCCCGACAATATTCCAATCGGAAAAAGGGGTATTTCTCTCAGACAATGAGCTGCATCCGATTCTATTTTTAGACTCATTGAAGGGGACCTACGTTTTAACTCTAGCTCCGAACGGCAAATGCATTAATTAGAGAAGTTTTTCATAGCCTAATACTCAATAAACAGTGGGAGCTAAGTTATGAAGTGAACGGCCGCTTTTTTGAAAATTTATTTTTTTCAAGTGGTCTGGCTGGAGATCGAACTTGGGACCTCTTGTATGCTAGGCGGATGACTAACCTACTATACTACTGCAGTTCATAATTTGACCATAGCACATTACATAAATTACAAAAACTGGTCAAATTTGCTAAATTAAGGAAAATGGGTCCACATTTTATCCTAGTTTCCATATAATGCCCAATCACGGAAATGTGGTGGAGGATATCATATCTAGCCAAAACCGCAGACAAAGCTTATACAATATGATTTTCTGTGTAACATTTTAAAAGCGTGACATTTTATTCCATTGGAATATATATGGAAAAGTTACATTGACCGATCGTTATTCCTGATAGAACCAACTGGGATAATTGTCAATCGCTCATTGAGGAGAACTCGATCTCCACAGATGGTTCTAAAATGGAAATCGACACTGGTGCTGGTATTTTCTAAAAGGATCAGAATATTAGGAAATCTTACTGGCTTACTGGTGGTTAGATTGTAAGGGCCGATGTTGAATGTGAACCACACCTAAACGCCAAGTTTTTTTCCGAATTTTATTTGACATTTCTCTATTTCAGACTTACTCAGTTTGAACCATGGAGAGATACACAATCTAACAACGTGTTAAAGTTATCCAGACTTATTAAGAAAATGGGCGTTCAAATCAAAATGCGTATCGTGTACTTCGTGATTTTTTTGGTCAATTTGATCGTCCAAATGTGCGTATAATCGCAAACCGGGTCTGTAGAAGATGTGAGAACACCAGTGCATGCTCGTACAGCTCGTACTGCAGAAAATATTGCTGCTGTTCGCGATAGTGTGGCTGAAGAGCCGTCCACCTCAACTCGTCGTCGTGCCCAACAATTGCACCTCTCACGCTCGTCGTTGATGAACATTATGTATAAAGACTTGCATTTAAACGCTTACAAGGTGCAATTGGCTCAAGAACTAAAGCCTCTTGACCATTCCAAACGTCGTGAATGGGCAGAATGGTGGCAAGAAATGACAACAGTGGATGATCAATTTTCGAAGAAAATCATCTTCAGTGATGAGGCACATTTTCACCTCAGTGGGTTCGTCAATAAATAGAATTGCCGCATTTGGGCGAATGAGAATCCAAGAGTGATTGTCGAAAAACCAATGCACCCACAAAGAGAGACTGTTTGGTGCGGTTTATGGGCTGGCGGCATCATCGGGCCGTATTTTTTTCAAAATGAGGCCGGAAAGGCAGTAACCGTGAATGGTGTTCGCTATCGTGAGATGATAACGAACTTTTTATGGCCCAAATTGGAAGATATGGATGTGGACGATATGTGGTTTCAGCAGGACGGCGCCACTAGCCGCACAGCTAACGAAACAATGGCTCCTTTGCGCAACAAATTCAATGGCCGTGCTATCTCACGTAATGGCGATGTCAATTGTTGGCGGCCAATTCATGTGATTTGACACCGTTGGACTTTTTTCTTTGGGGTTATTTGAAAGAAAAGGAGTACGTCGATAAGCCAGCAACAATTCAAGATCTAAAGGATGAGATAATTCGGCACATTAACGGCATAGAACATCCATTATGCCTCAGGGTCATCGAAAATTTCGACCATCGGATGGAGTTGTGCCGCCGTGGTCGCGGCGCCCATTTGGCCGATATTTTGTTCCATACATAATTGAGTAATACCAATATATCATAATAAAATAAAATTACAATAATTTCCTAAACAGTTTGTGTTTTATTCAAAATCAACATCGGCCCTTGAAATTTAACCACCCGATAGATGAATACAGTGTATTTCAGGCAGAAATCTTTGCCATTCTAAAAGCCACTGAGCTCATTTCTTACAACATTCCTGAAGATAGCGAGGTGACAATCTACGTTGACAGCTGCTATAAAAGCCCTGGAAGGATGAATATAGAATAAGACTTTGCTGGGTTCCCGGTCATTGCGACATCGAAGGTAATGAAACTGCTGACAAAATTCCAAGACATGGCTCGAGCCAGGAACTGATGTTCGCGGTGACAGAGATAGCTCCTATGTCACCTTTTTATGGGCATCAAGTCTTGAATCGGTGAGGAAATAGCTAAGAACTGGCATAACTTTGCCACATGCACAATAAATATACGCAAGACTTAAATATACGCTAGGTCTTAGCAGAACCAGTCGTAGGAAATGCATAGGTTTTCTAACTGACTATTGCGCCCTGAATTCTAGGCTAAATAGATGGATGGAGCAATTCAGGACATTTGCAGACTATGCTTGGATGCGGGTTCGTCCGAAACGGTCGAGCACATCCTCTACCATTATCCTACGCTCCAAAACCAGAGACTTAAATATCAAGGTAATAGATTCCATGAGGAACTGACCAACATACAGAAGTGCGAACTGACTGACATTGTAGGTTTTATATTGGGACTCAGATGGCTTAGATAGATAGGTCTCTCTCCCTAGGGTAGCGTTTTAGATGCCACTTCTTTTCTCTACGACTCCCTTCCTCTATCTCTAACACTATCTTTATACTTTACTCTTCTCTTTCCGCTATCGTTCTATACTTTCAGAAAGGATCACAATGGACCCAAAGGTCTCCAAGCGAAAATGCCACTCCCCTGGCATAACCTTTTCAACATAACCTAACCTACATGGACCGATAGTTTCGTCATACCCTAGGTGGTCTAATTTGTCCCACCGTGCACAGTAGAACCGTTTTTGCAAACTCTGAAGAAGTCATTTAATAATTTTCTAAAAACCTTGAATCCCCTACATATATTGACGTTATAAATCTGTTTAAATCGAGTAAATCGAGGTTTCTAATTTTGTTCCTAAAAACAATGATCTCCTAGGCTATAGAAAAAGTGTGATATCATAAGGGTCTTATCTATTTGAAGGGTCTTTTGAAGCCAGCATTAGCAGAAAACAAGCACTAGTCTTGATCATTTCTCAACCTTTTCAGACTTTTTACTATTGACGGGGAATTTCCTATGTATTAAAATGTTGCTTATGTAACGCCAATAATCAAAAATTATTTTACTTGTTTACCTCTAATCGAAATTACGTATTTAATTATTGATAAGGTTGAGTAATTATTTTCAATAATAAATTGTAAAATATTATTTCAGATTTCAGTCAATATAAATCGGGTAAACCAAAAAGTAAATAAAAATGATATTTTTTGCAAAAATACTCATAATTTTATTTGCATTAGAAAATATTAAAGGCGAAATTCAATTTTGTGACAGCAAAAATGTAAAAAAATGGGTGGAAGATTTTATATTTAAAGAACTACGGAACAGTTGGTGATATATGTTTTTATTTTTTTTACAGGAAAAGTGTAATATAGACGATATGATGTTTTCGGATGGTGGAGGTGAGGATTTGAGTACTTTGGTTAAACAAGCTGTAAAGTATTTTCATGATTTAAGTCAAACGTAAGTTAAAACGAAAAATAAATTGTATATCAATATATACTTGAGTAATTCTCTTCCTTCTTAACATTAAGTTACAGCAATAAACTCCATCATATTTCAGCTGATGTTGATTTAATAAAAAAATCCCTTAAATCGCAAAGTCAAGAATATATAAGTTGTCCCAATGCAGCTGAGCCAACAACAGAAAGCCAAGACACCGATTCATCGATTTTAGGAATATATGACAACCTCTGGGTAATCATACAGAGGCGTCAAGAAGGCTTAATAAGTTTCTATCGCAGTTGGGATCATTATAAACGCGGCTTTGGCAATACATTTCGAGAATTTTTCATTGGTCTAGACAAGATTCACAAGCTAACGAGTAGTCGGCCACATGAGCTCTTAATACAAATGCAAAATTTTACCGGTAATATCTCTTATGCTCTGTACGATGACTTTTTGGTAGGAAATGAAAGTGAAAAATATCAATTGAAAAGGTTGGGAGAATATAGCGGTAATGCTGGTGATTATTTAAGAATGCATGTGGGTATGTTCTTCTCCACCAAGGATAGGGATAACGATAACAGTCCTAATTTGCATTGTGCTAAAAAATATCTGGGCGGTTGGTGGTATAACAATTGTGTGACGAGGTAAATTATTAATGGAATGCTATACTAAAACTTTATTTAAAGGAAATTTTTATTTTGTAGCAATTTAAATGGTCCCTTTCGTAGACGTTATTCTTTCAGTGATGTGGGAATGACATGGGGCACCCAAAAGTATAATGAGACACAGGTAAAGATTGTTCAAATGATGATTCGTTCGAAGCCGAAAGTTAAATTGGAAGCAAGTAAGGGTTAAATGTTAAACATAAAGATCTATTATATAAATATTGCAATAAATAATTTTTATCTTAAATGGTTTTAAATATGTATTTGCATTACGTATAAATCGGTAGTTTATGTATAAATATTCTCAGTATAAGACTTTAAGTCTTCATTTTACATGGACACTATATCACAGCAGTGTATAGTTACACCAATGCCCCTATTTACATATACTCAAAAGCATCGACCCATAAGCATATGTTCGAGAGTGTATACTAGGGTGCCAGTTATTTCTCAAAGTTGGAATTTGTTAGTAGCCAACCTCAAGATTTGTTTGAATTGCTTAAAAGTAATCCCTTGAAAATTTGAGCTTAATCGGATGCGGAAAGATAAAGCTAAGATTTGCCAATAAGTTTGTCCGGTGTCTTCAACATTTTTAATTTCGCTTTGGTTTAGATTTTATGGCGGTCCAAACTTCGTTTTTTTTTTTTTTCAAATACTATATAACTTTTAATATGGTTATTTAATTTTTAAAAAACTAGTCTCATATGTGGGGAAATTGGTGGAAGTTAGTAGCTCTACAGTACTTAATAAGGGCCCTATGGTGAAATCAGCTAATCCTCTCAAAATGGCACAAGTAGATCTTGTTACCAATACACTCAAGGTTAGGACTGTGAGGTTAACAAGGCAGTTGTTGGTTGTGGATCTCTAGTCTCTCATATGGGTCCCTGAAAGGAACAACCTTCGACGTCAAAAAAAATTAAGAAGTTAGTTAGCCGGGATATAGTTTAGGCAGCTGTCCTATATCACAATGATCCTTATAGTAGGATCAAAAATGATCTATGGGAGCTGATTGAAGCCCGATTGATAGGCAGCATTGGTCTTTTTATGGGACCAAAGGAGGTCTTATTATTCAAGGATGCGGAATCGCAGAGGCGATGAAGATCGTTAACTGAGGTAATGCCAGGTGTTTTGACTTTCTAAAAGACCGTGATTAACGGCTGCGGCGAGCTCTGCCCTTCTGCCAAAGTTGAGGCGATATTAACCTCAGAGCTCCCCGTTCTTTTTTACATCTGGTTGGAAGTTCATTTCTTCCATCAGCTGTAAGGGAAATAACGGTAAGGATATCAAGTTCTTTATGGATCACGTATCCTCCGACAAATCAGGGAGGCTTAGCAGCTTGTAGTGCAGTTACCTACACCACTGTGAAGCGGCTTCAGCCGAAATGACAAGGCTTCTTGTCGACTTTACTGTAGATGTGGCCTTGATCCGAGAATCTTGGATTCGCGAGAACAAGGTTTATGGACTTAAGGTCACACACTATACTTTATTTGTCTTCAACAAGGGCTATTAGGTGAGAACTTGCATCCTAGCTAAGAATGAACTTAACTTACGTTAACTTAACTCTTATAATTGTGGAGACTTAACTGTTGTCGCAAGCGAAGCCTATGGCAAAAACGCCTTCACTATGGCTTCAGCATATCTATCATAACCCAAAGGACCCGCCAAGTCGCAATTTTTGGAATTAGGTAGATTCCACGAAAAACACCGCCTTCATTATGGGCTGCGACGCCAATGCGCATCACTACCAGTGGGGTAGCAGCAACATTAACGAGTGCGTTGAGTCAGTTTTAGTAATCTGATTTTCGTCCTTACGCCAAAATATGAGTCTGTGTCAAATTTCATCCAATTATAATTGGATGAAGATTGGATGAAGATAATTATCTTTGAACTAACGATCTGCACTTTGATAACAAGGTAACATTGATATCCGACCAGCAAGACGGGCGGACATCATTACAAAAACTTAGGGAGTGATTCTAAGTCGATCGGTCTCAGACCAATATTGCTATGCCTTACAAAAATCATTGTGAACCGCCTTGGTAGAGCAGGTTAGTCATCCGCCAAAGGTCCCAAGTTCGATCCCCGGCCGGACCCACTTGAAAAAAATAAATTTTCAAAAAAAGCAGTTCACCTCATAACTAGCTATAGAGTATTAGGCTATGTAAAACTTCTGTAACTAATGCATTTGCTGTTCGGAGACGGAGTTAGAAAGTAGGTCCCTTTCAATAAGTCTAAAAAAAGAATCAGATGCAGATCATTGTTTGAGAGAAGTACCCCTTATTCCAATTGGAATGTTGTCGTGGGGTATTATTTATATACAAACATATAGCCCATCCACCTATTGTGGTGAAGGGTATATTTTGAAGCACTCAGTCAATAAACCTTTTTATTTTTAATATGAGCAATATTTTTTTTAAATTATTCAAATTTTAATAATCCCTTTTTTCTGAATTTTGAACTTTTGGATTTTCCTTGATCCTTAGCATTATTTGGGCTGATTTATATGAATAAAGGATTTCGTCAAAAGAACCCCAAGTCACACCGATCCCTCTTTGAGCAGTAGTCAACTTATCTGTATGTCTATAAGGTCCATTAAGATTGCTATAATTAAAAAAAAAACAATTAAAAAATATTACAAAACTAACTACAACTCTTAAAATATTTCCTACCTTGACATGCAATGATAATACCACCAGGCACCCTTGAACCATTCAGCGCAATTACCCTCGTCAGCATAATCATTATCTTGATCCTTTGTACTGAAAAACATATTCACATGCAAACGCAAATGATCTCCAGCCGTTCCCTTATATTTTCCCAATTTTTGCAAACGATATCGGTCGGTTTCATTATTTATCAGAAAGTGATCGTAGTGGGCAAATTTAATATTCCCATTAAAATCTTCCAACATAATAAGCAGTTCTTGATCTCGTTCATTAGTGATTTCAGAAATTTTATCTAGTCCCACGAAAAATTCACCCAATTGATTGCCAAAACCATTTTTATAATCCGTCCAATTTCTATAGAAATCAACAAGGCCATCTTGGCGTCTCTGTATAACAACCCATAAGTCATCGTATAATGTGGGTTCAACTTTTTCGGCTTGTTCTTCAACGACTTGCTTAATATTTCCAATGGCTGAAGATAAGGCAGTGATTTTATGTTCGATTCTGTATATAAGAAAAATTTAAAAAGGAAAGCTTGTAATCAATGTACAGGTTGCTAGTTTTAAAATACGAAATTATGTCATTACTAAGAATACATCCTATATGGTTAAGTTTCAGAAATTGATATTTTGGTTCCTCAGAGCCATTTAGTAGGAATAATAAGGAAAAAAATACGCGTTCAAACTTCGTTGAAATCGTTTTATATATGACCCATATTATTCTCAAAAGTTACTTATTTGAGTCGAAAATAAGAAAAACCATTTACTAAAGTTGTGGACAATTGATCGACATTTGAACCTAGAAAATATTTGAATGATCACAAAACTTACCAAATACATTTCTCTAGGTAGTCAAAAAAAAACTTCTTAATTTAGTTTTGATAATTGGTTTTGATATATGGTCGGATTGACCGACTCTAACTTTAATTAACATAAATTACCTTTCATTTAGTTGTGTTAGAAATTTTGTGGTATTCTGATTGTCTTCCACGATCGCTCTTAATTCAGAAAACAAGGAATCTTTACTAATAAGACTAGCACGTTTGCATTCATTCTATCAAAAAGAAAAAAAAAAAAAAGGTTTAGATATTTAATTCAACTCCTTAAATATTTGAAATTGGACATGAGATCCTACTTACATTATCACATATTAAAACTTCGGCATTTATTAATTTCAGACACAAAACAATTATAAAACTTTTTTCAAATAAATACATTTTAGTTATTTATTTAAATATAAACTGCGAAAGCTGCTTTTCTCAATAAATGATGAGTAGAAAATAAAAAGAAAAAATATTGAAATCAATTTTATTTATAAATTTTATTCACAAAAATCTTATCAATTAATTTATATTTGTTTTCCTATTTATAGACACTCTCCTTTCTTTAGAATAGACATAACTGTTTATTAAGCCATTTGAATAGATCGACAAATAAGAAAGTGCTAAAGTCGATCAAGCCCGACTTTACGATACCCTTCACCACTATGGTAAAAGATGCTCTTTTCCTGTATAGACAAATATTTGCTAAATTTAGCTCTCATACAAACATTTTCACAAAAAAAAATAACCTCCAAATTCTCATTATCTTCAGATTTACGACCGTTTTACTGATTTTTGTCCCATTTAGTGCGTTTTGACGGAAGAGTTCGTATGGAGCTATGGTCAAATGAGGACCGATTTTATCGAAATTTGGTACAGCAATTTTGGTTTACATAAGCAGTATATGTTTTAAATTTCATGAAAAATAATGATTTTTGTGGCCAAAATATCAATTCCGGGAAGTGGGACCTGTGGGAGTTACCATAAATAATTTCATAAAATTATCTTTAGAATTGCGACCTGTAGTTTGATTACATGGTTTACATGGGGGTCCAGCCAGCCAGACGGACGGACGGACTGACATCGCTAAATCGACTCAGAAAGTGATTCTAAGTCTATTGGTATACTAAAGGT
Source organism: Stomorhina lunata (assembly GCA_933228675.1). NCBI lineage: Eukaryota > Metazoa > Arthropoda > Insecta > Diptera > Rhiniidae > Stomorhina > Stomorhina lunata. Next base: position 60,189,871 of record OW121740.1, on the reverse strand, counting down.
AGGTCTAAGGAAAATATTTCTTTTCGTTACATACATCAGCACCAACAATGGGGACCTATTCTATACTGAATGCTTGGAACAAGGTATTGTAGTAGTAGTCTTTGCTTCAGTTTAAGGAATGATTCAATTTGTGAAATTGTTATTTTCGTAATAATTTGTCTTATAATATCGTTTCAAAAAATTTCGAAATTGCGTTTTTACACCCAGTCCTATAATTTGACCGACATACATAGCACCGTTACATTTATGTATCAAATACAATTTAGCTTAAGTTCACATTGAATATTTGGTTATATTTTTTAGTGACAACAACTTGTTACTTAAAATAAAAGTACCTGGTTGACCGAGCCTTGCTCGGAACTTTACGATAAGCAATTCGAGGCAAATTTTAATCTTTTCATATATTTTATTTACTAAAATAAATGTAAAGGAAAGACATTATACAAATATCCAATTAATTTAGGTCAAATGCATAGTTTGCAGTTAAATTAATTTTGAATAATTTTGGAAATTGGTCAAACAAATTTACAAGCCTCCGTCGACTTATGCCCAACAACTTTGCTAAAGATCAAAGCATGATCAAATGCACAGTTTACGATTTAATTTATTTTGATTAATTTTCAGTGGCGCCACCTATCGGAAATTTGTTATACCAACTAAGAAAGCTCCGTCGGCTCATGCGCAACAACTTTGCGCAACTTTGATCAAATGCATAGTTTACGATTAAATTAATTTTGGATAATTTTCAGTGGCACCACTTGCGGAAATTGGTCACACCGACTTAGAAATCTCATAGAAATGTCATAGCATGATCAAATGCACAGTTTACGACTTAATTAATTTTGAGTAATTTGTATTGGCGCCACCTGTCGAAAATTAGTCATACAAACTTAGAAACTTCGTCGGCTTATGCGCAACAACTTTGCTAAAGTGCTTAACATGATCACATTCATAGTTAAGTATTTGTTTAAAAGTTATAACATTACCAATTTTTCCCCTAATTTTAAAATAGTTTCATATGCATATTTGGTACTTCTTTGGTGCCAATTGAATATGGTAAATTTTAATAAAACGCAGTTAACATATTGTTCCTATTAATGTTACTTTATGAGATGTTAAGTTATAAATTTAACCCGTTTTTTCTCATTTTGGCCCCCGATATCAAAAAAGTACCAAATACGTGTTCAATATTTTTTTAACATTTGTTGATTGCGGCAAAAAGTCCCTTTCTATATTCTTTGGTTCGAAAGATAAGAGTGGGTTACAAATAGTACCAAAAAAACTATTTTTAGCATTTTTTACCCCCTATCGGGTATATTTTTAAAAAACTACCAAACACCTGTCCACTTCTTTTTATAGCTGTTCTAAACATAATTTAAGTTTCTATACCTACTACTTTGGGAGATCTAACGTTTTCGATTTTTTTCCCCTTTATGCAAAAATTACATTGACCGACATTTTCTTCATCACGTATATGAAATTCACGTGTAATAAGTTATAAGTGAATTCAATAAATTCTTTGCGAATTATCCGCCATATTGGATCCGCCACTTACAATTTTTAAAAACTGACATCAGATTCGTAATCAGCGACCTTAAAAATGAATTAAATCCATTTGAAGTAAATAATTTAGTGGCGCTAAATCTTCACTTCGTCTTTGTGTGCACCGTAAGTCTGTTTTTGCAAATACTGAAAACGTGATTTAATAATTTTGATTCTTCTGCAAATAGCGTTACATAATTTTTAAACAGCCCCTAAGGGACAAAAACAACCTCTATGGAAATTATGTTAATGTAATACAATTTGAAAGACCAAATAATACTTACATGCAAAATTAAAAAAAAAAATAACTGCATTAATGAAGCAAATAATTAAAAAAAACCCTTCTCCTGTTAAGTTTGTAATATGGCACTTAAGCTTTTTTTGCGGTTATGAGACGATATGTAAACATAAGTCGACATAACCTTACGTAGCGATGAAATTTATTTTTAAATTTTGTTTTTTTTACGGAAATACCGATTTAATGTAATGATTAGAATATGATTCAGAAATGCAGTAATTCACAAAAATATAAGTCTGACAGCCACTTTTAAGTATGCCCATTAGAGTGGGTCGATTTGTATGGGAGCCAAAAAACGCAACAATCGTATAGCAAAATCGAAATCTGCACCTGATTCTAAGAAAGTTTCCCTAAGAAACCAGGTGTCTAAAATGAAATCCTAGCTAGCGCCGCGAGGCCTGAAAATATTTACTTCCTACACATTGAATAGAATTTTGGGCGTCTGGCTGGACGGCTGGACCCCCATGTAAACCTTGTAATCAAACTACAGGTCGCAATTCTAAAGATAATTTGATGAAATTTGGCACAGATAATTTTTTTGATAATGGGACCATGGCTATTGAAATTGGTCAAAATCGGTCCATTATTTATGGTACCTCCCATAGGTCCCACTTCCCGGAATTGCTATATTGGCCACGAATTTCAATATTTTTTCATGAAATTTAAAACAGATACTGCTTATGTTAACTTAAATCCCTGTACCAAATTTCGTTGAAATCGGTCCACATTTGACCATAGCTCCCATACAAACTCTTCTTCAAAAACGCACTAAATGAGACAAAAAATCACTAAAACGCTCGTAAATCTAAAGATAATGAAAATTTTGAGTTTATTTTTTGTAACTACTGTAATCAATTTGCCAAATTTCGAGATAATCGGTTCACATTTGACCCTAGCTCTCATATAAGTCCAAATGACGGAAACAGGTTGAATATATACGTTTTGAGAAAATGTTTGTATGATGGCAAAATTTATCAAATATTTGTCTTTATACAGGAAAAATAACACCTTTGACCTTAGTGGTGAAGGGTATCGTATGGTCGGCTTGACCGACTATAGCGCTTTCTTACTTGTTTTTACAGCTTGCGTGTGTTCGGATGAATTATGGATCAACATTGAAATTTCCCTAAGTCTACTTTTACATTAGTCATGTTTGGCTTATCAAGTCTTGAATTTGTATGAGAAGAAACCGACAGAGTTAAAATTGATACAAACCTGACCGTACTATCAAGAAAATTTTAAAAATTTGTATGAAATTTAAGGAAAATAAAATAAAAACTGATGAAGAAAATGCTCGTGTGTGAAGGTGAATGCAGGTACAAAAGAAATTTAAAGAAAACATGATCAAGTAAACCTGATTCGTGTAAAACGAGACTAAACAATAGGTCTTATTCAAAAGACTCTAGTACAAACACCGAATAGATATGAAGTTATATTTTCTCAATTCTTAAATTATAAATACAGTACGAGCTCGATTTGCGCAACCGAGGTTATTGCTTTTACCGAAAAATTGTCATTACCGACCACGAAAAATCTTTATATAAGATATATCATCACTCTGTAACTTAAATTCATAAAATTTTATATTTAAACGTGAAAAAATAACTTATTAAGCAAAATGAAACCAACAATTGTATTAGAACCCTTTTCTTTCCCTGGTCAAAATTTTGATTTTTACATTTAATGGTAAAATCATGAATGTTTAAGAATTTTGTTGCGAGTTTCGACAAAAGCGCTTAAAACTAGTTGTTTTATATTAAGATTAAGTTTATAAAAAAATAGATTTTAGCCCTACAGAATAATGGGGTCTAAAATATCCCAACATTTATTTTTTCAAGACTTAAACCCCATATTAATTATATATTTTAAATAAAAAATTTTGACTTAGTATTCTTATATATCTTATAGATATACCTTTACGCAGTTTTTATTGAAATTCACCACTGAATTCATAAAATTTCATAAAATAAAATGTATAAAATATAAATATTTTAAAAAAAAATAAAAATTTTATCTTTGACCCCGAAGATAAAGACTTCAATACATTCAAGTGTGGAAAACATTTTGCAAAAATAAATTCAAAGAGAAAATTACATTTTATAATACACAAAAAGTTGCACTTATAAAGACTGTAATGTAAAAAAAAAATCGTGTTGCGCTAATCAGGGTGCCGCAGTTATCGGTGGTTGCGCAAATAGAGCTCGTTCTGTATGTTATACAGTCGGGCCTCGATTATCTGTGATCCGGTTAACCGGTAACCCTGATTAACCGTTAAAGATCAGTTTATTATTTTTTTGCTTAAAATGTTTTTAAATTGTTTGCCTCCGTGATGACAGATTTTTTTTTATTATGTAACTTCAGATCGTTGATTTTAACTGCTGTTGCTTTAATGCATATAATAAACATGATAAGGGGGAATTCCTTTTTTGCATACGATAAGTGCATTACAAGTGGTTAGTTTAATATTGGAATTTGAAAAGTGCGGGTGTTTAGATCTAAATTCATTTAGTATGGCATCATTACCAGTGGTAAAAAGGCAAAGAAACGTTTTAAATATTGAAGATAAAGTTAAAATAATTAACGAGCATTCAAAAAATAATGTGAGTGTTAAAATGCTAGCTCAAAAATACGAAGTTGGGATACAGACCGTTTATGACATCATAAAAAACAAAGACAAGTTTTTAAAGTTTTGTGCAGAAAGTGATTCGGTGGCTGAATTTTGTAACCGAAAAACTTTGAAGACAGCTGAAGAGCCAAAAGTAGATTTGGCACTATACGAATGGCTCAGACAAGAGCGTTTTAAGGGCACTCCAGTCACAGGACTAATGATACGAGAAAAGGCTAAAATATACAACACAAAACTAAACATTAATTCTGAGTGTGAATACTCCAACGGGTGGCTGTAAAAATTTTAGAAATGAAAAGACTTAATGCTAAAGGAGAAAAATCTTCAGCAGACTATGTAAGTGCCACAATGTTTGTAGAAGAATTAAATGAATTAATATCAACGTAAAATCTTAGCAGTGAGCAAATTTATAATGGGAACGAGACAGGCCTTTTTGGAAGTGTTTGCCCTAGAGCAGTTTGGTTTGTTATAATGAAAGTTTCATAGGTAGACATAAGGTGTCAAAGGAAATACTAACCACTTTAGTTTGCGCTAATGCTGCTGGTACGCACAAGTGCAAAGCTTTAGTTATTGGTAAAAGTGCTCGTCCAAGAGCCCTTAAAATGTGAACGAACTTCCCGTAATTTATAAGGCCAATTCAAAAGCATGGGTAACGCAGCAAATATTTTTAGAATGGTTTAACTAAAATTTTGTTCCAGATGTTAGACAGCATTTAAAGAAAAGATGATAGAAAAACCCTTCTGTTATTGGACAACTGCCCGGCATATCCAGACGTTCACGATTTTAAGGCTAAAAACGTTATTGTCAAATATTTGCCACCGAATTGTACTTCCTTGATCCAACCAATGGATTAGGGCGTAATATGGAGTTTCAAATGTCATTATCGTAAAACTATAGTACAAAAACTAGTCTCGTCAAATAATAGAGAAGATTTTAAGAAAGAATTTAATATAAAGAAAGCCCTGTGGTCCATTGATAATGCTTGGAATGCTGTTACTTCCGAAGTTTTGAAAAACGCTTGAAATAATTTGCTCTGCCCAGATAATGAAGGTGTGGAGGCATATTTTCAACATTTTATAAAACATTTTCATGCAACAATTAACCCTAGAACGTCATCCTTCGTCAAAATGACTACGGAAAATTTTATTTTCAAATTAAAACAAAAAAAGAGGTCTATAATATGTTAAGTTTTTATTAATAATTAAGAAATAAACAAATGAATTTCTTTAAAAATTTATTAAAAAGAGTCTATTAATACATAAGAAAACTATTTTGGTATCCATTTTTGCTCACGAAGAGTTTTATAGTCTCTTGAAGTATGCGTAGTCAAAATGATGAAGGATGACGTTAGTGTATGTAAAATAAGGATTACTTTCCAGGGTTAATTGATTTTTGTTTTAGGTATAGAAATATCGAATACGTTCGAGAATGTGGCACAGATAACACAGGGCAACAGCAAAAATGTGCTCGAGTAACCACTATAAACATTTGATGTATCATGGCTACCTTAGTACAAAAATGGTAAAAGTTTTAAATTCTATGGCAAGATTTTTCTTTAATTTTTTTTTTAAATTGCAATTTCTTTTAGACGTTTTTTCAAATAATTAATGATAACATAGCCTTTAATTCGTCTATATATCGCGTTTCAATCGGATCAATAGTATCGGAGTTATAATAAAAAACTTAAGAAAAAAATATATTTTTTACGTAAAAATGGCAAAAATTTTCGTTTTAAAAAAATCATGAAAAATCGAAAACGGCAAAAAACTTCCAGATTTATTATTTTATCGCATAGCGACAGGGGATTAATAGCTTCAATTTTGCAAAAACTGAAAAATTTGTCAATTTTTTTTCGAGTTAAACACTATTTTTCAGATTTGGGGCTTATGCGCTACGTGTTAACGTTGTCCAATTCGACTAAAATTTTGTGGGTGGAAGTTTCTCACCAAATCTCACAATAATCCGACATGCACCCATTGAAATTGGAAAATTTATTTTTTTCATACATTTGAAAACCCGCTATAACGCGTATATCAAGCAAAAAATTAAAATTTTGTGAAAATGAGCGAATTCACTAAATTGTGAATAAATTCGAAAAAAATCAATCGATTTTTATGGTCGATATCTTATATGTAGCTATGCGATAAAATAATAAAGCTGGAAGTTTTTTTGCCGTTTTCGATTTTTCATGATTTTTTTAAAACGAAAATTTCTGCCATTTTTACGTAAAAAATATATTTTTTCTTAAGTTTTTTATTATAACGATATAACGATATATATTATAGCGATATATAGACTAATTAAAGGATATGTAAATCTTAATTTTTCTGATTTTATTTTAATAATATCGGACTAGTAGTTTTTAAGTTATCTTTAATTATTTGAAGAAACGACTTAAAAAAAATTGCAATTAATAAAATTTTTTTTTAATTTCTTGCCATAGAATTTAAAAATTTTACCATTTTTGTACAAAGGTAGTCATGATACATCAAAATTGTATAGTGGTTTTAAGAGCACATGAAATTTTTTTTATTTTGTTGTGCTGTGTAATCAATATTACGGATGACTTTACCACAGAGGATAAAGAAACATGGCTGAAATGTGATGAAAATGCCTCTCAATTTGCGGTTTTGTCAGATGAAGAAATTATAAACATGGCAAACAGTAACCCAGATGAACATGAGCGAGACAATGGCTCAGAAGACACTGATGAAGGCGATGTAATTGCTCCAGAAACCACTTTAAAAGAAGCGATAGAGGCATCTAGTACATTGCTGAATTTCCTGGAAAGCCCTGGTTGCTCCGGAATTACAGATCAGGATAAAATTCAAGTTTATCTCATCCAAGAAAAACTTATAAAAGAAAATTATAAGTTGAAAAATACTAGACAAACAACATTACAGGACTTTATTTAAGAAATTGTATTCTCTTTTTTTTTTGCTTAATGTCATTTTGTTTTCAGTGAAAACTTTAATGCTTTAATACTTACTTAATTTTGAAATGTGCATAAACTTCTTAAATTAATTTTTTTAATGTAAATATGTATGTACACGAATGTTTACTTGCTTAATAATAAAAATATTCAAAAAACTTTATGATGAAAATTGTTATTCGATTAACCGTGAAAATCGATTATCCGCAATGCCTCTGGTCCCCACCATCATGGATAATCGAGGCCCGACTGTATGTTCATTAAGAACTTTTTAAATAAATAAATCAAAAACAATCAAAATACTTTTTACCCAAAAACGGGGAATAATACGTTTTCTCAAATATTAACTTTAAGCACATATAACTTTTAAGAAAGCTTTTAGTAAAATTTCTTAGAAAACTTTAAATCAAGAAAATCGTTAATATATAGATCAGATATTAGGTGCAGTATGGAACAAAAATTGAAAATGAATCTTGTTGAGTGGGGGCATGCCCAGTTTATATCCAAAGTATTTGGTCGCAGCATCAATGGGTCCTCCTATAGGAATTATAAGCACTTAATGACTTCTCTTTTCATGGGGTGCTAATGCTTTATGTATTTTTTCAAATCTCCCATTTTCCTCGTTGGGCTAAAAGAAAAGACTATTACGAAAATAGGTATTCATCATTTAACGGATAACCCAAATAAAAGATAATTTACACTGCGTGTACTCCCATTTAATTAAGCTTCTAAACATATTAACAAAACTATTTGGGAAGATAATGCAACTTCGAATTTGTATATATTCAGAGAAAAGTTTCTACAAGGTCATTTTTTGATATGCAGAGGTAGCACCAATAAAAAAACATTACATTTTTTTCTACACATTCTGGAAGAAAAATTATAAATTCATTATAATGTTTTGATCTTTCGCAATTAAAATATTCAAGTGGTTGGTCATGGAGAAATTCTTCAGTCCAAAAGAAATATTTAGTAGCCCAACAAAATTAAAATTAAATTTACTTCACAAAATTGCATCAATTGAACAAATTTCATTGTTACGTATATCGGAATTGGAATCATTAAATAGTAAACAAATAAATATTTAAATTCCCAAAAATAAAAACTAATTAAATATGATTTTAATTTCTTCATCTTCGATTGGGGTGTCTGCGCCTTCAGACATTTCGAACGTATGCGGAAGAATTGTGAAATTATCGATGCAGTCATTTTTTGAAAATTTAGAATAAATTACAAATAAATGAATATTAATTATATCTCATTATTGCAGTTTAAATTTGTAAATAATAGCATCAATTTAATAGTGAATAAATCTGATTTGAAATTACAACAAAGACATGACACAGAAAACCATTGATTTATGTTACATATTTCTTACATTCAAAGAAAATGAAAATTTTATAATTTGTAATTTCTAACACGCTCCACTTTAATAGTCTCGCCGCCAAAACAATTTTTTTTTTAATCAAATATTTTGAGATTTGCGGTGTCTGACATTTCAAATTAATGGAATTAAAAAAAAATATGTTTGTATAATAACCGCCGGAATAAAGGTTTTGGTGCATACTTATTTTTGATTCCAAACCATGGATTTTAACGCCTGAACCGCTTCATGAAGTTTCGTTTACTTAAAGATAGAAGGCCAATACACGCGGCAAGCGGCTGCGGGCGGCAATCAGCTGTTTTTTGATTTGTCAAATTTGAAGCGGCAATAGAAAAAAAAAGAACAAAGATCTACTTTTCCATTTTAAATTTTATGTACTGTAAAACTACGACCGCCCGCATCCGCATGCCGCGTGTATTGACCTTCTACCTTAATTTTTTATTTTTGATAATAAAAAGAAAATGTTGGGTACCAATTCAGGACTATATACTTAGACGGATGAGAGCTTCTTCCGGAAATTTGTTAGAAGAACTGGAGAATGAAATAAAGATCGCAGAACGAAGCATCGTTTCCGATGAGGTACTGTCAGTATCAGTCCTCCAGGGATTTTCTCACATTCACATTTCGGACATCGAATTTAGGAACATCATTCAAAAAATGGTACCATACATTTTCAAAAGAAACTAATCTGATGGAATTTCTAGAATGCCTCGAAGAATTTGCCGAATGTCACCATATTTCCCTAGATCGTCTTTTACCGCCCATGCTTAGCATGCTGAATGACAACGCCTTCAAATGGCGCCCGAGCCGGAACTCGATTCCAAGACGCAAAGTAGAAAAAAGGATACCGCCGCCAACGAGGAGGGTTCGACCCAATATTCCCACAAGTAAAGCCCTAAATAAAGATTCTGTCATTTGGATTTACCTACTTTGAAAGGAGCATCTCATCGAAAGGAGCATCTCATCAACGCCTTCAAATGACGCCCGAGCCGGAACTCGATTCCAAGACGCAAAGTAGAAAAAAGGATACCGCCGCCAACGAGGAGGGTTCGACCCAATATTCCCACAAGTAAAGCCCTAAATAAAGATTATGTCGTTTGGATTTACCTACTTTGAAAGGAGCATCTCATCGAGCAAGGCTGTTAAAACTAGACAGAATTTGACCTACACTAGTGAACTTAATGTTTGGAAGATTCTCGAATATAATTCAAGAGTCACTTTGCACAGCGGCTCCGGCTGACTGTTTCAGTCAAAGCGGCTTTGGTTGACTATTTTGGTACAGCGGTTTCGGCTGACTGTTTTGGCACAGCGGCTTTATCTGACTGTTTTGGTACAGCGGCTTCAACTGACTGTTTTGGCACAGCGTTTTCCGCTGACTGTTTTGGCAAAGCGGCTTCGGCTAACTGTTTTGGCTAGGATTTAGACGATTTCCCAACTGTATGAGAAACAAAGTACATTCATCGGAATTTAGGGCAATCCACCAACAATACAAGATGTAAAGAACACCATTAAAAGGCTTAAACGCAACAAGTCCCCGGACAACGACAATGAAGATATACCAGTCAAAATACCAAAAAAGGGTGACTCAAAAGGCTGCAACAACTACAGGGGAATAATACTTCTTCCAATACCGAGCAAGATACTAAGTCGAGATTTTTTTAACAGAATATCCAACGCAGTTCCCTCTACACATCTCGAAAATCAGTTTGGATTAAGAAAGAACATCTCTTGTTTTGATCTAATCAATACAATAAGTATACTATTAGATCAATGTTATGAATTCCGTGCCCCTATTTACCCAGCCTTATCGATATTGTCAGGGCTTTCAACACTGTCAATAGGAGCTATCTGTGTAGAACGAAAATTATGAATTTAATTGGGCAATGTTCGTGACTTTTAAATATCGAAAACATAATTCGCTATGCTTTGAATGTTAGATGCGAGATCCCATAGACCCCCCTTTAAACAACTCGAGGATTTGAATATGCCGAAGAAGTATGATTTCTAAAGCTCAAGTCACCTTCAAGAAAATACTAACGCTACCATTTTTAAATGTGCTAAACGAGGTTATTGGATGTGTTTGTTATCTACAAGACGTGATACCGACGAGGACATTGAATCGCATATTAATAAGACAAAAACTGCATTTGTCATTGGCCGAGTTATTTTTAAATCTCTGCAAATATCAATAACGACTAAGTTACAAAAACTGGAATCTTAAGTTCATACTGTATTACGGTTGCAAAAATACTATCAATATGCGCCTGCAAATCTTTAATAAACCAAATCCCTGCCTCTATAGAGGTACGTCAGCGGAAATGAAGGTGGATAGGCCACGCTCTTCGAAGGCCAAGTATAAACCTTAGTCGACTAGCGTTTCTTAGGAATCCACAGGGAAGAGGCCGTCTTGTTAGTACATCTGCTAGAACGTGGAGGATTTCAATTGATGTGTAATTCTTCTTCTTCTGTTATCCTTAACTCCCAGGGAAGCATAGGACCTCAGTGGTTTTATTCATCATAATATTCTTGCATAAATTAGGCACCTCCAAAATCCTAGTGTCAGCTGCCGTAGTAAGGGGATTTTTCGCATGTTAACCCCTTGGAGTAGTATATTCTGTAATATTGTTTCTTTGCATGCTTAAAACATCGTATGTGATAAGTCGATGGGTGATGAGTCCAAAGACACGAGCCACGTTTGTATAGCGAGCCGCTCGATCCGAGGCAGACGCCCGCTTGCAGCCGCAACTAACATGTTGAACAGACGCTGAATTTTGGTACTTTACAAAGTACAATTATCTAAAACCCTTAGACCAAATACGTTGGAGTGGCTCTAAGAAAACTTGCTCTCATATTAGCCCTAAACTAAACGAGTTGTTTACGTCATCTTCAACTAGGTTGCTCAGGTTACCAGGATATACCACTAGGAGGTTAGAGTGAGAATTAAATGCAGTTCTTATCTGGAAGCTGGACAGGCAACAATTGCACCCCATTACATCCCATCTCATGTAAAATTACAAACATGGAATGACGCTTGCCTGAAATCTCGCAAAAGAGTCCGATATTAAAGGATGGTTGAGGCCCTATGCACCACTTCGAGCCAAGGATAGCAGAGAGGACTCTATAAGTCCTCAAATCCACTGGACTTAATGAAGTAGGGTTTTTGGTACAGTTGGAAATGTGGATTATCATTATCAACTCACTTTAGTTATGATGATGCTGTGCTTCTGAATGACCTTCCCCTTTCTTATCTTAGTTTAGTTAAAACAAAGACTTCGTCTTTGCCATTTTTCTTGATTACTTTTCTCGGATAATGAGGTGTTGAGAAAGAACCCTTCCTCCAAAATTTTGGAGATGTCGACTTGACGTACATTTGTAATGACTTTGTTATATATCTAAACAACATTCTGGTATATAAAAACTATAACTCTCCTACGTATTATACACTTATAGAAAAATTACATTGTAAAATCATCACTGGTCGTTGTAAAATTAAAAACAAAGGGTATATAAATTTTTGATATCGCTGTTTTTATACCCTTCACCACCATAGGTGGAAAGGGCATTATAAGTTTGTGCAGATGTATGTAACGTATAGAAATATTCGTCTTAGACCCACGATTTAGCGATGTCAGTCAACCCGTCCGTCTGGCTGGACGGTTGGCTGGCTGGAGCCCCATCTAAACCATGTATTCAAAGTACAGGTCGCAATTCTAAAGATCGTCAAATTCGTCAAAATCGGTCCATTATTTTGGTACCTCCCATAGGTTCCACTCCCCGGAATTGATATTTTGGCCACAAATATCAATATTTTTGCATGAAATTTAAAACAAACACTGCTTATGTAAACCAAAATCACTGTACGAAATCGGTCCACATTTGACCATAGCTTATAAATCTGAAGATGATACGAATTTAGAGTTTCTTTTTCGCACACATTGTCAAAACTGTAATCAACTTGCCAAATTTTGAGATAATCGGTCCACATTTGACTCTACTTTCATATAAGTCCATATGACGGCATCAGCTTAAATATATAAGTTTTGAGAAAATATTTGTATAATGACAAAATTTAGCAAATATTTGTCTTATTTTTATTTATTTATTTAATAGAAAGTTACAAAATTTCTTACATACTAAGGAAACAAATATTGCACAGAAATGGCTTTGCCTTATATCTTAAATATTAACAAGGTTAGAAAAAAGTTAAGAAAAATACATATAAATATTTTTTATAATTTTGAAGGAAAACTATTAACAAAAACCTTCAATATGAAGAAAAAGAGAATACATGGATATCAAATAATTTTATAACATTAACGTAATGAAAAATTGGACTAAGTAACTAACAAATAGCAATAATATTAGTATAACCACAAATAAGTGGATTTTCGGAAAATCCACATTTTGCTTCAAAACGAGACTTGAAGCTATCAATACCTTCTAAAATAGTCTTTGTATTACTGATCAGATGTAATCTCGTGGTGGAAAAATGCTATGGTAATTTCAGAGCCATTTTTAAAATTTTGTTTTGCGCTATTTGCAGGCGTTTAATGTGAGTTTTAGCACAATTGCCCCACACAGGACAACCATAGAATAGTATAGCTTGGAAGATAGTTTTAATTATTAACATTTTATTAGAGTTACTGAGAATAGAGTTTCTGCTAATAAGTGGATATAAAATTCTTTTATATTTATTGACTTTATCAATAATATGGCATATATGTGAATTAAAAGTTAGTTTAGTATCTAGACAAATTCCTATATATTTTATATTATTGGACCAATTTATGCTAGACCCTGAAAGAGTAAGATTACTGTTAGGTAGATAACAAGGTTTTCTTTTTCTCGTGAAAAAGATGGCTTGCGTCTTATTAGGATTGATTTTTATCCTCCATTTAGTGTAGTACTCTTCAAGTCGGTTCAACGAGCACTGAATTTCAGTCAAAATATTCTGACTAAGTTCATGGGTGAAGTAAATTGCCAGATCATCAGCATAAGCGGCGAATTTACATGGACTAATTAGGGGCATATCAGCACAATAGATATTATATAAGATTGGTCCAAGAACAGAGCCTTGTGGTACACCTGCTGGAATACTGTCTTAGGTCAGAAAAGAATTATTTTATAGAGCAAAAGTTATTACAACACGTCCAGCGCACACGATTGCCAATTAACGACTGGAAAAAGAACCCCTTTGAACTTAGTGGTGAAGGGTATCGTATGGTCGGACTTGACCGAATATTTCACTTTCTTATTTGACGCCAAGTTATTAAAAATTGAAGTACCTAAAAAAATATTACTTAAACGAAGCCGTGCCACCATTAGGGTTAAGAGAAAAGTATTTTTTTTCTGGAAGAGGTCGGAGGTAAGTTTTCGAATTTATCCAACACAACTTATGTATCTTTTGTTACAGTTTGGAATTGATGATGAGGCGTCTCCTTCATCTAAAGTACAAAAAGGGCTTAATTATAACGAAAAATCTTCACTAACTCCTATGTTTAGTTGCTCTAAAAGCGGATTTATTTTGTCAAAGGTAAAATATTGTATTTAAAATAATTCAAGTAGAAATATGTCATGTTTTATTACTTAGTACCTGGGCGAACGAGCCTTTCTCGGAGCTTTATGATAAGTATTCTAAGCAAATTTTAAAATTTTCATATATTTTATTTTATAAATCAACTAACCAACTAAAATATATTTAGTGAAAAGACGGTACACAAATATCCAATAAAAAATAATTTTGAAATATTTTATTCATTTTGGCCTATCAACACATGATTTACAGTTCAATTCAATATGAATAATAATAATATGACTTAGAAACCTCCGTCGACTCATGCGCAAGAACTTTGCTAAAGACCATAGCCTGATCAAATCCACAATTAAGGATTTAAATCATTTTGAGTAATATTTAGTGGCTCCATCAGTCGGAAATTTATCATACCAACTAAGAAACCTTCGTCGGCTCATGCGTAACATCTTTACTAAAGAGCATAGCAAGATCAAATGCATAGCTTACGACTTAATTCCTTTTCAGTAATTTTAAGTAGCGCCACCTATCGGAAATTGTTCATACCAATTAAGAACCTTCGTCGGCTCATTCGCAAAAACTTTGCTAAAGATCATAGCAAGATCAAATGCACAGTTTACGATTTAATTAATTTTGAGTAATTTTCAGTGGCGTCACCTGTCGGAAATTAGTGATACTAACTTAAAAACCCTCGTCGTCTCATGCGCAACAACTTCAGCTAAAGATTATTGCATGAGCATAACATGGTTAAATGAATAGTTTACTATTCTATAAAGGACATACAGAAAGAAAAACATTAATTTGTTTAAAAGTTATAACATTACCAATTTGTTCCCCTTTTATCCCCTAATTTGGTACATATTTGGTACTTGGTACCAATTGTATTCGGTTCTTTTGATAAAAATGCAGTTAACATATTGTTCCCATTAATATTACTTCATGTGGTGTTAAGTTATCATTTTATCCCTTTTGTACCCATTTTGGCCCCCGATATCAAAAAAGTACCAAATATGTGTTCAATATTTTTTTCACATTTTTTTATATCATTAAAAATTTCTTATCTATATTGCTTGGTTCAAAAGATAAGAGTGGCTTGAAAATGGTATCAAAAAAACTATTTTCCTCCATTTTACCCCCTCACGGGCATAGCGGACACCTGTCCGCTTATTTTAACAGCTATTCAAAACATAATTTAAATTTTGTTTCTATGCCTATTACTTTAGTAGATATAGCATTTTCGATTTTTTCCCGTTTTTACCCTCTTAGAGGCAAAGGTTTAAAAAGTCCCTTCTTACTCGACCTATACATCAAAAAAGGTACCCACTGTCCAAATTTTATCAATATCGTTAGAGCCGTTTTCGAGATAGCCATTCTATATATATATATATATATATATATATATATATATAATATTATTGCTCGTTTAAGAATATAAGATAGGATAAGATAGGATTTGAAATCATTGTTAAATATATTTCTCTTTTTCGGAATGCAAATAAAAGTCTTGCAATAGCATATGAAGTGTTTTTAATTTGACCACGGAGTGTTTTTAAATTGAAAACAATATGTTTGGTACATATTAAAAACGAAGCTTTTTCATATCATCACTGCATGTTTACAATTTGAAAGCGAACCATTTTCACGGTTTACATTTTGTGTTGTAATATTGAAAAAAATCGTTTTCAATTTGTAAACATACGGTGTTAATTCACTATTGACCCGGAATGGTGTGAATTCAAACACGGATGTTTTAAATTTTTCTATGAGTGTATGTAATATAATAAAAGCATTCCCTTAAACTTCTGACATAGGGGTATCCCCAGTGGCATTTATTTTAAAATAAGAAACGCTACTTCCGTGTGAAATATATATCGTTAACTACTTAATGTAATTATGTTTTTGTCAGATAATAGAAATCATAATATTTATTATGGCGGCCGAATATTTCAAAATCCATTTGGATAATTATATAGTATCTAATGCCTTTTAATATTGGTAACAGAATCTTAAAATTGGAAATCAGATAAAAATACAAATATTATCTTTTATTTTAAGTTTGTTAAGAAAACAAAAGAACTGAGATTTTTGCCCTCGATAAAGTAAAAGAAATTCGTGTTGTGTTTTTCCCTTTATGTTAAAATATTATTTGAAACAACAAATATTGTTTGAATTGTGTATTTGAAAGTAATTATTGAAAATTGCTTACAGAGTCTTTACTTTACATGTTCTCACAGTTTTTAGGCAAATGAAAATTTTTTGCCTAATCATAAAAAATTGTATTGGATATGGGAAAAAGTAATTTGTGATTTAATATTAGTGATTGACTTTTTTTTGAGTTGTTCCTATTTAAATTGTTTGAATTTCATTTTAGTAAATCGAAAATATTTTTACTGGCAGCCAATAAAATAATATAAATGATTTTGTTTTAATTTGTTTATATTTAAATTGCATCAAATGGAGTATAAACGAGAAGGAATTTAATTTATCTTCATATAACCCAAAGTAGATTTTAGCGTTGAATTAATTTATCGTTACTTGTCTCCCATTAAAGTGGAGACTTTTCAAATTAACGGCATCCGAAAACAGCCGCCGCAAACAATTGAAGTGTTATGAAAATTTCAATTGAAATAATTATTGATATTCGGTGTGATGAATAGACAGAGAATTACGAGTAATAAAATAAAAATTAAATTGTCTTATCGTAAAAAGATACGATGATTTTGCTTTACATGTTTGGGGCCATGCAATTACGTTTAGTCTCATATATTTTTATTGTAAAAGGTCAATATTTTTATGATTCAATTTTGCAACAAAATTGGTAGCGATGAATCAACATACAAAATCATTTAAAAACAATTATTTATTAAAGTGTTGAAATTTAATTATTTATGATAAAGTGCGAGAAGTCGCACATAAATTTTGTTTAATTATAGGGTGTACTTATTTATTTATAGGGTACTGTAAAACTAAGGGAAAGGGTATTCATCAATCGAATCAGCTGAATGTGCAATATTCAGATTTTTTTTTGATTTATCATAACCGGATGAAAGAAAAGTTCTTAGGCTAAAGAAAAAAATCTTTTGAGAAAAAGATTTTTCATACAGACGGCGTTGAGAATTTTTTTAACCTGTTATGTCCTAGCGTGACCATATGGTAACACTCTCTACATCAGTAGTAACTCAGCATTTTCTTAGCGAGGATCACTGTTGCCATTTCAGCTATTTTCTCGTCAAATCTAGCGATTCAAGTTTAACTAGAAAAAACTTGATTTAGCTATTAGCGGGAAATCTAGCTATTTTTTTTATGGAGAGTTAAATTCTTGAAATAGGATGATGACTGATGCAGTAACACGGCATTTACACATGCAAGTGCAAGTGAAAAAAGGCTCAATACATTTATATTTTTTTACTAACACAATCACACTTCTGCAAGTTGTAGGTTCACTTGCAAGCGATTTTGATTGCCAGTGATTTTTTTACTTGCATGTCAGAAGAATACGTATACACAACTTGTAACAAGTCACCTACGTGTGTAAACGTACTGTAAATGCGTCGTTATACGTAAGGTAAAACATCCTGAATTGTAGATATTTACTAGATTTTATTTTTAAATGTTTATATATATTTATAGACACGGCTTGAAATTAAAATATGCTGGTTGCCACAAATAGGTACCAAAATCGGGTTTATTAAAAATAGGTACAAATTCTACTAATGACAAAAATGCTGATGGCTCCAAATCTTCAACTAAATATAAATTATGATTTCAGTTAAAATTAATTTTATTTGCTGATAAGAATTGAACACTTTTTAATTTGAATTACTTTTATATTGAACTAGCTGTACCCTGTGCGCTTTGCTGTGCTTTCAACTAAAATAAGTTTGAAGTTAAGACATTACACAAATATCCCATTAATTTTTAATCACTTTCGTCGGCTTATAACCTTCGTCGGCTTATACACAACAACTTTGCTAATTATAATAGAATGATCAAATGCCGAGTTTACGATTTAACTCATTTTGAGTAATTTTCAGTGGCGCCACCTATAGGTATTTGATCATAAAAACTTTGGCTCATGTGCAACAACTTTGCTTAAGATCATAGCATGATCAATTACATACATTTTTGAGCTTATTTAAATACATTTTTTTTAACAAAATAATAAATCGATAATCGAATATATGTAGCCCGCAAAATTTCACAAAAAAAATCAACTTATTTTTTGAACAGCTCTCGTATATGTTTGTTTTTTAATAAAATATATCAGCTAAACAAATTATTTTATTATCATATTTTGTAAGTTGCGGTAGTGCCTGGCGTTACCATTTTGTAACAGGCTTTCCTGGAATCTGTAGGACCGGGAAAAAAAAAATTATTATTACGAAAAGTTCTCCTCATGAGTAAGATTAAAATTTCATATTTATAACCTTCACCACCATAGGTGGAAAGGGTATTATAAGTTTGTGCTGATGTTTGTAAAGAATAGAAATATTTGTCTTAGACCCACCTTTTAGTATACCAATAGACTTAGAATCACTTTCTGAGTCGATTTAGCGATGTCCGTCCGTCTGGCTGGCTGGCTGGACCCCCACGTAAACCTTGTAATCAAACTACAGGTCGCAATTCTAAAGATAATTAAATGAAATTTGGCACAGATAATTTTTTTGATAATGGGACCATGGCTATTGAAATTGGTCAAAATCGGTCCATTATTTATGGTACCTCCCATAGGCCCCACTTCCCGGAATTGCTATATTGGCCACAAATATCAATATTTTTTCATGAAATTTAAAACAAATACTGCTTATGTAAACTTAAAGCACTGTACCAAATTTCGTTGAAATCGGTCCACATTTGACCATAGCTCCCATACAAATTCTTTTTCAAAAACGCACTAAATGATACAAAAAATCACTAAAACGCTCGTAAATCTAAAGATAATGAAAATTTTGAGTTTATTTTTTGCATACATAATTTTTGTAACAACTGTAATCAATTTGCTAAAAAAAAATTTTGAGTTTATTTTTTGCATACATAATTTTTGTAACAACTGTAATCAATTTGCTAAATTTCGAGATAATCGGTCCACATTTGACCCTAGCTCTCATATAAGTCCAAATGACGGAAACAGGTTGAATATATACGTTTTGTGAAAACGTTTGTATGATATCAAAATTTAGCAAATATTTGTCTTTATACAGGAAAAATAACACCTTTGACCTTAGTGGTGAAGGGTTTCGTATGGTCGGCTTGACCGACTATAGCGCTTTCTTACTTGTTTTTTTTTTAAGTTTTGTAAAAAAGAATTCTCGGACATAAGGGGTTAAACAGCTTGTGACTATTTAACTGTATCTTTTGTCTGTTATAAGCTGTCACTTTTAGCTTGCTTTAGAAAAAAAAATGCGCGAAATATTGTTAATATTTGTTTGATTGGGGTCAATTTTAATATGAAGCCCACAAAAGAACATTGTCGTCATATTTTACTTTATTATTTCCTTAAAGGAAGAACCGAAGCGCAGGTTGCTAAAAAGTTGCGTGATTTGTATGGTGATAAAGCCTTAAAAGAAGCACAGTGTCGAAGTTGGTTTGTCAGATTCCGTTCAGGAGATTTTTCACTAAAAGATAAGCCACGTTCAGGTCGGGCAAGTGAAATTGATGATGACGATATCAAGGCTTTAATCGAATCGGATCGTCATGTAACTGAATGAGAGATTGGAGAGAAGTTAGATATACCAACCGTTCATAACTATATATTTGATATTTGGGTACCACATGAATTGAAAGAAATTTATTTAACAAACCGTTTCAACGCTTGTGATATTTATGCACCTTAAACGCAATACATTACAGTTCCCACGACAGCAGTAATGACTTTAAAATCTTAGAATTTTCACTTTTTAGAAATCCCACTTCTGCGATATTACTAATAACTACACCATTAGCACGCAGACTATGTAGATGCAATAAATTTGGCTGTAGACCAAAAAGCTTAAATAATTCGACTACTTTAACGACAAAAGGCTCAGCTTTACTATTAAAAACAAGAAGTGACGCCTATTGGCTCTTTATTACCCCTTTTTAAAAGAAGATAGCGTACATATGCATTTTAAATATACAATTGTATAGGCAGTGGTCATAATTAAATAAGGTAGTTAAACCCTTGTATGATGCTTCGTTATTTTCGCTGATGGTTTTACCTTTTCCGAGATACTTATACCATAAGCTTGCCAGCAGAATATTGCGTCTTTTCACACATTAAAATCAGTTAATCGCGTACTCGACTAATGGTCGATGTATAATTATCAATCCATCTTGTCACATATCGACCTGAAAGTTAATTATGATATAACAGCTCCAAATACTGCTCAGAATTATCATTTCGTTGTTGGATTTAGTCAATTAAGCTCTAAAAATTCATTCAGGTAATGTTCAACACATTTCTTTGATATCTCAAATATTACGATCAACTTCGCTTTACGGTCATCTTAAATTATTTTAAGAACTTGTTGATGTTTTCGTCGGCTCCCACTACTTACTTACTTACTTATAAGTCTTTTATTTCAAACCTGTTGAAGTCAAAGGCCTAGCACATTTTAGAATTCCATGCGCTTCCATCTTGTGCGCATATTCTCCAGTTTCGTAGTCTAAGGTTTTAAACATCCCTTACTGGATGTTTCCATCAAAGATTTGGACGTCCTCTTCTATGAGATATCTCTTAATCATTTTCAAACATTTTTATTGCTGGAGAATCTTCATCCATTCCCACAAAAATGTCCTAGCCAACGCAGCCGCTGCTGGTTAATGCGTTTAATTAAATCGATGTCAACGCATAACTCATACAGCTCATGGTTCATTTGATGTCGATATTCATTGTTGACGCAGACTGGTCCAACGATTTTTCGTAGAATCTTCCTCTCAAAAACTCCATCTGCCTGTGCAAGTACCCATGATACAGCACCATCTAATAACAAGGGTAGTAAAATCGTTTTATAGAGCGTGGTTTTAGTTCTTACAGAGTGAGCTATATTTTTTCTCTACCTGTTTAGGCCAAAATAGCATCTGTTGGCAAGTATGACTCTACGATTGATTTCGAAACATATGTCGTTATTATTGTTGACGGCTGTACCAAGCTAAAGAAATTATTTTCAACCTCGAAGCTTTAATTCTCATGTGGTCCAATTCTTGAGGACTGGCTTCTTGTAGAAACCATCAGTTTTATTTTTGATTCATTAACAACTAGATTTATTTTATTGTTGGAAATATTGAAGAGATCGCATGATAAACTATAGCATTGCAGAATCCAGAACTTGTTTCGCTTAGATGTTCTCCAGAATTTGACGTAGTGTAAAGATATAAAGTATATAATTTATTTTGGGTTTTACCCTTTCATACGGTATGTTCGATAGAATCTTATATACAACTGGCTGATTTTACCTGGGTTGGTAGTTTTTAACTTATTACTGTATTAACACTTTCTTTAAAAATTAACAATTATGAAATATTTTTATTAATTTTTAATTGAATACTTTATTAATGTATTTGCATATATACTTAATTGACTGTTGTGAATGGCAGTACTCCTCATTAATGAGTGCTTTAAACGTTTTCGAAAACAAATGGGTCCATAAATATTAAACAACATACAGACAACAGGCGCGAACATTTTTTTAATTCTTATAGATTATCGAAAAACTATCAAACAATCGTGAAACAACTATCAAACAATCATCAAACAACCATCAATTGTTAAAAAATCATCAAACTACTGTCATAAAATCGCTAGTTAATCGTGAAACAATTATCAAACAATCAATAAAAATCTTCAAACAGTCATCAGTCAATGAATCATCATAGAACTGTCAAACAATCGTCAAACAACTATCAAATAATTATGAAAAATCTTCAAACAACCGTCAGTCAAACTTTTATCAAACACCAATCATATTACCAATATTCGTGCATCCGTTTTCCTATTTTAGATAAATCAAAAAAGAGGTCGTAAAAGTGGGCATGGTAAATTTTTCTTAATGTAGAGTCCTAACTTAGACTAAAAAAAATATTTAGAAAGAAAAAATGTCTTCATTGGTCTTACCGTTCTCAAGATGTACAATTTTAAAGAAAATGGGAACTTTATTCCCATTTTTCAATTCCCAGGTCCTCGTTGGTCCATTTTCAAAAAATTCAAAAAGCGAAAAACTATCCTATGGTATAAAAATATCCACATTTAAAACTTTAATTAATTGGGTTTTCATCTTATCATCCATATTTGTCATTTTTAATATTTGACTTATATGGGAGGGTTCACGCCCATTTGAGATTTCCAAAAAAAAACATAGCCTATTTTACCCACCGGTAAATCCTTATATATCGTAAAAATTAAAGAAAAATCGGTCGGCTCGGTCATCCATATTTGTCATTTTTAATATTTCACTTATGTATATGGGAGGGGCCACGCTCACTTGAGATTTAAAAAAAACTTAGCCTATTTTAAACACCAGTCACACCTTACCATACTGTCAAAATTTCAAAAAAAATCGGTCCACTCTGTCATTCATATTTCACATTTTCAATATTTCAAAAAAAAAAAATCTTGCCTATTCTAACCACTGGTCACACCTTACCACACTGTCGATATTTCAGAAAAATCGGTCGGTTTTATCATTCATATTTGTAATTTTTAATATCTGATTTATATGGGAGGGGTCACGCCTACTTCATATTTCAAAAAAAAAAATCTTTCCTATTTTATCAATCGGCCACACCTTAACATCAAAATTTCAGAAAAATCGGGACTCTCGGTCACCTATATTTGTCATTTTTAATATATGAGTTATATGAGAGGGGTCACGCCCACTTGAGATTTCAAAAACAACCTAGCCTATCTTAACCACCGGTCACACCATACCAAACTGTCAAAATTTCAGAAAATCGGTCCGCTAGTTTCGGAGATACTTCCCAACAAACAACATACAAACAGACAAACAAAAGCGAACATTTTTTTATAGATATAGATTGAAAGGAGGCTTATACCTCTATAATTGACACATACAATTTTGTATGGCTCAACCACTTCGATATTTGATATTATTGTACATTGGACTTGTGTTGTGTTAGTCAAACTACTGCCTTTTGAAGGATGTCTTAGAGTGGATTTTTCTTCTGTATTTACACGACAACAACTTTCTTTAGGGAGAAATAGTTAGAAATAGTTAGTTTCATCGCAAGTAGAGATAGAACACTAGATAGAACACCTTGTGGTGGTCCATATTTTTCCAATGATCTATCTCTCTCTTCAATATTGCTATAGAATTCGTCATAACACTTATATTAAACCTTTGTCAATCATTTACTTTAGATACCCTTGAAATATAATGCCTATTTCCAAGAATTTAGAGCACAAATCTAGTTAAGTCATGTGAGCTACATTTGAATACTTTCGTTTAATAATAAATTGCCATAAATAATTCATTTATTAAATCAAATGTAATAAATCAATCTAACATTCAGTCCACAAACTCATAATTGTACCATTAAAACCACAATTTTATGGCATCATTTTGTATATCTCACGTTTTTTCCTTCAATGCAAAAAATTCAAGAATTGAAAACCCAATTCGAAATTATTGAGCATGACAAATTAATGATTTTTATTGAAATCACAAAACACTACAAAATATTTGAAAATGTCAAATGCATTTAAATGAAATATTTAGTGTTTCATTTCATAAACTCTTTAAATTTATTTTAACATTTTCAAGGCTTCTTTGGCAACAAAGTACACGACACTTTACACTCACTAATGAACCCATAAAAATCATAAATAATGTCATAATTAAAATTGGCGGTCGACTATAAACTCGAAATTCAAATGGGAAATCTACCAGAAAAAAAATATGCCAATAATACGAAATGCTTAAACATAAAATATTTGTCAAGTTTATTGGGATAAACATGTACGAGTACTCGGATTGTCTGGCTGTTTTGGAAATCTGTCTGTCTGTTTGATCATATGGGTTTGGTTTTTGTTTTTTGACGGAACCACCTACATTCAAATTTTAACTAATATCAAATTAAAGTATAGGACACACAGTCTGGGAGAGGGATTGGAGACCAAATGTTTTGACCAAAACAACTTTATTTACTTTATTAGATTTTAATAATGAATTAATAATTCTGTCATCGTGGTGGGATCGAAAATTTGCTAAGAAATATTTATTAATGCAAAATGGAAAAAAAAAATAAAATTTGAAACTCTTTTTCAAACGATTGGCTATGTTCGACTTCATTGTGACCTTCTTAGTAGATAAAGAAATCCTTAGCAAATAAAGCCATATTGAACATTTCTTAGTTACTTAATTCCAAAATATTTTTTTAATAAAAAAATATTAAATATTTATACAAATAAATACTTTTTATACCCACCATCAAAAAGAATGGGGGGTATATTGAGATTGTCATTCCGTTTGTAATTTCCTTAATATTGGCTCAATAATCAAAAACGATATATATATTCTGAATCCTTATGAAATTCTAAGACGATTGAGCGATATCCATGTCGATATCCTGTCTGTCTGATGAAATCACGATAACGCCTAAACGAAAGGAGCTAGCTCACTAAAACTTAGTAAAAACATTCTTCATCTCTGAGAAAATTTTGGTATTGAAATTGGCCAAAATCGGTTAACATTTGACCATAGCTCCCGTACAACCATGCCTACGCTAATCGCTTATTTGATAATAAATAGCAAACTATAATAGCTATGATGATAACATTTGGCATATACATATAAAATTTCATCAAAATCGGTTCACATTTAGTCATAGCTCCCATACAGACAAAAATTTCATCTAAAATACACTTAAATGCTAATAAATATAAAACTATAACAGATATAACCACTAAATTTAGCACGAGGAGGTCTAATATCAATGCCAACAAGTGTGCAAAATTTTGTCACAATCGGTCACCATTTGACCATAGCTCCCATATAAAAAACTTACGGAAACACAAAAATACAAAAAGAAAAGGGGGTTTATGTCCTTCTGTCCGTCAAGTAAAAGCGCTATAGCGCCTTAACGAAAAGGGCTACAGCAACAAAATTTTACACAAGTAAGTCTTATGTGAATGCCAGCCAGTGTACGGTTTATGCCCGTCTTTCCGTCAGAGAAAAGCGCTATAGCTCCTTAACTACAAGAGCTAGAGAGACAAAATTTTAGCAAAAGTATTTTCGATATGTTATAGAAATTGTGTGCTGAAAATGGGTAAAATCGTTTCACATTTAATTAGAGCTCCCATATAACCCTGCCCCGGGAATCACATATATGCTGATAAATTAAATAAAATTGTAAAATCTATGACTACTAAATTTAGAACAGAGAAGTTTTATGCAACTTTCAGTCAGTATGTGAAATTTTATAGGAATCGGTCCCTTTTTGACCATAGCTTTCATATAAAAACCGCTCCCGGTAACCACTAAAATGCCACAAATGCCAGTTAAAAGCTATTAATGTACTATAAACTATGTAAGCTATGGCCACAAAATTTTGCACAAATAAACTTTATATTAATACAATCCAGTATAAAAAATGCTTTTTAAAATCGACCTGAGAAAAAAGTAAAATTTCCTAATATCAAGAAAGCTAGTTAGTAAATTTGATAATATTTTGACAAAACCATAGAATTGTAAATCTTGCCTTACTTTAGAATTTTAGTATTCTTAAGTATTAATCAAATTATTGTGTTTGCAATAAAAGTAAAAAATCGGGTATTTTGATTGAGCTCAAATTTTCAAGAGATTTTTTGTTTAGCATTTCGAACAAATCTGGGGGTCGGCCGCATACGTTTAGAGAAAGACTGAAATAAGAGGGTCTCTTAAAATAATCGCTTTTAGTCTGAAATATACCTATTTATCGCAGAAAATCATAAATTTGTGTAGGGTTTTCCAAAATTTCTTCAACATTAACATATAACACATGCTTGGTTGGGTATAACCGAATGTGCAATCATTAATAAGTATTTAATAATGATCTTTATTTATTTGGCATTTTGTTATTTGGTTGATCGCACAGAATACTCGCAATATGAGGGCGCCTCATCTTGTGCATTCCGAAGACAACCTGCTGAAATATTAACGTTTATTTGTGCGAAACGTCTCATAAAACGTCTTTTAATTTCAATTTTCTGTTTCATCTTTTTCTCCTCTTTCGTTTGCAACATTTTTATCCCAAATGCATGAGAATCAAAATCCAAACAATATTGATATAACTTTATTACGACCATAACCAGAAACAAATCCAAGGGGTGCTACCAAAATTTCATTTTGCATAAAAACGTGAAATCAATTATTAATTTTGAAAATGTTTAGCATGCAACTGTTTGCAAATGTGTGTGGCATTTCCCAGCAAAAAAAAAAAATGTTTAATAATAACCAGTTGTTAAAAACACATTATTTTGTAAATTTAATATTTATACTCTTAATTACCTTGTCTGGAACTAAATGCCACTGTAGTTTAGTAAACATGTGATTTTCTATGTGAAATAGGTTTATTGTTTACTTCAAATGTTAATTTCGAACTTTAACAAACACAAATAATGAGTTTTTCACCTAAAAAGTAAGGAGTTACAATTTTATATTTAAATTATTATAGTTAGGCCGCATCTGACCAAAAAAACTGTTTACTGGGTTTTTTGTCTTAAAAACAACATAGAAATTCATGAGCAATATGAACCAGAAATTCTTAAAAAAAATTATGCTAGAAACTAATAACATTATTTCATTGAAAATACTATGAATCATATTATGAAATAATACAATAATCATAATATTTAAAATGCCACAAATATGGTCATATAACCACAAGAGTAATTCCCAGAAAATTGGCCATATTATAGATTTTTATTGCTGTGATAGCTTTAAGATTAATAATTTAATTCAATTATGCTGCATTGTGCACGCTACAATCATCACAAATTATTGAATCATAATTTGATATTTCAAACTTGTCAAGAAATGGTACTAAAGATAGTTTAGTTTGGTATAACTTAACCTAATCAGTCTGGCAATTAGTTGAAGTCCATTGTAAGCTATGATGAAACTGTTCTATATATACAGTCACACAGATAATTATATGTACAGAGAAGTTTTAAGAGGTTTTGAAGAAATACGTGAACTGATAATAAGGTTAAGAAAAGAAGGAAATTCTTTGAATTGAATTGCCAAAACTGTCGGGCGTGCTAAGTCAACAGTTTAAACAATTTTACAAAGCCTAAAACTGGTCGGCCAAAAAAAATTTCTTCAAAGATGGCCCGGTACAATACCTTTTATTATTGTGGTCTTCCATATTATATCAATACAGACAATACGGACGAAATTTGGCATAGTGATTTCTATTTATAAAAGTAACATTTTTTATAATACTTAAATACTATTAGATGAACAGGTAGTCAGAATGTATATTCAGTAGCCAATATTTCATAAACTAGAGATTATTTGCTATTATAAAATCCGAAACTAATAAAATAAAAAAAAATACTTTAAGTCCTAATTTGTGCCAATTAATAACCCTACTTACTTACTTACTTAAATGGCCTATATTTCAACCTGTTAAGGTCAAAGACCGACCAAATTTTAGAATTCCATGCCCTTCGATCTGTGCGCATATTCTCCAATTTCGTAGGCCAAGCTTTAAACAATTTTCCTCCACTTGGTCTTTTCATTGAAGTTTCGGACGTCCTCTTTTAACATTAGAGGGGTTTTTATTCTAAATTTAGCTATTTCATAGTAATTGTTTTTTTTTCTAGGAGTGGGTTACTAGTCCTACGTTCTAACCCATAGTTTTTATCGTTCTTATAGGAGAACTTGTGACACATGTTAGATCACTACATTAACTAGTGTTAACGTAGTTACCCGGATGATAACACGAGGAAGTCAGTGTCCACAGTTGAGAAGAAGAATAACGAAGATAAGTCTGGGCTTACCAAGTTAAGACCAATCAGAACCGTTGCTTGATATCCAACATCCCGTACAGCGTTACCGCTGACAAATTTGAAAAAGTCGCAAAAATAGTCGCTTTTTACAAAAAAAGTCGCACAAAAAGTCACTTTCAATAAAAAAAGAAGTCGCACACTTTTTTTATAACATTTTTTTTTTAACAATGAACAAAAGACTATAAAGCAATTCATACTTAAAAAGATATTATATATAGGCAAAAATCAAACAGTTTTAATTCCTATAAAACAGACTTTCAACTCGAATAATTTTTGTACTCTTAAGTGTTCGGAAAATCTAATTACAGATTTGAACTCCTAAGTCTAGAGGTATACTGAAAGCAAAATCTTAGTAGCGCAAGTTTCCACTTCTAAGCGTAATTGGCGTGCAAATTTCAAAAACGTAAAAAATCGAATGAAGCATTTATGTTCTTTTCATATTTCGTCTTTTTTTTTCGTTTCATTTGGACCCAGTCGTTATTTTATGATATAGACACCATACTTGGGGATGAATTCATTCCTCTAAATTTTAATTTCGTCATTCAAATACTACTTAATGGCTGCCAAAATATAATCACGTTTTCGCCACTCTTAAATTTTGTTCGCATATTTTTCGGCCCCCTCAATGAATTCCTAAAAAATAGATAAGGATTGGTAGATCTTTCAGTTGTCCATCGTTTGATATATATCTCAATTATGTTCTCCATGTTGATATAACATACGACAAATATGTATAAAAATTCCAAACTACCTCGTAAACTGAATTTTTGCCATTTAACACCTAAAAGCAAAAGCGCACCAAAAAATATTTTTTTCTAAAATTGTATGAAGATTTTGAAAATCGTGCAAAATATTATATATTGCTATTAATGGTTTTAGATAGCAAACTGAGACCAAAGTGATGGCATTTATACTTAAGTTACAATAATTTTATGGAATTTTCGTTGAGATATTAAATATGGACTAAAAATAAAAAATAAAAAGTCGCACAAAACTCGAAAAAGTGGCAAAAAAGGGCCATGGAAGAAAAGTCGCAGGTTGCGTCGCAGGCCACCTAAAAAGTCGCAAATTGCGACTTTAGTCGCATAACTGTAACGCTGATCCCGTACATCGCATAAAAAGAAAATTTTCATAGCTTAAGTTTAATAAAAAACTTAATAATGAAGCAGGGTTGCTACCGATCGTTTTAAAACAGTATTTGGCTATTCTCTCAGCATAATTTCTTATCTATACCAGGGTCAATAGGTGATCATTTTTCTTCATCATTCGGGTCACACACTTGCATATATATGACCCGGTCTATGAAAAGGGAAAAGGTGACTTATGACTCATAAACAAAATTATGTAAAATTAGCTAATGTTTCGAAATTTTGTTTTTGAGTCATAAGCCACCTTTTCATAGACCGGGTCACATATAGGTAAATATATTGATTTATTTGCCGGGCACAATCACATAGCGCAACTGATTAATGAACTAACCAGTGTTGCCACGACAAAATTATTTTTGTAACCAAATTTTCAGATAAAAATAACCAAATTGTGAAAAAAGTAACCAAAATTTTAAATGTCGATATCTTTAAATTAACTTGCCATATAAGAAACGGCAATAAGAAACACGTTTCACCCCAATACTGAAGTACATAAAAATTGAATTCATAGAAATTTTCTGACATGACGCAAAAGTTCAGACCAAACAGTTCTATAGGAAAATGAGAGCTTTCTTATGTCAACGTAGAAGAGTTTTATGGTATAATAAGCCCTCAAACAAGCTTATAATCTTGATTTCAGTCATTGAATACAAATAATTTACACTTAAATGCAAAAAAAACTGCTATACATAAATTCTTAGAAAAATTTTGTCTGCTGAATCTGAAAATGATTTCAGTTTTTTCTAGTTGGCTCTAGTTTTCGGAATATAAAAAAATAGATTTTTGGAAACACTTCATTTTTTTATTCTTCTATTTTTTATAATTTTCTTAATAAAAATTTTTTTTGAAAAAAATTGTTTTCTGTGTAAATTCCTCGATATCTCTAAAACGATAAAGAAAAATGTGAGAAGGACTTAAAGATTCTTATAAGCTCAATATAGCCAGCTGTTTTTGAGTTATATTAGTGCTATTCCAAAAACCACCTTTTCAGAAAATAAATGATATCTGAAAAACTAGACTCAACTCGGAATAACCAATAAAACTTTTGGATTTTACAGACCAAAGTCATCTAGAAATCTCGTGCCGCAAAATCTTGTTGACCTGTGTAATTAAAACATCAAATATTTGTATTCAATGACGTATATAAATCAAGCATCACTGAGATCATATGTGGTCCATTTTTCCAAAACCTCTTTGGTTTCTTTAAAACATACATGTGCCACTAACGAAAAGATCTGTGTAAAATTTGATGATTTTATGAAATGTCGATTTTGAAGAAAATGTTCATTTCACTTTTATAAACATTATAAAAAAAATGTAACCAAAATGAAAAAAATGTACACATGTACACACTATGGAAAAAAGTAACCAATTTTGGTTAGAAGTACACAAAACGGCAACGCTGGAACTAACACATATTTAAAAGTATTAAAGCCCTTGATCTTCTCCTTACTTCACACCCCGACTAGAGCGAAGGCAGTTTCTCTTCGTTATATTTCAAAAAAAAAAAAAAAAAAATCCACTAAACATTTCACTTTCTTGAAAAAGGTCGTTGGGGTGAGGTCAACGAACTTAAATTCCCCGGCAATAATGTCAGTACCTCGACTAAAATGTTATCTAAAATTATTAAGCAGGGAATGAAAATGTTTATCCAGGTAAAAATATTTAGATTAAACCCAAACTAAAAACTTGGCTCAATTAGACGTGCAAACAGATTCTGAGAGGAAGCTTTCCGTAACTGGCGTAGTACCAAAATCCATTTACTGATTTTCAACGTCTTCGTAATAAAGTTATTGCTGCCTAATGGGGAGTTAAGAGTTTACAGTTATTCGTTTAATTAGTTAAGAATAATGATAGTTTTACAATTTATTCTCTTTTAAAGGATGTTAAATATAATTTAGCTCAATTACATTGCTCGGAAAGCGATTCAGAGGTAATCGGTACTCTAAAAGGTGGATGTCAAACTAAGGGTGTTATTCTGTCAGATGTTGGATAGTAAGATTAAATTAATCGATATTTGAACATCACGAACTTCAATATAGAGTACAAGATTCATTGCAGAGGAAATTGTACATACCTGTTCAGTTTTATAAAGATAAGAAGAATTCAAAATATTTTTGAAATCAGTCGATTCCTGCCTTGGACCTCTATTTTTTCACCTATTTTTCTTCTCAATGTACAAGTCGCAATTCTAAACAGAAATTGATGAAATTCGTTCGGCACACGTCTATTAGTTGACCAAAAAAGGACTCCGTCGACTCCCAGGCATATCTGCCTTGGAATTACGCTTAAATGAAATAATGTGTAACAATTTACGTGACTTTCTTTAGAAAGTTTTGAACTTTGTTCCACGATCGTTAAAATATCGGTGAACTTTTTTGCTCAATCTAAATAAGAGACTTTCGACTTTCTCGTGGTTATAGTGGGAGCACCGAGCAAAACGGAGCCAACTTAATTTTTTGTCCAAAGAAAACCGAAAACTCTAAATTTTGTAGGGCTTTTTTGATTTCCTGATATCTCCTAAACTAATTACGAAATTAAGTTAGTTTCTTCTGCAGACTAAAACCAAGATTAAACCTATGAAACTATATTCTTTGCATGAGCTACTGAGTTTGAGGGAAAATTCCATTACTTTTCGTTTTAGAACATTAAGCACATTTCAATACATTTTTTATAAAAAATACTATAACTCTTTCGTGAAAACAAGTATTAATCCTTAATATCTAGACTCTTTCCAAAATCGGTGGTCAAAAAATGTTTTTTTTGCAGCAGAAATAAATTGCCAAATTTCCAGCAAATCGGTCCACATTTGACCATAGCTCCTATATAAGCGCCAATGACTTAAATATATATGTACGTTTTGAGAAAATTTGTGTGTGATGGCAAGAAAAAGAAAAGGAATTTGACCTCGGTGATGAAAGGCATCATATGGTCGGGCTTATCTGACTACACCAATATCACAGTTATTTATTATATTTTCTAAGGCTGATCCTCCTTCATCTCTAATAACTCATATTCCACATCCTTTTTGACAACAAGAACAATTTCAGAAATTGAAATTTTATTAATAAAATGTAACAAAAAAAAAAAAAACGAAAGAAAAAAATTTTAAAAAAGATCAGTAGAAAAAATCAAAGAATTGAATTTTCAAACAGACGAAATTGAAGCACCGAGAGCCACATTTGCCCACCGTCGATTTATATTAAAGCTTATTGCCAAAATATCACAATACCTCAAATATTTCGAATTTAAATTCTAAATTTATGTACAATTGGGTTTTAAAAAATGCATTGTCTAAATATGTACATTAGGGTGGCTCGTTTTTTGGCTTTTATCTCTGATCGACTTCTACACTCAGGAAATTATTACAGTAACTGATTGTATGTTGTTTAGGAATTTTTCGGTTATGTTGTTTTCAAATGAATATTCATTTAAATTTACATGAAAATTGATTTTTAACATATTTATACATTTGTTTAAAAAACAACCTACAAAAAAATACTGAAAATCCGTAACATTTGAAAATATCAGTTGTTTAGTTTTTATATATTTTTTCAATTATTGTATCAAATATAATTCGTATTAGTTTAATTATTGTTTTTCCTTAAGTATCTTAGGTTTGCTTACTGAAGAAACTTTTTATAATACTGGCCGCCTATCACGGGGTATGGCCTAAGCAAACAATAAACTTTGTTTTGTCTGTTTGGTTTTTTGATGCCTTAAAGGATATACCCTTTTTATGGTTTCGTCTTTTATATTACGTTAATTACAAAAACACATGAAAATTGTCCGTTTTATGGAAATTTTATATAGTTTTTTACCATTCAATTTTTTAAAAATAAATGAAAGTTTCCGTTTTTTATAATAAAAATGTAGTTTAAATTTTTGTCAGTAATTTTTTTTGAAAACAACTGAATATTCCGTTTTTAAAACTGAAAATGTAGTTTAAATATTTGTCAGTTAAATTTAAATGAAATATTTATTGAATTTGAATGAAAAATCAGTTGACCGGTTTTTAAATGAATATTCAGTCATTTCAAATTACATTTTAAGTTAATTTTACTTACATAATATTCTGAGTGTAATAGTGAAATTATTTGGCCAAATTATGTCAATCGGAAGTGTGCAAAATATTATTGATTTATTTTTAGGATACGAGCCCGCGCAACGGGCCCAAAGTTTTTGAGCCCATTTGTGTGGGGAAAACTGAGAGTACTTTTTCTTTAATTTTTTGAAAATTTTGTTAAACAAATATTACAAATTTGAATTTCTCTCAATATTGTTTTAAAAAACTCAAAAAAATTGAGGTCGATATGTCAAACCATTTTCCCGTACCTTGCGTTCGAATTAGACGAATTTTGCAAAAAAGTAATTTTTTGCTCATAATTTGAGTAAATGCTTCATAAATCTTATTTATGTACAATTTTAATAATGTTTATATAGAATAAAATTATCCATACTATGGAAAATATAAACGGGTTCTTTGTTTTAAAAATTAGGTAAACCTTTTTTTCCGGAGTCAAAGATGAAAAATTAGATTTTCTGTATTTTTTGTTTGTTTTTTAAATACATAATATTATTAATTTATTGCTGAATTTTAATAAATATACTTAAAAGTAATTATAAGTATTTTTTTTTGAGTTTTATTGTCTTTTTTGAGGCCCTATGCTCCACTGGGAGTCAAGGATAACAGAAGAAGAATTGTCTTTTTTATCTATTTTAACACACAATATTTGAACCGCCGTGGTATAGCAGGTAAGTCATCCGCCTAACATATCAGAGGCCCAAGTTCGATCCCTGGCCAGACTCACTTAATAAAAATAAATTTTCAAAAAGCGGCGGTTCACCTCATAACTCAGCTAGCCACTGGTTATTGAGTATTAGGCTATGTAAAACTTCTCTAACTAATGCATTTGGCGTTCGGAGCCGGCGTTAAAACGTAGGTCCCTTTCAATGAGTCTAAAAATAGAATCGGATGCAGCTCATTGTCTGAGAGAAGTACCCCTTGTTCCAATTGGAATGTTGTCGGGGAATTATATATATATTTGTTTAACAAAATTTTCAAAAAAATAAAAAATGCGTTTCGAAACCCACCTGGGAAAAATGACCCATTTTCGATTATGAAAAAAACTAAGTAAATATTATTATATTTTAACAAAATTAAACTATGAAGTACTTACAAGTCTTGAAATGATAAATAATGTCTTACTTTGCGAGTTTTTGTCCAAAGTAGTTTTTTCTTGCGGTGTATCCTTAGGCGTATTGTCAAGTTGTCAACTTCAAAACTGTTTTATGGATTTTAAATATTGATAACTTCAATTAAAGCTGTATAAGTTTACTTTTAGATTCCATTATCTTTTTTCTTAAAAATAAATTGTAAATGATCGAAATGTAGCAAAAACTGCAAGTACTCTCAGTTTTCCCCACACAAATGGGCTCAAATACTTTGGGACCGTTGCGCGGGCTCGTATCCTAAAAATAAATCAATAATATTTTGTACACTTTCGATTGACATTGTTTGGCCACATAATTTCACTATTAGAAGTCGATCAGAGACAAAAGCCAAAAAACGACCCACCCTAATGTACATAATTGACCATTACGAGGCAATCATATGATAATCCCCATCAAAGTAGTGAAATATACTGTTCATTACTGCATGCATTATTATTATGTAAGTTAGTACATAAATAAACACAAACAGTTTCCATTTAGATAAATTTTTCTTATGCCTGCCGAGAACTAAATTCCGCACTACAAAAATATTATAATTCTGAAAAAATCAATACAAATGTATGGAATTCTTAAAGATATTCAAAATAAAATTTATTGTTATTGCCCAATGGTCAATATTAATTACGTTGTAAATTATTTGTGTTATATTCGTAGTTGTCTTATTACAAAATAGCCCATTTTTTTGCTTTTGAATATTCAGTATAAATTATTCGAACATAACAAATAGTTTTATGAGCACGAGTATCAAATAAACTAAACGAATGTAACTGAAAAAAAAATATGGACCAAAATAAAAATATGGTCTATAATTAGACAATTTCCACAAAATTAGGAGCATAAATAAGATATGAAGAAAACTAAATCTTGACGTCGGTGGATTGTTTAATTATTGAGGCCCTCGTCTGGTCGTTGAGAGTATTTTTGCTGCATCGAATAGTTTTATTTTCTGATTTTGTAAGAAAAAGCTGGAGAAATAGTGAAATTTAATTATTTTGTTTGTTCTACTTAGATATAAATATTCCTAAATAGGTTTTTCTTTTCGGCCTTAGCCGTTATTCGTACATACATAGATACATACATACATACATACATATGTTTGTATTTAGATCATTAATAATATCATTAGAAAGTTTACAGAAATGTCTCGCTGTGATGAATGTGCATTGGATTGTCTCTTGACCCCTTTGTGTCAATAAATTCCAATAAATCTGGATACAATTTAAATATGTTAATCCTTTTCTTAAGATTTTTGTATGGATTTGTAAGGAGTGATTAAGATTTAGATTTAAAAACAAAAACGACATCTAAGTACTTTAAATGATTTACAACTGCTTCTGTGTGACACACTTCAAGCGATCACTCACTCACTCAATCTATTGTCAACTGCCAATAAAATAGTGCCACTTACATACATATTTATATTTGGAACAATGGCAAATTGTAAATCCCTATAGCGACATATATACTTATATGGCTGTAATCAGTTCTAGTTAATAAAGTAATCGTAATTCTCCGTAGACCACTTGAGAATCACACCCTTTATTTATTGTATGTTAGTCACAAAACAAAACAGGTAACATTTACTCGAAATAGTAGTTAAAATAAAAAAAAATCGCAAATTTCGAATATATTTTCTCAAGAATAATTATTTTTATAATTTTGACCAAAATTCGCTATTAAATTCATAACATTCCGTAATTTTGTCATGAAAAATCAAAATTTTTACATTTGACCCCGATGAAAAAAGGGTTAAGCTTACCCAATATCAAAGAAAGAAACAAAACTCTAGTAAAACTTATCATACATCTACTCAAATTATACCAAAAAAATTAGCTTTTTCGCGAAATTCGTCGATTTCATATAACAGGTACGGCAATTTTTTTGGATTCCATTATATCTGTCTGTTTTCGTGCGGATTAAAAATTTTGAAATTTTGAGTATTTGTTTAACTAAATTTTCTAAAACTTAAAAAGTGAGTTTTAAAACGGTCATTAAAAAAGTGTCATTTTCCAGTATAAAAAATATGTAAATTTGATTATATTTTAATAAAATTAAACTATTTATTCGGTAGTTACAAGACTCAAAATATTAAAACGTGTATTAGTTTGTTATTTATGTTTTATAAAGTAGATTTTGTTGCTAAATACATATCATGTTGAGAAGGACATACATTTTCTGGGGGAAATAACTCCAAAGCTATTGCGTAAATTCTTGATTTTAATGACTATAAGGAAAGCTATTTTAAATATCTTCTACACCCCATTATATTTTTTGACAAAAACATATTTTAATTGATTGAAATTAAACTAAAACCGAAAAATTCCCATTTTTCCCATGCAAATGGGTCCTAGAAATAAATGTCTTGTGGGCCACCTCAGGACATTTACCTAGGAAGACAATTTTTTTCTGAGGACCTTAGGATATAGAGCATCGATGTTTAACCCAGGCGTATTGAATTTTAAAAAAGATGTTATTGAGGGATCGTTCAAACAAGTCTCGAGTACCTTGCCAGCCTCAAGTCCTAGGGGTAAAGCTATGGGCAACGTTCGCAGGAACTAATAATTCTAACAACAAGTAAGAGATATTCGGCTATGCCGAACCTAAAATACCCTTCACCAATGGTGTTACAAAAGTAAAGAGGAAGAGTTTTTGGTCAATTATAAGTATGTATGTTCCTCTATAAGTGATAAGGTAGTAAAGTAAACATGTTTTTTTCTTAATTTTTTTAAAAAGTTTTCGAAAACATAAAAATCTTTTAGATCAGACGTAATTGGCGAAAGGTATACGGACCCAAAGGTTCTATATACCCGAGGTAGGCAACTTTCTCCACTGTGCTACCGACAAATACGTTCTTAAACATTGATCTAAAAGCCTCACACCTCTTCTCTTGACGTTCCAAATTTGCTGAGTTAATACCACTGTGCACCATTAACTTTATTTGCACACATTACTCTCTAATACTCCAATATTTAGCTTAAAATTGCTATGATAGTCAAAGTTTTCAGAGCTTTTAAAGGCTATGTATTATAGCTTGACGTACGTGTTTAGTATCATTGAATCAGGAAAGACCAGGAGATGAACAGTATGTAAAAATCTTTTTTAATTGCGTTAATCTTTTTACACTTTGTATCGTAAAACAAAAAATATTATTTTTCTACTTTTTTAAGGAAAATAATTTTAATACTTTTTGATATTTGATACTTTGTAGAAATGACATGGATAAAGATATCACAATGAAATTTTGTAGTTATGTAGATCAAAAAGATCTAAAAGCAATAGACTAAAAAAAATCCCAATTTGAACTAAAAAACTCCTCAATTCCCAACTCGGGAAAAAAGGATTTAAAAAAATGAGTTTTTTTACAAAAATGGCAACACTGACTCTATTTGCAGCTCGTTTCAGAAAAAACTTTTTTAATCAATAACAGATATATTGGAAAATATGGATATTATTTTTTTTTTTTCAAATCGGTGCTTTGCCTTTTGAGAAATTTGTATTTAAATCAATTTTTTTTTACAAATTGGCATTTTTGGAGAGGGCATGTGCGAGGACCAAAAGTCCAATTAGCAAAAAATTTGTTTTATACGCATTCTCATTATGTTTTCTTTTAAAAACTTTAAACATATTATTATGTTTTTTAAGGAAATATTTTTTTATTAGTGAAAAAATATAGCTATCCTTTAGGAAAAAACTCAAAAAAGCGAAAATTTTTTTAAGTTTCAACTTTGAATATTTTTAACTTTTAAACGAAAGAAGATATCTGTAACCAACTTGCACAAAAGTTTTTCAAAAT
The DNA here is from genome assembly GCA_933228675.1 of Stomorhina lunata. Lineage (NCBI taxonomy): Eukaryota > Metazoa > Arthropoda > Insecta > Diptera > Rhiniidae > Stomorhina > Stomorhina lunata. The sequence goes on along the minus strand of OW121740.1, from coordinate 60,151,396 downwards.
TTTGTTGCAAATTTAACAATTATTCTTGTTGGTCTTCAGATGCGTCCACCAGATCAAAAAAAGCTTAAAAAAATAGGTAAAAAATCAACCCAAAAATTCCTTTTTATCCTAATATCTCGAAACCCAAAGGAGATAGCCTACATGTAAGCATATTTTTTGTAGACCTTCTCAAGGACAACTTAAGTTTAAAATTTCTTTTCAATTTATCTATAAATGGATTTTTGGCGAATTTTTAAAAAAGTCGAACACCCGAGGTGACCAACTTTGAAGGTCCATCATTCACTCTAACGACCCCTCATGGACCAGTGCTTTTGAAAACCAACTCGAATACCCTTTGCCAAATTTCAAATACCACCATGCCAAATTTCATGCAAAAGTTACAGAATTATTTCCAAAAAAAGCATCCGTAAACCACTGTGAGCTTCTTGCTTACTGCTAAGGAAAATGTACTGAGACAGCTCGGTATGACTTAGAGGGATTTATTAAAGGGTAACTATACCCTTCACCGATAGGTGAAAGGGTATTATTATTATTATTATACCGATCGACTCAGAATCGCCAAGATATTTTTTTTCATTCTTATCGAATTTTGAATTTTGGCGATATCTCTGGTGTTTATAGACCGATTTTGATGAAGTTTAATAGCATGCTGAGTTGGAGTACTTTCTAAAATCTGATATATAATTCGAAAATTAAAAAAAATATTGTTTTTTAAAAATTTTTTTTCTAAAATTTGCCAATTTGCGTACATCGATATCTTTTGCGATTTTAATGAAATTTAGTAGTGTTGCGTTGAATGATTTCCTAAAATTTGATATATAGCTTAAAAAAGTTTTTTTTTTTTAAATACACAGTTTTTAAAAAATACAATTTAAATTCGGTAATTTTCGGGACATAAAATTTAGAGTTTTGGCGATATCTCAAATTGTAATATACCTATTTTGATCATATATAATATCGTTTTGCTCTGGAGGATTTTCTAAGATCTGATATATAATTCATGTCGGTATAATATCCGCAAGTTGTGGAATTTTAAACAAAAAGATGGTTTTTATACAAATTAAAAAAAACACACAATTTAAAAGAAAATAAAAAATTTTAATTTAGCATTGCATTTTGTTGTTGTTTGGCTATACCTCAGTATATGTTGCAATTTAATAGTGTATGTCGTAGAATACTATTAACATTTAATACCTATACATATAAGTTATGTCGGTATGCCATCAAGAAGCTCAGTAAACTTGATTTTAGCATACCGAAATATGTCTTCAATAAGTGACTTGAATATTATGTTTCATATCTTACGTATGTGTTGTTGCCTAAAGTCTCATATCTCAATAGGTCCGCTAAATATTCTAATTAAAGCAACCATTTAATTGGTTTTAAAGATATATGTATGTTACGATGTTGTGTAATTTCTGAAATTGTTTCTATTTCAATCTACCTCCAAAATTTTTTAGAATTAATTAATTAAGGTATTATTTATATATTGCCAAAAACTAAATGTATGTGGACATACATACATTTAAAAGCCGTGTTAGTTATCGAGATTTGAAGATTTCTCTTCAATATACCTACATATATTAGTATTTTTGTAGGACTCACCTAAATCAATCTTAAGAAACATACGTATACCGCTAGTTTTTTTAGATACATAATTCAGCGAAAGCTAAATCTCAATATAATTTGGAATTCGCGGTATAAGAAGCTTCTGTACGATCTTCTTGAGACCTATGGTCAAATTTGGACCAACTATTACAAAATATTATATACTGGCCTATATTAATATACAACTAATTTTATTAACATCTAAGTGCTCTGCATTTTATTTATACGATTTCCAGACCAATATAGGCAAAATTCACTGTCTGGCATTTATATAACTTTTTTGATTTTTTTTAGTGGTCATATCTAAAGGGTGGTTAAATTGTAAGGGCCGATGTTGAATGTGAACCACACCTAAACGCCAAGTTTTTTTTCCAAATTTTATTTGACATTTCTCTATTTCAGACTTACTCAATTTGAACCATGGAGAGATACACAATCCAACAACGTGTTAAAGTTATCCAGACTTATTATGAAAATGGGCGTTCAAATCAAAATGCATATCGTGCACTTCGTGATTTTTTTTGGTCAATTTGATCGTCCAAATGTGCGTACAATCGCAAAAATCGTGGAAAAATTCGAGCAAACCGGGTCTGTAGAAGATGGGAGAACACCAGTGCATGCTCGTACAGCTCGTACTGCATAAAATATTGCTGCTGTTCGCGATAGTGTGGCTGAAGAGCCGTCCACCTCAACTCGTCATCATGCCCAACAATTGCACCTCTCACGCTCGTCGTTGATGAACATTATGCATAAAGACTTGAATTCATCATTAGGCCGTATTTTTTCCAAAATGAGGCCGGTCAGGCAGTTACTGTAAATGGTGTTCGCTATCGTGAGATGATAACGAACTTTTTATGGCCCGAATTGGAAGATATGGATGTGGACGATATGTGGTTTCAGCAGGACGGTGCCACTTGCCACACAGCTAACGAAACAAAGGCTCTTTTGCGCAACAAATTCAATGGTCGTGTTATCTCACGTAATGGCGATGTCAATTGGCCGTCAAGATCATGTGATTTGACTTTTTTCTTTGGGGCTATTTGAAAAAAAGGTGTGCGTCGATAAGCCAGCAATAATTCAAGAGCTAAAGGATGAGATAATACGGCACATTAACGGCATAGAACCTCCATTATGCCTCAGGGTCATCCAAAATTTGGACCATCGGATGGAGGTGTGCCGCCGTGGTTGCGGAGCTCATTTGGCCAATATTTTGTTCCATACATAATTGAGTAATACCAATATATCATAATAAAATAAAATTACAATAATTTCCTAAATAGTTTGTGTTTTAATCAAAATCAACATCGGCCCTTGAAATTTAACCACCCGATATTATAGTTTATCATTTATTATCATTTAATTGTATGGTATTTGGATGGTTTTCGAGAGTAGGGTTTATAAAGGAGCTATGGTTAAAAGTGGACCGGTTGTATAAAACATATGTAGCTTTACTAAATTCTATTATCGTTCTATCTCTGCTATAATTTAATATTTATCATCCTACAACTAATAGGATGACTCTATTTATCCGATAAGCTTATATGACTCTTGTATAGACATAGTCATCTCTATAATCTTATCCGTAGAGCTATGCAAACTTACAAAAAATTTCAGATGATCTTTTAAAAAATATATGTACTAGTTTTCTAAATTGAAGAAGTAAAAATTTTGAAAATATCAATGACAATCACTATAACAAGAAGGTGAGTAAAATCAGTATTATTAAACAAACAAAAGGGTAGTGTAAATGGTCAAAATATAATTTATTTTCGGTCCAATGGAAGTACAAAATAACAATTCATTAACTAAAAACCATTTTAAATCATTCTTATCACTCAATGAGTCATTCATGTTCATTCTTCAGTTTAATGCTAAATGGTCTGTCCAACTAACATTTAGACGGTTATCATAAAAATCTTTAGAAGTAAAATTCAAAAATCTAACACATGGCACAAATATGATAAATGAAGTAAACAATTGTTGGAGGACCTAAAAACCGACCGACCCTCCGACCTAGTGGTGTAAGCGATAAAAAACACAACACAGCCCAGCAGCCGAGCAAAATATTTGTTAGAAATAGATCTTGAAGAAAAACTTACGAGCTCCGGCTGTTGAGTTGTTTCAAACTGTGAGTTTCTGTTATCATAATGAGATATTTGCAAAATTTTTACAATATCTAAGAAAAAAGAAAACTCTGCGAGTAAAAGTACTCACAAGAATTACCACATACCAGGCACACGCATTTTATAAACAGCAGCAACGATAGATAAAGTTGGTGAAATTCGGTGAACCGAATGGTGTTACGATGTCCGGCCCTTTAATTTTTGCTACGAGTATTTCGTATAAGCAAAGAAATTTGTTTTATTCTATTCGTTTTACATAAACAGAAGTGGACTATGTACTCTTATGATTGTATTGCAACCAAGAAATTAATAATCTAATTGTGTCTTAGTTTGAGTTATCGAGATTTTGCTGTTATTACACCTACAACTTTAATACATTGTATCTACTAAAGTTTTACATTCAGTGGCAAGCAAAACCGAGTACATATTTAGTATATTTTTGCTTAAAGTGCCATAAAATTGTAAAAGTAAGGCGAGTTTTATAAACAAAAAAAACTACACTAGTCAACAAAATTCAACTTTCTGTCGCTTAAAAACAGTTTTGAATATCGCACTTGATAAACAAGAGGGTATTAACTCAAAATTTTAGCAGAGTCAAAAAACTATTTTATTTTACTGCTACTTTCATATAAAGAAAAGGGGTAAAACTGTAGTTTTTTGGCGAAATTATAGTGAAAATAATGTCAGATTTTTACAATGGGTAGATGAGACCACTACACATCAATTTCTTCTAAAAAGTGAAAATTTAAAAATTTTGAGTTGTTGAACAAGTGCGATATGTTTAACGGATTATGCCTTATACATTATTATACCCTTCACCACCATAGCACAGTGGGAGAATACGGCCAAAACTCGATAACTTGGTCATTTATTGACTTTTGTTCTTGAAATTTTTAGTGTATATAAATAATATACCTTTAGTTAAACTGAAATAGTTTTTTTAAGAAAATATAAAGTCTGTGGTCACATAAAACTGGACTACTAAACATGCTAAAAAATCTTTGCTGGCGATTATAAAAATTATTTACTTAAATAGGATAATATATGAAAAGAATACCTATCCTACGATACATGACTTGACAAAATCGGATATGTCCTTTCAGAGATATTGGGTTCATACTAAATATGAGCTTAAAACCAGATTTTGTATGCTTCTAACAAACCTACAGAAAAACTCTAAACATTGAATATTTTAATAAAAAAAAAATTATGAGTTCTTGAATAATATTAAATTTGCAGATTTTAAAATTGTTATTGCGTCCACAATTATGTGACCACCACCTATATACTTAATAATAATAAATTATACAAAAGTCATTCAAAATTAAAAAATTTGTTGTTTTTATCTTTGTATAAAAATTTTGCATAGAATTAGAAAGGAAACTAAAGAAAATGGCATAAAAATATTACATCACGCCTATATTTCACTTCAAGTAGTGATTTTTTTAGCGATAATTTGCAAAAAATTGTGAAAAAGGGGTGTTACTGAAAACGTTATAATTCTTGAAATGGGATGCAAATGGATATGAAATTCATAGGGCTTATTAATGATTGACTTCAGCTATTAGAGAGTGTTGTGCTTCAACCTCTAAAAATCTCTAAAAAAATTCGGGGTCTATCAAACTTTGTATTAAATAACATTTTTTTTTTTAATTTTTTATGGTTGTTTTAACCGCTAGATTTCTAGATGAAGCATATGTCAAAAAATATTGAAACTAGCGCTGTTGATTAGTAAAAGCTATCTACTTTTTAATTCAAGAAAGAAAAAGTCAAAATTTTACACGTATTCCAAAATTAAGCGAATTTTATATATGCGTTCAAATATACAAATAATTTTATTAAGAACATATAAACAAATATTCAAACTTTGAGGAATTATTACAGCCTTAGTTGGCAATGCAGTATGGTAAAAATTTGGGATTACATATTTTGAAATGTCAGCTCTAATCTGACACTAAAATTTCTCAAAAAAAATTAAAAACATTTTTGGGGGTTTTGGCCGTAATTTCCTACTGTGCATAGGTGGAAAGGGTATATTGGGTTTGTTTGTAACGCATAGAAATATTGGTCTGAGACCTACCTTTTAGTATACCAATCGACTTAAAATCACTCCCTGAGTTGTTTTAACGATGTCCGTCCGGCTGACTGGCTGGCCGGTTATCCGTGTAAGCTTGTTATCAGTCTAAAGGTCGTAACTTTAAAGACAATTTGATGAAATTTGGCACAGGTTCATATTTTGGTCCAAGGACGATCCCCATACTTTTAAGGCCAAATCGGATTACTATTTCGGGTACCTCCCATAGGGATGCCTTCCCGGAATAGAGTTTTTGGTCTTTTACAGCCTTAAATATTGCTTATCATAATCTTAATCAGTGTTCCTAATTTTGTAGAAATCGGCCCTAATTTGACCATACAAGACACATTCTCAAAAGACGTTTATATACACATAAAAGTGCAAAAACGTTAATAACTCTAAAGATAAATGCATTTGCTTACTTAAACTTTGCATAGATAAATATTTTGTAAATATAAACCAATAATCAAAATTTGGTAACAATCGGTCCACAATTGACCCTAGCTCCCATATCAGGCCCTTAGCCGAAAATGATATAAATCTTTAAATTTTGAAAAAATAGCATATAGTATATGTATGTATGACTCTAAAACTTAAGGGAAATTTGTTTAATTGTTGGTCCACATTTGACCTTAGTAGTGAAGGGTATTATATAGTCGGGCTTGACCGACTATAGTTTTTCTTACTTGTGTTAGACACCTGTTTAAAATACTGATTTCGGGTATATATTTTATAATAGTTGGTAAAATTTCTATAAAAATCCCTTCACTCCTTACGAGAATGACAAAATGCAAAAATATACCGAACATGAGCTCGATTTTGCTCGCCAGTGTATGTTTATTAATAGCAAAATAATACTAACAGCTGTGACCAACATTATAGCAGTTCAAGTGAAAATTTTGGCTTTGGCATCATGTGACATTACTGAAATTACTATTATCGGCGAGTGGACCAAGGTCAGTGGACTACTGATGGTAAACAGTTTTTAAATCGGTTAATTAAAGTGTTATAATCAAGGAAAGGACGATGTTCTTAAAATATATTGCATAAAAGACACCATTGCACTGGACAAAAGCCTAAATTACATTTTAGTTGGTCCTCATAGTAATTTTTATTTTTAAATATTAAACATTTTTTAAGGGGTTGTCCTGTTAATGTAATTCTTACTAACATTATCTCTTTAATAAAAAGTCTTAATGTCAAAAGAAATTAATGTATTTTTACATTTTGAACAGAATTTGGTAATAAATTTTTAATATTTCGTAATTTTCCTATAGAAAATTATTATTTTTTTTTATTTATGATTTTTAAATTAGATAAATATATTTTAGGAATACTGAAAAAACTATGTGATACTTAGCAGTGTGGAATGCTGCATTTTCTGTCCCGCTACGGACTTCATCAGCACACTGTGTCACCAACTGTTAGATGCCAGTTGTTAAGATCATCTATTTAACTGAATTCTTAAGCGAAATGGAAAACGAGAATTATGTTAACACTCATTTCTATTTTACCTATGACCATATAATCGATTCAGTTAGACCATCAACATAAATTCTGGTTCAACTAAAATCAATTTCTTTTGAAAATTAAAAACTTAATACATATTATGACTTTAAGCCCCGTAAAAAAAGAGTTAAACTTTTCCAACATTAAAAAAACAGTGCCGTGTACATTGTGTATATTCTGAGGGAAAATATTCATGTTATTAATGTTAAATATTGTCACAATTAAACAAGAATATATTCAAATTATTAAAAAAAAAAACACATTTTCGAAATTTTTCGATTTTTGATTTATTTTATTTTTAAGAAATGAATGAATCACACAAAAAAAAATTGATGGAAAATCTTTAGCCGATCAAAAATGATATATGATATATATAGTTAAAGTAAATTTTTTTACGTTTTTAGCTAAAAAAAATGATAAAATCTTTGTATATAAAAACCAGGGTTAGGATTTGAACACTCATTTCACACATTTACTCATGTGCAAAACTTCCTTTTTATAAAAATCTCGCACACAGTCATGGGTATTAACAAATTTTTCTTGTACATTCATCTCTTACTCGTGTTGACAAGAGTAAACTTTTTCTACACAAGTCACGATCAACTAAAAAATGAAAACCACATTTTGTGTGCCACTCACAAAAAATATTTTACACGACTAGCGCACGACTTGCCCGTGAGTGGCACATTAGAAGAAATATTAACTAAATTTCTGCTTTGTCTCATTTTAACGAGTTTATTGAATGATCGTGATATTTACGAAAATTAAAAAAGTTTTCGGCTGTGTTAGGTTTAAGAAACACAGCGGGAAATATCGCAAGGCCTTTAAACAAAAGTGCATAGAAATACATATACATAGGTATTTTTAATATTTTGATATTTTGTTTTTGATATTTTGAAAAAAATGATTCAATCTGTTTTTTATTTATCAAAAACCGCATTGATAAATAAAAAATATTACATTATTTATTTTTCTCCAATTTTTTCACAGTACAAATCTCTAGGCCTCGTAACCGTAGATTTGTCCTGCTGAAAATGTAAAAGACTCAATTGTAATTAACTAATAATGATAATTAACTAAATTAAAAATGAATGAATGTCAAATGTGGATGCTCATGCGCCTGCTTATGTTGAAGTTTAGTTTAGTCGTGCGCATGAGGAAATGATTTTTAAATTTTATTCACTCTTCACGCGCGAGAGTTGTATAAGTTAATCTTTAGTCATAATTGTGTGTAACAAAACAAAAAAACATTACTCACAACTCTTGAGAAAGTGCTGAATTTAGACAAATGAGATTCACACTCGTGAATATTTTCTTACCCTGATAAAAACACTTGTTAAGACACATATGGGCAAATTCGAAAAACCTCAAACCAAGGACAAAATTTTAAAACTGTCAAAATCGCGTATTTATGTTTATGGAAAAATTAACCATATATTGATCCTTTAGAATATAAAATGGATACAATTTTTGATACAATATTTGCACCCATCTTGAATTTTTATACATTTTTTAAAATAATAGGTTTTTTAGAAGTTCATAAAAATCGCAAAAACATCCATTCATGTATCAAGTTTCAGTAGGGTCTCAAAGTCTGCTTGATTTTATATAATTAGATGTAAAAGAACCCATCAAAAGTAATTGGAGTGATATAAATAACGTCAAGTAAATAAGGGCTCTCAGTGTGTAGCGTCCGACACAGAAATAAAGGTTTTTTTTGAATTTGACTAGTGCAATTTTTCTTTTTTCTCCAATTGAACTTCGTTCGTAAAGAGAACTAATAGTATGCTTAACATTAGGCGAAAAATATATAGATGTTTATAAAGCATTTTATAAAATAATATGTAAATGAAAGTGTGTAGCGTCCGTCACAGTATATATTTTTTACAAAATAATATTTATTAAATACAAAATTTACCGGCACATGTCTGTCTTATTCATAAAGCAATCATATTGTCAATAGTATTATCCACAGATTAAATTTAAGATATTAGGCGCTAAAAAATATACAGTGGGGCAAATTTGATGATTCTGAAATTGTTTTTTTTTTTTTTTTGGGACACTAACAGATAGCCGCAGCATTCTTGGGACGAAAAATAAGATGTAAAAATTGTAAAACTTTAAATAAATATATGTATTTATCCGTTTTGTGAAATATTAAATTGTGCCCAAAAATCGTATTTTAACCGGGAATATGAAAAGGAAGGAGATGAAATTCGAGAACAAATAAAACCATTATTTTCACTGATTAACGAATCCTTGAAAAAAATATGAAATATGAATTTTTCCTAATAAAAAACATTCAAGTAAAAACTACAGCTTCCGCAAGAGTACATTTATGGATTTTTGGTGAAACTGGAAACTTAAAAATATTTTATAAATGCTGTTTTGTAATCCTATGATTTTCCTCTATCTTCAATGTATTTACAATTTTTTTTTGTTACTATGACCGATTTGATAAAATTTACAGAAACACATGTTGAAAAAAAGTCACTTCCATTTTTTGTAGCGTCCGTCACAGCACTTTAAAAGCGAATGTCTTTTTTCTCCAAAAGAAGTATGTAAGTATGCAAACGCCATTCGATAACACAAACGATGTGCTAATATTCCCTGAAATATGTGCAAAGATATTTAGTGTAGAACGACATTGAGATACATTTAAGTACAACAAAATCTGTACAAATGTATCGTCCGTCAAGCAGGATTTGTCCATATATAGTATTTATAATTTTTAAAAAGAAAACTTAATAAGAAAAACTATGAGTGGAAATATGGTCCAAAATTTTAGTTCGTCTTGAAGCTAAAGCCTCTCAAATATTAACAATTTTTTACACTGTTTCTCACTTTATGCCTAATTTTCTTAAATCGCAAAGCTAGAATCAATAATTCAAAACAATTTTATATTAAGTACCTGGTTGACCGAGCCTTGCTCCTAGCTTTATGATAAGCATTTTGAGGCAAATTTTAAAGTTTTTATATATTTTATTTTATAAATTACTAAAATAAAGTTAAAGGAAAGACATTGTACAAATATTCAGTTAATTTTGAATTATTTTATTTATTTTGTCCGATCAACACGCCACCTGTCGGACTTTGGTCATTCTAATTAATAAACCTTCGTCGGCTTATCCGCAACAACATTGCTAAAGATTATAGCATGATTAAATGTACAGCTTACGATTAAATTGACTTTGAGTAAATTTCAGTGGCGCCACCTGTCGAAATTTCCTCATACCCACTAAGAAACCTTCGTCGGATCATGTGCAACAACTTTGCTAAAGAGCATAGCATGATCAAATGTACAGTTTACGATTTAATTAATTTTTAGTAATTTCAGTGGTGCCACCTGTAGTCTTACCAAGTTAAAAACCTTCGCCGGCTTATCAGCAACATCTTCGCTAAAGAAGATGTTGAAGTTTACAATTCTATAAAGAACATACATACAGACAAACATTCATTTGTTTAAAAGGTATAACATTACTAATTTTTTCCCCTAATTTCATAAAGTTTCATATGCATATTTGGTACTTCTTTCGTACCAATTGAATTCGGTATCATTTTATCCCTTTTTACCCTTTCTGGACTCCGAAATCAAAAAAGTACCAAATACGTGATCAATATTTTTATACCCTTCACCACCATTGGTGGAAAGGGTATTATAAGTTTGTGCTGATGTATGTAACGCATAGAAATATTTGTCTTAGTATACCAATAGGCTTAGAATCACTTTATGAGTCGATTTAGCGATGTCCTATTATTAAATCGGTCCATTATTTATGGTATCTCCCATAGGTCCCACTTACCGGAATTGATATATTGGCCACTAAAATCAATATTTTTTCATGAAATTTAAAACAAATACTACCTATGTTAACCTAAATCACTGTACCAAATTTCGAAATCGGTCCATATTTGACCATAGCTCCAATACAAATTCTTTTCTCAAAACGCTCTAAATGAGACAAAATTCACTAAAACGCTCGTAAATCCGAAGATAATGACAATTTTATTTTTTGCATACATAATTTTTGTAGCAACTGTAATCAATTTGCTAAATTTCATAATAATCGGTCCACATTTGACCCTAGCTCTCATTTAGTCCAACTGGTGGAAACAGCCTAAATGTATAAGTTTTGAGAATATATTTGTATGATGACAAAATTTAGCAAATATTTGTCTTTATACAGGAAAAAGAACACCTTTAATCTTAGTGGTGAAGGGTATCGTATTGTCGGGCTTGACCGACTATAGCACTTTCTTACTTGTTTTCACATCTATCGATTGCAGTACAAAGTTCCTTTCTATATTCTTTAGTTTAAAAAATAAGAGTGGGTTAAAAAAGTCCCAAAAAAAACTATTTTTACCCTTATTTACCCCCTATCGGACATAGTTTCAATGAAGTACCGAACACCTGTCCGCTTATTTTCATATTTTCATTTTGTTATTTTAGGAGATATAACGTTTTCGATTTTTCCCCTTTTTACCCTCTTAGAGGTTCCAAAAGTCCCTTCTTCTTCGACCTATACATCAAAAAAGGTACCCACTGTCCAAATTTTATCAAAATCGTTAGAGTCATTTTCGAGATAGTCATTCTATATATATATATATATAAATATATATATTTATATATATATATATATATATATATATATATAATATATATATATATATATATATATATATATATATAATGGGTTTCGAGTTGAAATAAAACACAAGAAAATCGTTTTAATGTCCATCAATTTGGCTTTATTGGAAGGATAATTTTATGCCTTTAATGTTTAAATATGATTTCGGGCATGTGGCCGTCGCGGCTGGCTCGAATAAAGCCAATTCTACAGGTCCAATTTTCAACTACTTTTTCGAGCATATGGGGCCGTATGTTGGCAAAGACGCCACGAATGATGGCTTCCAAGTCCCCTAACGTTTCTGGTTTGTTGGCGTAGACGAGCGACTTCACATATCCCCAAAGAAAATAATCCAGTGGTGTCAAATCGCACGATCTTGGTGGCCAATTGACAGGTCCATTCCGCGAAATTATGCGCTCATCGAATATTTCCTTCAATAAATCAATTGTGACGTGCGCTGTGTGGCATGTAGCGCCGTCTTGTTGGAACCACAACTCATCCACATTCATGCCATCCAATTGGGGAACAAAATAGTCGGTTATCATGGCTCTATACCGGTCTCCATTTATGGTAACTGACTCTCCAGCATTATTTCGGAAGAAGTATGGCCCAATGACTCCACCAGCCCATAGAGCACACCAAACAGTCAGTTTTTGAGGATGTAATGGCGTCTCAAGGGTCTCATGTGGATTCTCTTCACTCCAAATGCGGCAATTTTGCTTGTTGACGTAGCCATTCAACCAAAAATGAGCCTCATTACTGAACAAAATTTTGCGATGAAAATCAGCATCAAGATCAATCTCATTTTCGGCCCATACACCAAAATCACGACGCATTGCATGGTCTCGCGGCTTTAATTCTTGCACAAGCTGGATCTTGTAAGGTCGCAAGCCAAGATCTTTGCGAAAAATCTTCCATAAAGTTGATGGACAAAGCTCCAATTGCTGTGCACGGTGGCGAATCGATTCATTCGGGTCCTCTTCAACACTTTGCTCTACAGCGGCAATTGTTTCTTCGGTGCGCACTGTTCGACGTTGCTGCGGATGCGTATTATCACATAGAGTAAACGTAGTGCGAAAACGATCCATGGTTAACCGAATTAATTGCTCTGATGGACGATTATGTCGACCATAAAATGGACGGAGCTTGCGGTAAACTTCGCGAACTGAACCATTATTTTCGAAATAAATTTGCACGATTTGCAAGCGTTGTTCTTTTGTCAACCTGTTCATGATGAAATGGCAAACCAAACTAAATATTAATCACTTGACAGCTGACAAAATGGCCGCCAGTTAAAAAAGTGATGCCAACTTAAAGTTCTATACCTCAATAAAAAACACCCGATATATATATATATATATATATATATATACAATTATTGCTCGGTTAAGAATATAAGATATGTTGTTATTTTTCTATGAAAATAACTTTTGCATCCCAGAAAAATATTCATCAAAAACCTAACAAAATTTGTTTTTGCGGATTTTCAAAAAATTTTTGGGAATTTTTTAATTTTTGTATTTTATTTCCATCAAAAACTCTATTCAAGTACAAAATTTTATTAAAATACATTGATAAATGAAATTATTATTGAATTATGAAAAGTACGTTTGTTTGTGCGTTTATGTATTTTTCATTGCTCTTTATCCACATTCATTTCACTTTTGACAGAAAACAAATTTATATAGCGCAATATCTTTATATTATGGAGTCTTTGCCTAAACTCCAACCGAAGTATATTTTATATTCTTACTATAATTTGCTCCACAAGTGTTGATGAAATCATCTTGTAATTCAGTAGTGCGTTAATTTTCCTTATCGTTATCAAGGCGTGTGACCGTGTGACGTTGAAAGCTCGCACCACTTACAAATATTAGAACACTTCTTAGTTTTTTTTTTCAATTTTTATTTATTTCAACAAAAACAAAAAACACAAAGCGATTATTTGCTCATTTAGTAGAAAAAAATATTAAGCAAGGAAATAAAATAAAAAAGTTAGATCGCTATATTCGGCTAGATCGAATTTATCGCTTAAGATTTAAACTTTGTTTAATAACTTAAAGCTATTACTAATCAGTTATGATTGTTAACAATAAAGTATTCACAAACTCAAAAAACTAAATAGAGGAATATGGTAAATGATTCTCTTTATAATTCAAAGTTTTAAGATTTTCTGCATCTTCTATCTATATCTATAAAAAAAATGTAAGCGTCTATTTGTCTGTTTGTATGTTGTTTGTTGGGAAGGATCTCCGAAACTAGCGAAGCGGCTTTTCTGAAATTTTGGCAGTGTGGTAAGGTGTGGCCGGTGGTTAAAATAGCTTAGGTTTTTCTCTGAAGTTTTAAGTGAGCGTGACCCCTCCCATATAAGTCAAATATTGAAAATGACAAATATGGATGACATAGCGGCCCGATTTTTCTGAAATTTTGACAGTATGGTAACGTGAGATCGGTGGTTAATATAGGCTAGTTTTTTTTGAAATTGTAAGTGAGCGTGACCCCTCCCATATAACTCATATATTAAAAACGACAAATATAGATGACCGAGACGCCCGAATTTTCTGAAATTTTGACAGTATGGCAAGGTGTGACCGGTGGTTTAAAATAGCCAAGTTTTTTTTGAAATATCAAGTGGGCGTGACTCCTCCCATATAAATCAGATATAAATAAGGATGAATAAACCTGAAATTTAGATAGTGTGGTAAGGTGTAACCGGTGGTTAAAATAGCCTAGTTTTTTTTCTGAAATCTCAAGTGGGCGTGACTCCTCCCATATAAGTCAAGTATTTAAAATGAGAAATATGGATGACCGAACTGACCGATTTTTCTGAAATTAAGACATTATGGTAAGGTGTGACAGGTTTTTTAAATAGGCAGGGTTTTTTCTGAAATCTCAAGTGGGCGCGACCCCTCCCATACAACTCATATCTTAAAAATGACAAATATAGATGACCAAACGGACCGATTTTTCTGAAATTTTCACAGTATGTTAAGGTTTGACTGGCGGGTAAAATGGTCTAGGTTTTTTTGAAATCTCAAGTGGGCGTGACTCCTCCCATATAAGTAAAATATTAATAATGATAAATATGGATGGCCGAGCCGACCGATTTTTTCTTTAAGTTTTTTCAGTATATAAGGTGTTACCGGTAAGTAAAGCAGGCTACTTTTTTTTTGCAAATCTCAAATGGGCGTGACCCCTCCCATATCAGTCAAATATTCAAAATGACATATATGGATGATAAGATGAAAGCGATTAATTAAAGTTCTAAATGTGTATGTGATCATACTATAGTACAGTTTTTCGCTTTTTGAATTTTTTGAAAATGGACCATCGAGAACCTGGGAATTGAAAAATGGTGACAAAATTCCCCTTTTCTTTAAAATTGCATATCTTGAGAACGGCTGGACAAATGAAGACATTTTTTCTTTCTAACTATTTTTTTTAGTCCACGTTAGGAATCTATATAAGAAAATTTTACCGTGCCCACTTCTACGTCCTCTTTTTTGATTTATCTAAAATAGGAAAACAGATGCACGGATATTGATTGGTAATATGATTGGTGTTTGATAATAGTTTGACTGACGATTGTTTAAAGATTTTTCATGATTATTTGACGGTTGTTTGACATCTGTTTGATGATTGATTGACTGATGACTGTTTAAAGATTTTTAATGATTGTTTGATAATTGTTTCACGATTAACTGGCGATATTATGACAGTAGTTTCATGATTTTTTAACGACTGATTGATGGTTGTATGATGATTGACTGACGACTGTTCAATGATTTTTAATGATTGTTCGATAGTTGTTTCACGATTGACTGACGATTGTTTGACGATTATTTGACGATTGTTTGATAATTTTTAAATAATCTATAAATATAAAAAAAATGTTCGCGTCTGTTTGTCTATATGTTGTTTTATATTTATGGACCCATTTGCTTTCGAAAACGTTTAAAGCACACATTAATGAGGAGTGCTGCCATTCACAAAAGACAATTAAATATGCATATATGCATATACATTAATAAAGGAATCAATTAAAAAATTAATAACAATATTTCATAATTGTTAAAGAAAGTGCTAACACAGTAATAAGTTAAAATCTTTAACTACCAACCCGGTCAATGCCGGGTAAAATCAGCTAGTATATTTATAAAAAATGCATATATGTACTAACGAATAGGAAATGCATGAACATAGAGTTTTGCAAGTATTAACGCCATATTTATTTCTGTTCTTTACGGTTCCATTTTCAATATCACAAATTTCAAATCAATGTCCTCATTGATACCATTTTTAAAATCCCTTTAAATCTAAGCTGATAGAAGGATGTTGTCTTATTGCTATTGTAACCATATTATTTTAAGATGTCACAAACGGAAGGAAAAATTCAATATTCCTTCAACTATTTTTTAATGGTTAAATTTCTGCAACAATGTTGATTTGAAGCGCGTTCGCACTTGTCAAAGTTTGTTTTCTTTAGATAATAATTAAATGACAGAACATACTTTTTATATAGTAAAGTATGTACGAGTATATATAGAAGAAGAACTTGCTTTTGTTGAATTAAAATGTGAATGATGTTTGATTGACATAGAAATAAAATATATTTTTATTTGGCTGTACATCATTTAACATTAAATTGTTTAATTTAGCGCCATATTTCATGTACAGTAATTCCTTGGTTAACATCGCACAGTTGGATGGTGGGAAAATAGAATGGAATAAGTCCATAACTTCTAAAACGTTGGTACATATAGCAGAATTGCTGGGGAGCTTAAGCTTTAAACCTAGAAAGCCTAAATTTTACTGGGGCGGCACAATCGGCCCCCAAAGTAGAACACCTCAGACTCATAAATAACATTAAAAGCGATATATAATTGTAATTTGCCAATCGATTTGATGAATCATACTAATAATCATACAAATACTTAGGTCAGGGTCTACAAAAATCATTGCGACATGTATATTTGACTTCAAAAATTAAAAATTAAAATTTTTGTCCCACACTGCAACGAATTTTAGCTAATATCTGGTCTATATATAAACCGATTTTCTTGATTTAAAGTTTTGTAAAAAATTAACAAAATTTTGATGCATCGTTACTAAATACATTTTAGGGGAGAGGCATGCCAACAATTTGTGGTTCATCTAGGATTTTTAGGGTCGTCTCAAGTCTTGCCAGCTTGTTTTTATTTCAGTTCGCTAACATGTCCCCATAACACCTATATATATATGGTAATTTATTTGTTTGAATATTGATTATTTAAAAATAAATTACAAAGTTTAATTAATTAAATGAAATATTATAAATTGTTAAGTTTGATTGATATAAATGGCTCAGAATATAAATGGTGCGTCTTGATTCGCGGCGTCTTCGTCTTGAACTGTCAATTACTGCACATCAGTGTTGTCAACATTCGATTTCGATCCCACATCTCGGCCATCCTGCAGGTCTAGTTCATCAGGGTCTTCTCCAACTTCGTCTGGCCATGGCTTCATAAATTCGGCACATGTGGTGGTGCGTCTGGCACCTTCGCAATCGCCCACCTTCACAACATCATAAGTATCATTCTGTTTAACCTTAACGACTTGGTATGGCCCAAGGTACTTCGGCTTAAGTTTAAGGCCTGCTCCTAGTTGAGTCCTTTTAATGGCTACGGTATCGGAAATGTTGTACTTTTTTGGTGATGTACGTCTGAGATCATATCTCTTCTTGTTTTCAGCTTGAACTTGGAGTATTTGTTGTTTAGCTGCTTGTCTAATCTCGTTTCTTTGTTCATCATAGCTAGTTGCAAACTCTTGATCAATCAGCTGCTTCAGTTGGATGTCATCATTGGTCTTCATTTTGGTACCAACAAGCATTTCGAAAGGCGTTGTACCAATACTTCTATGGTAGGTGGAATTGATGATTTGTTGTACTCTTCCAACAAACTTGTACCACTTGGAGGGGTCATCCACACTGATCTTCGATAAAACTGAGATGATAACGCTATTAAGTCTTTCGACTTGACCGTTGGCACGGGGTAGACCTGTTGTTATCAGTATGTGATTTATTTGTTCTTCTGCGCAATAGGTCTTAAAATCTTCGCTCGTAAACGCTGAACCACGATCGGAAATAATTTGCATCGGATTACCAAAAATTAAACTTTGAGACTGTAGTCGTGATATCGTATCTCTAGCTGAAGTAGTTTTTGTTGGATACAGCCAACAGAATTTGGTAAAAGAGTCGATCACTGCAAAAATGTGGTTGTACATCTTATTGGTAGATTCTAGCGGACCAAGGTAGTCAATATGATACGTGTGTAGTGGCATGCTCTCTTTAAACAACGGATGCAACTCCCCTTCTTGTTTTCCTCGCTTTCGGTTGGTTATTATACATGGGATACAGTTAGATATAAGCTTGTGTATTTTTTCTTCGAGTTTTGGTATGAAGTATTCTTTGTTTATTAAGTCTTTAGTTTTCTTTAAGGAGAAATGACCTCTTTCGTGGGCTTTCTTAATAACTTCAGTGTACATACCTTTTGGAATCACCAACAATTCATAGTCATTTGAGTTTTTATACAAAATATCTCCGTTCATGAAGTAGTCATTGTAGGTCTGCTTATCTTTTAGAATTTCTTTTATAGTTTGGATTTCCTCATCTTGATTTTGCAAACGTTTTATTTTTGGAATAAGGTAGTCTTCGCATATGACCATTACTGGATGTCGACTGAGGGCGTCCACGTGTCGCATTTGTGATCCAGGACGATGTTCCACTATGTAGTCATATTCTTGGAGAAATAGTATCCATCGAGCTACTCTCGTACACAAATCCTTTTTATCCAACGTTTTTGTAAAAGCGTTGCAATCTGTTACTAGTTTGAACCGTAAACCGATCAGATAAACTCTGAATTTCTTCAAAGCTCCTATGACTGCTAAGACTTCCAGCTCGTAACTTGTATACTTGCGTTCTTGGTCGGTTGTTTTCTTGCTCATATAGTAAACGGGATGCAAAAGGTTGTCAGAAGGTGACTTCTGTAACAATACTGCGCCATAACCGTCAATAGATGCGTCGGTGTGCACTTCAGTCTCATAATTTTGATTAAATAAGCTTAATGCTGGACTATTACTTAGAATATTCTTTAGAGCGCTGAATGCTGCCATCTGTTCATTTCCAAATACAAACTTCGTGTTCTGCTTCTTGAGGTCGGTGAGAGGTTTGGCAATCACTGAGAAATTAGGGATGAATTTCCTAAAATAACCAGCTAGTCCGAGAAATCGTTCTAGTTCTTTTAGATTCTGTGGCACTGGATAGTTAACCATGGCGTCTGTCTTTTCTTCTGATGGTGATACGCATTGGTTTTCAATAATATGACCAAGAAACTGAATTCTTTTCTTCAAGAAATTACACTTTTTAATATTTATTTCCAGACCATAATCTCTACACAGATCTAACACACGTTTTAAATTTAGGAGTGCCTCGTTTTCGTCCTTCGCTGGGATTATGATGTCATCAATGTATGGTAAAGCAACACCTTCACGGGTTAAATCACGGAAAATTGCGTTTACATGTCGTTGAAATACACCAGGAGAATTACATAATCCAAATGGAACTTTTCGGAACTGATACTGTCCATTATGCGTCACAAAAGAAGTATATTTTCTGCTATCTTCGTGTACAGGAACGTGGAAGAAACCATTACGTAAGTCGATTGTGCTGAAAACGTCAGCATTCTGCAAACGATCTAGTTGGTCTTCGATGAGAGGTAGGGGATAACGATCTTTTACGATGACCTTGTTAATTTTTCTGAAATCAATACACAACCTTGCGGTAGAGTCCTTTTTCTTAGCTAAGACAATGGGACTACAAAACTCGGATTCGGAAGGTTCTATAATACCCTCGTCTAACCATTGTTCTATCTGGTTGTCAACAATACCTCTTTCAATTATGGGTAGTCGTCTGGGATTGCAAAATATTGGTTTTTCATCTTTCAAAATTATACGCATTTCGACGTTTGTAGTTTTACATTTGTGTGGTACATAGTTACGAATCATTTCAGTAACCTTATTTTTCGCATCATCACTAGCAGCCTCGTCAACATTAATCTTGGAATCTTTAACGTCATCGATAACCTCCATTACCATGATGCTATGTACTTCTTCAGCAATTTCGTCTTTAACTTTTCTAATTTTTAAGCCATTGGGTGCAATGTTAATTTCAGCAAGGGAACAAAATTCATTTCCTAGTAATACATCGACATCAACACAGGCAAACGGGACCACATGGAAAACTAGCTCATAAAGTTCTTCTTCAATTTCAACACTTGTTTTAAAATTTCCTTTTGGTTTTATTTTGGCTTCGTTTGATGTATTACCGAATCCAATTAGATAAAAATCAGATCTTGAGAGTTCAGGTTTATTCAATGAATTGTAAACATTTTCGGTAACCACATTAAATTTACTACCCGTATCGAATAAAGCCATCCGATTTCTATCAGAAAATTTCACATTTATTTTCATAATGTTTTCAACAGTAAGTTGCCTCACATTTGCTTTCTCGGTTTTGGTTGGACATTCCTTTGACAAGTGACCAAACTTATTGCAAGCGAAGCACTTCACACCCTTTTCTTTATCTTTACAATTTTTTGATGTGTGACCTTTATCACCACAATTGTAGCAAAGAATTATTTTTTCACTCTTAGCTGTTGGTTTATTGTTATTTGTTGTTCGGTTATCAATTTTTTGTTTAGACGATCTCTCCTGCATTATTTCATAACATTTAAGTTTTTCTTTAAAATCTTTTAAGCTACACGCACCGTATAAAATGGTCTTATTAATTGTCAAATCTCTTATGCCATCGATAACGTATTGTATTAAAGCACTTTCTTCTATATTTCCGCGCGATGCTATTTCTTTCATTTTGAAAAAGTATTCGTGAACACTCTCATCTTTGTTTATTTTACGTTCAGTGAGCATTTTATGTAGTTGGGCACTGTTAGCTACATTTCCATATTCACTTATTAAGACCTGCTTCAATTTTGACCAAGTAGTTATACCTCTCTCACTAGCAACAAACAGTTTGGCTAGACCTTTAAGTGATTTTTTTGCAAATATAAATTTTTGGAATTCGTCCCAATACATTACGGCTGATGTCTCTTCAAATTCATTAATCCAAATATCTACAGGCAAACTACCACTTCCATCAAACGGTCTAATTGAATCTTCAATATCGCGAAAATTAATTGAAAATCTTGGCATATTATAAGATGCTACATTATGCTGCTCCACTGTATGTGATTTGTTTTGATATTTCTTGTTGTCTTCATTACTCTTATAAGAATTTATTTTGTTATTTACATTTCTATTTTCGCTGCCGCTATTTCGTTCAACTGCTTCTTTTTGCATTAACTCGTTGCCTCTGTCGTCGTCTACGTCATCTATGCCGTTGCGCACATTCACTATTGTATGTTCTGATTCGTCGTCAGCATCTATTTCATCGTTGCTTTCGTTATCGTCGTCTTGTTCTAATTCATTTGAGTACAGCAAATTTCCAATACGCATGTTTTTGAATATATGCAAAAACAAATCGTCGACGTCGTAATTCAAAGACAAAACATTACAAATTGAAACCAAATCGCCCGTGCTCAAATTTTCCTTAACGTATTTTCCTTTCTGTTGAAATTTATCGTCTTCTTCGTCGTAATCAAAGCCAGCAAAATTTCTCAGTCTTTCTCTATTTTGACGGTCTCCTTCTTGTTCAAACACGAACTTGTGTAAGGCAACAACAACAACACGTTTAGCCGTTGACAAATTTTTACGAACAGCAACAAAATCTCCCAACAAATACATTGTCTTTATTTAAATGTAACGATTTTTTCAAAGTTTTTTCTTTCTTCTTTTTTTTTTTTACACTGTCTCTACTTCTTTGAATTCACTCTATTTTTTTTCTTTAAATGCGTTTTTTTTCTTAAAACATTAATTGTGGTTGAGTCCCCAAATTTATGGTAATTTATTTGTTTGAATATTGATTATTTAAAAATAAATTACAAAGTTTAATTAATTAAATGAAATATTATAAATTGTTAAGTTTGATTGATATAAATGGCTCAGAATATAAATGGTGCGTCTTGATTCGCGGCGTCTTCGTCTTGAACTGTCAATTACTGCACATCAGTGTTGTCAACATTCGATTTCGATCCCACATATAACACAGTACGACAAAATCAAATATTTTTGAGTACACATGAGTAATGTTAGGAAAATGACGCTTATATTATTATAGTGCGTGCCCACTTCTGATATAAATACTTTTATATACTTACGTGGGGATTATACTCCTAAATTCATTACCGCAGATTTTACAAGGAGTTACTCAGTTTACTATCCATTACACAGTACGACAGTGGTTGGTACACATGAGAAATGTTAACAGAATATGAAAATAGGCTTAAAATAAAGAAATACGTATCTCGGCGTTTTGCTGTAGCACGTCAGAATTTTAAGAAAATCGATTTTAAAGATTCGAAGGACCGTGGAGGTTTACTTGTAACGTAATACTATTATTAAAAGTTCTATAAAAATAGAATAGGTGAACCGATTCAAATGCTTGAGCCAGTTTTGAAAAGGGAACTAAATTTGGATTTTTGGATTTTTATTAAAAAAAAAACAAATTTTCCGCTAGAGGACGCCTTTATTTTCATGTAAAATTAAAAAATATCAAAAAAATGTACGAAATTCATTAAAAAAATAGTTAAGATATCATATTAATTTTTGTATTTTTACATTACTTTTACATTACGTTGAATTACATTACATTAGTTGGATATTTTTTAATTTTACATGAAAATTAAAGCGCCATCTTGCTGAAAAAATAAAAACAAATCCAAATTTAATGCCCATTTCAAAACTGGCTCAAGCTTTTAAATCGGATGACTAAGTAATAATAAGAAGTTCTAGGATTACTTAAGAATTACTCGGTAGTTTTGGGATGTGCCAGCAGTTTATGGATGACTCTGCAGCTTAAAGACGAGTCAGAAGTTCTAGGATGACTCAGCTTTAGGATAACTCATTAGAGAACTTGATTATGGCTCAGCGGTTTTGGGACAACTCTGCATATAGTTGACTCAGCAGTAATAATGAGTCAGAAGTTCTAGGATGACTCAGCAGCCTAAGGATAACTCTGTAGAAAACTTTAGGATTACTCAGCAGTTTCAGGACAACTCAGCATATGGATGACTTAGCAGTAATATTAAGTCATAAGTTCTTGGATGACACAACAGCTTAGAGATGACTCAGTAGTTGTGGGATGAGCGTTAATTTTCATGTAAAATTAAAAAAGTTTCCAAAAAATGTACGAAATTCATTAAAAAAATAGTTAATAGTTAAGATTTAATATTAATTTTTGTATTTTTACATTACATTTACATTACATTGAATTACATAACATTTTTTGGATATTTTTTAATTTTACATGAAAATTAAAGGTCCTTCGAATCTTTAAAATCGATTTTCTTAAAATTCTGACGTGCTACAGCAAAACGCCGAGACAGGTATTTCTTTATTTTAAGCCTATTTTCATATTCTGTTAACATTTCTCATGTGTACCAACCACTGTCGTACTGTGTAATGGATAGTAAACTGAGTAACTCCTTGTAAAATCTGCGGTAATGAGTTTAGGAGTTTAATCCCCACGTAAGTATGTAAAAGTATTTATATCAGAAGTGGGCACGCATTAGGTTAATAAGCGTCATTTTCCGACAATATAATTTAAAAAAAGCGACCATAGTAAAGAGTTGGATAAGAACATAAGAAAAACGATTCCTTTTAAGGAAATATAAGTGATACCGAGAAAAATAAATATTTAATATTTCAATATTTTAGTCTATTTTATGATCTTATCATGTAATAGTAGTTAGTACATGGTCAGATCATACTGCGATCGTAACCATTGTTCAACAATAGTAAGAACTCCCTTAGTCTAACAGCCGCAAAGCCAGAAGTTTTTATACAGAATGCATCAGGTGTAGTGACTCGAAGATGACTCCTGATTTCTTGTTGAATTTATGAAATATTTTTGAAAAAATTAAAAATTTACTAGAAAATATTTATTTTGTGCAGAAAATCTTAAGTTAAATTTTTTATTTTGAACCAATTATGACGTTAATCGTGAAATTGATATAAGTTTTTTTATAGCTCTTGAATTGGAGACTATTGGATTAATTACCTAAAAGTACTTCATTGCAAATACAAAACGTAACGTAACGTATTACTTAATCATATTTAATAATATTGCTATTTTAACATTAGGGATACGTTAGTCAAAAGTTATTTCCAAAATGACTAATCGGATAAAAAAATTCCAACTAAATTGAGATAGTGATTTCGGCTGGCATTGGCAGAACTTTATGTAAAAGCATTTTAATAAAATTAAATATATACACAAATTTATACTAATGTTAGATGTTATTGAATGGTGGAAGATGTAAGGAAGATGTATCGAAAAGATAGGATGACTATAACCCGATTTCAGTGAATTTAAATATGTTTTTCCATCGAATTAGGCTGAAGACTGTTCAAATGAAATTTTTATTAAAAGAAATAGTATGGCTAAGTCCTGAAATAGATGGAAAGATTTTTCGATATTCATTTAATCGAAATCTCTGTATCTTAGCTTAATTCCCATTTGAAATTTGGTTATACAAAACCTAATTCCTTAATTCACCAAAATTGCGTCAAAACATTTAAAGATTAATAAAGTTAAAGAAAATTTGATTATGAAGCTTAATTGAATAAATAGAAAAGTATTTTATATTTAGAACGACTTAGCGACATGCTTGTTTGTTACCATATCAAAACTAATAACTTAATAATAGTGATGCAATATTCTTCAAAATATTCTTATATGGAATAAGAATATTTTGTTGCGAACGTCTACATTTGTAGTTTGCAACAAAGTTTGTAAAATAGTTTAATAGAAGCTTTTAGAATAATTACTATGCAACTCATTATATAACATTATATGAGAAAAGTTCGAAAAGTTTCACCTTCAATCCCCAATTAAATGAAAAAAGTTTCACCAAAATTAGTCAACCCGTTTAAATAAGAAAAAATTTTAGTATTCGAATCTTTTATGAATTGTAATTTCATTTTTATTTTTATACCCTTCGCCACCATAGGTGCTGATGTATGGAACGCATATAAATATGTGTCTTAGACCCATCTTTTAGTATACCAATAGGCTTAGAATCACTTTCTGAGTCGATTTAGCGATGTCCGTCCGTCTGGCTGGCTGGCTGGACCCCCATGTAAACCTTGTAATCAAACTACAGGTCGCAATTCTAAAGATAATTTGACGAAATTTGGTACAGATCATTTTTTTTTGATAATGGGACCATGGCTATTGAAATCGGTCCACATTTGACCATAGCTCCCATACAAACTCTTCTTTAAAAACGCACTAAATGAGACAAAAACAAGTAAGAGTGTTATATTCGGCTGTGCCGAATCTTATATACCCACCATCAAGTTGTGTTAAATTTAGAAACATATCTCATATATCTACAAGGGTGCAGAAAATTCAAAACGTGGACCAAATTGGAAAAAAGTTGTTACGCTAGTTGGTATTGTTAGTAAAATATTTGGAATTACTTCGGTTGCAGTAGCTTTATAGTTCAACATTCAAAAGTATGTAAGTGGTTTCCCTAGTATTAATTTACTTTGAACAAAATTCACTATCGTAACCGGGTATGGTTTTACATTAATAAGTTGTTAAATACTTTTCCTTCAGTTAATATTTAGTTAGGATAAAGTAGTTGATAGTACGAGTGGTCCATATATTTTGTTAGGAGGTCCTAATGCATCTACCATATACAAATCTTAATATGCTGCTTGTACCTCAGAATCTTTTTGATTGTAGATATAAAAAAAGGGGATGTAATATATATATAAGAATTATAGCCAAATGTTGACCGATTGCAACAAAATTTCGCACACTGGCTGCGCTTATTTTTGCAAAATTTAGTGGTAATAGCTGTCATAGTTTCTAATTTAATAGCTTTTAACTGGTCCTTGCTAAATATTTTTTGGTTTCCGGGAGTGTTATATGAAAGCTATAGTCAAATATGGACCGATTCCTATAAAATTTAATATACTGACTAATAGTTTCATAAAAGTTCTCTATTCTAAATTTAGTCGTCATAGCTATTACAATTGTACTCAATTTATCAGCATTCATGTGTTTCCCGGGGCGGGGTTATATGGGAGCTCTAACTAAATGTGAACCGATTTCGCCCATTTTCAGTACACAACTTTTGTTACATATCAGAAATACTTTTGTAAAATTTTGTCGCTCTAGCTTTTGTAGTTAAGGAGCTGTCGCGATTTTATCTGACGGACAGACGGACATAAATCTCCTTTTCTTTTTGATTTTTGTGTTTCTGTAAGTTTTTTATATGGGAGCTATGGTCAAATGGTGACCGATTGTAACAAAATTTTGCACACCGGCTGGCATTCACATAAGACTTCCTTTTGTAAAATTTTGTTGCTGTAGCCCTTTCAGTTAAGGCGCTATCGCGCTTTTATCTAGCGGACAGACGGACATAAACCCCCTTTTCTTTTTGTATTTTTGTGTTTCCGTAAGTTTTTTATATGGGAGCTATGGTCAAATGGTGACCGATTGTGACAAAATTTTGCACACTGGCAAAATTATTTATTTGTGCTAAATTTGGTGACCAAAGCTATTACATTTTAGCATTTATTGGCATTTAAGTGAATTTCAGGTGGAATTTAGGCTGTTTCCGTATGTTTTTTATATGGGAGCTATGGTTAAATGTAAACTGATTTCAATGAAATTTTATATGCTGCCTAGTGCTTATGTAAAACTTCTAGATACCAAATTTTGTCATCATAGCTGTTATAATTTGTCATTTATTAGCAAATAAGCGACTGGCGTAGACGAGGTTATACGGGAGCTATGGTCAAATGTTAACCGATTTTGCCCAATTTCAATACCAAAATTTTCTCATAAATGAAGAATGTTTTTGCTAAGTTTCAGTGAGCTAGCTCCTTTCGTTTAGGCGTTATCGTGATTTCAACAGACAGACAGACAGACAGACGGACAGACAGACGGACATCGCTCAATCGTCTTAGAATTTCATAAGGATTCAAAATATATATCGTTTTTGATTTTTGAGCCAATATTAAGGAAATTACAAACGGAATGACAATCTCAATATACCCCCAATTCTTTTTGATGGTGGGTATAAAAATCACTAAAACGCTCGTAAATCTAAAGATATTGAAAATTTTAAGTTTATTTTTGCATACATAACACAGGTCAACAGCAAAAATGTGCTCGAGTAACCACTACATACATTTGATGTATCATGGCTACCTTAGTACAAAAATGGTAAAATTTTTAAATTCTATGGCAAGATTTTTTTTTAAATTTTTTTTTAAATTGCAATTTTTTTTAGACGTTTCTTCAAATAATTAATGATAACTCAAAAACTACTAGTCCGATATTATTAAAATAAAATCAGAAAAAGATTTAAGATTTTCATAGCCTTTAATTCGTCTATATATTGCGTTTCAATCGGATCAATAGTATCGGAGTTATAATAAAAAACTTAAGAAAAAAATATATTTTTTACGTAAAAATGGCAAAAATTTTCGTTTTAAAAAAATCATGAAAAATCGAAAACGGCAAAAAACTTCCAGATTTATTATTTTATCGTATAGCGACATATAATAGCAACAAAATGAGATATCGACCATAAAAATCTATTGATTTTTTTTATTTACAATTTAGTGAATTCGCTAATTTTCACAAAATTTTAGTTTTTTGCTTGATATACGCATTATAGCGGGTTTTCAAATGTATCAAAAAAAATAAATTTTCCAATTTCAAGGGGTGCATGTTGGATTATTGTGAGAATCTTAATTTTATTTTAATAATATCGGACTAGTAGTTTTTGAGTTATCATTAATTATTTGAAGAAACGTCTAAAAAAAAAATTCCAATTTAAAAAAAAAAAAAAAATTTTAAAATCTTGCCATAAAATTTAAAAATTTTACCATTTTTGTACAAAGGTAGTCATGATACATCAAAATTGTATAGTGGTTTTAAGAGCACATGAAATTTTTTTTTATTTTGTTGTGCTGTGTAATTTTTGTAACAACTGTTATCAATTTGCCAAATTTCGAGATAATCGACACATTTGACCCTAGCTCTCATATAAGTCCAAATGACGGAAACAGGTTAAATATATACGTTTTGAGAAAATGTTTGTATGGTGGCAAAATTTAGAAAATATTTGTCTTTATACAGGAAAAATATCACCTTTGACCTTAGTGGTAAAGGGCATCGTATGGTCGGGCTTGACCGACTATAGCGCTTTCTTACTTGTTTTTTTTTCCAAATGGCTAGCACTTATGCAAAACTTCTATATCATTTTATCATCATAGCTATTATAATTTGTTATTTATTAGCAAATATAGCTATGGTCAAATATGAACTGATTTTGCCCGATTTCAATACCAAAATTTTCTAAGAAATGAAAAATATTTATGCCAAATTTCAGACAGACAGACAGACGGACATCGCCCAATCATCTTAAAATTTCATAAGGATTCAGAATATACTTCAGTTTTAAGTTTTGAGCCAATATTAGGGAAATTATAAACAGAATGACAATCTCAATGGTTGTTATAAAAAGTGGTATAACGATCAGTATGATAGTGTAGATGATATACCCCTCTCTGAATTGACTAGATCAAATAGTGCATACTGCGGTGTTTTTCAAGTAGTTCGATTATTATTATCAAAGGTGGGTGACAATGTTGACATCAGCATTAATGACATTGAAATTTGGATCAATGATGAAATTTTACAAGAAAATTATAATTTAGAAGTGTCAGAATGTCAGAATGATGAAGACGAGTCAGTTATAGAAGAAGATATTTACAATCTAAGGTAAGCTTCCCGGAAGCAATTGAAGGCATCAATACCTTGATTAAATGGTTTGAACAGACTCAAATAAGGTAGCAGATCTTATCAATATCCGGACGAATGTAGTAAAGACCTATTACACTAAAGAAAAAAAAGCAAGCAAGACTTCACTGCTTCTTTAAACCATCACAAACAAATTAATATTTTTTTGAGAGTGATAATTTTTAAGTCTGTCTATGAATTTCAAAACTTTTGGAACAAATTTAATCTAAGTTAATTTTTTGTAGTGATGAAAACTAAGTAAATAAACATGAATTTAACACATCTCATCAAAAAATAGACTTACTGAGTTATTAATTTATTTAATTTTTTGTTAAAGTTTGAAAAAAGCTTAGAAAAGTTAACAGTTCGGACAAGTTAAATAGCCTTGGAACACATTGGTCAAGTTTTTCGAGATTATACTTTGTGTTGTGTTGGTTTAGTAGTTTTATAATTTTAAGGCTAATATTTTTAAAAATATGCTGCAATTTTAACTCTTAAGTACATTTTTTTGCGATACAGCTATATCTAGTAAATAAAAGTAATTTCTTAGACCGGTATGATTTTTAGCAAATTTCACAAATTTAATTATACTTATATGTATTAATAGTGACATATGTCGATATTGTCAGTTCTAAAAAAAAGTACAATTACTTTCGACTTATGTATTCCAATCAGAGCTTCGAAAGGTTTAATTCAATATTAGCTTAATTCCTAGGAATTCAGTAATGATTTAACAATACCTTAAGTTTAATTCCTATAAAACAATTAAAAAAATGTGTTGATTTTTAATTCTTAGTGAATTGATTCACATGGGAATTTAAAATCAACTTGAATAAATAAAATGTTTCTTCATTCGTCTACTCCAATTTGAATTAACTTTTTTATTCTTAATTCAAACCACTCCAAATTAAATTAAAATATTTTTTGGTAATTCATTTTGTGCAAAACATTAGGGTGAATATTAACTACAGATGCTTGATTTTAAATCAAAAATTAGAAATTCTGACTTTTTCGAGGGAAAAGTTTTGAAAACTATACCACTCATTGAATAAAAGTATATCAAACTAACAAAAGGGAAAATTTAAGTTTTTAATTAATAGGGTATTATTGTAAAAACCCTAGATACAAAATAGAACAAGATGTAACATAACCCATTAAAATATTCTTATGTTTTATCAGAAAGTATACACATTTAATAAAAGTATGCATGTATTCTTTAATGTTCGTTCAGAAAAACAGAACTACCCTAATGTGGGTATTTTACGGCAAACTTATGTATTTTTTGCATTTATTTGCTAAACTATAACTTTTAAAAGATATTTAGGTATGCAGAAATATAGTGACATCTAAGGTCTTTCGTTTATAACGACCTAATCTTTACCAGAAATGCAATCAATGAAGGAATCTGCTAATTATATATATTTTCTTAAAAATAATTTATAAAAATAATTAAGTTTTTGTGACATTAGTTTTAAATACATACATATACTTGTACAAATGTGCTGATATATAAGAGTATATTATCTCTGATTTTATTGTGTTGCTGCGAAATAATGGATTTTATATGTTTTCGAATCTGGATGAGATTATAGATTATGTGTACAAAAAATCTTTAGTTTTATGTGTATCTATATTATATTTTAAATAGTTTTTCTGATCTTATGACCAATAACAAACAATTTTTTTATTTTTTCAAATTTCGCCTAAGTCAACTAAATAAGTTTTCGAATCTTTCCACAGAAATGTTATTTGTATATGCCCCACAGGTCTAAAAACATCGGTTTCTTCGCAAGAAGGTATATTACATAACTGAGCAGAGGGCGAAGCCGAGCGGCTCGAAGCCGGCGCTGAGTCGCCGCCGGGAGAATTTTTCGATAGTCAGCCGCCGCCAAAAGAACTGGCTCATGTCGGCTTAAATTTCAAGCCGAAGTATTTTCATTTTTAGATAAAGATATTTTTTAATACTAAATTTTTTAATAAGACTTGGTTTTTATATTTAATAAGAAGATATTGATAATACTTTTATCAAATTAATCTTTCATTTAAAGCTCGTTTTTTGTACGCGAGAAAATGAGGGTAAGTGAAAAAGTGTATAATACTGGAAACGCAACAA
Source organism: Stomorhina lunata (assembly GCA_933228675.1). Lineage (NCBI taxonomy): Eukaryota > Metazoa > Arthropoda > Insecta > Diptera > Rhiniidae > Stomorhina > Stomorhina lunata. The sequence continues at coordinate 60,120,366 of OW121740.1, read as the reverse complement.
ACATTTTTCCAAGGTCAAAGTTATCCCACTCTAAGCTCTTTTATATATTTTTATAAAAATATAATGTCTTCATGAGAAAGGACACAAATTGAATCATATTTTGTACTCGCAATAAAATTGTGCGGTTTTGCAAAGCAGAACTGAAAAAAAACGTTTAAAGATTTTTAAAATACACGTGGTGGCAGCTTTAATTGATCCATGCCAAAAAAAATTTGCCAGCTTTGGAGAAGTATATTAAAATGATTCTACAAAACGCGTTAAATTTATTTCAAATCTTGGATGTATCCTATAATTCAGTTTCTAAATCAGAGTTAATTTTAGAAGAAATAAAAAATTAGAGGATATTGATATCAATCGTCCATCTACCAGCAAATGTTCAAATTAACCATCAAAAATATGAAAGTATAATGTCCTGATTTTTTTATAATTTTATATATATACATATATATACATATATATACATATATATAGAATTCATGGGAATAATAATGCCTAATCTGAACAATAATATGGAACTTGAAATTCAAAAATATCTTGATAGCGAAGTTATCCCAATATTGCAAAACTAGCAAATTTATGTTTCAGGATACCAGCTACGTCAGCATCGTCAAAACAAGCCTTTTCATTCGCTGACAACTGTGTAAACCAAAAAAGAAGTTCCCTAAATCCTAACACAATAAAAAAGCAATTGTTTGTGCATGACAATATGGGATTGATGAAACCAAAATAAGAAAAATATGTATTTTGGTTTAAAAAAATATGATTTTTTTCTTTTTATATTCGGCTTAAAGCCGGCGCACAGCCGCCGCTGGTCCATTTTTCTCCAGCCGCCGCCGCCGCCGATAATTTGTTGTCGGCTTCGCCCTCTGTAACAGAGATACATACATACACAATTATGTTGGAATTAGAATAGAATTACATAATTCCGTACAATTAGAAATATATGTATATTTTCATATGCATATGTATGTCGATAATGAATGAATCACATTAAAATCATATGACTTTTTATACATTTTTTGTTTGAACAAAGTGGACTTGGTTTTGTTAAAATCGAGAAGGAAATCACCTCAGCTAAAAACCTCTTTTTAAACCCAATAACTTAAAAAAAAATCATTTCTTTATCCTTTAAAATGAGGAAATTTTTTTCATGCGTATTAAATGATATTAAGGGATTAAGTATCATTTAATACTCATGAAATCCTAAAACTTATTTTATGGTTTTTCGTGGAGATTTATTTAATTTCGCTTTTTTATAGGTAAACTGCAGGGTTTGTTTGAATATATTTCCCAGTAAAACTTTTCATTACCAAATAATGAGTTAAACAGTTAAACTATTGAACACGAACTACTTACTCATTCGCTGTTTAAGTCATTACATTAACATGGGGATGTCATTGGAGGCAAGTACTTACCAATTGAAGAATAGTAATGACTTGGGTAAGCAATTTGAAAGCAACAACAACAACAGCAACAACTTTTTTGTTGTTGTTTTATTAAAAACATATATTTTTAAACGAAATACAAAATTTTTTTTATGATCCCATGGGGGCTCGAACCCAGACCCTCCGACTGCTACACAGTGGTTTACGGACGCTTTTTTTTGGAAATAATTCTTTAACTTTTGAACGACTGGAGATATTTGAATGAAATTTGACATGGTGATAGTCAAGGAGTATTCGAGTTGGTTTTTAAAAGCACTGGTCCATGAGGGGTCGGGAGAGTGATTGATGGACCTTCAAAGTTGGTCACCTCGGGTGTTCGACTTTTTTAAAAATTCGCCAAAAATCCATTTATGTATGGATTGAAAAGAAATTTTAAACTTAAGTTGTCCTTGAGAAGATCTACAAAAAATACGCTTAAATGTGTAGGTTATCTCCTTTGGATTTCGAGATATTTGGGTAAAAAGGAATTTTTAGGTTGATTTTTTACCTCTTTTTTTAAGCTTTTTTTGATCTGGTGGACGCATCTGAGGACCAAAAATTTTTTAAGAATATTCTTTAAATTTGTAATAAAATTCTGAATAATTTTTGTGCAAGTTAGTTATAGAAATCTTCTTTTGTTTAAAAGTTAAAAATATTCAAAGTTGAAACTTACAAAAAATTTCGCTTTTTTTTTAGTTTTTCCCCAAAAGATAGCTATATTTTTTCACTAATAAAAAAATATTTTCTTAAGAAACATAAAAAGATTTTTAAAGTTTTTAAAAGAAAACATAATGAGAATGCGTATAAAACAAATTTCTTGCTAATTGGACTTTTGGTCCTCGCACATGTCCTCTCCAAAAAATGGCAATTTGTAAAAAAAAAAATTAGTTTAAACAAAAATTTCTCAAAAGGCAAAGCACCGATTTGAAAAAAATTATAATGTTCATATTTTCCAATATATCTGTTATTGATTAGAAAAGTTTTTTCTGAAACGCGCTGCAAATAGAGACAGTGTTGCCATATTTGTAAAAAAACTCATTTTTTGAAACACCTTTTTCCCCAGTTGGGAATTGGGGAATTTTTAAGTTAAAATTGGGAATTTTTTTTAGTCTATTGCTTTTACATCTTATTGGTCTACATTACTACAAAATTTCATTGTAATATCTTTATCCATGTCATTTCCACAGAATATCAAAGATTAAAAATATTTTCCTTAAAAAAGCAGAAAAACAATTTTTTTTTGTTTTACGATACAAAGTGTAAAAAAAGTAACGCACTTAAAAAAAACTTTTACTTAGTGCTAATCTCCTAGTCTTTCCCGATCTAATGATACTAAACATGTATATAAAGCATTAATACCGAGTCTTAAAAAACTCTGAAAACTTTGGCCCCCGTAGCATTTTTACACTGTTTATTTAAATATAAGTGATGAATTTGTGCATATAAAATTAATAATCATACTCAAATATTTCACTATAAGATGACAATGATCCTTCGATAACAAACAAATATTTTTTTATTTTTTTAAAGAAAATATCATGAGGATTTATGAAATATCAAAATGTAAATAATTTGTACTTATATTAAAAGGTGAAATACATTTTATTGAAGTATTTGTAGTTAAAGTTTAAACTTACAGTTTTTATTACATATTTATATAAAAGTAGTTATTTACTTAATTTTTATTTTCAGTAAAATAATCAGTACAATCTATTATATCAAGAACCTCTTCCAGGTGTTCGTTTTCAGAAGTTTTTGTATAACTGCTCCACCATTTCTTTCTTATCGTTGATAGAGCAGGATCAGAAGACAACAAGAGATAATTTATTAGATCCTGATTTTGCGATTTTCTTGAGCATTTTCTGGTATTAAATAGTTGGATATACTTGAAATCTGAATTCCGCGCTTCCTGGGCCTCTTCTGTCAGTTCACCAAGTGGGAGAAGATTTGATTCAATTATTTCACGACCATGTTGAAGGACTTTATGAACTGTTGGTGTAATTTCTTTCCAGTGATACAAATGTCGTATACGAGTTAACGCGTTGAGGGCATAGCAATGAAATTTTTCAGCATTTATTTGATATTTGCTATTTATTGCCGATAATATTACGTAACATTTACGAAGAACTTCCTCATCAATTCCAGTAATCTTTGAAGTTGTTTCATAATTTTCAAAGAATCGCCTGGCCGTATTACCATCGTTTGTACTGCCATATCCTACAAGTGGTTTGTCTATGTTTAGACCCGTCATAGTTTTGAATTCTTCCTGAATCCTTTTTTTTTCACTGGATCTCATTTCAATCAGTTCCTTATTATTTCTCACGGATTTTAGCTGATTATCAGGTATATTCCTATATTTCAGATCATATGCTATATGTAGCATAAATTCTAAAAATCGGATACGTGCATGTAGGGGCGATATACCAAATTCCAGAACCTCTTGATTAATTGCAGTACTAGCTGATGCATCTTATGAAGTTTGTAGAAATTCCGATTTCTTCTTTCCGCATAATGAGCATTTCCAAGTTGAATGGGTTTCCGTTATAGCGTTGCTTACTTTTCCATCTATCATTGTCAATTGAAGCTCAAAATTTACATTAATCAAATATCCATGTATGTCTATGCAGACTGGACTCAAATTGTCTATTGAATATTTGATATCATCAACCCAATTTTTTGTGCTTGCTGCATTTTCTTTTAAATATTCGAATCTGATCGGTCTGCAAAATGCCTTTGATCCTGGAGATGTGTTAACCCACACATATTCAGTACGCTCTTTTGATGTGGATGGTTCAGAACGATTCTTTCTTAATCTTAGTGGTACTAGGGATGCCATAAAAACGCTTCTGTAGTCATTTGTGTTCTGATGAGATGTTGATTGTTTGTATTCCGGTAATCCAGATAAACCGTCACATCCCCATTTACATATTAAAGTTAAGTCCTTGTTGTCAAGTTTCTTGGCTTCTTCTTCAGACAATGTAGTAGATATCAGCCTTGATGCCGTATTTTCCAATAATTTTGATAAATCCACAGATGCACTTTCGTCTCCTATCACGTTTGTTGGTATTAAGTTTTTTTTGGTTTTTAATAACGCATTATATCCTGGTAAAATTGAGTGTCCTTTGTCTCGTAATGCCTTACAGAGTTTAATATATTTATTTTTACTCAATTTCAACTCGAGCATAAGAGCAAGTGCTTCTTCCTCCGAAAATTCTGATTGAGAAGAAGGAGTTGGTATACTCTTAATAATTCGCTTAAGACGTTTAGGAGAAGCCTCTGGGAGAATATCTGCTATTTGTTTAGCTTCAGCTGGTTGATTATTTCGTTTGAGCACTTCCTTAAAGGAATCTTTGATTTCAGTATCCGAATGAGTAGAAAGAACTTCGGATAATCGCATCTTTTTAGATCTTTCTCCGAGATCATCATAGTTTTTTAGAGGGGCTCCAGCACCAGAAGTTTTAAGCTCAATTGAGTCCTTCAGCCAGTCTTTAAATTTAGATTCAAATCTTTTTAAACAGTAATTAACCGACTTAATTTTAAGTTCAAATAACTTTACAAATTTTACGACTTTGTCTTCCTCACTATTGAGAATCATGGAGTTAGTTTGACTTTTAGCATATCGCATGATTATTTTAATTTTTTCTGCTCTCGAACTGCTTGGTTGTTCAAAAAGAATATCGCACAACACTTTAAATTCCAATGTTATAGCCATGATGTTTTAACTGTTAATAGCAGTTACATTTAAAACTTTCTTTTTTATATTAAAAAAAAACATTTTTTATATATACCTGTATCCAAAGAATAATAAAGAAATCAATGAATTAATGTATTTTTTACCTCTAAAAATAGGTGCATATATAACTCAACCAATATGTGCGTCTCGTAAAACCTACCTGTATGGAGGTGAGTAACCATATCCTTTCTGACCATTATGAAAAACCCAAGTTGTAACAATTTTTACCTATTGCATTAACTTTCACATTAAAAAACATTTTATAACCTTAACATAATTTTGCAATTTTTTCAAATACACCAATTTTAAATACCGGAAAAATGCCTTTAAATCTTATTTTAAATAAATTGTCACACTGTTACTATAAAAGTACTCTTCTAATTAAACTTTTGCTACAAATTATGGATATATTACCTTTACACTGTTATCAAAATCGGTGCCTTACTCGTACTTACTTATTTAGAATCTTTTACTAAAATTTTATTTTTTAGCTTGGAACAAAAGGCAAAATCGAATAAAATTTTTTTAAGTCATTCTTATAATGTTTTCTTTAAAAAAATAAAAAACTATTTATATCTTTTTGAAGAAAATATTTGTTTATTAGCGAAGGATCATTGTCATCTTAAAAATAGTGAAATATTTGAGTATGATAATTAACTTTATATGCACAAATTCATCACTTATATTTAAATAAACAGTGTAAAAATGCTACGGGGGCCAAACTTTTCAGAGTTTTTTAAGACTCGGTATTAATGCTTTATATACATGTTTAGTATCATTAGATCGGGAAAGACTAGGAGATTAGCACTAAGTAAAAGTTTTTTTTAAGTGCGTTACTTTTTTTACACTTTGTATCGTAAAACAAAAAAAAATTGTTTTTCTGCTTTTTTAAGGAAAATATTTTTAATCTTTGATATTCTGTGGAAATGACATGGATAAAGATATTACAATGAAATTTTGTAGTAATGTAGACCAATAAGATGTAAAAGCAATAGACTAAAAAAAATTCCCAATTTTAACTTAAAAATTCCCCAATTCCCAACTGGGGAAAAAGGTGTTTCAAAAAATGAGTTTTTTTACAAATATGGCAACACTGTCTCTATTTGCAGCGCGTTTCAGAAAAAACTTTTCTAATCAATAACAGATATATTGGAAAATATGAACATTATAATTTTTTTCAAATCGGTGCTTTGCCTTTTGAGAAATTTTTGTTTAAACTAATTTTTTTTTTTACAAATTGCCATTTTTTGGAGAGGACATGTGCGAGGACCAAAAGTCCAATTAGCAAGAAATTTGTTTTATACGCATTCTCATTATGTTTTCTTTTAAAAACTTTAAAAATCTTTTTATGTTTCTTAAGAAAATATTTTTTTATTAGTGAAAAAATATAGCTATCTTTTGGGGAAAAACTAAAATAAAAGCGAAATTTTTTGTAAGTTTCAACTTTGAATATTTTTAACTTTTAAACAAAAGAAGATTTCTATAACTAACTTGCACAAAAATTATTCAGAATTTTATTACAAATTTAAAGAATATTCTTAAAAAATTTTTGGTCCTCAGATGCGTCCACCAGATCAAAAAAAGCTTAAAAAAAGAGGTAAAAAATCAACCTAAAAATTCCTTTTTACCCAAATATCTCGAAATCCAAAGGAGATAACCTACACATTTAAGCGTATTTTTTGTAGATCTTCTCAAGGACAACTTAAGTTTAAAATTTCTTTTCAATCCATACATAAATGGATTTTTGGCGAATTTTTAAAAAAATCGAACACCCGAGGTGACCAACTTTGAAGGTCCATCAATCACTCTCCCGACCCCTCATGGACTAGTGCTTTTAAAAACCAACTCAAATACTCCTTGACTACCACCATGTCAAATTTCATTCAAATATCTCCAGTCGTTCAAAAGTTACAGAATTATTTCCAAAAAAAAGCGTCCGTAAACCACTGTGTGCTAGGCAGAGACTCTTCCACTGAGGTACTTCATATGTTGAAAACTTAGCAGCTTATAATTAATATAAACAATTTTTATTTTTAGATCCAAAATCATGTGAAAATAACTTTGTTTTTCCCTGCTTTTTTTGCTTTGTTGTAATTTTTGGAAAAATATTTTTATACGATTTTTTGTAATTATTTTTAAACTTTTTTAAAATTTTTTTAAAACTTAAACAATTTAAATCTTTTTTGTATAAGTTTTTACATAAGATTGACTCTTACTTACTTAAATGTTACAACCTGTTAAGGTCAAAGTCCGAGCATATTTTAGAATTCCATGGATTTCGATCTTGTGCGAATATTCTCCAATTTTATAGGCCAAGCTTTGAAAAATGTTCCTCTACTTGGTCTTTCTATCGAAGTTTCGGACATCCTCCTCTAACATTAGGCAGTGGGACATTTCAATTCTAATTTTATCCTCCTCATTGTGTTTGTTTTCAAGAGAGGGTCACTAGCCCGTAATCCTAACCCATTTTTATCGATCTTATGGGACAACTCTCGGAACATGTTAACTCACAATATTAATGGGTGTTAAACTAGCTCCCCGGGTGATACCATGAGGAGGTGTGTGTCCACAGTTGAGATGAAGGATGACCCAGATAAGATGGGCTTACCTAGTTAAGACCAATTAGAATCGAGTTTGGTATTCAACATTCCCTATATAATCAAAATTGACTCATGATGGTATTTTTTCATTAACGTGAGTTAGTTTTACAAATTTTTTTTACAGAAGATAATATTTAAGTTCTTAAAATTCAAAAATCATTTAAAAAGACTCTTTTAATAAAAAAAAAAAAACTAAAAAAAATTGTTGCCCTTGGTGGGATTTGAACCGGGGCCATTAAGTTTAAATTACCATCTTAATTACAAATAAGTACTTCTGTAATAACTTATTATTTATTCGGATGGTATGTTGTAGTCGTTACAAGGTAACCAGTTATCAGAGTACTTGCCATTACTAAAGTTTTGCTGGGTTTATTTTTGTATGCCTTTACAAAATGAATTGAATTGAAATAATTTGAATTGAAATAATTTGAATTAAATCTAACAGATTTTAAATTTCCTAAGAATGAATTCACAGAGAATTTAAAATCATGTTTGTTAATTCTTAAAAGTTAAGGCTTATGACTTGATTTATGTGAATGTATTATGGGAATGATATAAACACTAAAATATATTTGATTTTAAAATATGGAATTAGGAATTAAGCCTTTCGAACCTCTGATTCCAATCAATTTAATTTCTTATTTTGAATTATTTATGATTTTTTAAGCGATCGTTTAAAAACAACTCAAACAAGAGTAAACGTTAAGTGTCCTAAAAGAAATCTGTTAAAATACTAATGAAATGTTACATTAAACATTAACACTCTCAGCTGTTAAATAACATTTAGCGGAAGCGGAAATAAAATACAAAATAAATAACAAACACCCTTAAAACACATACACGAACATCGAACATGTATAAAACGGTAAAATGTTAAGCAACCCCTTCAAACAAGATGCTGTAGAAAAGAAACTGTCTGTTAACTGAACACACACATGCTAAAACACTTAACAGTAAAGAGGTTCGATGTAGATAGATGCAACAACATTATCAAACACTGTTAATTCATCGAATAACAGTAATTCACAAAGTCGACTGAGCTGTTAACATACTGTGGACTGCGCTGTTGGCGTTAATGTCTTCTGCTAGTATAAATGGTATAAATGTGTGTCTGACTGGTTGTGCTGTGAGTGGATGTGACTGCAGTCGAAATGTTGTCTGATGGCAATGGCTGTTGTTTGAAAGAATCATTGAGGAAATTTATTCAGTATGTGCAAAGACGCATACGAATGACAACGTTTAGTGGAATTTTAAGCGGATACTTGACTGCATAAACAACTAACAGTTGTTGCTTGACTATTATACGCATATTTGAACATTTATGTATGAAGCCGCTATTTTCTTATGTTGCTGAGTTCGATTAGGTTGTCTTAGTGTTAAGGAAAATATGAATTTGTTTGAAGTGCTCTATTTTCCGCTTGTTTGATGAGCAATTAGAACTTAAACATTTTCATTCAAATTTTTTTTTTTATTTCTGATGTATGATACAACATTATAACGAAGCTGTGCGTTATGTATTAAATCGAATAAATTTTTAAATGATTATTTCGCTTAAGCATTTTGTGAGTTAATTGTGTGTGTTGCTCGGGTTCGAACACACCGACAAAACTGTTAACGATAAACAGCCAGTCGTCAGTCTCAGTCGGCTGACGACTTTTACAACGACAACGAACGTTTAGTGTGCGAGCATTTTCAGTTTCAATTTAGATACGAAAGCATTTGGGAGTAAATTTTCAAATACGGCGGTTATTTGTTTTGACTTGTTGAAATATCTTGTGAAGAAAATTTAGAGATAGAAATTAATTTTTGTTTGAAATGTTATAAATTCAAAGACGTTAAATTTGAAATGCATTTTTAAATTTTGACAAAAAAGTTTTAAAATCATAAGAAATTAAACAAGAAAATTTTTAAATTAAATGTGGGTGTTAAAAATGTATTTTCTAGACAGAGATACAGATTTTGCCAAAATTTCTAACAAAAATTCAAATTTTATGCTGAATAAAACCAACGACCGGCACATGATTTTTATTTGAAAAAATTTATAAAAAAAGTTCAGAAAATAAAAAAATACCAAAAAAATAAGAGAGTGAAACGTCTAAAAGTTGTGAGTGAGCATAAGAAAAAATAAAATAAATTAAAAGTGAATTTGTTTTTTAATTCAAACTAAAATAGCAACAAAAAGTATAAAATCGGAGCAAAAAAAAATAAAAAAAGAGTGAAAATAATAGACCCCAACATAATGGGTGCTCTACGACTACTAATAGGCCTAACTAAGCTTTGGCACTTACACACAAATACAAATACATACTCACACTTACTCACCTAAACACTGGCAATCTATGAAGTGAGCGAACGTACATACATAAGTACGAATATGTTTCTAACGGTATAGAGCCAAAAAATTAACACAACAACTGCAACAAACTCGAATTGCAGATAAAACCGAAACCGAAAAAAAGTGATCTATTTTTTCAGATGAATGTTTGAAACGAAAAAATAGAAAAACGTCATTTATCTCTTGAAAAGTGTTTTTCCTTAAGTGCGTGAGTGAGCAAGTGAACGAATGAATGAATTAATGAAGAAGTGAGTAAACGGTGAAAATTGCGTCTAAAGTGAGTCGAAATTAGCATTCCACCAAAAAAGCATCATCATCATTATCATTCGCAGCCAAATAGAAAATTTTTTAAGAGCTGTGCAAAAAATATATTTTAGTGTGACTGTTGCGTCAAGTACGTTTTACGCGCCTTAACGAAAACATAGATAAGCGGTACTGAAATACAACAAAACAACTGACAAAAATATTTCAGTGGAAAACTTTTCCGGTTTTTCCGCTAAACGAAAATATTTATTGGCAAATAAATAAATTTACATAAAATCTTAAGTCAAATAAATAAATAAGAAAAGTAAAATCAGAAAAAGCCACGAAAATTCTTAAAAAAATATTTTTACCCTAAAATTAAGAAATTAAAAAAAAATCAAAATTAAAATTCCAACGAAACGAAATTTGTTTTATAAAACCAAAAATCATAAAATTTTCCTTTAACAACAAAATAAATAAAGTTCATTTGTTGCTAAAATTAAATTAAAAAAAAATTGTTTTAAAATAAAAAAGTGCTTCGAAATTACCAATCAAAAAGTTTAAATATAATTTATATAATTGAAAAAATATTTTTTGCAGAAAAAGTAAGTTTTTGAAAATTTTGAATTTTTTTTATAAAAAATTTATTTAAGTTTTATTTCTTAAATTTCCTTTTCATTTTCAATTAAATTTTTAATTATAATTGAAATTTGTATTTTCAATTGCTGTTACGCTAACAAGATTTTTGTCTATTGCGTAAGTTAGTTTCGGTTTTTTTCTTCATAGTTTTTAGTTTCTTTCTTAAAATTCTTGCTCAAGTGTTTGTAGATTATTTTGTGAAAAAAATACAAATAATACAAAAAAATAAATAGTATATGTTAATTTATTTTTTTTTTCGACTTCTTAAAAACAAATTCTTTCATAAAAATAAATCATAATACACTTGTGGCTTTTTTTGTGTTTCCCCTTTACTTTGTCAATATTTGAAAATTTAAGTTTAACCCTTTTTGGGGGAAGAGGGAAGCAAATTTTTAAAAAAGGTAAATTTAGATTTTTTTTGTGCTTAAAAAAAATATACAGTTTTGTTAAATTTTTTGAAATACCAAAAAATTTTCTGTGTTTTTAAGTCATTTCCTTTAGTGTATCTAGTTTGGGATTAAGGGCCAAATCTTTTGGGATTTTCAATTATTTAATTGACTCTTGAAAGAAGACTTTGTATAAATTGGAATTTTAATTAAATTTTTTCAATCGATAATATTTCCTAACATTTTAAATTTTTTATAAAATTTTGAATTTTTCAAAAAGAATGACTATTCGCATTTGATCCCAAATCTGTTGCATTTATTTATTAATGTAACAGATCAATTTACTTGTGGTTTATGAACATAATTCTGAAAGGTTTTGTTTGTAAAAGAAGTAATAATGCGAGGTTTTCGATCTGTCTAAATTGGGGATAATCCTCCTGAAGAGATGGCCTAACCAACCATCGAAACGCGTCGCGGAATTTTGGTTTCTCCACAAACAATTTTTGGCTTTTTGTCAATAAATTGATCTGTTACATTAATAAATAAATGTAACAGATTTGGGATCTAATGCGAATTGTCATTCTTTTTGAATAATATTTACATCCCGACAATTTTGTTATTTTTTGATTTTGAATTTTTAATATTTGATTAAATAAAATTTATATTGTTATCATCTCAATATCGGTAAAAATTTTAATTTTACTCGTAAAAATTGCAAAGTTTTGATGTAGTTGTTTTTTTTCTAAATTGAATAATTGAATAATTTCACATCAATTTACAATTTTTTCAAAACCTACCCATCCATATTTTTCAAATAAAATAAAAAAAAAAAATGAAAAGATCAGAAATTAAATTTAAATTAGTTTTGAATATTTTGGAAATTTTATAAAATTTAATCATGCCGAAATTATAAGCAATGTCCTAGAACTTAATTTTATACGGAAATGGAATAAATTCCGTATTTTTCTTCTATAGAAAAAGTTAAACTAACATTTTTTTCAAAATAAAACCACTTTCTATTTTCAAAGTAGAATACAATTTGTATATATTTCTGTGTTTATTCAATATTTGAATAATTTCTTTAAAGATAGAGTTACTAAATTAAATTAAATAAATTGTTTAAATTTTTCGGAATCTATAGAAGCGAAAATTATATCGTTCGGAATTCAACTAAAAAAATTACTTAAATTCCGAAAGAAATTAGTGGCATTTCTGTTTATTATTTTAATCAGAAAAAATATTTTGTTAAGAAATTTCTCAGTGTCTTTTAAAATTTTTTCAAAAATAGTTTAAAAATTATTTGTTTCTGTTAAAATTTTAAATTATTTAAATATATCAATAATTACACAGTGATAAACTAAAAAGCTCAGGAAACGACCTAGCGTGAGTTGTAGGTTTTATTGAGTACACACCAAATCGTGCCTAAAATTTTCAGAAATAAGTCCTACTTTAGGAGTTATACGCAAAAAGTCGATTTTAACGAGGTTAGTCAACTTATCGACCCGTAGCTCAGACAGCTTAAATCCGATTTAATTTTTTTAAGAGCAAATAAAAGAAAACAGATTGCGTTTTAGAATGACATATTGTTTTTGATACATTTGTAAAAAGTATTTTTTTTGTTAAGAATATCTAAAAAAATACAAAATTTGTCCACTTTTTTGATTTTAGTAGCTTTTTATTGCTTATTGTTATATGAAAGCTCACAAAAGTGTATATCAATAAAACAAGAGAAATTAGTTCCTAATAAAACGTGATTTAAATTTTTTAAATCATACAAAAAATCAAAAAGTTATTAAGCTTTTCATAAAAACATTTTTATAAAAAGTACAGTATTTTGTTTGCAATCTAAAAATTTTAACTTTGAAAAAAGTTAGATAACTTTTGTAAATGTAAACCGATATCAATAAATAATGTCTCGTTTTTTTTATATATAGAACTAGCTTTAAAACGCTGTATAAAATGAAATAGGTTTTTATAGAAAAAACTTAAAATAAATGCTTTTGAATTTTAAAAATTACGAAAACAAAGTTTGAAAAAATGCGAAATTTTGATTAAAAAACTTACCTAATTTCTTAGAAAATGAGCCCTATGCATATAGAGAGTAAAAGCTTGATCCCTTGACTTTTAAAATTGTTTAAAATTTCAATATCGCTCTACAAATATGACAGTTGGAGGTACTTAAGTACTACGACCTATCCGAAAACGTTTTTTTTAATATCTCTAAATTTTGCATTTATTTCGAAATCTTTGAAAATGGTTTTTGTTTGTCCTCACCTGGGCCTATAACCACCACTAGGTCGCTTTTCAAGTTCCTCCAAAAGTTGATAATTTGTGGCACAATGTCATTTACTTTTTGAATTAATTTGAAATTACTTTAATATAAAAGTTTAAAATAAAAGATTTACACATTTCTCTGATAAACCAATTTATTACAATTATTAAAATAAAAAAATTTATTGCCAGAACCAAAAATTTTGTTAGGGTCAACCATCATAGGGCATTAGAGGAATAGTAACTCTAATTCTAGGCATATATACAGGTTTCAAAATAGAATAAATACGAATTATAATGTAAAAGTAAAAAGTGAGGATAATCGCTTAAGCAGAACTACTCACACCAATTTTTTAGTTTTTTTTTTTGACTTCCCAAGAAATTGCTAAAATTATTTTCAAAATCTCTCAAAAGATTTTAAAACCTTATAGTCCTAATACCGAATTTTTATAAAATTTTAAGAGTTTTTTGTAAATGGTAATAAATTCTAATCTTTATAAAACTGATGTACTAGGTTAAGTCGAATCGAATATTTCGCCACTGAGGTCAAGTGTGAATTAATTGTTAGCATGGTTTTTCATGAATAGAAAATTATCTGTGTTATCATATGAACATTTTTCCCTTTTTGCCTCTTGATCTATTATGGAAGCTCAGGTGAATATTTTATGCTACAAATTTAAATTAGAGCTCGGTCTTACAGAAGGTATCTGAAACAATGCAACGATTTTGACTACTTTCAGTAGGCTAGTACCAAAGAACAAAATTTGATAATTTTAGCTTCCAATTTTTAACCTGTTTTTTGATTAAAAGCTTTGCATTTGAAAATAATCAGGAATTGAGTCTCAGACCAATATAATATTAGATATCAGATAAATAAATTAATGTAAGTAATGAAAAGTTTAAATCCCCAGAAGTATTTTAAAAATTTTATTTTGAATTTAAAATTTCAGTTCATAAGGCTCAAATTCAAAAGGTTATATCTTTAAAACTAAATCCGAATTGTTGAAAATCTTTTGTAGTTTTGATCTACATAGTGTCAATTTTAATTTTTTTTGGACTCTCGGGAAAAAATATACTTATCTAAAATAAAAACAATTTTAAACGATTAAAATCAAAATTTTAGATTTTATCAGAATATTTTAAAAATTATATAAAAAAACTCACCCTTTACTTATAAATCAAATTTTCCATACAAAATTCGTACTATAGGCCTTTGAGAGTTTTATAATTCGTTTATGAATCAGGGGGCAAAATTTTTGTAAATTTTTTTGTGAAATATCTTAGAATATTCTATCAACAATTAATTTATTTAAGGCAATTCCAATAATTTTGCAAACTATAAAATCTATTACAAATTATTGAATAAAAATTTTTGAAAAATTGAAAAATTAGGTTTCATCAGGCTTGAGTTCATTTAATTTTCAAATTATTAATTTTGAAAATTGGAAAGTAAATTATGGAGAAAAACTGAAAAATTCTCAAATAATGAAAAAGTTTCCCACTTTAGTAAAACAAAAATGGTTTTAAAGGATTTTTCGAAATTATTTCAAAATACTTTTGTTTCAAAATATCTTTCGTAATTATTTCAAAATACTTTCAAAATCAGAATTTTGCCATTTTAAAAAGTTTTCAATTTAAAAAAATTCTTTTATGTTTTCAAAAACTCAAAGATTTTGTTAACACCTTAAGTGCCCTTAACCGAAAATCTTTATATTTTATTAAAATTTTTGTAAACGATAAAAATATGGAAATAATTAAAGTTTAATTGAATTTTTTTTTTTTTTTTTTTAAATATAAAAAAGAAAATTCTTAAATATTTAGTTAATAACTGTGGCAATAAATAATATGAGCTTAAGTCGAAATTTTGTGTTTTAAGATATTTAAGATTTTTTTCTAGAACCGTAAAGGGTTTTATATACAAAAGTTAAAATATAAATCCTTATAGTTTTATTAATAATGACATTTTATATTAAAAATTTAGCTGAATGATAGATCTTGAAGAGGAGAATCAGAATATGTCATAAAATGAAAAAGCGCTTATGCCTACTTATGCCATTGTAATATATTGCCACAGATATCAAAAAACGAAAAATACTGGAGTATTTTAAAAAATTCCATAAATTTATATACTATTAAAAAATTCTTAATTATTTTAAATTTTTAAAAATTACCACAAAAACACTTTTTCGATGGGTTAATTTTTAATACATATTTTCAATGTTAGAAAAAATTTTTAGGTATTTTGAGGTAATAACATTTTTAAATATTTTAGAAAATTCAAAATAATACTAAACATATGATTTGCCCTATATGTAGTAAATATTTATTATGACTAATAAAATTTATAGACATTTAGTACTTTTTAGTCTGACAGATAAGAAATTGATGAAATAAAAATATTTTCAATTTTTAAAAAATTTTTTTAAACATAAATTATAGCCAAAATATGAAAACAAACTAAATTTTATATTTTTTAAATTTTAAGGAAAAGTGAGAAAAAAAAATGATAAAAACTGATACTAAATGTGTTCACTTTGGCAATATTTTACAAATGTAAACTAATATCGTATTATTAGCTATATTGATCCTTGATTACATTTCGTTTTAACACTTCGAACCCACACACGCGGTTCATTATTGTTACTAAATGGTGTCATTTTGGGCACTAATGTTGCTAATTCTTTTCTAAATGGCTTATATTAAATAAATGATTAATTTGAAAACATTTTCCAATTATTTTGGTTTCAAATAAATAGGTTTTCTCGTTTCCATACCTAATTAATATGTTGTTGAACTCAACTCAAAATAATATGAAAATTAAATAAAAATTATAGCGAAAAGCGCAAAATGCTAATGCAAAAACAAATAATAGTATTATTTAATAATAATAAAAAAAAAGAAAATCAAACGCACAACAGCTACGCAAATGTTTAAACTTAAATATAGAAAATGTAGATAATATTAAATAAAACACACGGTTAATCAGGCAGACAGACAGACAGACAGGGAGACAGACAGACAATCAAATAATTTGATAAATAGAAAAATTTTGCAAACATTGAAAAATATGAAAAATAAAAGAATATTATTATTATAATTATTAGCAACAGCATTAGGAACAGTAATAGTTAAGTAACACAAGTTTATAATGAGTTTTAACTTTACATAAAGCTTGGAGACGAAAAATTGTTTACATTTCAAATATTAAAGTAACTGCTCTTAATTTTAGGAAAATTTCCAATTTTTAGGCTTTGCCAAAATACAAACAAATATTTTTTATTTAAATATTTTTAATTTAATATATGCAAGGTTCGAAAAAAACAGTATCTTATTATATTGTACTGAACTCATGCACACGCAAAAGTTATTTATTTTTACGTACCCATCTAAATCGGAAACAAAGTTGAGTACACAAAGGCACAATAAACAAGTAAGAAAGTGCTATAGTCGGTCAAGCCCGATCCCTTCACCACTAAGGTCAAAGGTGTTATTTTTCCTATATAAACATTTTCTCAAAACTTATATATTTAAGCTGTTTCCGTCATTTGGACTTATATGAGAGCTAGGGTCAAATGTGGACCGATTATCTCGAAATTTGGCAAGTTGACTACAGTTGTTACAATTATGTGTGCAAAAAATAAACTTGAAATTATCTTTAAATTTACGAGCGTTTTAGTGATTTTTGTCTCATTTAGTGCGTTTTTAAAGAAGAGTTTGTATAGGAGCTATAGTCAAACTTGGACCGATTTCAACGAAATTTGGTACAGTGATTTTAGTTTATATAAGCAGTATTTAATTTAAATTCCATGAAAAAATATTGATATTTGTGGCCAATATATCAATTCCGGGAAGTGGGACCTATGGGAGGTACCATAAACAATGAACCGATTTTGACGAATTTCAATAGCCATGGTCCCATTATCAAAAAAATGATCTGTGCCAAATTTCATCAAATTATCTTTAGAATTGCCTGTAACTTGATTACAAGGTTTACATGGGGGTTCAGCCGGCCATCGCTAAATCGACTCAGAAAGTGATTCCAAGCCTATTGGTATACGAAACATTTTTCAAAAACAAATATTTCTCTGCGCTACATACCTCAGCACAAACTTATAATACCCTTTCCACCTATGGTGGTGAAGGGTATAAAAAAACGTTACGTTATAATAAGGTACCGTTCTTAGGGATTTTAGAGTATTTTTAGTGAACTTTAGAGTACTAAAAAGTACAAAGTCGCGATTTTTCAGATAACTTACTTGTGGCTACGTTTGTAACATTTTGACAAAGTATTGTTGTTGTGCATTCATAAAAAACTTGTATATTTTCAAAAAAAAAACCCAACAGTTCCAAGTTGAAGAACCATATTCGACACTGAAAAAATGAGCAGCGATTTGAAATTTTTTTAAAATAAATTTTGTAAATAAAATCAAAGTGCTGCCTCATGGCTGAGGAAAAAGTGGATATCAAACTAATCGAATCAGAAATATATGTAAAAATCTTCAGGCATTTTACCAGCTTGAAAACAGTTCATCAATTTGGAACTGCTGGTTACGTACGTACGTAATTCCTACGACATTCTAACTGGAACAAGAGGTGCTTTTCTCAGACAATGAGCTGCATCCGATTTTATTTTTACACTCATTAAAAGGGACCTATGCTTTAACGCCGGCTCCGAACGGCAAATGCATTAGTAAGAGTTTTTTATGCTAAACCTAATACTCAATAATCAGTGGCTAAAATTTATTTTTTAAAGTGGTTCTGGCCCGAAATTGAACTTGGGACCGCTGGTATGCTAGCGGATGACTAACCCGCTATACCAAAGCGGTTTATGAACTGCTGGTTAATTTTTTAAGTTTACATGCATAGAATACGTTCTAGTACTCACAAAGTACTTTATACATAGTACTCAACGAAGTACGTTATTTTTAGTGTACTTCATGAAATTTTGTTATGATAAAGGTTGTGTATTCTAACAGGTACCCTATACTAAATTGAACACTTTGTTAAATATGTGACTTTGAACTGAACTTGCCTATGTACAGAATTTTAGAGTATTTTTTCGAACCTTGAATACATGAAATGCTAAACTAGCTACCTAATTATCATTCATAATTAAAACTGCTACTATTGCTTTTTTCAGTATAAGTTGCAGTAGAAATTACTAAGTTTTATATTCTTTGAGTAGTCTTTGCAAATGTAGCAGTTTTTCTTAGATGTCCGCCCTGAGGATATTCCATTCTTTCACAACCTTTAGTAATCTTAATGAATTACTACTGACACTTCCTTAAAGAATCTCAAAATAGCAGTTAACTAGTTATACTAGTAAAAGAAATGATAATTTTTAATAAGTGACTACTGCTTCTTCCCCAGAAAAGTAATAGTAGTAATATTCCCTAGAGTTTAGGCATTTATTCTAACTAGTAGTAAAAGTAGTAGTTGTAATACCGATTGAAGTTGCCCTAAGTAACTGATTTAGCTGTCAAAAAAAGTACTACAGGAGCTGAGGTGGTAGCTAATGTAGTTGTTTTTTTTTCTTCCTAAAATATATAACTACTATTAACTACTATTACTACTCCCAATATTACTTTTTTAATAGATTGTTATAAATATAAACAAACTGGTAGTAGTTGCTTTTTGTTAGCTACTTAAATCGCTCGTTCAATTACTATATATACAAATAATTAAGTTAATCTACTACTAATTTTTGTAAGTACTACTTGCTCTATTATTCCTATTGTACTACTAGACAAAGCATTTTAAACCGGTAGCACAAACTTATTTAGTTAATCTATGTTTTTAAGAACTTCTAAATTTTGTGACTTTTTAACTTAAAATTAGTAGGTGATTAATCTATATCATTAAAAGTAGTTAATAATGTAAATATATTAGTAGCTGTGTTTGATTGCTACTTTATTTACTACTTGAAATTCTTTTATGAAAGTAATTATGTTGTTTCTGATGCTACTAAATTTTCGGTATATTTTAAAATGAACTTATTTTTATTAAGCTACTACTAGGCTTAATACACATTTTTGTAGTAGCAACTTTGAATATTTAACTACTAAAACTTTAAGGTAGCAGATATTGTATAAAATTTCGAGTGCTACAAATAATAGTTTGTAGTATAAATTAAATTGTATAGCTACTACCAATTCTGATTTAATTTGGAGTTTAAGTTAATCACAGAGTAACTTCTGTGAAAAATAATATATTTAGTATTTAACTACTAAAAGTACTTAAAAACAATTTTGGTAGTAATTGTCAAAGTAGCAGTTTCTTGTAATAAGATAATTTAGATAAATATTGTTCTTTTTTTAACTACTATTTTAACTACTTGAAATGTTATATATATATAAGTAGATATATCTAGATAAAATTTTTAATTTATTTAAATCGGCGAATTATAAGTATGACAACAAAAACTCCTAGCACAGATGTAAGGAAAACAGAAATGCTACCCTTCGCTGGTTTACGTTAATGGCTTCAAATACCACAACTGCCACTACTTGAGTAGTATTTTAAACTAATAGAGTCATATGTAATAGTAGCAACTATAATGTGTATAATCTAACTAATGCTAAATAAAAATGTGGAAAGGAGTAGTAACTCTCAATATTAACTAATAAATTGTTAAGGTAGCAATTGTTATTAGATAAAGACTAAAAGTTTTGCTACTTAAGTGCTTAAATACTACTAGTATATGGAGGTAACTAGAAGCAATTGTCAATTATTTACTACAAAGTCACCAGAAGTTGACATTTTTTAGTAATTTTTTTTTATAAAATTTTTACTACTTATATTTTTTGTTACTACTTGTTGCAGTTTTTAATGTTTTTGTCAAATATAAGCGCTACAGCTGCACAAACATTTTAAGCTAAACTAGTAGTAATTAAGTTAGTTGAGCCTCTATGCTCCACTGGGAGTCAAGGATAACATAAGAAGAAGTAGTAATTAAAAATTAATAACTACTGAGACACCACTTGTAGAAATTACTACTACTTGTAGCAATTTTCCACAGTTTTGTCAAAATATTTCGTTTACAAGCTTTTGGTACTTATGTAGACAAAAACTTACAGGGCGAGAGATGATTAGGAATGGGGCAAGTAGAAGGTAGAGAGATAAGCAGAGTAAAAATAGTGTAATATTAGTTTAACCAAAACTATTACAGCACAAAAAATAGCAAAGAAAACCAAAAGAAATAATGAAATAAAATTAAACAAATAAACTTACCTACCCCTTTTACTTTGCCTGCCCCCCACTGAGTGGGTGTTTAAATTTGTTATAAATTATGTACATAACAGTCATGTTAACTACATAGATAAACACATGATGATGATGATACTTAATATTATTTACATTTACGAGTATGTTACTGTTATAACTTTGGCTGTAGCTTCTTTTACTATTTACTACAATTTCCAGTTAAATTTATAGAGATAACAAATATTTTCTTTTGGATCTTCCTTTTCCATGTTTATTCTTTATTTTTATGTTTTATTTTCCTTTTTTTGCTATTTAGATTTTATTGTATAAAGTTTACCAGTGATTTTTTGCTGTTCTATTTTATTTTGATTTAGCTAAAGGGTTCTTGGTGGTTTGTTGGCAAATACGACAAAAAAATGACAATAGAATAGAAAAAAACAAACTAAATTACTATAATGGATTTCAGTCAGTCGGTTACTGTGTACAATAAATATTTTTATTTCTTGTTTGTTATATGTTTCAGTAATCGTGTCTTTTTTATAGTTATTATAAAAGTCTGACAATGAAAGAAAATTTACATTTTTGATGTCACTATAAAACTGACTCACACTAGATATGAAATGCTTTTGCTGATTTTACAGTTTTTAGTACTAGTTTTTGATACTATTTACTAATACTATACAGCAGTTGTGCCGGTTTGGCTCTACGACTAAGAAGTTTTACTTGTCGTCTTCAGAAACAATTCCTGAACAGGTTCCATTTAAGAATAGTGAAACAATTAGTGCAAGCGGGTTCTTGAATTGAATTTAAGAATTCATCTTTCATCAATGATATTTAAATAAAATCGTCGCATAATTCTATATATGTTAACACTGTTACTAAAAATAGCATCAAACCAAAAAGTCTTGTTCTTCTCTACATGCCAAAGGCAAGTGAAAAGATCGAACAAAACAAGTAATAGAAGAATACAGAATCAATTAAACGTAGTGATGTTCGATCAAACTTAATGAGTTAAATTGATGATTATCTCTGCAATTTGACAACTCGACTGTGGTAAAGGACGCTAAGTGCTGATGACGTCCTGTGGCGGGATAGAAATGAGCCGCGTTCAAAAATATTTTTTTTCAGCTTTTCTCCACATTATTATTTTCAAATTAATAATTTGAAAATTAAAAATTAACTCAAGCCTGAATAAACCTAATTTTTCAGATAATTCTATATATACAGTGATGTTTAAAAAAAACAACTTTAAGACGAATAATCTTTTAATTTATTGGTCTGCTACTAGGTCTAATGTGGAATTTAGGGTAAAATTTGGATTATATTTCACGAAATTTCTTACCTCGATTTTTGTTTAATTAAACTTATCTGCAAAGTTTAAGCATACAATTTTAATAATATTTTGTGGTTTTCGGTAGGGACAAATGTGGTTCGATTACAAAATAAGATACAGTGATTTCAACAGTTTCGATATTTGTGCTGAACTAAATTGGCAGTACAATTAAATTAGTGCCTTTTAAGGATCAAAATTTTAATTTCTGAAATACAGCCCTATTAAGGTATCCAACATAATGTTCTTTTTCTCTAGACTTAATAAGAATTGGTCCAGAACCGAACCTTAATTAAAAATCCGACGGACAGCCAGGTGAAATAGATTCAAAACCAGCCAGATTCAAGTTATAAATTACACTCTGGTACACTTAAAAAAATCGGGAAACGATCTAGCGAGGGATGTAGGCTTTATTGAGTACAAGACAAATCTTGCAAAAAAAGCAAAAAACCGATTTTAACGAGGTTCATCAACTTATCAACCCGTAGCTAAGCCAATTTGTATCCGATTTATTTTTTAACAGAAAATAAAAGAAAAAAGACTGGGCTTTGCAAATCAAAATTTATTTTTTCTGTTGAGAATTTCTAAAAAAAAAACAAAATTTGTCCACTTTTTTAATTTTAGTAGCTTTTTATAGCTTATTTTTATATGAAAGCTCATAAAATTTTATTTTAATATAAAAAGAGAATTTAGTTCCCAATAAAACGTGGTTTTAATTCGAAAAATCTAAAAGTTATTAAGCTTTTCATAAGCCGACTAGGCCATGCACTATAGAGTAGTTCGAAAAAAAATTTGTGTCAGTCACCCCCTAGAATTAAAGATAATGTTAAAACAATTCTAAAAATATTTTTTTTTTAATTTTTTTTACCACGCCTACAAATACTGACGCAACTTTTTTTTTTGTATTGAAGGCGAACCGCTTTAATGTACTACCATGGTACTACTACCAGAAATCCATTATAAAAAGTATTCTGTTTGCAATCGAAAAATGTTCACTTTGAAAAATGTTAAATAATTCTGTAAATGTAAGCCAATATCAATAAGAAATATCACGTTTTTTTCTATATAGAACTGGCTTTAAAAGTCTTTATAAATGAAAATAGGCTTTTATAGAAAAAAGTTGAAATAATTTCATTTGAATTTTTAAGATTACGAAAAAACTAAAAAAATCGAAAGTTTTGATAAAAAAAACTTACCTAATTTCTTACAATATAAGCCTTTTACATACAGCTTGTAAAAGCTTGATCCCTTGACTTTCCGAAACTGTTACAAATTTTGAAATCACTCT
The DNA here is from genome assembly GCA_933228675.1 of Stomorhina lunata. NCBI lineage: Eukaryota > Metazoa > Arthropoda > Insecta > Diptera > Rhiniidae > Stomorhina > Stomorhina lunata. The sequence continues at coordinate 60,096,914 of OW121740.1, read as the reverse complement.
GCAAATGTGGGAGTGGGAGGTACTAAAGTACTGTGATCTACCCGAAAACGGTTTTTTACGAATATCTTAAAATTTTGCACGTGTTTCGAAATCTTTGAAAATATCGCTTTCCACAAAAGTCGCTTTTTGCAAAAGTCGCTCATTTGTGCGACGTGTAATAGATTCTGATACCAGCATAAATTTACGAATTTTAGTAACATCTTTAGTTATCTATTATACTGTAAAAACTTTTTCGTTTTTACTCTTTAGAAAGCGAAAGTATTTATATATTTTTTACATTTTTATTTTAAAATTCAAATACAAGGTAAACATTTTTTATAGTGTAAATACTTAAGACCACATGTTAAAAAAAATGTTGGATAAATCAGGTCTATTTAGCGTTGAACTTAATTTATTGCCCAGGCGGACAATTTTATAGACTTCCAAATGGGTGATTATCAAGGTATTATCGGTTCATCATTTTATTTGTAATCTATAAAATACAAATATAATATTTTATAGAAATGTTTACTCGTATAGAATATTTAGTACATTCTAGTTGAAAGTACTAAATATTCTATAAAAGGCAAGTTCCTATAATAGAAATTTATACATCAAAATTTCAGAAAGTTTAAGATAACTTTAAGAATTTCTGTATAGTTACATATATAGTTTTCAAGTTCGAGTTTACTTTAAATAAGTTATTCAGATTACTATATAGTTTCCAAAATTTCTTGTATTTAAAATCTCGAGAATCGGTCTTTAGGAAGTAAAGTCATGTTCAAAAATAGGCCTTTGCAATATATTACAAACATCGGCGAAGGGTATCCAAAATTCATCCAAACCGTCTTTATCAATCTTATTTGTTTTATAGAATAATTTGTTGTTGTCATTTATCCTCTTCTAAAATACCAATACATAAAATACTGTTAACACGTGCATGTAAACTAACAGCACTAAAATTGGGATTATCTAGTTTAATGATTTTCTACCAAAATAAACACTACAACATTTTTTTTTCGGGAACTAGTTTTTTTTTTTTTGTTGATGGTGGTCTTTTTGAAGCACTTTCCTTTGTGCCAAAACACGCATTTTTAACCGAAATTATAAAATAAATCACTTAAGTTGTTGTAATTTAAATGTTTAACTTAAATGAGGACACAAGTTTTTATGTTAAAAACAAGGTTGCCAGATTATAAACTAGATTAAAAAAATTAAAAAAGAAAATCCTGAATATCAGGTATGTGATGGAAAACGATCGTTTTCAAATCGATCGATTTCAGATATATTTTTGAGATAGCTTTGGGTTATTTTCCCAAAAAATTCAAACCAAATGAAAGATAAAATATCAGTCAAAAGGATTAAAGCCCAAATTTTCATTTTTTTGGAGGAAATAAACGAAAATTAGCCAAAAAATATGTCTCAAATCGATCGATTTGAAAACGAAAGATTTCCATCACATACCTGTATATGTACACACACAGGGATGAGTGTACATTAGAGTGGTTCGAAAAAAAAGTTGAGTCAGTCACCCCCTAGGATTAAAGATAATGTAAAAATAATTCTAATATATTTTTTATTTTTTTACCATGCCTATAAATACCGCCCTCTTTGTATTTTGTTAACTGTGTCGCCATCTCTAGTCCGATCATAGTGTTCACGGCTGTATAAGGGCTACATTTCTCACTTTGATAGTTTTTTACTACCACCTCAGTTTCTAGTCATAATTTTTTTATAATTCGATTCGTACCTACCCTAATCGAATCGAGTACAAATCTATTTTTTTTTGAAATTGTGACTATAAATGGAAGTCATAGTAAACATTTATCAAAAAAATAAAATTTATATAAAAAATAAATGTAGCCCTTACAAAGCAGCGAGTACCGATATATAAAATGTTATGATCGGACTTAAAATGGATACACAGTGAACAAAATACTAAAAGGGCGGTATTTGTAGGCGTGGTAAAAAAATAAAAAAAAATTTTTAGAATTGTTTTAACATTATCTTTGATTCTAAGGGATGACTGACACAACTTTTTTTGTATGGAAGGCGAACCGCTCTAGTGTACACTATATTTTAATTTTGGACATGAACCCTACAACCAGCGGTGGTCGAAAAACAACAATTTTTTGGACAAAACTTGAGTTTTTGTGTCTGTAAAAAAATTTACTTATGGATTTCAAAACTTTTTTTGACAAAATTATATTAAGTTAATGTTCCTGAGGTCTGTGCAAAAATCTGATAGGGCCCGGCGATAAATAGGGTTACACGGCCCGTTAAAAAAAAACTAAAATTTTCGAAAAGTGTACTCTTCTATATTCAAAAATATTAATTAATATTTCAGAACCCGTTCTGGAATTTATATTTCTGCTTTTTTAAGATATTGGTACATACTGTGGCCAAAAATGGTCTTAATACCTTGTTCAGTTTTAGAGATTTTTACGAAAAAACTACAATGTAATGTTAAAAAATTACATACGTTTATAGCAAAAAGTGTACTTTTCTGTATTCAAAAATGTTCATTAAAATTTCAGAACTCGTTCTAAAATTAAATTTCTTATAAATTGATTTATACTGTTTCCAAAAATTATCCTAATACCTTGTTTAGTTTTGGAGATTTTTGCAAAAAACTACAAAGTGATATTGAAAAATTATGTAAATTTATTGTGGTTGCACTTTTTTGACAAAAGTCTTAAAGCAATTTCTGAATTGTGAAAAGTTTTTAAACTCACTGAAAATAATATCAAATTCCCTTTCCATTGATGTATAATTTGTCAACCTTGCGTTATTTTGGTAGAATAATACAAGATGATATGGGTTAGATTTCTGATAAAAATTTATTTACCCCATAAAAATGTACAATACAAAATTGGAAAAATCGTTAAAAATGAGAAAAGTATTAACATTTTTTTTTTCATTTTTCTCAGAACTTTATTTTTACACACTAGATATTTTAATTCTTTTCTTTTTCCTACTAATTATTCATCTGATTTAAAATAACAAAAAATTATTTATGACATGGACCTAAGCCCGACTCAAACTCACGACCGTAATCAATTTTATTTTAACCTTTGTCTGCTTGTTGCGTAGAAAACTACGCAAACGCTACACAATTTCTCTGTTCCCTTTGGAAGTGCTAGCTTTAAGTTGACAAAATTGATTGAATCATGATTTTACATAATTTAAGACATTTTTTACTCCGAAATTTTCTTTTTTATGGATTGGATCAAAAAAGTTACGTTGTCTACCCTATGCGTAGTTTTCGATGCATATGGGAAAAACATATGTTTTTGGTGGGAATTTCTCGTAAAAAAGCTTATTTAAGACTTCGAAATGCAAAAAAAGCTTTTTCGTCTACCAAATAAATATAAATTACTTTTTTTTAACTGTTTTCTCACAGAGTTTTTAAAAATTTTTACCAAAAACTATAAATAATATTGCATGCGTAGAAAACTATGCAAAGGTAGACAACGGATTTTTTTAGGAGCAGATGAAGGTTAAAAATCTAAAATAAACAGTTAAAATATTTTTATAAACATTAATATAATTTTTATTATCTAAATGAATTAACAAATCTAAAAATATTTACTATTAAAATCTTATTTTTAATGTTATAATTCTAAACAAAAAAAATATTTACCAAAAAAAAAAAATACCTACAATTTTCCGCCCACTTAAATACTTTAAGGGTTAATAAATTTAGTTTTGAAAAAACAAAAAATTTCTTATCATTATGTTAAAAATTCTTGTAATCTCTGCTAATTGCCGAGAACATTTGCAGGCAGCCATAAATTTTTATGTGAAAACGTAAGATTTTCATTCAAAACGAATTACAATGAAAATGTTTTCTACTCAAAATTGTCTGTTCAAACTTTTAGATATTATGCAAATCGAACAAAACAAATATATTTTCATTTTAGAGAAAATCAGAAAAAAAACGTGTTAAATAATAAATTAATTTGGATTAACTTTAAGAGATTTACGAAATTTCCCACAAACATATATAATATTTATCTACGAAAAAAAAAAACAACAAAACAACTGAAAATCTTAAAGAGAATTTGAAATTATAAATATATTTTCGAAAAGAAATGTCGCCAACATTAAAATCACACTTGCCAAAAAATCAACGAAGTCTAGAAGAGACAACAAAAAAAATTTTAAAATAAAATTAAGTTTATTTTTCTGATTTTCGAAGAAAAAAAAAATCAACAAAGAAAATCTCGAACGCACAACGAACTTTTATGTTGTCGAAGAAAAATAAGCATAGAAAATTTCTAAAGAAAAGAGAACTGCTCCTATAAGGCTAATATAGAGCTTTTTTTTTTGTTAAAAACAAAATAAAATTCAAAAATTAAATTTTTAATAGAAAATTTAAAGAAAAAAAAACTAAATTATTTTGTCTTTAAACACAAGTTGGCATCACTGTTTAAGTTTAGGGAAAAATAAGAGGTGATGACAGATTTTATAATGTAGAATTTTGACAAATTTAGAAAAAAATGTGTTAACGAGCAGTTGTAGGTATTTTTGTTGTTGATATCTTTATCTTTTCTTTATCTTTCATGTAATTTATTTATAATTTAATTTTTTATAATTATTTACATTTTTATTTTAAATAATTTTGCTAATTTGTTACTCTTTAAATTCTTTTATAAAAAAACTACTAAGAAAAAAATGCTTTAGTCGATCAAGAAATTCCCTAAACCAGTCCGAAGTTACCCAAAACTCAACCGAAGTTACCCAAAACTCAACCGAAGTTACCCAGAACTCAATATTGGTTGAAATCTTTGCTAAATTTTGAAAGTAATTTTATTTTCCCACTTACACAGACTGTTTCTTTGTGTAAGTTTGGGTAACAAAATATTTTTATGAAAGTCAATTAAAAACAAAAGATTTTTTTGAAAAATTGTAATCAAAAATTTAACAAAACAAGAACAAAATATTGCTAATTATTTGAAAAAATTATTGAATAATTACCCCCTAATTCATAAAGGAAAAATATAGCTATGACAAGCTTATAATTCAAATTTTCCATTCAAAATTCTTACTATAAGATATTAAGGTACAAGGCCAATGTACGCGGCATGCGGGTGGTCGTAGTATTGCCAGTACATAAAATGTTCGTTTGTTTAGAAAAATATTCATATAAAAATATATATGAATAGGTTATAATTAAATCTGGCAGCACTGAAAAAATATGCCGCGCGAAAAAGTAGAACAAAGTTCTACTTTTTTCCATTGCCGCTTCAAATTTGGCAAATCAAAAAACAGCTGATTGCCGCCCACAGCCGCTTGCCGCGTGCATTGGCCTTCTACCTTTAATAATTTTGTAATTCGTTTATGAGTTAGGGAGTTTAACTCCAATACAAATATTAAAATTATACAAAAAATAAAAATTATTCGCACTTGATCCCAGTCTAATACATTTATTTATTTATTAATGTAATAGACAATTTATTTATAAAAGCCAAAAAAAAATTGTGTAGGGACAACGAATACCTCGACGCGTTTCGATGGCTGGTTAGGCCATCATCTTCAGAAGGAGTATCCCTACTTTTAGACAGATCGAAAATCTCACATTATTACTTATCTTCGATTAACAAACATAATTCGTAATGATTGTGTTTATAAAATAGGTAATAATGCAAGATTTTGGATCTGTCTAAAAGTAGGAATACTCCTACTGAAGTTGATGGCCGAACCAACCATAGAAACGTGCCGAGGAATTCGTTGTCCCCAAAAACATTTGTTGGCTTTTATCAAAAAAATTGAATGGGATCAAGTGCGAATATTTTTTCTTTTTTGAATTATATTTACTATCCCGACAATTTTGTTATTTTTTATAAAACTGCATGCATATTAAAATTATATATCGTCACCTTAAATGCAAAAGGTCGTAACCGATATAAAAATTACAATTGATTGATTATGACAAATACATCTAGCTACAAAATTTTTTATGCGTACTGTCAAAACAGCGATTTTATTCACTAAAAACCAAAGGTTTAATTAAAATGTTGCTCAAAATTTGTATTGTAGTTAAGCACTTTTGGTTTCAGAAAATATTTAGCTTGTAGTTAAGCCCCTTTTTTTTAAAAATTACTAGTTTTTTGTCATTTAAGTTCTCAGGAATGTCTTTGCAGTTGCATTGTTCACCAAATTTCAAAATTTTGAATTAATATTTCATTTAGTATAAAAGTTATGATGTTTTTTTTTTTGGCTTATCATATAAAAAATTATTATCTGAAACTAAAATTTTTGAAAGGCTATAAGTTAGCTTTCTGACTGTACACTAACCCGTTTGTCTACAGATCAACTCTAAAGCTTATCTGTTCTAACTACATGAAATTTCATTGAAGTATCTTTCACCGTTTTAAAGTTACGGGGTTATTTCTGAAATAACTCTTAAAAAACCTCTATATATCCTATTTAAAATTTTTTAAAACTTATGTTTTAAATTATGTTTCTAAAATAAATTATGTTTCTAAAATAAACTGCTACTGTTTATAAGACCCGTCTCTATACAAAAAACTAAATGCATTTTTAAAGGTTTAAATTTTTGCTTAAAATTTGTAGTTAAGCCCTTTTGGTTTCCAAAAAAATTCAACTTGTAGTTAAGCCCTTTTGTTTTTTCGCAATTGCTCGAAAACTAAACGTTTGTTACCATTTTGGTTTTAAAAGTTTTCTTTGCTAATGGCTTGTTGATCCAATTCCAAAATTTGTATTTAATGTTCCCTGTAGTTTAAAATTTATAACGTTTTTGCTTCTCCTGTAAAAAAACTAGAAGTGTAGTTACTACCTTTTTGCATTTTAGGTGACGATATGTAACTAAATGATCTCCAAAACTGAAAAATTTAAATTTAAGTAAATATTGAAAGGGCTTTAACTATTGCTAGAAATAAATCTTATTAATTCCAGTTTTTTTTTAATTGATTGATTGTTTAACATTATTAAATTTGTATTAATTTATCAGCGATTTTTAAAATCTTATATGATTTTGTTCAAAAATTCATAGTCGTTTGATTGATTAATCAATTAACTTTTGATTGGATTATCTTGTAGCCTATAACCTCCGTAACATGATCTGTAATTAGCAGAAATCATATAAATTAAGCTCACCCGCACTTTTTGTATCAAATTCTTTGGCTTCACTAAATTTTTTAAATTTAAATTGACTGAAATCACTTGAACTTCTTACAATTTTGAAGTTGATGTACTTTCAAAATCAGACAAATTTAGACAACTACATAAAACTTTTAACAATTACACATAACTGTATATATATATCGCGTTAAATCTTATAAGAGGGAGGACTACGGGAGTCAAATTTGGTCTGTCAACATATCATTATGTTGCCAGCAACATAATTATTTTGGTTAGGCATTTTTATACAGATTTTCTAATTTTTTCATAGCTTTTGTTCTCAATTCTCTTTTAAAATTGAATTTTGCTCAACTCTTAATTAGTTTATGATTTAAGCTAACTATTCCTTCAAAAATGTTGCCAGCAACATAATTATTGTTGCGAAACATTTTTACAGATTTGCAAATTTTTATATTTTAAACATTTTTATAGTTTTTGTTCTCTAATAACGGTCTGTTACAATAAAAAAAATGGGAAAACGACCTAGTTTGTGTACATGAAAATTGAGGCCTAATTGAGTACATGAAAAATCCTAATTGAAGCCTAATTGAGTACATGAAAAATCGTGCAACAAATTTTAGAAATACGAACAATTTTACGAGTTATACGCAAAAAAACCGATTTTAACGAGTTTCGTCAATTTAAGGACCCATAGCTCAGCCAGTTTTTATCCGATTTTTCTTTTTTTTTAACAAAAAATAAAAGGAAACAGATTTCCCTTTAGAATGGCATATCATTTTTGATACATTTGTAAATCAAAAGTATCTTCTCTGTTAAGAATATCTAAAAAAATGTATCCACTTTTTGGAGTTTAGTAGCTTTTTATTGCTTATTCTTATATGAAAGCTCATAAAAGTTTATTTAATATAACAAAACAATTTAGTTTCTAATAAAACAGGATTTTAATTTTTAAAATTTGACGTAAAATATAAAAGTTATAAAACTTTTCATAAGCCGACTAGGCCATGTACTAACTAACATTTTTACTAGAAATTCACTACAAAAAAGTATTTTGTGTGCAATCGAAAAATGTTTACCTTGAAAAAAGTTAAATAACTTTTGTAACCGATATCAATAACTAATGTTTTTTATATATAGAACTAGCTTTTTTATATAGAACTAGCTTTAAAAAATTTATAAAACAAAATAGGTTTTTTTAGAAAAAAGTTGAAATAATTGCTTTTGAATTTTAAAGAGTACGAAAAAATTAAAAAAGCGAAACTTTTAATAAAAACTTACCTAATTTCTTAGAATATAAGCCCCGTAAATACAGCTTATAAAAGCTAGATCCCTTGACTTTCTAAAACTGCTTAAAATTTTAAAATCGCTTTGCAAATTTGAGAGTTGGAGGTACTAAAGGACTACGACCTACCCGAAAACAGTTTTTTGCGAATATCTCGAAAATTTGCACGTGTTTCGACATCTTTGAAAATAGTTTTTGTATGTCCTCACTAAGGCCTATAACCCCCACCAGTTCAGTTTCAAAGTTTTTACAAAAGTTGCTCATTTGTGACACCGTGTTTATTTCATTGTTATGATAAAATGTTGCCGGCAACATAATTATTGTTGAGAAACATTTGTATATGGATTTTTTTAATTTTTTGTGGTTTTTGTGCTCAATTTTCTTTAAAATTTTAATTTTACTCAACTCTTAATTAGTTTATGATTTAAGCTAATTATTCCTACCAAAATGTTGCCAGCAACATAATTATTGTTGCGAAACATTTTTGTTATTTTCCATATCTTTGAACTTTTTTATAGTTTTTGTTCTCTAAAATTTGATTTTTTTTTCAAAATCTAAAACATTTTGAACATTTAATTTATTTTAACAAAATTCTGTTTTCAAAAAGTGTCTCAACTCTTAATTAGTTTATGATTTTAGCTTTAACAAAAAATCTAATAAATTTCAATACATTTTAATTGATATTGTGTTATCCCCCAGACTAAACTTTTAATATAAAAACTTATTTCAAAATTTATGATTCCCTTAGAAATCAGGTCAATTGGCCGGCATTTTCTTTAATAATTGAAACGAAAAAATATTTACAATTGTTAAATTGTTCTTGGAAGTGTTTTAAGTGCCCAAGTGATGTCTAAGTTAAATATTTAAATAAATCTTTAAAGTTTAAAATTTCATAAGCTAAAATTAAGAAAGAAATTTATTTCGTTATTAGTTAGAAAAGAAAGTAATAAATTATTTAATTGTTATTTAGAAGGAAATTTTAAATTAAATTGGGTTAGATATTTATTAAAATAAAAAGAATATGCATATGTCGGTAATGCAGTAAAGTCATTAATAGAGCATAGAAAACAAAGTATCTTATATCATGATTTATTTTCGATTTTATTGTTATACAACATGAATCCATTTGCTTTTAACATGAAACAATATTGAAAGTACATTTATTTTAGAAAATTGAATATGACTAAAAGTCAATTTGTTATCATATTGACTTCATATTAGAATATTTTGTTGTCATTTTAACGAATTGGAAGATCGATTTCTTAAGATTTCTTAAATTCAACCCAATCCAGAAGTTAGTGGTCGATTATAATTAAAACTTCTAAAGTATTTGAATGATAAGTCATGTTGGAATGAAACTCTTTTTTGCTTAAAACAAAATTTCAAATAGTTTTTTTTCTTTCTTTTTAAAAATTTTCTCTAAATTGTTTACATTTTTCGGAATTGATTGACAATTTCCAATTTTGTTTATTATTGTTCAATAAACCCGAGGAAAATGCGATTATTTTCCCTGCTCAAAAAGAAAATATTTAGTGTCATAATAATGGAGAGCTGGTGGTTGTTTAGTTTATATTTTTTTTTTTTTTATTTGTTTATTATTGAGTTTTGCTGTCACATGAGTTGTTGACATTATTAGAAATGTTGTTAATGTTTAGATCAAGTACTTGTCAAACTTGTACCAAAACAAAAATAAAATGTCATAAGAAAAAAAAAAAAAAAAAGAAATACAAATAACAATGAGATGGGATGAGTTTACAATGAGTGCCTGTTTTTATTCTAAATGATCTTTCCAATTCAAAACTTTATCATTTTTGTTTTAAACCAAATATTTATGTATGTACGAAAAATACTTCCGGTAGTCTGAACAAAAAGCATTTTACACTCGTAAACTATTCCCTGCGAGTACTATCTCTTATTCTGTCTGCCTGCGTGCCTAAATTTTAATGTAATTTAATTCGTTTATAGTTTGAATAATTTCCTTAAAATTTTCTGTACCAATCTCAGTCATTGTTTTTCATGGTTTTTGGTTAAAATATCATTTACTCTGCCATTACACATGATTTCTTATTTCTTTGGTTTCTGCGATTTAGTTTTTCCCCGACTGTGGCCAAGTGGCAAAATCTGAAAACCCCGTTTGAAATAAAAGTTTGTGGTTTTTCCTTAATGTTAGAAATAAATTTGCTTTATTGTAAAGAAAAAGTGCATAGAAAAACCAACAATTAGATTTAATTGAATTTATATGATCTTTTGGAAGTAGAGTAAAACGAAGCAGATCTTTTAGACAGAAGCTGAGAAAATGCAAATAATCAACATTTCAAATTATCGTAGATATTTCGAAGTCGTAAAAAATGTTGATAAACATTTGAGAGTATTGAACTAGAAAATTACAATTTTCGATTACAATTTTGCAAAAAAAAGTTTTTGTTTATTCACATTTTTTTGAGATTTTAAAATTTTTTTACGATTTTGTGGGAAAATGAAATTAAACAAAATTTATGCAAAATTATTTGGCCAATTATTAGGAATCATAAGATTTTTTTACAAAAATTTGTTCTTCACTATAACAAAAGTTATTAGAGAAAGACCAAATAAAGTTGAGATGAAATGAATAGTAGTATTTCCCCAAATGTATCATCATAATTATTCATGCCAAACGTTTTTGTAAAGATTTTTATCATTTTTCATTCTATTGAAATTTTTACTACAAATTTCAAATATTTTTTTGTTAGCACTTGAAATGTTGCTGGCAACATAATAAGTGTTGCTAGACATTTTAATGAATATTCTTGACTTTGATAATATTGAAACTCATGAACTTATTTTTAGCAAAATTTAATCAAATTTTCACTACAAATTTCAAATATTTTAACTAGTTTTTTTGTGAGCTCTTGAAATGCTGCTGAAATGTAGTTTTTCTCTAAAAATGTTTCTAGCAACATAAATTTATTGTTAAACATGTTTATCATGAAAATGTTGTCAGCATTATAATTATTTATGACAAACGTTATTGTGAAGATTTTATAATTTTTCATTCTAATTAAGTTTTTACTACGAATTTCAAATTTTTTACCTATTTTTTTTTGTTAGCTCTTGAAATGTTGCTACAACATAATAAGACATTTTAATAAATATTCTTATCTTTAATAATTTTGAAGCTAATAAATTTATTTGTAGCAGAATCAAATTAAATTTTTACTACAAATTTCAAATATTTTACCTAGCTTTTTTGTGTTGAAATATTGCTGAAATGTTGTTTTTCTCTTAAAATGTTTCTAGCAACATTATTTTATTGTTGAACATGTTTATCATGAAAATGTTGCCAGCATTATAATTATTTATGACAAACGTTTTTGTGAAGATTTTATAATTTTTCATTCTAATTAAGTTTTTACTACAAATTTCAAATTTTTTACCTAATTTTTTTGTGAGCTCTTAAAATGTTGCTACAACATAATAAGTGCTGCCAGACATTCTAATAAAAATTCTTGACTTTAATAATTTGGAAACTAATGAATTTATTTGTAGCTAAATTTAATGAAATTTTTATTACAAATTTCAAATATTTTACCTAGTTTTTTTTTGTGAGCTCTTGAAATGTTGCTGAAATGTTGTTTTTCTCTTAAAATGTTTCTAGCAACATTATTTTATTATATATGTTGGGATATCTAAAGCAAAATTTTATGAAATTTGTTACGTTTATGAAACTTCTATTTGGACAATTTCACAAAATGTTTACTTTGCATTTTTTTTTGACATACCTTTAAATGTTGCTAGCAACATAATTATAAATTCTTTACATTTTTATCATTTTCGGCATATGTTAAAACTCGTTGACATCTTTTAAGCAAAATTTTAAAATAAGTTTACTAAAAAAAATTACAATTTACTTGGCTTCTTTCATGACATCTCTAAAAATGTTGCTAACATTAGAAATATTGCATATTGATAATTGTTTAAAAAAAAAAAATTTACTGTTTTTCTTTTAGGGAAATAATATTGCTAGCAACATTTTTTATGTTGCTTAGAAACTTTAGCTTAAGTAAAACTCAATTTTTATGAAAATTTATCAAACTTTTTCATACAAATCTTCAACATTATGTATTTAAGAACCTTTTTTTACTAATGTGGGGTTTATATAACTCAAGCGTCTGACGATTGAGTAAAATTTACATGTATTTTGTTTTTGTTACAATAACAAAACACATGTAAATTTCACTCAATCGTCAGGCGCTTGAGTTATATAAACCCTACATAAGTATCGCCACAGATTTCAGAATACGTTAGGCCTAAAGAAAATCATATCATATAAATAAATACATAATGTTCAACGCTAATTTGTAAAAGGATTATTATGTCCCAAAATATTTTGGTTAATTTTTCATAATATTTATTCAAAATTAATATGGCTTTAAAAAAAACTTAATCCCCTTAAATGACATTTATACATTTGTGATCTTTTGTGTGGAAATTTCTTAAAATTTAGTATCATTCATTATAGACTATTACCCCAAAAACAAGGAAATTTTCTTTTCTGGCTTCTTTTAATAACGCCGCTAACCAACAAACTATGGGCGGCTAATTTCAACATCATAAATAAATATAAACAATTTAGTACACATTTTTTTTTTAATATAAACAATTTATTTTTAATACTCATCTTTCTTTATTTAGTTCATAATTTTGTAGACAAACGAAATTTTGTTTCCAAACAAATTTGGTTTCTAATTTTGTAACAAAATTTCCAAATGTATTTCTTCTAGATTTAAGTCTTTATAGATTTATTGCCGGAAATTTTCTTAAGGGAATTCGTAATTATGTTGTTGTTTTTTTTTCAACTCTTTAATTGAGGAACTTTAACTATTGACCCGATTTTTGTGGACTAAATACTTTCACTTTTCCTTAATACTTTGGATTGATTAAAAAAAAACATTTGTAAGAAACTTTAGCAAAAATATTTTTAATGCTAAGAGGATATCAACCAATTGACCCATTTTTCGATATATGTACTTTTTTAAGATTTATAGACTTTAGACGCTTCTTTCAATTTTAGAACAAGAATTGAATTCGCTTTAAATTTAAATAGTTGCAATGTTTTTATTTAGCAACAAAAGTCGTGTTTCTATGAAAAAAGCTTTTGAAATAAATTTTATTTATTTTCAAAGTTATATTTTTATATTATTTTTTTCTCAATTAAAAGTTATTTTGATGTTGCTGGCAACATGTTGCTAGGATTTTACTAGGTGATAATCTTATCAACATGCATTTATTATTGAGCTCCAGAAACTTAAAAATTTGTTGACGATAAAATTAATCGAAAGTAATTTATTTGATCCAATGTTTATTTTAAAGATCGTGAGTTCGAGTCGGGCTTAGGTCCATGTCTTAAATTATAAAATCAATTTTAAAAACATGTTACTCAATATATTTCTTAGATTTCAATAAAATCAAATTTTATCAAAGTTTTGAACCAATTACAAAAGACTATTACTAAATTCAAACAATTTAAAAAGATCTTGACAATAAAATAAATCTCAAAATGATGTTGCTAGCAGCATGTTTATCGAATTTTTATAAAACCAAATTGTATCAAATACAACTATGAATAAGAATAAGTTGAGAATGAACTTAAAGGACTAACATACAACTTTTTATGTAAAACAAGTTTCATTATAGTTTTTTATTTATCTTGAGTTTAATTTTTATTGTCTGCAACATGTTTCTTACAACTCTGGAGACATAAATCTGTTAAATTGTTTTAAGAAACAATTTTGGCTAGTTATAGAAAACAACGTTTTCTATAATTCTCATTTTCTTAATTTTAGAAATCTATGAAATTATGTTGCTTAAACATGTTGCTAAGATTTCAGCAACAACATTTTTTACTAATTCATTTTCACTAATTTCATCGGATATTTTCTAAAAATGTTTCATGATTTATCATCATCACTAGTTACATTCCATATGTGGTGGAAAAATATAAATAATTGGAAAAATATTTGATGTAAATATTTAAAAAATGGATTTTGACAGAATTTATAAAAAAAATTAAGATATATAAATTATGTTGCAGAAAACATTTTGCTATAAAAAGCCATCTGTGACTCAAATATGAGCTACGTTTTTATTTGAAGTACAAAGCTTCTTTTAGGGCAACAATGTTGCTAGCAACATTTTTAATACTCTTTAAGTTATTGCAAAATTTCTTGTTTGTTGATAAATTATGTTGCTAGTAACATTAAATTCAGATTTCACTACCAGAAAACTTATATGACCTTAAATAAAGCTCAATTATATAAATCATTCATGCAAAATAACAGTTTTTTCAAATTTGTTTAGATACATGTTGTACAGCAATTGCTTATGTTAAAATGTCAAAATACATTTTATGAAATTTACACAAGGTCTTTTAAACCTTTAGTTTATTTTTTATATGAATTAATAAAAAACATAAAATATTTAGTAAACTGACTAATAGGTGATTGGTTACCGCCTGGGCTTAGCCGCTAAAGGCAAATATTTCTAATTTGACCATTTGTAGTTCCACTACGAATAGATTTTTGAAAATTCGGACATTTTGTGGGTGAATTTTATAACAATATATCTCCTAAACTAATAAATATGGCAATGAAATACAAATTAGATTTTGATTGGTACAAGCATTAGGAGGGCAAAATCTTGCAAATCGATCTTTAAAGTCAAATATCTATTCTTTTTCTGGTATAAAGACAAATATTTGACAAGTAAGAAAGTCTGTCAAGCCCGACCATATGATACCCTTCACCGCTGAGGTCTTTGAAAAACTAGATTTGTACTCGATTCGATTAGGGTGGGTACGAATTGAATTTTAACAAGAAAGAAAGTGCTATAGTCGGTCAAGCCCGACCATACGATACCCTTCACTACTAAGGGCAAAGGTGTTATTTTTCCTGTATAAAGACAAATATTTGCTAAATTTTGTAATCATACAAACATTTTCTCAAAAATTATGTATTTAAGCATTTCCGTCATTTTGACTTATGTGAGAGCTAGAGTCAAATGTGGACCGATTACCTTGAAATTTGGCAAATTGATTACATTCTCATTATCTTCAGATTTGTCTCATTTAGTGCGTTTTTAAAGAAGAGTTTGTATGGGAGCTATGGTCAAATGTGAACCGATTTCAACGAAACTTGGTACAATGATTAAAGTTTACATAAGCATTATTTGTTTTAAATTTCATGAAAAAATATTGATATTTGTGGCCAATATATCAATTCCGGGAAGTGGGACCTATGGGAGGTACCATAAATAATGGACCGATTTTGACGAATTTCAATAGCCATGGTCCCATTATCAAAGAACTGATCTGTGCCAAATTTCATCAAATTATCTATAGAATTGCGACCTGTAGTTTGATTACAATGCTGACATGGGTGTCCAGCCAGCCGTCCAGACGGACGGACTGACATCGCTAAATCGACTCAGAAAGTGATTCTAAGCCTATTGGTATACTAAAATAAATATTTCTATGCGTTACATACATCAGCACAAACTTATAATACCCTTTCCTATGGTGGTGAAGGGTATAAAAACTTATGACTAGAAATTGACGTGGCAGTATGAAACTATAACTAGAGAGAAATGTAGCTCTTACAGAGCCGTGAATACCGATATATAAAGTGCTATGATCGGACTGAAGATGGCGACACAGTTAAAAAAATACAAAAAGGGCGGTATTTGTAGGCGTGGCAAAAAAATTAAAAAAATATTTTTAGAATTATTTTGACATTATCTTTAATCCTAGTGGGTGACTAACACAACTATTTTTTCGAACCACTCTAGGGTCCAACCAGCCGTCCGGTCGGACTGACATCTTTAAATCGCTCAGAGAGTGATTTTAAGTCTACTGGTATACTAAAAGCTGGGTCTACGACCAATATTTCTATGCGTTACACACATTTTGAACCGCCGTGGTATAGCAGGTTAGTCATAGCATACCACCGGTCCTAAGTTCTATTCCTGGCCAGACCAACTTGAAAAAAATAAAATGTTGAATAAAATATTTGTATGAGAGCTAGGGTAGACCAATTATCTCGAAATTTTGCAATTCGATTACAGTTTTTATAAGAATTGCGTATGCAATTTTAGTATTTCTATAAATATATGGAAACTAAACTCATATTGAAGTCAATACGCAGCAAAATGGAATCGATAGATTTTCGGTCTTGTCAAAAATTTGGACATAAGGTCATAATATTGAAATCGTAATGCATTTACGCTACTCCGAAATGTGATACAATTTTTTATAGCGGGACTTTTATTTTGTGAAAATCTATGGAAAACATATTCTAAATTAAGCCAATTTTGATTAAAATCTCTTGGTTTATAGATTTGAACTCAATATAAATTTAGTGATCAGAACTGCAAAAACTAAAAAAATATCGACTTTCCATTACATTTATATTCTGATCAAATTTAATTTCTCCCTTTCCTTCAGACTTTCGTCTCTAATGACCCCCTTTGCTCTGCTTTAGCCCCTTGCGGCCCTAAGGCCTTTTTTATCAATACTCCCCATAATTAAATTGCAGCATGTGCTTGTCGCAAAGCATGACTGAGAGACTGACTCGTTTTACTCGTTACATATTAAGTACGAGTATATAGAAATTTATACTTATTCCTCATCATCCATTAAATATGAGCTAATTTGATAATTTACGGTTATCAAAGTCAATGTTATTAATATTTGGTATATTATTACTCGTTCCCCCTTTCCGAACTTTGTTGTTGTGATAGCTGGTTTTAATTTTTTTTTTTTTTGGGAAACTCGTGTACTCGAGTTAACATTGCGGTAGGTTAATGTTGTTGCTTTTGTTTTATTTTTTTTATTTTTTTTTAAATGATCATCATGAACGTATGTATTTTTGTATGTCTGGATCGAAAATGAGTTGTAAATTGTTTACAAATACTTGAAAATATTAAAGAAATGTATAAAAATTTGGGGGCTATTAAGTTGTTGCTGTTGTTATGATGATTGTTTTGCTGGGTACTTGTAGTCTCTAATGAAGAAACCGAGAATTGTAGTGATTTGATTTTAGTAGTAATCAATATTGACTAATAATCTTGATTACAGAAATTTAAAGGTATATATTTATTAAAGATTTAAAAAAAAATATTCGAACATCATTTCAAAATTTGTTCAAAAAGTTGACTATAAACTCCATTAAATCTCAAAACTTGTATATTTCTTTTAAATGCAAACGCCCTATTTCTGTGACTAGTCTCTAGTTTCCAAGCCCATCACTATTTCCCATTGAATTTTTAAATAAGCTTTAACTCTGCTCTGATCTCCATGCTTGTGTGCAGAACTTAGAAACCTGTACGGTTCAAATATGTACCTTCAAATATTTTACAGCTGTTTGAATTTTTTTTTATGGTAAAATACCCATAAATTATATGTGGAATTGAAACAAGTGTTTGTATTTATTTGTTGTTTTTTTTAGATCTTAAATAATTGTTGCTATTTTTGCTGCTCCATTGTCTGGCTTTAAAACCAGTTTAACCCAATTTTTATTTCGTTTGTCTTAACTTTTTATTTTGCTACGTCAGTTAGTCTGTGTTTGAATAAAAAAACAACAAATAGTTATGAATAAAATGTAAATTTGGACCATTTCCAATATTATTTTAGAATTCTTCAATTAGACTTCAAAAGTTTAGGTATACGAAAATATGTCACGAACATGTCAAAACCCAGTCAACATTTAAAAGATATTTTTTTTTTTTTAAATCACCAAAATGAGTCTTTTTTGACCAGTTTGGAAGACCAAAAAACGATTTGTCGTCTGCGCGATTAAAAAACTAGTCGGAGGAGATTCGCGCTTATGCTTTAAAACTTACTGTTTAAAAATACAATAACAAAAAACATACCCATTCAAAATCAAGCATTTAAGGGATTGAAATTCGATAGTTTGCAACGCTATTTTGCAAACAGATTTTGCACAGTTAGATCATAAAAAGTTTACTCCTACATGGTGTAACCTTATGGATTTTAACCGCATGGATGGTGGGTGCTGTGGCTAAGTGACAAAAAAGTCGACTACTAAACATATCATATTTAGTCTGAGTTCGATCCCCGGTCGCAGCCGTTGTTGAAAAATATATAAAAGAACAACAAATCGCGCAACTTCTTTAGTGTTCTAAAAATAGACTTTTACCAGATTTCAACTCTCCCTAAGGTAACTCAATTCGTATATACTCTGCATAAATGTATTTGTTCACGCGGTGAACACTGTGAACCCTAATTCTGTCACTGACTTGCCAAAGTCCATCTCTAACAGAACAGACTATAGCCAACTTCACCCAAGGATAAAATAAATAAAGAAAGTGTCAAAACAAACCAACAACCCGAGAATTCACACAGAAGATCGCTTACTGTCGGTACCAACCCAAAAAATAAATGAACATATTTTAATTTAACTTAAAAAACCCAAAATTTAAACTAGTGTTAAAACTCTAAAACCTAGAATAATTTAAATCTAGTACTAAAATTACTAAAAGTGTTAAGATAATAACATAAACTTTACATACAAAAACTAATCCTAAATATTGCACATATTATTGTACTAATAAATAAATTCTTACAACGTTGAAGAAAAAATAAGTCTTTTATTTACCCAAACTACCAGTCACCCTATAACCCGTCAAAACAGTATGTATAATTGTAAATGTTACTTTTTTTAAATCAACTGAAAAATAATCAAAATTAAGTCAAACATGGCTCGATAATGGCTCGTAAGAGATTCATAAACGGTTCAGAAAGGTACTCATAAAAGATTCCCTTAAGGGAGTCGCGGCTAGGGTAACATTTTCCCCCGAAGACACAGTCTTTTTCGAATCGAAAATGATGGAATATTTGATAGTTTTAATCGTCCATGGCAGTCGAAAAAGAGTCAAATATGATCAAAAAATAATAAAAATGCTGACTGGTAACTCGTTAAGTATTCCGCACACTGCGATAGCTTCATATCTATTCCTTACACATAACGACAAGGCTGTTAAAGAGAGGCCTCTTTCTTTTTATACCCTTCACCAATGGGTGATGGGATATTATAAAATCGTCAATTAGTTTGTATTTTTTTCATTATTCGTCACAGACCCCATTAAATTTATATCGATCGACTCAGAATCTATGTCTGGAGGGTACAGCGATATAAATTTTATATCAGATTGATATCAGAAATCGGTCTGTAAACGCCTAAGATATCGCACAAAATATTGCCTCTTTCTTTTAATATATATTTCTATATATATTTTTATTTAAATACTTACAATTTATATAAACTGAAATGTAATTTATGTCCATTATCAATCGACTCAACATCCGCAGAAGATATATCATTTAGGAAACGGCCGAGATATCGCCAAAACCTTAAAATCTATATGCCAAAAATTAATAATTAAAAAACCGGGAAATTCTTTACTTTTGGGACTTACTGTATTTTTATTAAATTAGGGGTTTGACCTCTAAATGTATTTTAATGGGAGGTTGCGCAATAAATATTCGCATTACTCAAAAACTTTTGAATATTGATATTTAAAAAAAAAAAAAAAATTTGCAAACAAAAAATTTATTTCCGACTGCTCGGATTAAAAAAACGATTAAGACTCCTGAAAGATAATTTTGTTGCCGAATTTCGGATTTTTTACTTAGTTTAAGAAAATAAACAGTTTTCGAATTATGTGAATATTTATTGCGTAACCTCCCCCATTTTTTTATAACGCTATATCTCGAAAACTAGAGCTATCCTAAAATAAAAGTTAGCACCATTAAATTCAGCCTACTCGATTTATCTTTACCCAGGAGGTCTCCCTTTTGTCGGTAAAAAAAGTTGTCAAAATCGAGCAAAGTGTTAACCCACCCAGAAATTACACAGAAAAAAAAAAATCAGAAGAGTCATAAAGCCTTGATATAAACATCTGAAACTAAGATCGAAAGAACAATACCTCCCAAATATCATATAACAGGTTTATCTAGCTCAGTAAAATAACATCAAACTTATACATAACTAACCAACAACTTTTTCGATATAGCCTTAAAAGTGATAAATTTAAAATCTCAAAAGAAAATGTTTACATATTCTTAAAATGCTTTGTAAATTATGGAGTTATATGATACACCGTCAGCTTTTATAAGACCCATTCATAACCAATTTCATAACCGATTCAATTCTATGACTTTTGAAACAAGGAAATGGTGTACTTTATAGCATTTAGTTTGTTTTTTGATTTGCTTACAAAAGTTTTGTAGATTTTTTATTATAAGTTCAAACTAACAAACCGTTCCAGCAACCGAAATACTTAATTATGAAATACAATCGATACAATTTTGATTTGAATTTTCATTGAGATAGTTGGTCTTCTAAGGCAGCGAAGTAGAAGAATGCAGTCTTTATGCTGCATTTAGGCTTCCACACAGTTTTGTTATATTTATATAAAAAGTTACAATTGAATAAATATTATGCTTTAAAGCCGAGCCGTCCAGATCTACAGCACAATGTGCAAACTTTTACAAATGAGCTTTTGAGCTTCCACACCTACACACTATGTATGAGCGAGACGCAACTATGTTTGTCACACTCACACTTACGTAAAATTGTCTTTTTAAAGTCAGTGCTGCCAGATTAAATTTTTCCCTGTGTTTAAGTGTTAGTGTTCTACTCTTGTTTTAAAATCTCATATTGAAAAGTTTTCGAATCCGTGTAAATGTATTCATAAAAAATTTCTAAAGATTGCTTTTCTTCTTTATTATCCGTTTACGTAACTTATATAAATTGGAAATCAATTAAAAATTGAAAATGAATTGGGATCTTAGTGCAATACACTACAGTAAAACTTTTTAATTAAGTTCTTCAAGAAATCTCGTGTTATTAACTCAAATTACTCCTGGAAGTACTTTAATGTAATTCATATTTTGATGCAAAAAGTATACAAAACTCTAAATCTTAAAAAAGTGCAAAAATATTTTTAGTTTAAATAAATAAATTCATTCTGCTATACTTCCATTACCTTATACCTTACTTTGGAATCACAGTTTTTACTGATTATTTTTATATAAAGTGAATGATTATTTTTTAAGTAGTTATTGATTTTTTATTCGTTTTTTTTTTATTTTTAAATTCCACATTTCGATTTTGAACACAAAAATTTGTTTAGCTATAATATGGATCCATTAAAAATCATGATTATATGGGTTTTGTTTTATCTTATTTTCTCATAAAAAAATCAATAAAACCTTAACATAGCGGCTTTTAATAGATATTAATTTTATTGTAATTTTTCTTTAAAAAAAATTAACATAACCACCAAATAAAATAAAGCAGTTGTTGCTTAATTAATGATTTTATCTCTTTTTGTGTATAAATATTTGAAAATTAATTTTTGATTTCTCTCGTTCTGGTTTCATGATTAACATTTCTGCAAGCAAATGTTACCCCACAGCTTTAGTAGGCATGAAATGCAGCGATAACATAATGTTGGGAGGATGTTATCGATGTTAAATCAGAGAAGAACCTTAACATGAGAGATATATTTTTAACACTAACATGGATGTTAACGATTTATGTCTGCTATAGACTTCGAAAAGAGAACTTAACATTTGTAGTCTACGCAGAACACTAACATTGATGTTTTCTGTAATCGATTTCGTAGCTTTAATAGACTTGTAAAGGTACAGGGCCAATACACGCGGCATGCGGCTGCGGGCGGTCGTAGTATTGCCAGTACATAAAATGTGCGTTTGTTTACAAAAATGTTCATATAAAAAAATATTTGAGTAGGATATAATTAAATCTGGCAGCACTGAACAAATCTGCCGCGCGGAAAAGTAGAACAAAGTTCTACTTTTTTCCATTGCCGCTTGAAATTTGACAAATCAAAAAACAGCTGATTGCCGCCCGCAGCCGCTTGCCGCGTGCATTGGTCTTCTACCTTAAAATATTCGTTTTGGCTACGCCTTACAATAACATGAATATTTATAGTAACCAGGTTAACTTAAATTTAACATATCGTGAGCCTATATTCAATACCGACTATGAACCAAATATAATATTTTTAATGAGAGGCAAAAAACTGTTAAATATCCAAAATATTTAAATAGAAGTCAATATTTTTTCTACAATATATTAAAGCCAAAGTTCTAAATAAGACTTTTGCTTCCTTATTTTTAATTAAATTATTAATTAATTATTATAAAAACAAAATTCCCAAATAAAAAGTGATTTTGAAAAAATTAGGTTCATAGTCGGTATTGAGTATAGGCTCACGATATACATATGTACGATGTCATAAAGACATTTTATGTCTTAAGGAGTTATAAGCATTTATGTAACATGACTCCATATCTCAATTCGAAAATGAAACTGTTCGAATTTGTATGCTTAAGGCTTTGTGTTTCGAAAACAGTTTCTTTTGAATCGAGATACACTGTAACCGTATATAATAGGTATGTTTTTTACTTTCTAAGTAAGTTCGGACAAATGACAGTAATTTAAGGTATCAAATAGTTGTTCTTGACCAGCTTGCAATGCAGTTTTATTTTCCAGCTGAGGTCTGCCTAGTCTGCCCAGGTTTATCAAAGGTCTGCTTCCTTTAATATATTTTTTGCTTCCGCAGGGCGCCTAGGTATCCTCGTAAGTCATTAGGAAAGGGCTATACATATTTGGGTTAAAACAATAAGAAACTTTTAAGTTTGTACAATACGAGTTTTGTTCTTGCGATCCGCACTACTCAATCGTAAATTTACCGAGTTCTTTTGGGAACTTCAGCTCGATTTAGACGTTTTTTAATGACTAAATATGGAATTCTTCCGACTATTGATCCAGTCAATTACAAGATCTCGGTTTATTACGATATTATGAATAATGATATCACTGGGTAGCTACAAACAAACGAGATAAGTGATAAGTACTTCAAATAATAATGATCCGATTGGCTACTTAAGGCAATCAATCTGACGAGATAAATGCTTCGGCTAACTACAAGCGAAATAATACTCCGATGAGATAAAAACTCTCGACCGTCTAACTACAGAATTCAATTCGATGAGATAAATACCAAGGCTTTCGTTCGGCTAACTACAAGCGAAATAATACTCTGATGAGATAAAAATAGGCTCTCGATCGGCTAACTACAAAATTCAATATACATATATAATATATACTCAATATATATAATTCCCCAACAACATTCCAATTGGAACAAGGGGTACTTCTTTCAGACGCTGAGCTGCTTCCGATTCTATTTTTAGCCTCATTGAACGGGATCTACGTTTTACCGCCGGCTCCGAACGGCAAATGCATTAGTTAGAGAAGTTTTACATAGCCTAATACTCAATAACCAGTGGCTAGCTGAGTTATGAGGTGAACCGCCGCTTTTGAAAAAAAAAAAAATTTTCAAGTGGGTCTGGCCGCGGATTGAATTTGAGACCTCTGGTATGCTAGGCGGATGACTAACCTGCTATAACACGGCTGCTCTCGATCGGCTAACTACGGAATTCTATCCGACGATATAGGTACTTAAGCTCTCGGTCGGCTACAGGGAAAAATAATACTCCGATGAGATAAAAACTTCGGCTAAACATATAACAATCGGTTCAAATAACTACGATGTGAACTACTAGGAAAAACTTTGGGTCCTGCCTAGTCCAATATTGATTACTTGAATACTTATACCGGTACAGCTATATACTAATAAGAATTAACATTATTTGGAAATATTAGGGGGGTAGCAAAAATGAAAAATAGGGCGTTTACAAAAATAGGGTAGTGTTGTAGATAGATAAGAGTAGAAAACTTAAGTAAAATTTGTAATGGCATATTACAAGCTATAGCTCTTTTTTACTTGTTTTGTTTTTCAATTTAGACCTTGACAAAAATATAATTCTACTATTTATTAAAACTTATTGTTAATTGGCCATTAATTTCATATAAAATTTAATTTAATTTTAGAAATATTTACATTTGTTTCTTTAAACAGCTGTTTTTTGTTTACCTTTGTGGGAGTTGCCATATTTACAACATAAATCATAGCAGGGCTGGAAAGCCGCTTGTAAATCTTAACTATAATTACAAATTTTTAACAAAATCGTTAAATTATTAATATAAATAAATCTTTTAAGTTTAAACCTTAAACTTTTAGCTATTAAAAACTGTAAATTAAAAATAATAATTAAATATAAAAATTAGAAACTAAAACTGAAAAAAACATTAAAACCTTTTTTGTATATTTTTTCCGATATTGCGGTGGCAACATTTGGTGTCTGTTGCTAAAGGTTTAAAATAACACACTTGAGTGATCGTATGTCTGTCTGTCTTAACACGCATTAGAGCTTAAAGACTAAAGACCTATTAACCAAATTATCATATGATCAGTGTTTGTGGTGCGGTTTTTTGATTTTTGTTTTTTTTTGGTAAATACAAATAGCAAATTCAATATTTATTTTTTGGGGGGAATTTATTTATAAACTGATCAAGTTACGTAGAATTTGATATAGACTAAAGTTTGATTTCAATATAATTTATTTTTTTTTCTTAACAGTCTAGATTTGTTTTCAAATTGTAGATATTAATGTCTTATGCTTAAATTAAAGTCAGCTGAATTGTCGAATAAAATTTAAATCAATATTTAACTTTAAAATTGAGTATTCTGGGGGTTAGATTTATGTTAAATATAAAACAAATTTTTTTAAAGATTGTTTAATTTTTTTTAATAAATATCTAAATTTGCATTTTATCATCAATTATATTAAATTTCCCCGCATTTTTCGTTTTGTTATAATGTTGATTATATTAGTTTTTTTTCCTAAATTTTTAATTTATTTCTTAGAGATTTAAAAAAAATCTGTTAAAAGTTTCGTTTACATTTTTTTTACAAAAAGCTTCGTCTAATTTGGGCTTTTATGCATTTTTTGTGCGTTTCTTTTATGAATAATTTGTAACTAATCTAATTTTAAGGCCTACTCACGCCGTTAATTTGTTTAAAGAAACGCATAAATTGTTTTTTTAAACACAGTCAGATACAACTAAATGCTATAATTAATTGTACTCATAAACTATGATTATAATATATTAACAAATGCCAAGAAAATGACATTAAAATATGCCACCTAACTAATTAAGAGAGCTTTTAATTAAAATTTCAAATAAATTACATTTCAAAATAGTTGACGTGAAGATTTGTTGGGGGAATTTTAAATATTTATATATATTTCAAATAAAAAAAAAATAAATTCTTTAATATAATGATAAAAAATTAATTTAAATAATATTAATACCCAAACAGGGTCTAGAATCAAATAGCACTTTCCCTGCCCTGTCGTACAGAAGGCTCGTAACTCTTGACTATTATTTCTTGAAAAATTATGACGATCTGATCTTCGTAAAGTCCTAGCCCAGGTAGAAGAATGGACATAATAGTATAATCAAAGATTCTATTGATTTGCCGAATGGTCGTTTTGAAAAGTCCCATAAAAAAGAGCCTATATCGTTTTTACTATAATAATACGACTCGTAATATCTGATAGTAAGTCCTTTATGACGAGTACAACAAATTTTAAATAATAAGTAAGAAAGTGCTATAGTCGGTCAAGCCCGACCATATGGTACCCTTCATCCCTGAGGTCAAATGTTTTTTTTCGTGTATAAAGACAAATATTTGCTAAATTTTTTCTTTAACATAGATTTTGCCAATATTTTAAATTTACACTATTCCATCGTTTTGGCCTATATGAGAACTGGGGTCAAATATGGACCGATTGTCTGGAAATTGAGCAATTTGATTACAGTGTTTTCAAAAATTATGTATACAAAAAATAAACATAATGCTATCATTATCTTCGGGTTTACGAGCATTTAAATAATTATCGTCTCATTTAGTTAGTTTTGACTGAAGAGTTTTTATGGGAGCTATTGTCAAATATGGACCGATTTAAACCAAATTTGGTACAGTCATTTTTGTGTATATAAGCAGTATTTAGTTAAAATTTCATGACAATATAGTGATTTCGGGAAGTGAGACCAATGGGAGGTACTCTAAATATTGGACCGATTTGGCCGAATTTCAATAGCCATAGCCCCACAATTATCTTTGCCAAATTATCAAATTATTTTTAGAATTGTGAACCGTCGTGGTATAGCAGGTTAGTCATCCACCTAGAATACCAGAGGTCCCAAGTTCGATTCCTGGCCAGACCCACTTATTCCCATTGGAATGTTGTGTGGAAACTCTATATATATATATTTAGAATTGCGACCTGTACTTTAATTACAAGGTTTACATGGGGTCCAGCCGGCCAGATAGAATGACATCATTTAATCGACTCAGGAAGTGATTCAAAGTCTATTGGTATACAAAAAGGTGGGTCTAAGACCAATATTTCTATGCGTTACATACATCAGCACAAACTTATAAAACCGTTGGTGGTGAAGGGTACAATAAAAAATTGATTCATTTAAAAAATATTTTTGTTTTCTCTAAAATTAACTCTGAAATGTCTGTTGACATAAACTCACTTGACAACATTTGACAAAATTTAATCTAAATATTTGCCAGACTTTTTAAGAATATAAAATATTTGAAAACATTGCTAAAATATGTTAATTGTTATTAACGATTTTAATAAGCGTTTGATAATGACTCATAAATCTTAGAAATAAATAAAAATTGCCATAAGAATTGCCTTAGCAATTAACATTTCAAATGAATTTTTAATTTAAATTAAGCGATTAACGTCAACAAGTTAAATAAATGATATCGAAATTATTTTAAGAGCAATTGAGACTTGATATTGAAATATGAACTCCTATTAAGAGTTTAAATTAGGAGGAAGTACAAATTTGATTAGTCTTCAGAGACTATTTTTGGTATCTTTAAATTCTTTTATATTTTAAAAATATACCTAAAGTTTAAAAAAATTTTAAATCAAACTTAAACAAAAAAATATCTGAAATACCAATTTCTGTTTAAAAATTTTAAGGATTTTAGGGCTATATTGAAAATTATGGCTTAGGCTATTAAAGCTTGAAATCTACCCTATCAGAATTTATAACATCTTTAAAAACTTTCCCTTAAGTTAAGGGAACTATATTGAATTTTCTAGAAATACTCATGAATTAATATAAATCATACGCTCCGTGAACTAATTTACAAAAAATCTCTACAGCTTAAAAATTAACAAAGTTTTAAGAAAAATTTAAAAGCCAACTTTAAGAAACGAGCTTAAATTATAATTAAAAATAATTTTTATATTATAGTTTTAAATATTTTATACCCAAAAAATTTAAAATCTTGCAGTTTTTTAAAAGATAAAAAAATATTATAACGAGGAGTTGGTTTTATTTCAAGATTCTCGTTCTTAAATAATTTTACTAAAATATTTAGATTCTTATTTTTAAAATCTGGTATTTGGCTTTCAATTCTCCTTTATTTGGCCTCAAAATTTAAATAAAATATAATTGAAAATAGTTTCAAAGCAAAATTTAAAGTCATAAAATATTTATGTTTCTAATTTGTTTAGACAATATTATTAATAACATATGGCAAATATTTTTGGGCGTTTTTTGACAGCAATACTTTATATTTGTTTATGTGTATTTCAAACAAAATAAATTCAAATTTATTTATTGTTGAAAAGTTTTAAAAAACAGGGCTGACACTTTAAATAATTAACAAATTTTCAATTATTTAAGTGTGTAGCAAGTGGCGTTGTCAACTTAGTGCTTTTGATACTGTTTTTAGTGCTTTTTAATTTTTGTGTAGCGAAGAAAGATTAAGTCAATGCTTTTGATACTAGTTTTCAATTTCTCTTTGCTGAAAATTTGTAATAAGTTATTCGGAAAATATTTTCGTTTCTGTTCTGGTTCATCACCTTTTGGAATAACAATATAATCTTATAAAATTTTAACCTTTAAATACATATATCAAGCTAATTCGGGTTAATACTATTATGAACATGACAACTTATCCAGACTCTAAGATTCGAAAAGATAAACAATAACTTTTCGGGGATATTCAAAACAAAATATTTTGTTCTTTTAAAATTTTTTACATATTTTAAACTTGACAGAAATTGTGAGAAAAAATACGTTTTTTGTATATATTTTGGTGCCTTTTGAAATATGAAGTTGACAACGCTGGCAATCTAACGCTTCCAATTCATTCATAAAATTTTATTGAAAAAAATCTTTTAATATTTGTGCCACACTTATCGTAAACATTTATAAAAACAATTTGTTAATTTAGTCGATGAAAATTTAATTGCCATCAAAAAAAAAAAGAATATGAATAAATAAATGTATGGCAACTTAATTGGTTATTAAAAACTGAGACTGAAAAAATATATAAAAAATTTAAAAAAGGAAATAAAATATACAAAAATATATAATTAATAAATATTAAAAAAAAAAACAAGTAAGAAACTGAGACAAGTCAATAATTGTTAGGCGTCAAAATAAAATTTATTTAAATAAATCAAAAAAATAATAAAAATAAATAACAATTCAATTAAATTTGCAACACTTTAAGTTAAAGTTAATATAAGGCAAAAATAATACTAAAAAAAATAATAATACAAATTTTTAATTTTTAATAGTAAAAATTTTCCGATAATATGCGCCCACTTTAAAACTTTTTTTATATATTTTTTATGAATTTTATTTTATTTACTTCTTATTTTTTAAAGTTTATCTTCGTTTTGTGTTAATTTCATGCTTTGTAATTAAATTTCAAATATTTTAATTTTTATTATTCTTTTATAATTAAATTCCTATTTTCGGACTTCCCATCCCACTGTGGCAATTTGCCACATACAATTACCCACAAATGTCTTGTCAAAGTTAAGTTAAAAATATATTTTATTTTTGTTCATAAATGTGTGTCTTACAAAAATCTTAATTAGGCAACGGAAAGGTATGCATCGCATATTTGAAGTGTTATTTAAATGGGTGCGTTCATACTAGCAGTAAAAACTGTCACGATGTTCACACTAGAAGCACTGGCTGTCTTGACATAATGATAAAATATCATCCAGTGGGGACACTATTCACCTGCATTAGTATTGCATCTATGTATAGTTATCAGCGACCTTAACTCAATTAGATCAATATTGAAAATATTAAAAATTATACTCGACTGTGCCGATCATTATATATCCCCCATGAAATTCTGTTAAAATTTTTTATATATATCAAATATGAACCTAAGTTCCCCAATTTTAATACCAAACTTTTTCAAAAGAAGTATTATTCTTGCCAAGTGTTGATGCCCCAGTTCCTTTTGTTTAGGCCATCGTGTTTTCAATAGATGAACAGGCAGACGGTATTCTTTTTGATTTTGGGTATCAAAATTAATTATACTATATTTACAAAAAAATATTACAATTTTTAACCAATTATTACACTCTGGCTACTCTGCTGTTTCAAAACAGAGCTTAAAAGTCAAATTTTTTTAAAAACAAGTAAGAAAATGCTATAGTCGGTCAAGTTCGATCATATAATACCCTTCACCACTAAGGTCAAAAGTCAGTTTTTTTCGTGTATAAAGACAAATATTTGCTAAATTGACATCCTACAAACATTTTTTCAAGACATACATTTAAGCTTTTTCCGTCATTTGGAGTTATATGGGAGCTAGGGTCAAATGTGAACCGATTATCTCGAAAAAAGAAATGGTCGCAAAATTGTCATTATCTTCAGATTTAGGAGCATTTTTGTGATATTCATCTTATTTAGTGAGTTTTGATAGAAGAGTTTGTATCGAAGCTATGGTCAAATGTGGACTGATTTCTACGAAATTTGGTACAGTAGTTTTTGTTTACAGAAGCATTATTTGTTTTAAATTTCATGAAAAAATATTGATATTTATGCCCAAAACATCAATTCCGAGAAGAGAGACCTATTGGGGTACCATAAATAATGGACCGATTTTGAAAAATTTCAATATGGTCCCACTACCAAAAATTGTCTTTGTCAAAATTGCATCAAATAATCTTAAGAATTGCGACCTTAACTTTGATTACAAGGCTTACATGGGATTCCAGCCAGCCTTCCAACCGGACGGACTTACTGTCATAGTTAAATCGACCAAGAAAGTGATTCTGAATCTATTGGTGTAATTAAAGGTGGGTCTAAAACCAATAATTATATGCGTTACATACATCAGCACAAACTTCACCTAAGGTGGTGAAGGGTATAACAAATATACAATCGGCTGGGACTAGTTTTATATAAAAACCATATGTTTTCCAAAATTTTTAAATAGGACCAGTACCCAGGGGATGACACCTTCTAATGAAATACATTGTATTGGAATTATGAAAACAGGTTGTGGAGTATTATTAGGGCGATATAGGGGATATTGGATACTAAGCAACGGTTCTGATTCTTCTTAACTTGGTAAGCCCAGACTTATCTTAGTTATCCTTCATCTCAATTGTTTACACAGACCTCCTCGTGGTAACTACTTTAACACCTGTTAATGTAGTTAGCTAACATGTGCCTCGAGTTCTTCCAAAGGAACGATAACAAATATGGGTTAGGACGTCTGGCTAGTAACAAACTCCTGAAAAAAACAATAACTATGAAAAAGTTAAATTTAGAATGACCCGGTTCTCCCTGATTTTTAAAGAGGACTTTTTTAAAGCTTGGCCTACGCGATTGGAGAATATGCGTACAAGATCGGAGCGCATGTATATCTAAATATAGGTAATTTAAGTAAGAAAGTAGTATTTGTGGACATTTGATATGAATTTTTCTATATTACAACTTTTTCTGGAAGCAAATTTCATACACAAAAATTTGATGATTCCCTAAGCGCTTTGGAGATTTAAGTCACTGAAATTAAGTCTCAGTATAATTAAATTTCAATTTCTGTCTCCGCTAATTATTATTCTGTTTACAAATGTTTAACACTCAGCAATTGGCTGCCTCTCCGGCAACTCTACCCTTAAAGTCAGAGCTGGAAAATTCTATACCATTTGAAATTCATTCAATTTGTTAGTAGAACAAAAAAAACTTTAATTTAATTTAAATTCTTAACAAATTGAAAAACTTCCAAAAAATTTCACTAAATTGGAGATAAAATCTTATGTAAATCTTTTAATGGGAAAATTCTCTACAAAATGAATTGAAAAATTAAGAAACATTTTAAATTTCTCATAAAAAACCGTTACATGGCTAATTTATTTCAGATAAAAATAAAGACAATGCGCACAGGTTTTTATCTCAAGAAAACCCCACCAAAAAAACCAAAAGGAAGCAAAATTTTTATTCAGACATACAAGTATTAATTAACATAAAGAAATACGATTTTGTCATGTATAACAAGTGGCAAAATGACAAACATTTTTTCAACGATGTGCAATTAAAAATAAAATATCTAAAACTAAAAATAATAAAAAATAACTCATGTAAAAAAATAAAAAAAAATACATAAAACATGATCATAAAAAAATTACCAAGAAATTATGATCATTGATGAAAAACGGCTGCATTAAAATTGAATTGAGCTTTAGAGATTTTTGGTGGTGTTTTTTTTTTTGTACGTAAATATTTTTAATGTTTTTTTTTGTCTCATGGTTTACTTGAGTTTTTGCCAATATTTAAAAAAAGATTCCTACATAAAAGACAAAAAAATAGGGAAAACAGAATTAGACAAAATTCTTCGTAGTTTCTGCTAAAATGAGAGGTGTAAAAAGGGATATTCAACACCACTTTGCTATGAAAACAGAAGAGAACAACCCAGCGAAAAGTATTGCTTACTTAGCGGAAATTTTGTAGGAGATCTATTTTAGAACACCAAACTAATAATTGAATAGCTTCTAAGTAACCAAGATTGATGGATGCCTAGATTAATGTTATTTAAGCGATCTTCGCTTCCGAAAGCTTCGATTTGATGCTTTCAAGTAAGCTGTCACCATAAACAGTTTACATATGTAAGTGCTACTTTACTGCTTTCATGTAATTAGGTTAACTTACTTTTAAGCGGCAAAGAACACATTATGTACGTTTAAGCTTTTTATAATTTTGAATTCTTCCATTTCCATAAAATTTTTTGCTGGGCATAAGAAAGACTCTAAAAATTCATTTGTATCTGTATCTACAGCACTTAAGTAATAATTATTACAGCATTTAAGTTGTAGGAAAAAAAACCTGCACATATAAATCTTGGGATATAATTATCTGAAGTATATACATACATATATTTGCCGTTACGTAGATACATATTAACCATACAGATGCATAAATAAGCGACACAGTTTCGTTTTTTTCCTTTATTTTTTGTAAATAAATGAGAAGATTTCACTTTTTTCAAGTAGCGTGATTTTTGTCGTTTTTATTTCTTTTTTATGTTTATATGTCTACCAGTCGTTACAGATTCACTTTCTTTTACCACCACCTCCTGCCCTGGCACGAAATTCTTATTTTTTTTTTTTGCTTTGCATATTTCATTCCGTCCGTCCGTTTTTCAGTCTTAAATTGCATGAAGTCTAATATAATGAGTGGTCGGTCCTCGATGTTTTGCCAGCCTTAAAAAATTCAAATGCAACAAACAACATTAATAAAATTCTTTGCTACATATGTCCGTTTGCGGCATTTGAAGATTCTAGCTGTCATTAACTCCTTGTCACCCACTGTGCGGTGCGGCAAAAATAGTTTATTTGCAATAGATTTGATTTGATGTGAGACACTCGTTAGCCTACAAATTACTCTCGAATTTTATTTATTTTTTCTGTCTAATGTCTTAAAAAAATCTTAAACAGAAAAATAACAAAACATTCGATTTCTATCTTCAATTTGCGTCAAGTAAAACGACATGTAATGAGTTTGAAATTAAATTATTTTTTTTTTATTCGTATTTAAGTTTTTGTTTTATTTGCTCGAAAAAATTAAGTATTTTGAAATTATTTCTTTAAAGTTCTAATAAAAAGCACAACAAAAAAGTTTTTGTTTTGCATTAAGTTTTCTTTAAATTTTTAAATTTAATTAAAATTGATTTTCTTTTACAAGCATTTTAACCTACAAAAGTAAATCATTACTCAGGGAATGTTTTGAAAATTTTCAAAATCTTTAGAAAAAGTTATAAATTTTGAATGTTTAAATTAAATTTTCCAATTAAAGTTTTCTAACGTTATTATTTCTTACGGTACTGATATTTCCAGCTCTGTATTGCTTGTATAAGGTTTAGCAGTGATGCCAACGTTTGTCAAAGCGAAATTAGTTAAACGTTTTTGAAAATATGTCATTTTTAAAAACAATATTAAATCGTTGAACTTTCGATATATATTGGTAAATAAATAGTTCAAAATTCACTAATTTACGATCAATTTGGGCTAGAATTTTAAATCGATATCACTTCCCTCTCCTCATAGAAACAAAATTAGTTAGATTATCTTCTGATTTTCGCATGCGTTTAACTGAATTTTGATAGTCGTTTATGCGTGGGAGTTATAAGAAAATACAGGAAAGTCAGTCCCATAGGAGGACCGATTTTGATAGTCCCACTACATAAAACAATATAATCAATATAACCTTTATTAAGCAGAAAGGCAGACGGGCGGGTGGATATATATTGTTAAATCGAATCAAAAAGTGATTCTAAATCGATTGGTGGGACTCAGACCAATAGTTCTATACGTTACATACATCAGCACAAACTTATAATAATTTACACCTATGGTAGGGTATGATATAAAAACGAACATTTATTATTATGTAAAAATTTTTAAAAATTATTTAAGAACTACATTACTAACCTCAATTCTAATTGTATTTTGTGGTAGCAGTTTAAGCAAATATGAGATAATTATAGAAATTTTCATTTCGCGCCTAATTGAAAAAAATTGCAACAATTTTAGACAATCTCAGCAACAATATAAAATGATTTTTGACAAAATTATACTACATTGTATGTTTAAACACCGAAAATTTCATGATTGGGAACAACAAAAAACTCATACATTTTTACAATTTATTGAATTGCCTATAAATCTTTTCCAAATTATAGGGATTATTAGTCAAAGATAAATAAAATAATTAAGGAAATTTTAAATAAATTATTAAAGGATTTATTTTAAATTTATTTTATTAATAAATTTTAAAAATTCTTGAGACTTTGCATTTCTATGAGGTCAAAATTATTGGAAATATTTTGTCGCTTACTGCCACACTATAACTGGACTTCCGCCATAATTTTCTATTGTTACTTGATATCTGTGTGAATATCTTCGCTTTAGTAGTCTTTGCAAATAGTTTATCCCTTCAGAACAACAAAATTACAATTGTACCATAGCTGCCATCCCTGACTCAATTGCTAGGAGATGTTTAACCCTAGGAAACTTACCTTTTTTATAAACCCTTTAAATTAAAGCTCGCCTGTTAGGCTACTTTTTAAAAAACATTTTTTTTATTGAAAATGGTTTATGTATGGAAATTGAAGTTAGTAAAGTTGATGGGAAGATTTTCTATAAAAAAAGTTAATGATGGGAAGAGTTTTCTATAGAAAAGATGACGATGGGAAGAGTTTTCTATAGAAAAGATGACGATGGTAAGAGTTATCTATAAAACAAAGATGACGATGGGAAGAGTTTTCTATAGAAAAGATAACAATGGGGAGAGTTTTCTATAGAAAAGATGAAGACGGGAAGAGTTTCTATAAAAAAGATGACGATGGGAAGAGTTTTCTATAGAAAAGATGACGATGGGATGAGTTTTCTATAAAAAAATGACGATGAGAAGAGTTTTCTATAGAAAAGATGACGATGGGAAGAGTGTTCTATAGAAAAGATGACGATGGGAAGAGTTTTCTATAAAAAAATGACGATGAGAAGAGTTGTCTATAGAAAAGATGACGATGGGAAGAGTGTTCTATATATAAGTTGACGATGGGAAGAGTTTTCCATAGAAAAGATGACAACGGCGAGAGTTTTCTATAGTAAAGATGAGGATGGGAAGAGTTTCTATAGAAAAGATGACGATGGGAAGAATTTTCTATAGAAAAGATGACGATGGGAAGAATTTTTTATAGAAAAGATGACGATGGGAAGAGATTTCTATAAAAAAAATGACGATGAGAAGAGTTTTCTATAGAAAAGATGACGATGAGAAGAGTGTTCTATAGATAAGTTGACGATGGGAAGAGTATTCCATAGAAAAATTGACGACGAGAAGAGTTTTCTATAGAAAAATTGACGATGGGAAGAGTTTTCTATAAAGAAATTGAGAATGTGAACAGCTTTCTATAGAAACGATGACGATGGGAAGAGTTTTCTATAGAAAAGATGACGATGGGAAGAGTTTTCTATAGAAAAGATGACGATGGGAAGAGTTTTCTATAGAAAGATGACGATGGGAAGAGTTTTCTATAGAAAAGATGACGAAGGGAAGAGTTTTCTATAAAAAAATGACGATGAGAAGAGTTTTCTATAGAAAAGATGACAACGGGAAGAGTGTTCTATAGATAAGTTGACGATGGGAAGAGTTTTCCATAGAAAAATTGACGACGAGAAGAGTTTTCTATAGAAAAATTGACGATGGGAAGAGTTTTCTATAAAGAAATTGACAATGTGAAGAGTTTTCTATAGAAAAGATGACGATGGGAAGAGTTTTCTATAGAAAAGATGACGATGGGAAGAGTTTTCTATAGAAAAGATGACGATGGGAAGAGTTTTCTGTAGAAAAGATGACGATGGGAAGAGTTTTCTATAGAAAGATGACGATGGGAAGAGTTTTCTATAGAAAAGATGATGATGGGAAGAATTTTCTATAGAAAAGATGACGATGGGAAGAATTTTCTATAGAAAAGATGACGATGGGAAGAGTTTTCTGTAGAAAAGATGACGATGGGAAGAGTTTTCTATAGAAAAGATGACGATGGGAAGAGTTTTCTATAGAAAAGATGACGATGGGAAGAGTTTTCTACAGAAAAGATGACGATGGGAAGAGTTTTCTATAGAAAATATGACGATGGGAAGAGTTTTCTATAGAAGAGATGACGATGGGAAGAGTTTTATATAGAAACGATGACGTTGGGAAGAGTTTTCTATAGAAAAGATGACGATGGGAAGAGTTTTCTATAGTTATGCTTACAAAGAAATCATTGCGACTCAGAGGAGGGGTTTAGTTTTCTAGGGTTAAATATGTGAAAGAAATTCCCAATCGATCGATACACTTAAATTTGGGTTTATTCTACAAACATCAGAACAAATTTATAATACCCTTCCCATATTTGTAGGTATAAACATTTTTGTACCTTAAGTTCAAAAAATATTGCGTGTAATGTCATTATTTTTAACATGTTCCCTTTTAAAAAAGAAGCAGCATAAAGCGCATGAAATAAAACATAAAAATTTAAAAGGAAAAGTAAAAAACTAAAGGTATTTAATTTAATAACAAAAGTCTTTAAATATCTCAAACAAATACTTACTCTGAATACATGTTTAAATACTTACACTTAATGTGCAATGTGCACATTTAATATTAGAAAACTGGGAATAATGAAAAATGTGTTAAGTCAAACTTATGTCACCTTTACTTTTTATAAATATTAAAAAAAATATATATAAGCAATGTTTGCCTTACTCTAGTAGTGATTCAGAAGTTCTTTCCTGATTTCGCCAGTATCGAGCAACACATGCCGCCCATAAAAAAAATGTTCTTTAAATAAACATAAAATTGCTTTTTATGTCTCACCTTCTGGTACTTTTTTTTATATTATTTTCATCTTTCACTGTTGAAAATATTTTTTTGTTTTATGCTCAAGCGACTCTGTTACAATTTTCAATTGATTTCAAATGGTTATTACTTAACAGCCAGCAAATGAAAGGAATTAATTCGTTTGGATACTTAGTTTAATGATTTTGTTCTGAAAATAAAACGAAATCAGAAATCGCCGTACAGCTTTTCACTTTAGCAGAGTGGTCAACACTTTACAAACGTTATACGAAAACAAAGAAAAATATGTGTTATCAGGGTTTCCTAATTTGAGAAAGGTTGCAAAATACTACTAAAGGAAAAAATAAAACAAATTCCACAAGTAAAACTGTTTTGCACAATAAAACTTTTATTGTGAATGAAGGTGAATATTAAAAAATAAATCCAAAAGTTTTTTTCACATGTAGCTCATTGGCTATTCAATTTACTTCACTCGAAAGCTGTGATAAAAATTTCTAAATTTTACTCCTTTAAATCTCATTGCTTTAGTTGGCTCATGTTCATGCCATTACTTTTGCTGTATAGTTATTGTATATATATAGTATTTTTAATAATATTTGAAAGTATCGTTTTTCATTACTTCTAACGCAAACGCAAAAAAGTTGTATTAGAGGTCATTGCCATTCGCGCGAATGTTGTGAATGCTGGGCCATCTTGAATATTATTTATGGTAACAATTTTTTTGTGTGCGTTCGTTCTTCGCAAGCACTTCATGATATTCAATTGACCTTTGTTGTGGGGTGGTGAGGCGAAAAAGGCATAGATAGGAAAATTTATAGGAATTTAAAGAGTTTAAATAAATTAAATTCTCAAAATATATTTACTACATTTCTTTTCACTTGTACAGAAAAATATATTTTTAAGGAAACAAATTTAGACATTTTTTATTATACATAATTTTAATAATATCTTTTTTGGACCAGAGAAGTTGTTATATATTTTTTACTCGAAATTCATGTTTAAGGCAAAAATTAGTGTATGTGTGTGATAAGGTATGATTTAGGAAAAAACGCTCTAATGCTGTTTGTTTGAACATAATGGGCAACACTTTTAATTAACCGTTTTATGCAAACAAATAAGTATTGGTGTTACCAGAGTTTCGTAGTTAAAAAAATAGTTCTATGTACAAGAAAGGGCCTTTCTATGAAAAATTTACAAAATAATGTTCGTTTAAATGATTTTAAATTATTTTACACGTCACCATCATAGTTGGAAAGGGTATATTTAGTTTCTGTTGATGTTTCCAACGCATAGAAGTATGCGTTCTGATTTGGATAGACTTAGAATCAATCCCTGAGTCAATTTACCGATGTCCGCCCTGCTGGTTGGATACCCAGGTAAGCTCGTAAACAAGTACAGGTAGTAACTTTAAAGATAATTCTATTAAACTTGTATGTATTTTTGGTCCAAGGATGATTTCTATTCTTTTTGGGCAAATTGGGAACATTATTTCGCGTACCTCCCATAGGGCTGCATTGCCGGAATAATGTTTTTGATCCTTTATTTGTATTTTAATAAAATATCTTAATAAAACTTAACATAAATAAACTGTAAACAGTGGACTGTTTTGGACTCGACCTATATTTGATCACATCTCCCATGCAAGACAAACTCTCAAAAGTTGTTTAAATGCCCAGAAAATCACAAAAGTGCTTTAAATCAAAAGACAATTCAATTTTTGCATAGTTAACACTTTTTTAAACATACGAGGGCGGTTCGGAAACTTCTTAGCCTACCAATGAAAGAGAATAGTTAGTTTTTCAAAAATATTTTTATTTTTCAATATAGTCTTCTGAAACTTCAATACACTTAGTCCAACGCTTTTCTAGCAATTCTATCCCTTGATTAAAATAGTTTTCCTCAAGGTCTTCAAAATAGTGGTTTACAGCTGTAATTGCATCTTCATTTGAGGTAAAACGCTTGCCAGCAAGGAATTTTTTAAATTTCGGAACAGGTAAAATTCACTGGGAGCTAAATCAGGAGAATAAGGTATGTGGTCAAGCAACTCGTACTTTAATTCGTTGATTTTAGCCATCGTTAAAACACTCTTGTGCGTTAACACACTATCTTGATGAAAAATTATTTTTTTGTGTTGTAAGCCAGGACGTTTTTCTCGAATTTGTACATTTAATTGATCCAAAAGGTTGCAATAGTACTCTGAATTTATTGTTTTACCCTTTTGCAGATAGTCAATCAATAAAATACCTTTGAAGTCCCAAAAAACCATTGCCATAACCTTACCAGCCGATTGAATTGCTTTTGCCTTCTTTGGGGCACTTCCTCCAGCTTTAGTCCATTGTTTGGATTGTTCCTTTGTCTCTGGAGTATAGTGGTGGATCCATGTCTCATCAACAGTTATGAAACGATGCTTAAAACCCATTTTATTTCGCTTAAAACTATCCAAACAAGCTTGAGAAATGTTCTTTCTTATGCGTTTTTGTTCGACTGTAAGCAAATGCGGCACCCATCTTGCAGAAAGCTTTTTCATCTGCAGTTCTTCATGCAAAATGAAATGGACTCGATCATTTGAGATGCCCATAATATTAGCTATTTCACGCACTTTTATTCGTCGATCATTTAGTACCATATCATGCACTTTGGCTACAATTTCTGTTTTTGTTGCTGTTTTTGGACGTCCACTACGTGGTTCACCTTCAATGCTTGTACGACCACGTTTAAATTCAGCAACCCAATTTTTTACTGTTGCATATGAAGGAGCACTTTCACCTAACACATTCACCATATCATTATGAATTTCTTGTCCCGATAAACCTTTTTTATGCAAATATTTAATGACACCACACATTTCTAATTTTTCCATTGTAAAAAAATAGCGGATGCGTCTTTTGTGAACACCTGTTTCTATATGAAGAAGTTACCAGATCGAAACAAAATTTAACATGTGTTTATAGCAGAGATGAAAGTTTCCAAAACACTTAACTTTTTTCAAGACAAAATCTTCGGCTCTGGACCAGATTTTTGAACAGATTCAATAGCAATGAATCTTATTCTGCGTCAAAATTATGACCCTTACATTTAAAAAAAAGCTTTACATGGACAGACAATCATCGCTAAATCAACACATGATACCCTTTTCATTAACTTAAAAATTGAAAATAATTCCCAATAGATCTTGTTCCGTGCCAAAATTGTGACTTGTACATTAACTAAAACCGTTTCAAGAAGAGACAGCCATCGCCAAATCAACTCAGGATACTAAGTCGATCGGCACATTAAAAGATGGTTTCAGATTTATAATTTGATGCACTAAAAGTTCGATCCGAATTGATTATATAAAAGCAATGCATTATACTGTGGAGCCCCTATTGATTTTGATCAAGAATAATTCTTTAAGATTTGAAACCAAATCAGATCCGTCTTTCATCAGGAATATTTTTATATTTTTGTTTTATACAGTCACATTTTTTAGTATATCAATGAAGTTTATGAAAAATATAGCTTATGAAATATATAGAATATAGTTTATGAAATATATAGATAAAATTAATGTACACTATTTTGTTGCGATCGGCGCATATCTCCCATATTGTCAAAAGACCTCGAATCAAAAAATACTTAAAAAAAATAATTAAAGTTTCTTGCTAAAGTTTTACACAGATAAGTCTTCTGATAACCGACCCATTTTTAACCCTAGCTCCCTGAGAAACACTACTGGAAATGCTGAGATGAGATGATCCATCACAGATATTGCACCCTAAATACAATAGGGTCACAAATCAAAAAAACTAAATTTTAGCAGCAGTTAGAGATGTGTACTCTGATTAATTCAGATTATCGATAAAAGTCAATTTTGGAAAATTTTGACTTGTGACCCTTTTGTATTAAGGGTGCGATATGTTTACACGAATTAAGAAAATCGTGTTAATTTTCTGACATGATCTCATGTTTGTCCTCAGTGGTATTAAATTGTCGGGGTTGACCGTATATACTACTTTTCTACTAGCGTTACTTTTTGTTGGATTATCTCCTTAAAATTACATATTTAATCCGAATTGGTTAGGAATGTTGTTCCCTTATTATTGTTTTACGAAATTGCTATATTTACCTAAATTATCATCATTCCTTCGGTTATGTTTTCGATGCTTTACGTTAACAATTTAAAAAAAATTGTTTTAAATAATTTCCAAAATCATCATTTAGCTACTTAAAGACCAATAAAATACCAGATATTTTATGCACAACTTAAGATGACATAGATATTTATATCAT
Organism: Stomorhina lunata; assembly: GCA_933228675.1. Taxonomy (NCBI): domain Eukaryota; kingdom Metazoa; phylum Arthropoda; class Insecta; order Diptera; family Rhiniidae; genus Stomorhina; species Stomorhina lunata. The sequence continues at coordinate 60,055,580 of OW121740.1, read as the reverse complement.
TTTCCCATGTAATCATTAAAACCCCTTACGAAAAAGACGCTATAATTAGGCTGTAGGTCATGTACCGCTACTACGTAAAAGATTTCAGATAATCCTTTTTAATTAAACAAAAAACACAATAAAATATACTCGTACATATGTTTAAATATATTTAAAAAACATTTTGATTAATTTCTACCGGTTTTTTTCATTTATTTCATTACAGCTCGCGACGACGACCTTCATCTTCATCCTCAACGGCAGTAAAATTATCACCAGAAATAAAAACCATGAAAAAATTTCACGGTTTAAGGGAAATCATTTTAAAACAACATCATATTAAAGTGTTACAAATAAATCTTACAAAAGTTGCATGAAAAAAAATAAATAAATTTAAATCACTTTCTAAAGTTGTAATAATAATAAAAAAAAGTTAAAAGTGAAATAATTATTATTTTTTTTTTTTTGGTGAAAATTTGAATTGAAATTCGTGGGTTGATTTGTATGAAAATGCCAGCGTCAGTCAAATTTGAAAAATGCAGTATCAACGAGGAAGACGAAGATGAAACCCATAAACGATGTCACAAAGATCTCGTTAATAATGTCAACATAGTTTTGAAGTGCAAAAGATATGTCTACACTATGGTAACCTAAACGAATTTTGAATTGAAACGAATAAAACTTAAAATAATATTTCATAACCTTAAAAGAAAAAAAAATTAAACTATAACAAGAAAAGAAAAAAAGAAACGAAAATTTTATGATTTATAGAAGAAAAACAAGGTGTCATATATGTAATTTTATAAAACTATAAAATAAAACAAGTTTAATTTAAAATCAATAAAATAAAGTAAAAAAAAAAACGAAACAAAAAGAAGCAATATTTTAAATTTAACAATTCTGCCACCTTAAAAAAAAAGATTAAGAAGAGTGGCAACTTTATAGTAGCAACAACAACAACAACAAAAATAATATAAAACAAGAACTACAGTGTTTCCAGTTTTGGCGTTTTATAACGAACAATTAAGTTTTGGGGCGTTTTTCGACAGCTTTAACATAAGCCATCAAGTAATCAACATTTTTGCACAATTATGCGAAGAAATCTGCGTTTAGATTGGAGGGCTTTGGCGCTGCTGGGTGCCCTCCTATCGATTATAATCGATTGGCCGGGTTTGGTATATGCAATGCCTACAATCCTGCCACCAGTGGCTGCTTTGGCAGCCGATGCCGCACCCATAGACACACTAAATATAATTAAGAACGACGAAATGTTAAGCTTTTCTCCTCCTGCCCCAGCAAAAAACTTTAAAACAGACGTTCAAGACACTGATGATCCTCATCATAATGCACAGCATCGAAAGGACAGTGGTAACGAACAGTTTAATAGTTTTTCAACATCATCCACAACAACCACAGCGACGACGACGACAACGGCGGCGGCACCCACGTCTTTGTTTCAAGATGAGGTGAAGGTTAAGGAAAAAGCTTTACATTTACAACAACGAATAACGACGATAAATGAGAAGCAGCAACAGCAGGTTAACGAAAACTATAATAGTATTAGCGATAAACAAATAAACGATAAAGAACAAGATGACTTAACTGCCATTCAGAAAATACAGCAAAACTCAACAGAATCAGCCGCCTTAGACAAGGTGTCATTATTAAATACTCATAATACTAAAAACTCAACATTTAACAGCATAAGTTTAACTAAGTCTAACACCACCACCTCCTCCTCCCCCACAACATCAACACCATCTCCCATTAGTTCCACCAGCACAAGCACCTTTAGTACCACAGAATCATCAGCTAAAATACAATCAACCCTAATGCCCCCAACTCTGGCTGATCAAGCCGATCTTGCTGAGCAGTCGTCCATCAACAGTAGTCATTTAAGCAACAGTTATAAATTTTCCTCATATCATCATTTGGCCATACTGTCAAGAACTGAACGCAGTATAAGATCCTCCTCATCAACATCCACCTCAAATGCTAGTTCATGGGGCATGTTATTGGAGTCGCCGTCATCATCACTATCATCGGCGACGTTTGGCCGACGAACTAGCAGTACCGGTGGCTTGGGTGTGCTGGTGAGACGTTCATCCGATACGAGTGTTATGAAATCAAAAAGACTGAATAATTCTAGAAATTTACAACATAAAAATAATTTGGATCGTAATGAACGTTCAACGGTTTCACATCTATCGGGACCATCACGTAAGATACAGCTATATATTAAGAATCGTTTCATTCAGTTGCTGCCGGATGGTACAGTCAATGGAACGCAGGATGAACAGTGTGACTACAGTGAGTACATGTTTAGTTTATATATTTAAGTATTTTCTTTTCGTTCAGATAATGATCGTAGTTAATAAGTTCTAGAATAAGTTTATTCAGAAGATTTCTTCGATAACCTTGTGCGATATTTTAGCCTAAACGCTATCACTCTTAGATAAATTAATAGGACCAGTAAAAACTCATAAAAATCTTCTTCCGATCTTTTTCTAAAATAAACAGTTTTTAACAAAATATTATCAATTCCGTTAAAAAAAAATAAAGTTTGAGTCCTTGAGTTAACAACTCTGTAACATATTTAGAATTTTGTTGTGAAATATGTGGCAACACTCTGTTTTAAACTTCAGTGTTGACGACTTTAGCTGTTTTGAGGTCTTGTAAAAATAATATAGAATAAAGAATTGCTTCTTAGTTTTCCTTAATTTATTACCATATTTTGTTAAAATTAAAAATATATGTTCATTTTTATTCACATTTAGTCTTTTTATTAAAAAATATATATTAACCCTATAGAGACATGTAGACTAAAATAACCCTAAAATGAGCTTATTGAAAGATTCGAAATTTTAATATATTAAAACATGAAATAAAATTCAAAGATCATAAGAAAAAAAATTTTGATAATTTTAGGCCCCATGTCTGTTAAGGGTTAATAAACATTTTTCAATAAAAAGACTTAATGTTAATAAAAATAAATATATTTTTGCATTTTGAACAAAATTCGGTAATTAATTCTTAACATTCCGTTATTTTCCTATTGAAAATGAAAAACTCAAAATTCTGACCTTTGACCCCGGAGGAAGACAGGGTAAAAATTTTTCAATATTAAAAAATGGCGTGTACATTTTATAGTCTGAGCAAAAATATTCACTATTTCTTTTATTTATATTGAACATGGGTACAATTAAACGAGCATATATTCAAATTTATAAAAAAAATTACATTTTCTCGAAATTCTGCGATTTTAAATAGCAGGTACGGCGAAACGGTTGAATGTATCGACCTCATTTTTTTGTATTGTATTTTTTTATTTGTTTGTTATATAATACCGGAAAGCAAATTCATTATTTTCAATATTTGTTTAACAAAATGTTCAAAAAATTTCAAAATGATTTTTGAAACCGGCCTGAGAAAAAAGTTTAATAATATATGTAAAAAATTTAAGTCAATCGGGTTATTTTTAAGAAAACTCAACTATTTAGTACTTATACATCATAGAACTGTAAATCATGTCTTACTTTGAAATTGATTTATCCTTAAGTAAATTTCATCATTCATCAATCAAGGACACGAATTTTCAGGGAAAAATCCCAATAGCTCTAAAACTACTTTATTGATTTTTTAATTTTGATGACTTAATAATGCTACTTTAGTTTTTTTTTATATTTCATTAAATTTTTGTTAAAGAATTTAATTGTTATTGGTTAAAATTTGGCCAAAAACCGAAAATACTCCCATTTTTTCCAATATGAAATTTTGAAAAAAATTACACAGCATGTTTTTGTGTTACTTAGAACATTTCTGGGCGGAGTTGCAGTTTAATTTCGCACTTTCGTAAAATAAGGTGCACCCTAATCTTATATTCTTACACGAGCAATAATTGTATATATATATATATATATATATATATATATATATATATATATATATATATATATATATATAGAATGGCTATCTCGAAAACGGCTATATAACGATTTTGATAAAATTTGGACAGTGGGTATCTTTTTTGATGTATAGGTCGAAGAAGAAGGGACTTTTGGAACTTTTACCTCTAAGAGCGTAAAAACGGGTAAAAAGGGGAAAAAAATCGAAAACGCTATGTCTCCTAAAGTAATAGGTATAGAAACAAAATTAAAATTACGTTTTAAACAGCTTTGAAAATAAGCGGACAGGTCTTTGGTACTTTTTTGAAACTATGTCCGATAGGGGGTAAAAAAGGGTGAAAATAGTTTTTTTGGCACCTTTTTAACCCACTCTTATATTTTAAACTAAAGAATATAGAAAGAAACTTGGTACTGCAATCAATAGATGTAAAAAAAACATGAAACACGTATTTGGTACTTTTTTGATTTTGAAGCCAAAATGGGTAAAAAAGGGATAAAATGATAACTTAACATCTCCAAAGTAATATGAATAGGAACATTATACATTATGTTAAATGTGTTTTAAAAAAATGTACCGAATTCAATTGGCACCAAAAAAGTACCAAATATACATATGGAACTTTTAGAAATTAGGGAATAAAAAGGGGGAAAAATTAGTATTATTTTAAACAAATGAATGTTTGTCTGTATGTATGTTCTTTATAGAATAGTAAACTGTGAATTTGATTGTGTTATGCTCTTTAGCGAAGATGTTGCGGATAAGCCGGCGAAGGTTTTAAAGTTGATAAGACTAATTTCCGACAGATGGCGCCACTGAAAATTACTAAAAATTAATTAAATCGTAAACTGTACATTTGATCATGCTATGATCTTTAGCAAAGTTGTAGCGCATGAGCCGACGAAGGCTTTTTAGTTGGTATGAATAATTTCCGACAGGTGGCGCTACAGAAACTTACTCAAAGTCAATTTAATCGTAATCTGTACATTTAATCATGCTACATTAGCAAAGTTGTTGCACATGAGCCGACGAAGGTTTCTTAGTTGGTATGAAGAAATTTCGACAGGTGGCGCTACTGAAATTTACTCAAAGTCAACTTAATCGTATGCTGTACATTTAATCATGCTATAATCTTCAGCAAGGTTGTTACGGATAAGACGAAGAAGTTTTATGAATTGGAATAAGCAAAGTCCGACAGGTGGCGCCACAGAAAACTACTCAAAATGAATTAAATCGTAAACTGTGCATTTGATCAGACTATAATCTTTAGCAAAGTTGTTGCGCATGAGTCGACAGAGGTTTCTGTTGATATGAATAATTTCCAAAATTATTCAAAATGAGTTAAACTGTAAACTATGCAAACTATGTGTTGGTCGGACAAAATAAATCAAATAATTCAAAATTAACTGAATATTTCTACAATGTCTTTCCTCTAAATTTATTTTAGCACTTTATAATATAAAATATATAAAAACTTTAAAATTTTCCTCAAAATGCTTATCATAAAGCTCCGAGCAAGGCTCGGTCTACCAGGTACTGTATATACTATATGTATGTATATACGAACACTGAACATATGTGTTGACAACTAAGGCGATTTTAGGGCTATATTATTTCAAAGTCAAGCTTTTGAACTTAACTCCAATATTTTTGTACTACAAATAAGTTCTGTGTTTCAAAGCTCAGTATTGAAAACTATAAGATCTTGTGGATATATTAGAACTTAGAATGAATCCATGGTCAATAAATCTGTACACTATTCTTAAAAGTTCATAAGATCAAAGAATTAGGATGATTGAACTCAAAGATTTTACATAATCAACAATTTTGACCTCAGGAAATAACATTTTAGCAAAACTTTTAAGTTTCTTAGGTAAAACGTTTTTTCCCAAGCACAAAAAAAACTCCAATTTAACAGAAATTTGTTAGGTCTAGTGTAATATAATTAACCTAATGTTAAAAAAAAGAAACCATAGAAAAATGTAAAATAGAAAAAAACGCCTTTAACCCTATTAGCCATTTATTTACAAAATAAACTAATAAATATTTAACGAATATTTTAACACAAACCAATGTTTATTTTTAATTTAAAAATATTTTCAAATTTGGTATTTTTGTGCGTTAAACAAAAATTTAACAAAAATGTTAAAATCATAAAACAAAATGATTAATGACTAAAGAAATTTTTTGGTAAATTTACTTACAACCAAAATTTGTTGTCTTAAGTATAATATTTTATTACAATACATTTTGTCTGATTTATTTTGAAAACGATTTGTTACTTAAAAACACGTGTTTAAATTTATTACAGTTTTTTTCTTTCGAAACTTTTTATTTCAATCGTATTCAAGTGATGATGATGTTGATGATGATCACGATGATGAAGATACATTTAAGAGGTGTTAAACATTAAGCAGACATTGACACACATTTCTCTGGAGTTCCTGGTGTCTTTAGAACTTTTTCCCTTAACATCATAATTTATAAAGATATTTCTTCAGTGGTTTCAAAAGTTTTTTTTTGTGGCAAATACCGATTTAATGAATTTATTATCTTAAAGATATTGTTGCATTGAGAACCGCAGAAAGAGAACCCAAGTAAAGCCTTAAATAAATGTTTATTTTTAATAAAGTAAAACATAAAATGTCATAAAAAATGATATTACATACTTTTTCTGTTATATCGGGCATTAGGCTACTGGGTCTGCAAAGCTTTAACTTGATATCACTGCCAGTGTTGTAACGTGTTGTATGTTTTGCTGACTTCATGCGTGTTTACCAGGCTTAAATTAGATTAGGTCAATATAAGATTTATGACTCGATATCATTAAACACTTTTTATTTTCTTTATCAGTATTAAGAAGCAGAAAATAAGTAAATTTTTCTTAGATATTGAAAACTGGATTTAAAATAAGCAGACATTTTTTTTTTTAATAGTTTCCCTTTTTTAGTTGAAAATCAAAAAATGCTTAAGATCAAATTCTTAAATTTGGCCCCTAATTCATAAAGGAATTATAAAATGATCAAAAGCTTATTGTAGGAAGTTTATTAAGCAAATTAGCTTGTCATAATCTAATGTTTCGTTTATGAATTAGGGGATTAGTTTTAAAGCTTTGTTAACCTTTTTTTGGGTATCTTGATATAATATAGTTTTTTGATTTTCATTCTTTTAAGAACTGAGTTCTAAAAAAACTGAAATTTTAAGTATCTCCTTCTTAACTTTAAATTTTTTAAGCATGTTTTTGGAAAAACTATAATTCAAAGAATAATTCAATAATTTTTAAAAGGCAAAAAGCGATAAAATAGATTTTAATTTGGGCTTCTCGGATACTTTTTGTCGAAAAAATACCCCGTTTTGGCAAAAGCATAGTTGTGGCTTTAGATATATTCAAGACGTTCAATGGAGTCTGGCATGGTACACTGCTATCAAAACTTATGGCTTTTATTCTATATATGTAATCGGACTATACTAGCCTTTAAAAATAGGATCTTATCAAATGAGCTTACTCAGGGGTACTGAAATGTCTCCTATCGTGTTTTATAGTTTTCTAAATCATTAGTCCTATTGACTCTTTTGTAGATGTTAGCAAACTTTGTCATTCGTACTCATTTGATTACAGGCGAAGTCTTTTGGAGATTGGGACTTTGAGGTAATACATAAATGAAACATTAACCGGAATCATAATACGATCTCCGAAAGGTACGATTAAAATCAGAAGCTGTGTATATTATTGGCATGACTGATTTCTCATTTGATTTTTGGTGGATAAGTTTTTCAAGTTCGCATTTAAGTGCTTTGTATTTTTGAACTGATATCAAAAATATTTCACTTTATTTGATCTTTATATTATTTACCCGATTTATATTCAACCGTAAATGGAATACTATTTTTATTTATAGGTTGCATGACTCGGGTATATTTATAAATATCTATAGATACAGGTGGGCGGGACACACCAGAATACTTGGAGTCAGGCCAACCACAATCTGACTATTTAGTTGAGGAGTTACTGTTTAGCAAAGCACCAAAAGTCGTAATCTCTGATAAAACGGATTGAAGGGTTATACATCGCTTTTTCAAGGCAGTTCGATCTTTACAGATGGATATAAAGTGGATTGAGGTACTGGGTCAGGGGTTTTCCTGAGGGAGCAAAACATTAGAAAATCTTTTACCAGAAATATTTGCCATATGGAAAGCTTTAGAGCTCATTCCGGGTACTATAGCTAAAACTAGTGAGCTGAATATATACGCCCTTAAGTCGCTACAAGGACATAGCATTATCTACAAAGTGGTCAAAAAATATATATGAGTTCTTTTTGATCTATCATTCAGTTATAGGATTAGATTGTGTTGGGTTCCGAGCCACTGCGACATTGTTGGCAACGAAGGTGCGGACGAAGTCGCTACAGCTAAGACTTAAGTCAAAAAGTGACGGACATTGCTCCCCTTATCTGAGACTTTTATTTGAGTATGGGGAAACATGGCTACGTGTAGGACATCTATTGCTTTATGACCTAAAGTGGACATTAGTAAAACCAAAACTTTACTAGGTCTGAATAAGAGAAGCTTAAGAAGATGGTATCTAGACTGTGGCTTAAATTCTATTCTTAACAGGTGGGATGGTAGCATTCCAGACTTCTGCAGACTATGTCTAGATGAGGATTCGTCCGAATCTGTAGAACACCTTCTCTGTCACTCAGACATCCAGGCAGTAGATTCCATGTTGAACTTCAGGATCTGCAATAGTGCAAACTGTATGATATTATAGGGCTTATTACTGGACTCTTCTTCTTCTGTGTATATCTTTGCTCTTTTTCTTTTCTCTGTCTATTATTCAAGGATCGCAATGGACCCCAAAGTTTTTCGAGTGAAGGTGTCGTTTCTACACAACCTTTAAAACCTAACATAACCTGTTTCAGTTTTAGACTCATTGAAAGGGACCTGCGTTTTAACTCCGGCTCCGAACGGCAAATGTATTAGTTAGAAAAGTTTAATATAACCCAATACTCACTTGAATTTTTTCACTTGAAAAAAATTTTTTTTTTTTCAAGTGAATCTGGCCTGGGATCGAACTTGGGACCTCTGGCATGCTAGGTGGATAACTAACCTATACCTGTTCTAAAATTAGCATTTTCTAAATTAATGCTAACAAAACCTCTTTATATCAGTTTCAAAACTAATAATTTAAAGAACAAATCATTTGTTATAAGAAAAACTGATTCTGTGACGTTTCTTAAAAATTTCACTATTTTTCTAGACTTGTTTTTTGAAATGCAATGATAAATATTATTCATAAATTTAATTACCCAATTTCAAATAAAAAATTTAAAAGCATCTTTTCTTTAACATAAATATTTCCTAAATACAAAGCAGCATAATTTTGTATTATACTCGTATATTATATATACAAAGAGATCTGAACTGATAACAAAAACTCGCTGAAACTGCTTACAAATCTGACAAAAAAAAAAATAACCATTAAGATGATAATGAATATGAGAAACGATTCTTCTTTCAAAATGAAACTTTATTTGTAGGTTGCCTTAATTTTCGGTAGGCCCATCACCTGTTTTTGTAATGTCAATCAGACGAAAAGCCTACACGAGCTTAATGAACAATGACGCTGATGGTGATGGAGAAGAGATCGTGAAAATGATGATCTTGATGACGGCCAGACAGATGATTTTTTTATATTTTTGGCTGGTGCTTAATAATTTTTTTTTATTTTTATGTTAAAAAGACAGATAAAAATATGTTTCTATACATTTCCACACAAAATTTTTTTTGGCGTTTTTTTTTTTTAATTGTAATGGGCTATTGATCTCTTCGGGTAACATTAAGCAATTATTTTTAGCCAAAAAAATATTTTCTTGGTAAAAAAATTCTTTTACAATTTTCAAACAATTTCCTTATAAACGCCTTATGAGATACAATTTTTGATGTAATAAATTTTGTATTGTTTGGTCATTTATCTTATAACAAAGATCATGTTTTTTCTTAATAATGGTTTTGTCTCTTTTTCAACCGTTTTATCGTGTAACTTGAGCCAAAACTGACTTCTGTTAATGGTCGATTGAATTATTACTCGTGATCTCTTTAGAAGATAGGGAAACCCTGTTAGTTTCCTATATACTTTAAATTCGGGCCATAATACAGAGTTTTATTTTATTTTTTAAGTGAATCATTTCACAAATTTTTGTTAAAACAATGAACAAGAAAATAATTTGCTAAATTATTTCTCAAAATACAAGTTATGGCCTTATAATTATCTATTAAAGATTTTCAGTTTTAAAAATCTCTATAATTAATTTATTTAATTATAGTTTCTGGCATAATATGTTATAGTAAGTTAAACAATTTTGTTAGTTGCGTGTGAATATTTGTCTATATTTAATAAAGTTATTTATTTTACTTAAATTTATCACACAACACTTAGCGAAATATTTTTAAAAATATTTGTTTTAGATTTATCATTTGATTTATGATACACGTGTCCACTTAAATTAAAACAATGTTCGTTTACAAAAATGTTTATCGCCAAATTTTGAACAAATTTTAATTAAATGATTAATTGATTATGACATAATGTCTAAAAAATATGTAAGTTGTTCAAGTTCCACGGGGTTGCATTTTATGTTTCGAGATTGGAGAAAACAAATAAATATTTATCATCGAAAATGGCTTTATTACCTTTCAAAATACTATCCATAAAGATCAATAAGTACACTTTTACATAAGTGATTTAATTTTCTATTACGATTGGGTTACCTTCAATCAGATTATTCAGATTTCAAAAAACATCGACCAGCAATTTATTCTATATTTCCGGAATAAAATCAAATTATTATGTGCCAAATCAGTACTTTATGGCTGACTCATTAGATCGAGAATGTTGGAGCCAAACAACTGATAACATTCCATTCAGAACTGTCCATTCTATATTTCAACAATGGTACGGTTGAGACAGTTCCAGTTCCGAAAGGACAGTCGACCATTTTTTTTCGAAGTCCGATTAACTTCTCTTGGATTCTGCTTATCTTAAACGATCTTTAGTGTCGTCTGTTGTTTACGGGCTCCTACGATTTGTCACCAGTTATGATGCTATACAAATATATACAATTTAAAACATTTTCTGAGACCAATTGGCACGAGCCTTTTTTAAGCGATTGTCAAATTATTAGGGATCCAAGACAAGTAATAAAATTGAATATTTAATGTATTCTGGTCCCAAATATAAAAATACATAACGATCTTGAAGTATCAATTCATGCACAGTAACAATGTATTTCCCAATAATAACCGATTTTGGACGACCTTATCGAAAGTTGCCTAAAATAAAATGACGAAAATGTTCGCGATTTAGTTCTAACTTAAACATTTTTTAAACAAAAAGAAATAGCGTTGATACCTCTAAACGCTTCGTATATTTATTAAGGTGCCTTTAGTTGCTATAAGGAGCATAGGGCATCAACGAATTCAATCATTTCTACTGCAAGACCCATGATTTCACGATCTTCTTCTCTTCTTTTGATAACTTGCTTCAAACCATGTCGAACGCCTACATTTTAATAATTAGCGCTTCAAGTTATAAAGTGATTTAGAGATGTACAGTATCAAGCAACGTTTCCGATTGGCCCAGGCTTATCTGGGTTTTAATTCATCTCAACTGTGGTCCCTGACCTCCTCGTACTATCACCCGGGGAACTGCTTTAATACCCGTTAATGCAGTGAGCTAACATGTTTTGCTAGTTTTTCCAAAAGAACGATAAGAAAATATGGGTTAGTAACCCACTCCTGAAAAAAAAAACAATTACTATGAAAAAGGGTAAAATTAGAAGAACATTAGGCCCACCCCCTAATGTTAGAAGAGGACGTTCGAAACTTCGATGGAAAGACCAAGTAGCGCAAAATCTTTCAAAGCTTGGCCTATGAAATTGGAGAATATACGCACAAAATAGAAGCGCATGACCTTAACAGGTTGTAGATACAGGTCATATAAGTAAGTATAAGTAAGCTTTTAGTTATGTCATCACGTAAATTGCGACGGTTTGAGTTGTTGTAGGACGTTTCTGGTAATGTCATCTTGAAGTTGAGTAGGACATGATGATCCATCGCCAGCTTCATATCACAAGGTTTCGTTTGAGATATTTTGGGCCTAACAAATTTTAAAGATCTGTCGTAAGTAATGGCTTACGAATATATTTAGAAAGAGATATCATGGCGATCTGCATTCCAGAATTCACAGCCGCATTAAGCTACCGATTTTTCGCGTTTGGGGAGATTTTATAATTTCTGAACTGTTGTAAGTAGCACTTTCGTATAGCAGTGGGTTGGTATATTTCTAATGCCTATATCGATTAGATACAGATGAGACCGCCACTCTACCAATTGCTAGGCGATCATATTAAGTTATCGATATGGTAAATGCAATACTTCTTAGGTCGGAATCTCTGCTTTTCTTTGTGAATGCCATGAATTATGGAAATTTCGTAAAATAATGTTAATTATAATTTTCTTTGATTTAATTCAATGCCAAGTTCTATCTATATTCTTAATTTTTGTTATAAATTGTTATTTTCACAAATTAAGCTCAAAAATCGCTTAATTACGCAAATTTCTAAAGCAGTTGTTAGCACTTTTGCTAGCGCTAACGGCTAAATAGTGACAACACTTTCGAACAGTGACGGTATCTATAAAAAGTGTTGCCAGCCACAAATATTAGAATACATTAAATAATAATAGAATTGGATAACTGATTTGTTTGATGCTAATTCCGGAACAAATTTCACTTAATTTTTTATTTTTTAAATAAAATATTTTCTTGAATTTTAAAATTTCTTAGCAACTAAAAGAAATTTTTTAAAATATCAATTTTAAAAAATAAAAGTTATTTATGTATTTTGCTAATAGTTTCTAATGAAAAAAAGCTTTTCCAATTTATTATATTTCCCAAATATTTATACACCTTCTTCATAAATCTGTCTAAAGTGTCTCAAGGGAATGTCGTGAATATCTGAAACAGACTATCAAAAAATCATCATGGCTAGACGTCAAATGATGAAATTGCGTATAATCATTTGTCTTGCTAAATAAAACATTATAATCAATATAATTTATGAACATTCGAATCTTTTTGAGATTAAGATTTTTTTTAATAATTCTTAAGAAAAAACTTTAAAAATATAAGAGCATTTTGATAGGCCTATTTGCCAATCTCTTAAGCCTAAGAAAAAAATTCAACAATTTCAAAAATTAACATGACATTTAAAAGATGTTTTAACACATTTAATATTATTTAAAATGTTTTAAACAAAAAAAGATAATCATAATTTGTTTGAGAGTATAAGATTTTCATTTTATATTCTTAATATTCCAAATATTACATATATTTTAGAATGGAGGCTATATTTTTTGACGAAACGCCTACACAAATTTGCTTAAAATTTGAAAAATATTTGACATAAGAAATTTTCACAAACTAATAGATTTCCTCTAAAATTTATTTAAACTCTTTTGTATTTTTGTAGAAAGCAAAAAAATATATAAAAATCTAAAATTTTAGAGAGACTTTGTGGCATTTCATTATTAATATTTGAAATTTGTTTGATTTAATTAACATGAAATTGTAGTAAAAATTTTAGCCAAAAATAATGTCCCTGGTCTAAGTGACATGTAATTTTCTTTTCATTTGACAAGTCTTTTCTTGTAGTATTTTTTCTTTACTTCTTATCTTGAAATGTATTTAATTATATTTTTAATATTTTCATTAAATAAAAAAATTAATTTTATTTATCTCATAATTTTAGTTTTGTTTTTATTAATAAATGTCATTAATAGTTTAAGTATTAGGTAGTAGATAGTAGTAGGGAGTAGGCCAAACTTTTGAATAGTTTGTAGTTTTAATTAATACCATATGAAATTTTAAACCAGTTGCAGATTTATCAATTTTTAAAAATGACAAATTTAAGTCAAAGATATTTTATATTAAACTTAATTGTTTTCGGAAAAAAACCTAAAACAGTAGGAGACCTAATGGCTTTAGAACTGGTTCAAAAGGTTTTTAATAACTTAAGGAAATGGAGGCGTTTTATGTTGACAAATTATTTCCTTTTCTCAAAAAGGTATTAACGCCTACATTTTAAGTTCATTATAAACTATTACGAACGGAAGATGCTCGGAACACATAATTTTTAGTCTAAACCCGGTTTTAGTAAATAAATATAAATTACTTAATTATTGCAAAATGGAAAATATTTCATTAAATCGATCTTTACATTTGATTTAATATTAGATAAATATTGTTATATCATAATATTTTCAACAACTTAACAAGTTTTCTTTAGGCATCAAAATTTATTCTATTTTGTTACCCACTGTTACCATATTCAAATTAGTCAAATTCTTGCACGTGTTACTGGTTTAATAATAAATAACCCAAAATTTTGTTTATCTTTTACCACTTAAAAATTTATTTATGGAATTTTATTATTAGCAACAAATATGTACGTATATATATAAAATAGTCTAAAATATGACATAGATTTTTTTCCACGAAAAACTTGTTTTCTTTTTCTTTAAATTCAGTTTGAAATCTTCATTAATTACGGCTTTTGATTATTGAAATTTTTTGGTAAATATCTGAAACCTGAATGAAATTTCAAGCTCAATGTAAAGTAAAAATTCGGTAGGTTTTTAAAAATAAAGTCGTATTTTGCAGTGGAACCAATGTAGCCTTAATCCTGAAAATAAAATTGCTGACATTGTCACAAATATACATTTTTCTCTTATCTAAATGAGAAACACAAGTCTTCAACTATAGACCAATGGAGATATAACATTTTAGATCTTGATTGGTCCATAGTTAAGCATTTTTTTTTCTATCATTCCTGTACCGGTACGCAGTGGTGTGGTAGTACATGTTTTCTGTACTACCTTATTTCTTATAGTTTAGGAGATATTTGACTCCAAACATTTTTTACGTTTTTGGCATGACTTCTGGCCTTTTTTCACTTATAAATCTTTTTTGGTAAGACAGAAATTTTAAAAATATTTAAAAACAAATTTTCAAAAAATTTAAAAAAATTTTAAAAATACTATAAGATTGGCCATAAACATGCACCAGCGGTAGTCGAATATTAGAAATTTTTAAACAAAACCTGAGTATTTTTATGTCTGTTAAAAAAGTTTGATTATTCTTTTCTTAATTAAATTGTATTGAGTATAATGCAAAAAATCGTGCAAAAAGTTAATAGGACCCGGCCATAAATTGGGCCACACGGCCCGTTTTTCTAAAGAAAATTTAAAATTTGTATTAAAAAATGTTAATTAAAATCTCAAAACTCGTTCTGAAATTTATACTTCTAAATTTCAAACATATTGGGCTATAGTGTATCCAAAAATAGTCCTAATACCTTGTTAAGTTTTAGAGATTTTTGCGAAAAATTACAAAGTAACCTTTTCAAAAATGTTAAATAAAATTTCAGAACTTTTGGTTTTATATGCAAATCGTCGAATACTTAACAACAACAAAGTTAACTTTTTATGGCCACTTAAAGGTCCTGGGTTTTATCATTGAAGCTCTATAAATGGGTTCCCGTATTCTTACGCAGATAAATTTGAGTCGCTAGTTTTGAAGCTTAAACTAAATTGGAAGTCTGAAAAGGGACTGCCACGCTCACCATATTCTACAGATCTTTCGCTTGCGGATTATTTTTTATGACCGACAGTAAAACTTTTATTTCAAATGAAGAGGTTAAAAACCATCTGAATCGAATTTTTTCCATCAAAGTCCATGGTTAGGTTAGGTTAGGCAGGATGCAGACTATAAGGTCCACCTCACTTGGGTCCATAAAGAGGTCCCTTTGTAATTCCTGCAAGGATAGAGAAAATTAAATTCTTAAAACTACCGAGTGTAAGAGGCTCAGTTAGAGCCAGCCAGATGCACCGATAAAAGAGCCTATTTTACGAATATTGATGTTCGAGATCTCTGACAGATCGTGCAGAAATGGGAATCCTAGATGGAGGGTTCTAAGTTCAGCAAGTGCTGGGCAGTGACAGAGGAAGTGGGATATTGTTTCTTCCTCCTCTGCATTGTGACAACTTCTGCAGTAGTCATTGCTTTGAAGATTAAGTCTTCTAGCATGTATACCTATAAGACAGTGTCCTGTGAGTACTGAAATAAGGGTACGAAGTCTATGGCGCGAAAAGCTGACCAGGATTGCAGAGCGCTTACTATCATAAGTTGGCCATGTAAGTCTGGAGATCGTACAGGTACTTTCTGTGGACCAGTTGGTCTGTGCGGACCTAAAAATAAACTGCTTTGTGAGCAATTTGCATGCAGAGAGCGGAATACCTATAAATTGATCAGTGTTTTCATGACTAAGAAGAGCACCATCTTTTGCTAGGTTATCCGCTATGATGTTTCCTGGTACATTACTATGACTACGTACCCAGAAAAGTTCAATGTTGGAATGTCTCGCCATCTCATTTAGAGACGCCCGGCATTCACGGGTAAGAACGGATGTCGTGTAGACCGATGAAAGGGAATGAATGGCGGCAAGACTATCTGTACAGAAACGAATATCGTTAGGATATACTCGGTGGTACGTGAGCCACTTGCCCGCCCTATAAATAGCTGAAATTTCAGCTTGAAGAATGCTACATTGTGTTGGGAGCTTGAATTTCACTTTAGTCCCAAATGATGTGATAAAGAAGCCCCCACCCACACCACGTGACGATTTGGATCCATCCGAATAGATAACCAGGGTCTCTTCACTAAAAGCGTATATAGGCCCATACTTATATACATAATTTAATTTAACCAAAAATAAAAGAAATACTAGAAATCTAACTCAATTCAACTTATTCTAAAACTTTTCAGGTACCAAAATCCACTTTTAAGTCCAAGCCCGTTTATTGACACACTAGGTCCCATTTTTCGGAGAAGGTCACATATGTATTTGAAATATTGTTTTTTTCTTCTCTAAATGGTGGTACTTTAACCAAAATGAAAAAAAATTGTTCTTTGATTATTGTCCTCTCTCATAGGCATTGTGACGCCATTTAAATGGCAGATCAACTGAATTTTGATACGACGATTATGAGCAGGGCTGCCAGAAAATTTGAGTTAACAAGCGGCTTATTAAAAAAAAACGGTTTATCTGCAGTAAATTTTGTGAAATCTGCAATAAATCGGAATTGTCAAAAATAAATCAGAAATATGGCCAATATTATAAAAAAAATTTATTTATTTATAGAACAAATTTTATATTGAAAATTTAAAAAAAAAAATCATATTGAAAACTTCTCTATACGAAAATTTATTTTAAAAATAATAAAAATTCTTCTGTACAAAAAATCTTATATTAAAAACTTTTCTATGTGGAAAATTTTTGTTTTGAAAATATTTCTATATGGAAAATTCCACACCAACATTTTTTTGGTTTATCAAAAACTATCTATTTATTCAATAATAAATAATTGTAATAAATTGGGATCTTAGTGTAATACACTACAGTAAAACTTTAGAATAAAAATTTTTAGATTCAAAAATTTTATATGAAAAATTCTTTACAAAAAATTTATATAGGGAAATTTTCGATAAAAAAGTTTTTAAAAGAAAATTTCACTACTGAAATTTTTTCATAGAAAAGAAATTATATTTTATATAACACAATTTTTTATTAAAAATTTGTATTTTGATTCAAATCTTGACTCTGTAACTTCCAATATATCGGAATTATTGAAAACTTCTGCCGTCGTTTAACCACTAACTTGTCATATTTGTTAAAAAAAAAAACTATTTAAACTTTGAACTTAAATTTGTTTCCAAAATAAAAAAATCGTAAATTTTCTAGCTAAAATCTGTACATCGGCACTTTACCATTTTTTAAGTCAAAAGTCGCAAAAATGGCGATAAATCGGCTCGATTATGAGGATAATGCTATAAAGATAATAATATGCTTTTATTGAAACTATTGTTTAACTTATTACTTTTTGTAATGATTACTTTCAAAATTAAATTAAACTTTTAATCGAAAAACAGTTTTTACATACAAATTATAACCTAAAAAGCCACAAAACTATAATTGTAATCTTTAAACAAATAATTTAAAGGGCTTTACAATGATTTCCTTACAAAATTGTGGTTAATATAGTAAGAAAACTTTATTCATAAAATTTAATTAGTTTTTTTTACAACACTGATCTTAAAGAAACAATGGCAACGTTGACTGAATAGATTGACATCTTTGCCAACGCACTACAATAACTGCGAAACCCTCATGACTACACGGTAAGAAAATTCCCAGCAATAAAAAAGTTTCTCCAGGAATTTTCGTGATAAAAACTAATGAAAATGTTTTTTAAATGTTTCAATTATAAAAAACAAAACGTTAACTTTTAATCCCTCTTGTCTTTGAGACAATTTGTCTTGACTTGACAAAAAACATAATACAGATTTGTAAAACACATGAAATAATAATAATAACAATAAATATAAATTTTCTTTGGAAAAAATTGTTGGAATTATTGAAGACAAAATCCAAAAAAGGAGGTCACCAGGCTAACACGACACCTCAGTTTAATCCAGCAACAGCAATACGATAAATTAAATAAAGATATAAAAATGTTTGGCAACGTGGGTCTTATGCTGCTACCGATAATGTTGGCCAAAGGGCTTTTGATTTCACTGACACAAACTTTTAATTCTTCTTTCTTTAAAACTAACAAATTTATGACTCTGTTTTTTTGGTTGTAATTTTTGTTAAATGTTTAGTTTTATTATTATTATTGTACATATTCTTTGAAAATGTCTTTGTTAATGTCGACTATCAGGGGAAAGAATGAAAATTGTTTAATTTAAAAAGCATTTGGGTAATTGTTGTACGTGCCCGTATGTCTTAAGGTGTGAAAATTTATGATAACTCACTCACGCGCTTAACTTCATTTGTGGTTATTTGTCTGTCTGTCTGACGGTTTGTTGGTCCGGCTGGCTTGCTCCCTTTTGAGAGAAAGGGAATCCCATCAACGATTGTTGAACGTATGTATAAGCTTGTCTGTTGTCTGAAGTTTCTGTCTGTCTGTTCCTGAATTTATGGTAGCCCCCAAAAATTAAGTTATAATCACACTTTTAACGCTCACGCAGTTTTGAGATGTTGAAAAGAAGACAGATCAATGTTGATGATTGGCAGATCGAAAATACATTAAGGGCGACAAACCGCAAACAAGCTTTTGTATATTTTAAAGGAATACCTTTCTAGATCCTAATAGATTTAAAAATGTTGACCAACATTCTATATTTACATAGTGTAACTCGGTCTTTGGTTTATGTCTGTGGCTTGGTGCTAAAAGGGCCAATGTCAATTTTCGGATGTTTTGAGTTAGTCGTTGCATTAGCTTCCCCTTTTTATTCTCTTTTATTTTGTTTCAATAGCCAATCTTTAGCTTATCCCAGAACAGCTTCATAAGAAATTTAAGGGCCAATGTCACTCTAAACATATATAGAATTGTTAGTGCTAAAAGGGCCAATGTCAACAATTTATTTTATATATGTTGTCAATATTTCCTTGTAAAAGGGCCAATGCCACAGAAAAAAATATAAAATGTAAAAATCAGTTAGTGTTAAAAGGGCCAATGTCATATTTTTTTCCTAATTTGGATCGTTTTCAAAGAATTGATTTTACCATGCCCTCTATTGGATCATAATACATGTCTTACCCAAATTTTATGAGCAAAACTTGGAAATTAGCTGAGCTGTAAGGAAAACAAAATCTTATAAAAATTTCCTTTTTAATTTTCTTAAAACTAGTTCTTTTGACATTGGCCCTTTTAGCATGAAGCCACAGATGTAATGTTAAGAGCTGACACTGACCGGGTTTTTGTTGGTTAAATTTGTTGGATCTGATCACTAAAAGCTCAGTCGATCCCCAACTTTATATGAACGGGGAAGAAAGTTCTCCCAAACTGTTTCTACTAGATTTATGAAATTACAAAACTTGACAAGGGTTTTTAAAGAGTGCTCTAAATAAAATTTGTAGTTGGATTTTCTTAAATGAAAATCAAACCTTTTAATATAAAACTCTACAAAATACGCAAATATAATGACATATTATACAAAATCATTTAGCATTAAAATGTTTACTTAGTACTCGGGTTTTGCAAAATTATCGACTTTTTTCGGAAACTCTTCCATTAAAGATTTTACAGTTGCTTCTGATACCTTTTTGGAGCATGTGTTCCACCTGCGCTTAAAATCGGACATGTTCTTGGAAATCTTTCCTGTGTTCTTCAATTCCTTTTTTACCAGAGCCCAAAACTTTTCCATAGGCCGAAGTTCTGGACAGTTAGGTGGATTTGCCTCTCGTAGTACAAAAATGACATTATTCTTTGAGTACCACTCAAGTGCCTTTTTTCCATAATGGCATGATGCCAAATCGGGCCAAAAAAATGTAGTCACTCTGTGCTCTCTTAAAGAGGGTAACAACCGTTTTTGTAGGCACTCCTTTATATAAATTTCTGTGTTTATTGTGCCAGATGCCACAAATACTTTACCTCTTTTGCCACAACTGCAAATAGCTTGCCACACGAGAAACTTCTTAGGGAATTTTGTTTGTTTTTTTGTGCGAAACTCTTGCCGAACATTGCCCCCTTTATCAGCAACATAAAAATCTTGACCAGGAAGTTGAGAAAAGTCTGCCAGTACGTATGTTTCATCATCCATCACACAACAGGTGTATTTTTTTATAAAATCAGACTTCAATTTTTTCGCTCGTTTTTTTGCTTCTAAGTTCTTTATAGCATTGCGATCTGGAACCTTTTGGACTTTGTATGTCTTCAGTCCAGCATAAGCTTTGACTCTATGTGCAAAATTCGTAGAACATTTCACCGTACGAGCTGCTTTTCTTAAAGAAGTGTTAGGCGCTCTTCGAAAGAGTCGCTCGACTTCTTTTGCCTTACCAATATCTGTAGGACCTTTTTTCCTCCCTGATCCAGGTTTTCTTTCAATGCTCAGGTTTTCCTTATACCGTCGGATGGCATTAGAAACCGTTCGAGGGTCAACTTTCAAATTTTTAGCTATTTTTTTAAAAGTCCATGACGGATTTTTTTTTAAAAGTTTTAATTATATTTTCACGAACTTTTTTTTCGCAGTTCATTTTGATTGAAATAACTATTGAAAATTAATAATTTTTAAAATAATAGTATCTGACATATCTATAGAAACTAACTTGATCAAAAAATAAATTATTTCTTGCACTATGGATAAATTTTGTCTAAAATAGTAAATGCATATTTTTTTTAGAACACTCTTTATGTTTATTTCATGTATTTATCTCGATTTTTGATCTACGTAAATTGTTTCTTTATTCCAATCTTTGAAAATAGAAAATAAATCCCAGAAAAATCTTTCAAATTTACTTTACTTTCAAAACTACTATCACCAGTTAACTAATCAAATTTACTAACTTAACTGTCACCTGTCAAAATATATACAATATTTTGTACTCATTCTTCTCATCATCGCCTAGTGATCGCAAATCCAATTGCAGTTTAAATTTATATCATAAAAAAAACTTAACATCTTTATAAAATTTCCTGCAAAATAAAGCTACCGACAATTAAGTAAATTCATTTTTAATAGAGTTGCCATAAAAAGCGCGCGCAAAAAATACCTCACGCCCCCTTTTTTTGATAAAGTGTGTACGTGAAAACGTCAACCGCCAAACGAACCGGGCAAACTGATTAACATGTGCAGCGAAAACTAAAGTAGTAGATAAAAAAATAATTCCCATAACAGCTGCAGTGAATCCACATATCAAACAATTTTACACACTGTAAACTTCCACTAAATAACTGCCAGTTTGGTCACATGCTGTAATTTGTCAGTTATCAATATTTTTTTTTTTATTATTTTTTGAGGTTGGTTCCCTGTTAAGATCAATCAAAAATATTAATATAATGCCACAAAACTCATATTATAAAACTTAAGGCCATATATCAATTTGAAATTACTTTCACTGTGGAAAATCTTTTTGAGGTAGTGCTTTTCATGTGTAAGTAATTAAATGTGGAGATTCTTAAGGTCTTGCGTAGCGGCAATTTGTAATATTTTTGTCTTTCTTTTTATACAAAAAAAAAAAAAAACTGTCAGTTTTATAGGGTTCATAAAATATGCTTTAAATACATTTTAGTATGGCTATCATATGATACCGACACTTTAAATGTCCAACTGTCTTAAATCATGTCGTAATAACGGTATTGGAATTTTAACAGAAAAATTAAAATTTAGGTGCAACAATTACATTTTATTGTATTTTTGTATTAAAAAGTTGGTATCTTAATTAAAGTTCATTAAAATTCCAAAAAAAATTGTTTTAATAAATTTCCAAAGAATTTTGGAATGGAATGTAGAGAGTAACTAACTTATATTTTTCATTGGCTTTATATCCATTTTTTGGAATAAAAATTGGGTAAATGCTTTCTGAGAACTTTTTTTATAAATCTTATAAATAGTCTACAATCGAACTTTTTTTGTTTTATCCATAAAATATGGATTTTTCTATTATAAATTAAGTTAATCAAAATTCATAACTTATCATGATCCATTCATTAGATCTGTGATCTATCTTGACTTGACAAAATTACGCTGCCCTAAATTAGACCCAGCTTTACATAATTTTTTGTTTTTAATGTAATGACACTTTAGCATAAAGTTTTAAAAAGACATAATAATGTATGTCTTGTACCGTTTTCAGAAATCGAGACCTTTGAATTCTTTTCGACACTTGAAATATCTGTTTCATATCTCAATTAATTAGGAACAATTTTTATATCATCATTGTGTACAGACATGGTCCATCGTGCTTCAGTGTGTTAGCATATAATATTAAGGCTTAGTTCATTAAAATCAACTCTGTTTCTAGAAAACCATTCGGAAATCGTGATCTCACGATTCATGTTTTACATCATGGCCCCAAATTCTAAGAGGCTTGATCTATGAGTACATGAATCCTAAAGGCAAATGTTACATTGTCTGCAAAGGAATAGATAGGTTATGCAATTTAGTAGGTCATTTAGAAATACAAGGAATATAGTAAGAATTAAGATGAGATCCCATTATATCGCAACCACAAAGTTCGAAAAAGTTGTAACGTATCCCAAAAACAGTGTTTGCAATGTATGCTTTTATAAAACAATGCTGTACTTCATTGGATATCTAGCGCCACCACTTTACTTTTACGATTTAAGAACTAAAACAGTTTTTTGGATAGAAATTCCAGTAGTTCTTCCGACACATGCGAAAACC
This sequence comes from Stomorhina lunata, assembly GCA_933228675.1. Lineage (NCBI taxonomy): Eukaryota > Metazoa > Arthropoda > Insecta > Diptera > Rhiniidae > Stomorhina > Stomorhina lunata. Next base: position 60,032,395 of record OW121740.1, on the reverse strand, counting down.
TACTGACGGTTGAACTCCTGATATTTAACAAGATGACAATCTCCTTATTCCCCATAACTTTAGGATGTGCCGAACATATTCCTTTTTTGATCTCGGTGTTAGGTAAGGTCAGGCATGCAGCCAAAAATAAGCCAGCGTGGTAAGGTCCTAAAAACGGTCCCTTTATGGTACCTGCAAGGGATAGACTGGAAGGAGAAAACCAGACAGTACTAAATTTCAGACCATCGATGAAAGGCTTTTTCAAGCTAGCCTGTAGCCTTGATAAATGAGACTCGCTAGGATAAATCATGCAGAAAAAGCGCGCCCAGATAAAGAGCCCTAAAAAATTAAAAGAGTGGGGCGGTGGCAGAGAAGATGAGTTGCTGTCTGCTCCTCTTTGATGTTGTGATAACTGCGACAGTAGTCATAGTATTGAAGGTTAAGTCTTCTGGCATGCAACCCAATAACGCAGTTACTCGTTAAGGTTATGATTAGGTTGCGGAGTCGGTAGCGAGGTAGAGAAACCGAGCATTTAGAACGTTTATTTTAAAAGTAGGCCATGTTTGCCTGATGATTAAACAAGTGATTTCAGTGGAATAAGTGTTCTGGGATGACCCATAAAGAGATTGCCTAATTAGTGATTTGCAGGCAGATAAGCTCGTAAACTTTTCGATGTTTTCCTGACTAAGGCGAGCACCGGATTTGAAAGTTTGTCCTCAGTGGAGTTACGAGGTATATTGTTATGTCAGCGTGCAGGTTATGTCTCGTTAAGAGATGCCCGGCATTAGCAAGTAAGAACAGATGTCGTATGGACATTAAATAGGGACTTTATGGCAGCCTGAATGTCGATATAAAAACGAATATGTCCTATATGCTGTGGTATCTTATTCAGTTAACTGCTTTGTATATGGCCCATATTTCGAATAATACTACATAGATCAGGAAGCCTAAAACAAATTTCTTTCCCTAATAGCGGGATGAAGAAGCCCCCCAGCACATCTTTCTTTGACTTAGATCCGTTTGTATATACCTCCAAACATCCGTCAGCAGGGGATGAGGGATCTCTAGAGATAGTTACAGTAAAGGATTTGTCAAAGACAGGAATGTAAATGCAGTGTTTAATGGAGTCAGGGATGTTAGTAATTTTATCCAGAATAGTGGAGTGTCCTAAGAGGGGGACTCGGTTCCGATAGTGCGAAGTCGGACAGCTGAATTAAGAGCAATTTGTTGTTAGTTAGACTGGGAGTTAGTTAAGCATGACAAAGAGCGCCTAAGATGTGGTTCTTAAGGTACCATTTAATATTATTTAATAAACGAATGCCGCTAGTTTCCCTTGGTAAGTGCAGGGCACCAGAACAGCTCACCATACACTATTACAGGCTTGATAACCATGTCGGAGAACCAGGCAGTGTTGGCGTTTCCAATACATGGAGAATTCACCTGCATAGTAACGAGGGAAAGTTTTAGCTAACAGAGAAGTTAGCGTCGAAAAGCTCTGCTTCAAGACCAATACAGGAATGATATCTAAATTTACAAAATCGGAATCTAAATACATACATATAATAAAGATAATACACCTTCGGAAGTATCAAGATTTTGCAAGATTTAAAAACTATATAGACTAATAGAGCGGTTCGCCTTTCATACAAAAAAAAAGTTGTGTCAGTCACCCCCTAGGATCAAGGATAATATAAAAACAATTCTAATTTTTTTTTTTTATTTTCTTCTTTGTTCACTGTGTCGCCATTTTAAGTCCGATCATAACATTTTATATATCGGTGTTCGCGGCTCTGTAAAGGCTACATTTCTCTCTTTGAAAGTTTTTTACTATCACGTCAATTTATAGTCATAATTAAAAAAAACTAGATTTGTACTCGATTCGATTAGGGTGGGTACGAATCGAATTTTGAAATATTATGACTAGAAATTGACGTGGTAGTAAAAAACTATCAAAGTGAGAAATGTAGCCCTTACACAGTAGTTAACACCGATATATAAAGTTTTATGATCGGACTGAAGATGGCGACACAGTGAACAATATATTAAAAGGGCGGTATTTGTAGGCGTGGTAAAAAATAAAAAAAAATTTTTAGAATTATTTTTACATTATCTTTATTCCTAGGGGGTGACTGGCTCAACTTTTTTTTAACCACTCTATAGACTAATTGTTTTTACGTAGTTGCTAAAATGCTTTCCTTAATATTTGTTTTTGCATAATGTGTATTGCTCTACAATTGCACGTTTATTAATTCAATTCTAGTCTAAATAAACGTTAAGATCACAGTGGGTGTTGTGGCAGAGCAATACAAATTAAAAGCAGACAACGAACTGATGCCCGAATAGACTTGAATACTGGGTTACTTTTTGCTACCATACACATAAATAATAGTACTTAAATATACAAGTATGTATGTCACTACTTTTTTCCTCATGCTACTGCATCTTTCTCTTCATGCACTTGTACAATCAGTTTTGATGGAGTTTTGTTTTCTTTGCTGCCGCTGCTGATGATGTTAAAATAAATTGTCTATTTGACGTTTAGTGCTGTTGCGGTAGATGGAAACATGTGTTTGGTTAAGTGGTTGGTTGCTTGGATGTTGCTCTTGTTTAACATTTAATGTAAAATTTATGTAGTGACCGTTATTTTGCTTTTTTGCCTATTTATTGCTCTGATTTTTTTTGTTTTGTTTTAAATTTCAAATTTGCCTGTTAAAATTTATTTTTATTTAGTTTCAACTGTCACTTAATAGTCACGTTTGGAGGTTTAACCAAAAAAAAAACACATGTTTAAATATTTCGGCTTAATTGGGGAATATAGTTTTCTGGATTTTTGTTGTTGATCTTCATTTAAAAGGATTCAGGATGAGTTTTTGTGCAATTTCGTTTCATTTCAATTGTGATTGATGTCGGTTTTGTTTTCAGTTTAATTTAACTTTTTTTCCCCAAAATAACATGCACAATTTTTTGTTTATTTTTATATTTAGTTGGCAAATTAAAATAAAATTGTCTTTTTTGTTTAATTGTTAATACATAGAGTTAACTAAATGTTGGAGTCACGATAGTTTTGTTTAGCTTAAATAAATATTGTTTTTGCTGGTATTTAGAAACAAATAAAAAACTTTTACTTTTAATTACTGTTTGGTTGAAATAAATTGGAAAAATGTTTTGCAATTTTATCTCTTTTAACAGTCAATTGGATAATTGCACTCAATTCTGAAATTGATGTAGGAAATGTTTAAGTTTATGGGTTACTAAATTTTATATTAGGTTTTTGTTTTTTGGTAATAAATAATTTAATTAAGAGATTGAAATTGATCAAAAATTGTCTTTATTTATTTTCTAATACAATAACATTCCAATCCGAAGCCAAAATCTTTTCCATATTTGTCCTAGAATTATATCTTTCCTCCATGATCATGGCCATCATTTCATTCTTAAAATCTTTATTATCCAAAATTGAATATTATTTTAGACGTCTTCATCAATTGTCATAATATGTATCATTATATATCAATTTTATCTGACTAGATGACCGATTTTCAAAAATTCAGAAAAATGTTTGTATATGATTTGTAAAATTGCGGACATTTCTAAAAATTATCCAAGTTAGTGTTTTGAGATTTTAGATATAGACCTTAAAGAAATAATATAGAACCTGATCAATATAGGTTCTATATTATTTCTTTTATACCTTGTAACTCCACTGCGGACAAACTTGCTCTACTGAGTCAGGATAACATCGACCGATTTACGGGCTTACCGCTATCCGGCTTCCTTCTTTTCTGTTATTCTTGACTCCCAGTGGAGCATAAGGCCTCAATTTTTTTTTGTTTTACTAGGCTCATCGCCTTCCGGGCGGTCGGAGTAAAGAAACACCGTATCTCCCCTTGGCCTGTCCATTCATTTTATAACGTAACATTTCTCGTCTTAGTTGTTCTAATTTCCCCGTTTCGTATAGCGTGTGTATTATATATATTAGGTTTTATAGTCCGATTTCATCGGATAGAACTGGTTTCATTCATCAGGATGTTCTTGCGTAGATAAGGCACCTCCAAAATTCTTGTGCCAGCTGCCGTAGTAGAGGTATATTTTGCATGATGACCCCTTGGAGTAGTATATTCTGTTATGTTGTTTCTGTCCATGCTTAAAACATCGTAAGTGCTAAGTCGATGGATGATGAGTCCAAAGCCAAGGGCCACGTTTGTAAAGCGAGCCGCTCGATCCGAGACAGACGCCCGCTTTTAGCCGTAACTAGCATATTGAACAGACGCTTCAGTTTCGCACTTTACCAAGTAAAATTTTCTTAGACCCTTAGACCAAATATATCGGAATGGCTCCAAGATAACTCCCTCTCACGTTAGCTCTGACATAGAATCCAACTCGCATCTTCAACTAGGTTGCTCAGGTTTCCAGGATGTACCAAGAGGAGGTGCGAGTAGGAATTGAATACAGTTATTACCTGTTAGCAGGAAACCCAGGCAACAACTGCATCCCATTTGCCTCCGCCTATAAATCAGTAATTAGACAATCCTTTTATGGGTCAGCGCAGAACTCCTGGTCCATTGAAACCACTTGTTCAATATCCAGGCAAACATGGCCTCGCCACCGTCTCCGCAACCAAATCTCAACCTTAATAGGTCACTGCATTTTTGGGTTGCAAAACAGAAGACTTAACCTTCAACATTATGACTACTGTCGTAGTTGTCACAACATCGAAGAGGAGGAGAAAGTAACTCATCTCCTCTGCCACTGTCCCGCTCTTTCTGTTTTGAGGGCTCTAAGTCTGAGGAGCTTTTTCTGCATGATTTTCTGATCTGGGGAGTATTGACATTTGTAAAATAGACTGATGGTCTATTGTAAAATTACTGATGGTCTGGAATAAATTACTTTGTGTTTTTCCTTTCCAGTCTATCCCTTGCAGGTACCATAAAGGGGCCGCTTCTAGGACTCAAGTGGCGCTGACTTATCATCGGCTGCCTGTTTAACCTAACCTGATCGCTTATCTGACTTCAAACAAGAATTGTCGCCATTGCTTTTAATTTCGATATAATTATTTAAATTTTTAAGCAATTAAGTCTACTTTCACACACATCAGCATTTCTTGATTATTTTAAACCTGCATTCACATTCACACACGAACATTTTTGTTCATCAGTTTTCATTTTATTTTCCTAAAAATTCATACAAGTTTTAAAATTTTTTGTAAACTTGATAATATCAGCTTTTTTCTTGTACAAACTCAAGTCTTGATGAGCCAAACCTGACTGGTGTAAAAGTGGACTCAGAAATTCATATTATTAACCAGCGCGAGTTTCACTAGACCATGAGGACAAAATGTATATCTGAATAACTTCAATACAGTTTTCTCTTATTTGTATATATATCATTTTACCTTCTGAAACAATTTTTAATCCTGATTTGTCGTATTATCATCCTAGACCTATTTTGGAACTAACACTACAATAAATCATATGTATGTAATAGTTTTTAGATCGTTATTAGATCCAAATCTTTTCCTAAGAACAAATTTTAGATCTCCAACTCAAAATTTTTTTCTATCTTTCTATTTGTTCCATCTATATCCTTAAAATATCTTCGATCATTTATCTTCAAAAATATTTATATCTTTTATCATTGGCGGCATATCGGTATATCATCATCCTTCTTCTTGTTATAAGGCATTTACATTACCCCGAAATCTAGTACTTACGAGATTTTGTTCAAAATCTAGCTGATTTTGACCAGATTTCCCATACAAAAATAAATCTAGTTACGAAGTAGATTTTGGCAAAATCTACTTGAAATCTAGTAGTACTGAATAATGCAGCCACGTTTTTCTTCTAAAAAGTACTAACAAATACTACGCTGTGTTAATTAAAATGACATTTAAATTGAAAATTAATCAAAACAAAAGAAAAAGTGAGGCAAAATTAATAAAATAAATTAAATTTTGAATCAAAAATAAAAAAAAAAATAAATGAGGAAGTAAAATAAATAACAGTTTGAAAAATTTTGGTTTCGTTTTATGAAAATAAAATCTAGCAAACATCAAAAAAAATGTAGTGTAAACGATCTAGATTTTGTTTGCGATTTAAAATCAAATTTATTAGATTTAAGAGTAATGTAAATTCCCTATTAGATCTATCTTTAACCTGATTATTTTTCTATTTTTAGAAAAGCTTTACTATAAGTTATTTTAGATCAGACTTACAATAGCATTGTTCTTCCAGATCTTCAGATATTGTCTTGACTATTAAAAATTTGACGACGATATTTGTTATCAGTTTTATTTTGATCTTTCTCTATTCTAGATTTATAACGGTTTATCCAGGTCTAACAATTTCTATAATTAGATTTTCTGCACATTATCACCTGGCAGATCTCTTACGATCGTTATGAATAATTTAAAATCCAATATATAAAAAGTCTTGCAACTTCGTTAGATCACCCAAATATTTCTTGATTAGAAGAAAAATATACATTTAAACTTGGACAAGGTTGAATTGACTAAAGAAAAAACGTATTTAAATAAACTCAAAATTTAAATTTATCTTTTACGAAACTTAAGTTCCAATGTAACAGTTCTTAAGTTTGTTTTCATAAACATTTAGTCAGCAGCACTTAAAATTTCAACACATTTTTGTTTTGTCTTGATATATTTGTACTCTTATTATGTATTTGATGTCAAATAGACAAACAAAAATTACTTACAAAAAAATGTAATAATTTCACACATTTTTAACAATTCAATTAAAGTTTCAAATATTTTTTTCCTCCTATTCATGTGTAAGATCAGATCTTATAAAAAAAAAAAGTTACAACGAATGTGTATGGAAAAATAAACATGATTGATCTGAAAAACTGAAAACTAGTAAATACTTAAAGTGCTCAAAGTAACATAAAGTACCTACTTTAGTATAATATGGGGTGTTAGTGTATTAATGTACGAGTATTAGGTACTATTTTTTATGAGTGATCACATTTTATGTTATGTGGAGTATGTTTGGCAACCTTCAAGTACATTGAGAGCAATACGTGTACAATTCATTTGAGAGTCAAAGCAATTGACACTTTATTTGAAAAAAGTTTTGCTTATATTTTGTTTAGTTGTTGTCATTTTTTTTTTCTTTAAACTTTAGTGTAAACAATAAATACGATATAAATTATACTTACACTTAGACTCGTATATCTCTTTACATACAAAAAAAAGTGAGATATAGTTTATTGAATATTTAAACATTATCTATAGATATGTACGTACGTACCAGCAGTGGATGTACTCATAGCTACGAGTAGTAACTGCATTAGTGCTTAAATTGTAGCACGTTTATTATTTTAAATGAGGTACAATCAAAAAATTTATAAAGTAGAGACAGCTACAGCAAATAATGACAGTACAAACTTTAGCTACTTTGGTTACTTAGTAAGTACATACATACTTACTTATTCGCTTACATAGAGCTTATTTACCCGGCAGTTTTTATCATAAATTGTTCTCATTTCTGTCTCCAAATTTTATCCACATGAATTTTAATGATTTTGTCTTATTCATGATTTTCTTTTAATTAATCTATTTCAATCTAATAGGTATCACCATCACGAGTCAATTTCCGTTACAGATATCCATTTTTAACCCAGATTTATCTCAATCTTAGGATCTCTTTTCCATCAGATTTTGGGTTCGAGTTACGTGAAAAATCTTAACTCTAGAACTAGAACTTTTGTTAATATTAACTTCATCTTAAATATTTTTCCATTTTGGGTCGATATTCATTTTTAACCCACATATATTTATAACCTTAGTATGTCAACATCTTTGAATCTATCGGATTAGTGTATAAACCAGAGTTTCTGGTGGGAATCGAACCCGCAATCTCACACAAGCTTTTTACGACAAGAGACTACTAAGGTTTCCCGATTTTTTAAATATTTTCGCATTTGATTCATTTTCATGAATCACAAATTCCGTTCGGAATTAAAAACATTCCGAAAATTTAAAGTAGTTTCATTTCGCAAAAAAAAATGTTCGTTTGTATGGAAGCAAAATACGGAATTTATTTCACTTCCGAATGAAATTAAGTTCTGTGACATGGCTGAAAAAAATGTATACTTCAAAAACCGAATCCTCCAGCATTTTATGTTTTTTATACTAAATAGATTGCAGTACCTAGTCTTGGACAATTCCAATAACAAATCCGTCTTTCATCAGATTCCAATTTTTGTATTTATTTGTTTTCTAGATCTTTTCTTCCAATAAATTAAAATATCAAAAAAAATTATTTCCTGCCTTTGAATTTTGCAGAAGTTTTTCGATTCTTCTTGATGTAGGCGAAGTGAAGGGATGTCGGATACCCAGCAACGGTGGTCTTAGCTTGGCAAGCCCAGACTTATCTTCGTTATCCTTTATCTCAACTGTGAACACCGACCTCCTAGTGGTATCACCCGTTGAACTACGTTAATGTAGTGATAAAGAATTGGGTTGGGACGTCGGAATTGTAACCCACTCGTGGTAAAAACAATCATATGAAAAGGCTAAAATAAGAATTAAAGAAGAGGACGTCGGAAACTTCGATGAAAAGACCAAGTAGAAATAAGTCTTTCAAAACTTGAAATTCTAAAATATGCTCGGCCTTTGACCTTAACAGGTTGTAAATATAGGCCATATAAGTAAGCTTTCGATTCCTGACGGATCTTTCGTTGTAGATTTTAGGAATATTCCAATTCTTTATCCGTCTTTAATTCTTGGATTAATTTTCTTTCTCGATCTATATAAATTTTCTGGACTCCACGTTTACTAATTTCGATTTAACTCTGTTTTGGAGCACATTAACATTTTATGATTGAGCACTCTCATATAAACGCTCTCCATTTGGCCAACCTTGATATAGATATTGTTAATTGTCACTATTTCATCTTCGTTATGATTTTTTCTGACACATAGCTTCATTTCATTACTAAACCATACCTAGATCCAACCAATTTTCGATATATACTTTCAAGATTTTGGACTCCAGATTTTCACCAAATTTAATTTACGACTAAAGCTAGATCAATATTAAATTAATTTATATTTTAAATCCATTGTTATGATTTAACCATCATTAACCTTAATCTTTATTTCTTATGTTGTTGGTATTGCTTCTCAGTTCTAGAAGTACATAAAACTTCGATTTATCTCAAATCGAGATTATTTTTCACTCATGATTTTTCAAAATTTTTTTCCGGGACATAGACTTAAGCTAACCAATTTCCTTCTTCATTTTCGATGTAATTATGTGCTCTTTTCAAATTACTTTAGATTTTTAAATCTATATAATATAATTATTACTCCTCTTTATTTACAATGGATCTATATATTTATACAAAGTTTATCAAACTAGAATAACATATTATGGATAATATCGATTCGAGATTCATTATTATTACTTATTTATCAACCTTGATATTACTATTTCTAGGCCATAGGTCTATTCCACGTCTAAAACTTAACCTTATCTATGTCTGTTTTATTTGTTTAGAAAACAGATAAATTTATTTTATCTTAGATCTTCATATACAAAATTAAGTTATCAAATCATGAATTACTATGAACCCGTCATCACATTTCCTGAGGAGGCGTAAATATCACACTACAAGTGTCAAGTTGTCAATAGTTAGTTGGTCAACCGCAGGGTAACCTACCTCTCATCACTGCTACTGTTATTAACTAACGACTACTAATATAATCTTCGCTGTTTGTATGTAAAGATCGAACAGTGTGTCAACGGCCCAGACACTGTCTCGCCACAATGGGATTTTCATTCAATTTTCAATTCTTTCGTCTATGACTAGTTCTACGAATATTCAAATGCACTTTTAAGCTTTTGTATTTGTTAAACTTTTTTACAGCTGACGAAATAAACTGTGACGTTACAAATTTTTATATTTTTTGCAATAATAACTAAATTATAAAATATAGTAAACAATTGTATTATAATATTTTTTATGAATAGTGTAACTATTTCTATAACTATTCACTCCTTACAAATGTAGGTTGTAAATGTCTGTCTGTTTGTCATTGTCATACTACAAAAGAGTAGCAGCATGAATGAATTTTATAATGATTGTACGAGTATAAATAAATTAAATCATCGTCATTTTCATCATCTCCATTATCATTATTACGACTACTGCGATCGTCATTATTATCACCCATCATTAAACGCATACGCATTCTATTTCTTTTTTTTTTTTTTTTGAGCTGTTTAAAATAAACTCGTACGCCACGAAAAATATTTCAATGATCATGGACAACATGTACATTTCCATGCCATTCCAACAACAGCAACAACTACGACAACTTGTTGTACTCGCTGGTACTCTGTCAGCTCCATCTGTTCAATTGGGTTCACTTCCTACTTTGGCTCATACTAAGTACAAGATGAATGGAAAAATATGGAGACACACATAAAGCACATACGAAAAAAAGTCCAAACAAATATTCAAATAAATTTGAATTTTTCTTCTTTCATAAAAAAAATAACTCTGCATATCAATTGGAGACAGTGATGGGGGATTTCAAATGACAAAATTAGGCCAAATTTCAGGTACTTCGAAAATTTAAGAATAAATGAAAATTTATTTTAGGAAAAATATATTTTTGTGACTATCAAATTACCTAAAAAGTTTGTTTTTAAAATTAGAACAATTTTAATTTCTAATATAAGTATATTTAGTTTATTTATAAGTATCTTCAGTTTTCAGAATCTTTTTCTGAAAACATTTTTCTTCTTATAAAATGCATCGTCTTAAGATAACTTAAAAAACTTCCAAGATCAAAATCAAAATTTAAATACCATCTTTAAATTCACGGCAGCTCCCAAATAGCTTCTAAGTACAAAAGTACAATATCTTAAAATTGGACATCACTTATCTACTAGCATATTTTATTTGCAAATTATTTAGTACTTTCTAATTCGTAAATTATTATTCTAAAATCTTAATTGATCATCTCTGACTGAAAGATCTTTTCTTTCGCAAATGCAAACTGTTTGTTAGATTATGATTCCTTCTTTCTTTCTTTTTTTTTGCAATCTTGTAGATTGTCTACACAACGGAAGTCATCTTGTTTCGTATTAAACTATTAGATGTCATTAATTTTTCAACGCAAAAAATAAGAAGAAAAAGTAAATTTTTCTTATCTGTAAATTTGCATCAGATTTTAAGATAAAAACAAGACAGTTTTTAACTTGTTTCCTAAAATAACTGAAGGCTGTCAGAATTTTTTGTTCTTTACAAGATGAAAATTTAAAGGGTGTTTCGTTGGGAAAGAGAGAAAATTAATATTAGATAACTTTTAAGTATTTATCGGAAAACTTTGCAAATTCTTTTGGTCGTTTAGAGTATTAATTTAAAGAAACAGTTGAGAATCTTTTTCATAGTCTAAATTTCTTTAAAGGTTTAAGGTACAGGGCCAATACACGCGGCATGCGGCTGCGGGCGGTCGTAGTATTGCCAGTACATAAAATGCTCGCTTGTTTACAAAAATGTTTATGTAAAAAAATATTTGAGTAGGATATAATTAAATCTGGCAGCACTGAAAAAATCTGCCGCGCGGAAAAGTAAAACAAAGTTCTACTTTTTTCCATTGCCGCTTGAAATTTGACAAATCAAAAAACAGCTGATTGCCGCCCGCAGCCGCTTGCCGCGTGCATTGGCCTTCTACCTTTAAACTTCAGTGTTTTCGGTTCAGAAAAATATAAAATCTAGCACGCCTACAGTGGTGGGCATATTTATTTTGACATAGCATTTATTTTTCTTGTTTTATTACTTCTGGTGCAATGTTATTAAAAAAATAAGTAAAAACAGTTAAAATTGCAACAAATGTTGTAATTTATTAGAACACAAACACTTTTCACATTTTTAATTTTTTTGTAATTTTTCACAAAAGCTTGGAAATAGATTTCTATGAAGTTTTTTCAACCTTTGATGAATTCCGTTCCAAATCGCCTCCAAAAAGTATAAAATACTAAAGGTGGATACATTTTATATTAATCCAAATAATTATTTTTAATTTTTGTTGACCTTGAAGTTCCCAATTTGTTGATATGCAATGCAAAAACATGTCAAAATACTTATGCCTTATACTGAATCTTCGACTTTTTAGTTTCAATTAATAAAAAAATATTACAAAAACGTTAAAAATGTGAAAAGTGTTTTGTGTTCTAATAAATAAGAATATATGTTGCAATTTAACCTATTTTAAATTGCAATGGACCAAAAATAAAAAAGAAGAAAAACAAATAATATGTCAAAATAAATATGCCGACCACTGTATGTTTAAGTCATTTAAAACGATCTAAAATGTCACAACTTCCGGTTCTCAAACCTTAATTTTCATGACCATCTTGCATAATTTTTTGTAGTCCAAGTTTTTATAAAAAATACTTCAGGAATTTAGACTCAGAAAAATATATCATCCATGTCTCTTTTAAATTTATTGAAAATAAACCTGAACCTTAATGACCATTTACATTTTTAGTTCTGGTACTTACATTTTATTTTGGACTAGAACGATACTATGTATCTTTAAAGTTCAATATTCCTGGCCAATGTCTGTCCTAGATTTCCACATATAGAAAGAAATTCATCTTAGTTCTATAAACCTAAAACTATATGATCTTTCTTGGCTGTATAATATTCTACATTGTTTTCATATTTTTCTTTTTCCTGAATTCTTCTAACATTTTTCTTATTCTAAAAATATAGGTCAAAATTCGAGATATCCAAGAATTGGAACATAATAAGTCCCCTGTATTCTGAACTTAATTAGGCCAATGTACGTGGATTTTAAATGTCGGGTCATACACAAAGTTAAATTGTCAAATCCGTTCGAAGTTACTACTGGAGTAAGACAAAGATGTATCTTGTCTTACTCCAAAGGCAGACTCGGTATCCACTGGACACCCTTTGGACAACTCGACTACTTGGAATACGCTGATGAAGTATGTTTTCTAAACCAAAGCTCAGGTCTACTTCAAGACATCAATATTTCTGGAAATCAATATCTCCAAGACGAAGATTATGCCTGGAGGCTAGGGCGCAAACCAATCAATACACATCTATGTGGATAACGAGGTTTTGTGAGTTATAGGTACCTTTAATTATCTCGGGAGTTTGGTCTCTATAAAGGATAGCGCCGACAATGATATTGAATCGCGTATGGATAAGGCAAAATCTGCATTCAGCATTCTCCGAGCTATTTAGAAATCTCGGCAAATATGAACAACAACTAAGTTACGAATATGCAACTCGAATGTCAAGTCCATCTTGTAATACGGCTGCAAAACTTATAAACGCACAAATGCCATCGATAAGCGCCTACAAACCTTTGCAAACAAATGCTTGCAGTAAATCCTTAACATATGGTTGCCTAATCGCAAAATCCCTGCTTTTATAGAGGAATATCAACGAAAATGGCGGTGGATAGGCCAAATACCAATATTGTTCTACAAGCGCTTCGTTGAAATCCACAGGGAAGCGGCCGTCGTGTTGGTGTACCTGCTAGAACGTGGAGAAGATCAATTGATGTGGAGTTGCAAGCAGCAAACTATGCATGGAATGACGTATGCCTACCTTCTAGCAATAGAGTTCGATATAAAATAGTTGAGGCCCTATGCTTCACTGAGAGTCGTTGACAACAGAAGAAGAAGTCCCATATATATTCCCATTCTACTTCTAATTTTTCTTCCATCATTAACCTAATTCTATTCGTATAAGGAAGTTTTCTGAGCTATATTTTTATTTGTTTTATTTTTACAATTTATATGGATATACCTTGTCGTAGGTAAAGTATAGCTTTTCCTAGTAATTAAGACTATGAAGTTTATTGTGTTACCAGGGAATCTAGCAAAAACAAAACCACTAGCTCCCCTATTGAACTATCCGAAGCTTATTTTTCTATACGACAAGCACGGTAAAGTACAGTTCACCAAGCCCTCTAATCTGCATTTGCTTGATATATATGTCCCGGTACCCACATGAGATGAGAGGCCCGTGTTAACCCAGGTAATGTTGAATTTAGAAATATAGCATACATAGTCTGTAAAGAGGACCCCGAAGTCTAACTTGTTATTGAGTCGAGAGTTATGTGTGCAAAAGTGATTCATTTGCTAGGAGTTCCGCATAGTCCTACACAGTATAAGTATATGATACTTCTTGTTAAACAGTGGAATTGACATAAAGTGGTTAATGTTGCCTGGTACATCAAACATCGTGTAAGGGTTTACACGTAACCACACTTGGCCTATTTTCATAGTTGATCATTCCATTTCTTTATATAGAATGCCGATTTTAATTATTTCTTGATTATAACTCTCATTCTATTTAGTAATTGGTGCTCAATACAAGCCCTCCTGTATGATATACCATTTTTAATCCTTTCAAAATTGACCACCCATTTTTTTTGCTTGTGATAATGGCCAACCTAAACATTGTAAGTTTTAAACGTTTTCTTTATTGCAGACTCAAAGCCTTTGGGGAGGTGTTATTACAACAATCTACACTTAAGTTTTTTCCATACATTTTCAATATTTAATATTCGAGTTGTAAACCAAAAAAAAAACAGAGTAATAAACTGTTGTTGTTATGTCTTAACATTACCATTATAGCCAACCATTAAATAATGTGTTGTTCACCATTCTTTAACACGTATCATCAATTTGTAGCCTACGCAAAAAACAAAAAAAAAACATACGAATATTCAATAAACGCCACTAAATACGGCAATCGCGCCACTTATCTGAACACAAGTTTTGCTCATAACAAAAACTTAATAATCTCAAAAAATTGTCATATGAAATAAATACTCGGTGGCTACTTAAGTTGCCAACTTCGCGGCGGCTGTTATAAACATTATGGCCGACATGTGAAGTTGACCAGCCATTTCCTATTAACACTTTGTTAAAGCTTTAGTACAAAAACTTTCGGTGGGGGCTTTTTTGAGTTTTGGGGTAATTTGTACAAGTTTTGTTTGTTTTTTTGTTAATTTTATTTCTTGTATAGTAATATTTGAGTTTGAGTGTTGAAAGTGTTATTATTTATTGAATGAAAAAAACCTAACATAAATATAGATTTTGATGAATTTTGAACTAGTTTTGTGGTTTTTATGTAAAGTGATTAAATTTTTCACTCCAGATACTGGTTGTAATTTTATCTTTTTGATATTATTTCATTTGTCTTTGACGGTTTTTGTGGATTTTGAAATTGTATACTAAACTTTGTTTTTTGAAGTTTTAATGTCCTCACTTAATATTTGTTTTTTTTTTTCTAATGGATTTTGCGGAATTAAAATAACATTTTATGTTAACATTTGTTATATTTGTTCACAAATCAATCTAAAATCCATTACTGGTTGTTTTGACTTCAAATAAATTATGTTTGTCGTTCGGATTTGTAGTAATTAAGTGAAAACTTGCTTCCAGCTTTTAATGCAAATGTAGAGTAGGTTTAATTTGATTTGTTCAGCTTGAAAGTTTTAAGTCACTTGAAAATCGAAAAAAGTTTATTTTTGATCATTTCTTAATGTATTTTTTCATCTGTCCTAGGAATTAAATAAATAGTTTCATATAACGCATTTTAGATTTATTTTTAATTGATACCAGCTGACCCGGTCTGTGTGGCTGGACCTGACCGAAAATCAAAAATCAGACTTCACAGTGTCACCCACCTGGATATTCTGAAGATTCCCTGAAAATTTCAAAATAGCCCCATCATTTTGGAATTCATACGTTACATACCTACACACATTCTGTTTTATATATATAGATTCCTTGACATAACTTTTCTGTTTGACTAAACTAACGAAATTTTAATAGAATTTCTTTTCTTATCATTAACAATTTGATATAGAATAAGTTTTAAAATTGAAAAAAATTTAAAATCAGAAAAGTTTTCTATAGAAAACTTTAAGATTGAAAGATTTTTTTATAAAAGATTTTAACCTAGAATAAGTTTTCTATATAAAATATTTAAATAGAAGTATTTTTTATTCCCGAGTTGAGAAAACATTCTCAACTCGTTTTGTTCTAAATCATATCTCTCCATTTCTAAACCCGTTCATACTTCCCTACAATATTCCAAATCAACCCATCTTTTCGCTTGTAACCTAAAAAGTTCAAATGAGGTAAAACTTTCATTCTGGGAAGTCATTTTCTATACAAAAATTAAGAATGGAAAAAGCTTAAGGTTTTCTATATAAAAGTTAGAGGCTAATACAAAGTCTTCTATAAACAGTTTAATGAGTGTTTTCTATACTAAGGTAAAAGACTGGGTAAAGGACTGGCTTTCTATAGAAAATTTTGAAACTAAAGAAATATTTGGCGCTGGGTAACAGATTTATAAGTTTAAGTCTGGTAAACTCTTTCTATAGAAAAGTTTGAGGCTGGGGAAGAGTTATCTAAAGATAAAAGCTTTGAGGTTAATCAAGTTTTCTATAAAAAAAGTTTAGGGTGCAAGTAGGCTTAGTTTAATATACAAAAATTTTAAGTATTTGTTTCCACCTCAAACTTTTTTTTAACAAATTCTTTTAACCTCAAACTTTTCCACAAAAGACCACCTCAAACTTTTCGGTAGAAAGCTCATCCCAGCTTTAAAATTAGCTTTAGAAAGATCAACTCAGCCTCAAACATTAATATATTTTTGAGTCCTCAAGCTTTTCTATAAAAACAATTTTAACAGCCTCAACATTTTTTTAGAAAAATATTTCTCAGTCTTAAACTTTTTTTGTAGAAATCAATTTTCTAAAGAAAAAGATGAACAAAGTTTGAATTTGTCTGTATTCTATAGAAGAGTTTTCTAAAAAACTTTAAGTTAATGTTTTCTATAAAAAACTTCGTATCGAGTTAAGCTTCCATGGACAAATTTTAGTATGGAAAGTTTTCTATATAAAAGTTGGAATTGGGAAAAGTTTGTGTTGGAAAAAGCTTTCTATAGAAAAGTTTAATGTTTTTGAAGTTTTCTTATGAAAAGTTTGAATTAGTATAAAAGTTTCTATAGAAATGTTAGAATTGTCTTATGTCTGTGTTCGGTAAAACTTTCTATAAAAAAGTTTAAAAACTTCTATAGAAAAGTTTAAAAACTTTCTATAAAAAATTTTAAGTTTTGAAATGTTTTCTATAGAAAAATTAAAGTTAGGGTTACTTTACCATAAAAAACTTGGTATGAGTTTCCTATAAAAAAAAAAGTTCAAAAGAAAAGAGCTCGATAAGTTTAGTTAAAAACTAACTTAGAGTTTAACTTTAGAACCGAAACTTCCAAACTAAGTTTAGAGTTTGAGTATACTTTCACACCAGTCAGGTTTGACACATCAAGCCTTGAGTTTGTATAAGAAAAAGTTGACAGAACTGAAATTGAGACAAACCTAATTGTACTATCAAGTTTAAGAAAATTTTGAAAGTTTGTATGACATTTAAGAAAAATAAAAGGAGGACTGATAAAAAAAAATGTTAGTGTGTGAACGTGAATGTAGGTTTAAAAGAAATTTGAAGAAAAACTGATCAAGTTAACCTGATGTGTGTAAAACAGCACTTACTTTAGAGTCAAAACTTTTGCTGATAAAGAACTTCAAAAATTTCACTTTTTATGTTATGAAAAGAACTTTCAATTAAGATTGATTCAAGAAACCAGAAGTAGAAAACGAATCAATGATTGTGGCATTTTATTGACAATAATTACCAATTCCATACTCGTTTTTGCTACAATTGCAATTTTTATACTGACTTAACCCTTTTAGGACCAAGTGTATTAACCTAAAAATTTTAAGAGATAAATATTAAAAAGGTTATTTTGAAACAAGAATTCATGAAACTGAAAAGGTTTTTTCTTTTTGCTGTTCCTGAAAGGGTTAATGTTAAGATCTCCCCTCTTTATTTGTTTAATAATCTTAGTGTGTGGTTTGCTGAATTCCTTGTTTTGTTTGACAACAGTTGATGATGATGTTTAAACTCAAACGCATGACAATGATGATGTTTGTTGCAACTGACAATGATGACAATTGCCAGCCAGAACTTTCAATCACTGTCATTAGCCTTTTCATAAAGATTCTAGGTCAGTATGTTTCATGGTTTAAGAACACAAATACTTTTTAATAAAAATCACAACAAAAAAAAATGATTCAATGAACTGGTTTCAATTAAAGTTAAAATTTGTTTTACAAATTTTACAAACCTACTTACATAAAATTATATAACTTTTAAGCATTTTAAAGTTTTTTTGTTTAATCTTCATTGGGGAAAAAATTTAAATTTAAATCAAGGCAATAATTTAATCAAAATAGAAAATATTGTATCAACTTAAATATTATTTATTCAATCAAGCAAATATTACTTTTTCTATTAAAGTAAAAAATGTAGTCCGTTTAGTGTAGGCGTTTTCAATTTCCATGACATTTAAATTTTATGTGACTTTTTGACTTTTGTTACGATTTTCCTCATAAAAATTCGTATAATATCATTTTGAATTTATTTTTGGGGAGAAATAAATATAAATAAGAAAAAACTTTGACTTTCATTTAAAAAAATATCAAACAAACAAAAACACACAAAAATAATATAATTTATAAAATATTAACAAAAACCACTTGTAAAAATAATTGAATTAAAAAAAAAAACCTCTTAGCAACATAAGTGCACAAACGAACAATACGGCAAATTTTTCGGTGTGTTTACATTGGCTTACATTTACATACACAGAGTTGTCTTTTGCTGCTTGTGTGCATGGCCTCATGTCACATGTCAACAATGTGTCAAAATAAATGCAACCGTTTATAAGATGAAATGGCAAACATATACACAAAAAGAACAATATGCAGAAATTTTAAAAATATGTTTCTAATATAAATAATTTAGCCTGAAAACGAAAAATAACAACAAAAATGCGTTATTAAACAAAATGTTGCCAAACAAAGTTGCAATTGTACAAAACTCATGCTAAATGCAATAAATGTCACAAAATAAATTATATTTATAGCATTTAATTTGTTGATTTTTTTAAAAGAAAAAGAACCGAAAAATTTTGAAAACTAAAGAAATTTAGAAAAAAAAACAGCTGACAAAAATTTGAAGTGTAGGTGTAAAGAAAAGACAATTTTATTCTTACAAAATATAAAAACGTGATTTCCATTTTAGCTATAAAAAAATATTTATGATGTTGTAAAATGTGTTGATAATGAAAACTATACTAAAAATTTATAGAGTTTAATATATCAATTTTTTTTAAGAAAAAATAAAATTCGGGAAAAAGAAAAAGCTCATATTCAGTCATGTCACAGAACTCAATTCCGTTCGGAAGTGAAAAGAATTCCGTGTTTTGCTTCTATAGAAAAAGTAAAACGAAAATTTTTTCGGAATGAAACCACATTCTTTTTTTTAAGTGGAATTGAATTTGTATGTTTTTCTTTGTTTATTTGATATTTAAATAATTTCATCAATAATTCAGTATTATTTGTTGAAACAATGAAAGAGTTACTGATTTCAATTGAAAAAAATCGTGTTTTATAATGATTTTGGACATTTATAATTTTTCGGAATCTATAGAACCTAAAACCATTTCGATCGGAATTCAACTACGGAATGGTTTCAATCATGATACAAGTACAAGGTAGTTCCAATAGTCTTACTAAATTTTTAATAAGGATTTTTGAAGTTTAATTTTTATATTTACATTTGAAAAACATTGCCACTTTTTAAAAAAAAATTGCTTTTTATTTGATGGAGTTTTGTTTAAAATATGCATGTAATGAACAAAATTATACAAAATTTCTTAAAGATTGGAAACATATTACTCTTACGATCCATGACTAAGATGACTGATCTTTTCACTATTCTTCTTTGAATTAGTGGCTTACTAAAAATTGGTTCCAAATTAGTTTTTTTAAATAAGATTTTCTACATTCCTCAACAGCTTTGAATATCGAACGGCATCCAATTTACATACGTGCCATTATAAACACGTTTTTAACCTTGTAATTGTTATAATGGTTGTCCAGGAGTACTACTCTATGCTCCAGGCTCTCTTGTATTCAATATTTAATAATTTTTTTGATATTAATATTGAAGAAAAATAATTTAAATGAAAAAATTAATATGCTTCAAAAATATTCAATATTTACAAAATTGAAAACAAATCTAAACACATATGGTAGCTTTATTTTTTCACAAATGTCATAATCCTTATATATGTCAGATAGTGATTTTTAAATTTAATAGTGACAATGGAACTACCGTGTACATGTATCTTGGTTTTAATTCCGAACGGAATTTGTTACATGCCTGATTAAAATATTTTGACAACTGCTCTATTAATCTCTTGTTTATTGTGTGAAATTACAAAAAAAAGTTACAACATTTTTTACTGCAGTTTTCAGATCGTAAAGATTCTATATACAGAATCAGAAAAGCTTTTTTTAAGAACTAAATAAAAATGTGTTAAAATTTCATTGATTATTTCACACTATTAACAACGGAAATACATTTTTAAAAATCAAGTTCCTTTTTAATTTGATAAGGAGGGAAGAATTGTTTAAAAATTCTTCTTTAGGAAACTTGACGGAGAAGAGTTTTCTGTAGATATAATCGAAGGGTTTTCTATTGAAAACCTTGGGATTATATAGCGAAAAATTGTAGATCGGATTTTTTTTTTATAAACAAAACTTGGAGTTAGGAAAAGTACAAAAGTTAAAGTCTATTAGTCCCGTTTCACATGAATCTGGTTTACTTAAAGAGTTTTTCCTTAAATTTCTTTTGAATCTGCATTTACGTTCACACACGAACATTTTCTTCATCAGTTTTCATTTTAGTTTCCTTAAATTTCATACAAATTTTCAAAATTTTCGTAAACTTGTTAGTACGGTCAGGTTTGTATCAATTTTAATTTTGTCAGTTTTTTCTCATACAAATTCAAGACTTGATATGCCAAACCTGACTAATGTAAAAGTAGACTTACATTATCAGACTTTTATGCTAGCAAAAAGCTCACGGACTTAACCTTAAAAGAACTTTTAAGTTCTTAGAAAAGTTTTCTAAAAAAAAGTTTGATGGTGGCCAAAGTTTTTTAAAGAAAAGTTTAAGGTTGTTAAGGTTCTAAAGAAAACTTTGTGGCTGAATAAAGTTTTCTAAAGAAAAGTTGAGGTTAGTTTTCTAATGAAAAGTTTGAGGATGGCCAAAGTTTTTTACAAAAATTTGAGACTGGACAAATTTTTTTAAAGAAAAGTTTGAGGCTGGTAAAAGTTTTCTTTAAAATAGCTTGACGCTAGCCAAAGTTTTCTTCAGAAAAGTTTGAGATAGTTTTTGGCTAGCCAATGTTTTTTAGAAAAAAGTTTGACGCTGGCGTTTTCTAAAGAAAAGTTTAAGGTTGGCCAAAGTTTTCTAAAGGAAAATTTGATGTTAGTCAAAATTTTCTAAAGAAAAGTTTGAGGCTGGCCAAAGTTTTCTAAAGAAAAGTTTGAGGCCGGCCAAAGTTTTCTGAAGAAATTTTGAGGTTTTCCAAAATTTTCTAAAGTAAAGTTTTCTAAAGAAACGTTTGAGGCTGGCCAAAGTTTTCTATAGAAAAGTTTGAGGCTGGCCAAAGTTTTCTATAGAAAAGTTTGAGGCTGGCCAAAGTTTTCTATAGAAAAGTTTGAGGCTGGCCAAAGTTTTCTATAGAAAAGTTTGAGGCTGGCCAAAGTTTTCTATAGAAAAGTTTGTGGCTGGCCAAAGTTTTCTATAGAAAAGTTTGAGGCTGGCCAAAGTTTTCTATAGAAAAGTTTGAGGCTGGCCAAAGTTTTCTATAGAAAAGTTTGAGGCTGGTCAAAGTTTTCTATAGAAAAGTTTGAGGCTGGCCAAAGTTTTCTATAGAAAAGTTTGAGGCTGGCCAAAGTTTTCTATAGAAAAGTTTGAGGCTGGCCAAAGTTTTCTATAGAAAAGTTTGAGGCTAGCCAAAATTTTCTATAGAAAAGTTTGAGGCTGGCCAAAGTTTTCTATAGAAAAGTTTGAGGCTGGCCAAAGTTTTCTATAGAAAAGTTTGAGGCTGGCCAAAGTTTTCTATAGAAAAGTTTGAGGCTGGCCAAAGTTTTCTATAGAAAATTTTGTGGCTGGCCAAAGTTTATTATAGAAATGTTTGACGCTGGCCAAAGTTTTCTTTAGAAAAGTTTCAGGCTTTTCTTTTATATAGAAATTTTTTAGTCTGGCCAAAGTTTTTTATAGAAAAGTTTGAGACTTTCCAAAGTTTTCTATAGAAAATTTGAAGGTGGACCAATGTTTTCTTTAGAAAAGTTTGAGGCTGGCCAAAGTTTTCTTTAGAAAAGTTTGAGGTTGGCCAAAGTTTTCTTTAGAAAAGTTTGAGGTTGGCCAAAGTTTTCTTTAGAGTAGTTTTCTATAAAAAAGTTTGATACTCTAAAAAGTTTTCTATAGAAAAATTTGAGGCGGGCCAAATCTATATTTAAGATTGAGGTCAGAGAAAAGTTTTTTATGGAAAACTGTAGAACACTAAAAAAAAGTTTGAAGCTAAGAAAAGTTTTTCATTTGAAAGTTATTTTGGAATGGTTTGAGCTTGGGGAAGAGTTTTTTATTGAGAAGTTCGAACTTGCTAAAGAGTTTTATAAAGAAAAGATTATTTTGCAAAGAGACTTATGAAGAAAAGTTTGAGCTTGATAAAGAGTTTTCTAAACAAATTGTGACGTTGGGGAAGGTTTCTTTAAGATATAAAAAATCTAAGGTAAAAAATATTATTCCACCATAATTTCTAAAAAAATTTTTTAAAAATTGTTATACTCGAAAATTTTTAGCAATTCTAATTTAAATTTTTTTGGGGTTCAAAATATGCCCCTCTTATTCCAACACGTTTCCCCTTATATTTTCGTAAATAAAACTATTCATTAATCATCATTGCCTTAAAATTTATTTTTGGACTACCAAAAAACCTAAAAAACTTAAAATCATTAGTAGTTTTTCACATTTTGTTCATTCAAAACACTTTATTCTTGGTACGTATGTCTATCAATTGTCGTTCTAAGTAGTACTAAAAAAAAGTTTAAAGCAAAATAAAAAAAGCTTTAAAATGTCTTTCAGAACTTTTTTCTAAATTAAACAAAACAAAAAAACTTTAAGGCTTTCAAAATACCAAAAAAACAATTTCATTGATCTTTAAAGTAAATCGAAATAAAAAAAATTCAAAAACCTAATAATATAGAAACATACTTTAAAAGACAAGTAGTCATGCAGGAAAAATACGAAAATAAAAATCTTATACCATTTTTAAAATATATCTAAAAGTTAGTCCAATAAACCTCAAATACAGTGGAACTGAATGAAATCAAAGTTTGTTTTTAAAGTAATCCATCATTTTTTTATTTAGATTTTTTATTTTTTTGGGAAATTCTTATCAGTCTCAAGTGTTGAAATGAAAGAAAATATTTATAAATAAAATAAAATTTATTTTCGTTGCATAATTTCGATATTTTCAAATATTTTGTTTTTGTTATAAATTTTTGATGATCTTAATAGTAATGTTTGTGTTGAATGCTCATCAATCTTGGCCAGATGAAAGAAATAGTTAAGTCATAAATTTGTAGAAATTATTTTTTGGTCATATTTAAATGTGAATTATTTGCCAAATGATAAATTTTTATTATTTGACGTCATTTATGATGGAACATCTAAAATATTCAATATTTTCATCAGTGATTTAAATTAGAATATGAGAGCAATTTTTTAAGTACATCGATTTAGCTATCGGAGGGTTCATTCAACTTTGACTATCTCCAGTTTTTATTTAAATTAATAATAAAAAGCAGTTAATTTAATTGTAGGGCCTAGGAGTTCATGTTTTCTTAATGAAGTATATTTTTTATACTCTCGATTACCACATATTTTTTTTAATAAAACATAATCATTTTTAAAATAATTATATTAATAATGTTGATCAAAGTTCTCTACTAAATTTATAACATTCCGTAATTTTGCCACGAAAATCCAAATTTTCACATTTGGACCAGATGAAAAAAGGGTTAAGCTTACCCTGTAGCAATGAAAAAACTGGTTTAAGTAGAAATTTTTTATAGACTGAGCAATAATAATATTAAAATTAAAATAATAGTCAAGTAAAATTTACCATGCATCTTCTCAAACTACAGATGTTCAAAAATTTACAGTTTCGGGAAATTCGACTATTTCAAGTAGCAGGTACGGTGAAACAGTATTAAAAATCAACCTCAACTTTTTTGAATTTAATTATCATATCTGTTTGTTTTAATATGCTGATAAAAAAAATTAAATCTAGAATAATTGTTTAACAAAATTATCTAAAACTTAAAAAGTGAGTTTTGAAACCGTCTTTTAAAAAGTACCATTTTTTAGTATAAAAAAAACTATGGAAACTTGATTATCTATATACACAAAAATTAATATTTGTCTGTCTGTATGTCCTCTTTAGAGAAGTGAACTATACACGTAGATTTCTAAGTTGGTATGACCAATTTCCAACTGGTGGCGCCACTGAAAATTACTTAAAAAGAATTTAATAGTAAACTGTGCATTAGATAATGCTATGATCTATTAACGCGAATGAGTCGACGAAGGTTACTAAGTTGGTGCGATCTATTTCCGAAAGATGGCGGCACTTGAAATTATTATTTAGTTGGTCGCGCAGCAATAAGCGCAGGGTACAGCTAGTATTTTAATAAAATTCAACTTTTGAGTACTTACAGGCCTTAAAATTGTGAAGCATATCTTAGTTTGTAATTTCCGTATTCTAAACTCAATTTTTGTACTGCATATTCCTAGATATTTTGAAAAGGACACGAATTTTCTTGGAAAAATTGCAATGATGATTCCAAGGAAACGTTTTTTAGTTATCTTCTACATCCTATTATTTTTTGGGCAAAAACAAATCTTGATTGGTTGAAATTTAGTTAAACCCAAAAAAATCTCTTTTTACCCATACAAATGGCTCCTAG
Organism: Stomorhina lunata; assembly: GCA_933228675.1. NCBI lineage: Eukaryota > Metazoa > Arthropoda > Insecta > Diptera > Rhiniidae > Stomorhina > Stomorhina lunata. The sequence goes on along the minus strand of OW121740.1, from coordinate 60,007,449 downwards.
AAATAAATTTATTGTGAGCCGCCTCAGGATATTGACCTAGAAAGACAAAATTTTTTAGGATATAGAGTAGAGTGGTTCGCTTTCCGTACAAAAAAGTTGTACCAATCACTCCCTAGGATCAAAGATAATGTAAAACCAATTAAAATTTTTTATTGCCCCTACAAATACCGCCCTTTAAGTATTTTTTTCACAGTGTCTCTATTGTCCGATCATAACACTTTGTTTATCGGTGTTCACGGCTCTGTAAGGGCTACATTTCTCTTTTTGATAGTTGTTTACTACCACGTCAATTTATAGTCATATTTTTTTAAAACTCTATTTGCGTTCGATTAGGGTGGGCACGTATCGAGTTTTGAAAAGTTATGACTAGAAATTGACGTGGTAGTAAAAAACTACCAAAGAGAGAAATAAGCCCTTACAGAGCCCTGAACACTGATATACAAAGTATTATGATCGGACACAATGAAGAAAATACTAAAAGGGCGGTATTTGTAGGCGGAGTAAAAAATCAAAAGAAACATTTGGAATTTATTTTACTTTTATCCTAGGGGGTCACTGTCACAACTTTTTTTTGAACCACTCTAATGTATAGCATCTATTTTTAATACAGGAGTATCAAATTTCAAATCTTATTTTGATCAGTAAGTCTATAAATAGTTTAATTTTTTTTCCTATAGACCATCCCTGAACCTTAAACCTTCTAATATATCTCAAGTTTCAATTATATACTTTTATATTGTTCTATTTCGATTCGTACTAGTTAATACACTCGAGTTCAAAATCCAGTTTCAAAACCAATTTGATTTTGTAGGTCTCAACATAGTTTATGTTTGAATCAGATTCGTAGACCTCAATACCTATAAATTTAAATCGTTAGTCTTTTTATAGTTTTTTGTTAAATCGTATGTGCTCATATAGTCTCAATTTGTCAATAGAAAGTTAAGTCTATATATGGTCCAATTTTCAGACGCAGTTACTTATATAGTTGAATTTTAAATCGTGGATCATTATAGTTATATTTTCATTTTTCAGTTTTCGATAAGTTACTATAGAGTCCAATTTAGAATCTTAAAACATTAGACATATTTTTATTTTTATTGCAAGGGTTCATGTAGTCCAGTTTCAAGCCGTAAATTATTATGTCTGTGGCAATAAATGATAATGGCTTAAGTCAACATAAGCGCTTTTTAATTTTATTACATATTTTTATTCTATAGATCAAGATCTATCACTCAGCTAAATTTGAAGTATAAAAAGTCATTATTAATAAAAATAAATGCGTAATTTTTTAACTTGTTCATATGTATTAAACCCTTATATCTTTAGACACTTAATATTTCAAAACACGAAATTTCGACTTAAGCCACAGATATATTGTTAGGACTTAAAAAAATACAATTTCGAATCAAAGTTCAATATTGTATAATGAATCTTAACAAAATCTATTTTAGTGTAATAGTTCTACAAGAATGTCATCTTTTAATCAATTTTCAATTTTATAGATTTATATCAAAATAATTTTTTCCAGTGTAAACACTTGAGTTCAAAAATTGCTCCTCTTTTTTTAATCACTTGAAATTCAGCTAATTTTATAGTTAACTCAAAATTATGAACATTTTTCAAATAGTTTTCTGAAATTTGTTTATTATTTTAAATATTTGAAAATGATTTAAATTGTTCTTCACCTAATAAAAAGTATTTCTTATAAGTACATACGTTAAAACGTGTTCCCTTAAAAACCTTCAAAGATATTTATGATCATGAAAATATCAACACAATTAAAATTTACAAATCGTAAATGGGGGGGCCTTTCATATTAAGCAGATCTAAGGCCAAAATATTTTCGCAGTTCATTATGGCTAGCAAAAGCTTTTTCAAAATAATAACAATTTGAAATTTATTAGAACAAGTATTTGGAAAATCTCTTAAAAGATAAATGTGCAAAAAAATACACATGATTATGTAGCAAAGAAATATATTAAATTGGTATTTTGTATTTGTTTCCCTCTCGCTTTTGGTCAAAAAGTACCAAAAGCTTTTTTTGGTTTTTAGAAAATAAATCTTCCAGTACTTGCATTTAGATACTACATATGCTAATTGAATGGACACGTTCAAAATAAATGTTTAAGTTAAATAAAAATATGTAAAAAACAAAAAAAAAAAAAAAAAAACTCAAATATTTTTACTTTGTAGTGATACGATCTCACCTGATCATTTCAAGAAATTGCTTTAGTTAAAAATAAAAATTTATTACACCTTTTCATAATAAAGCCAAGTCCTAACAAAACTTTAAGCTTTGCTTGCTTTAGAGAGGGATATTATCAAAAGCACTTGATATTAATTTCTAGTCAATGAAAGTGGAAACTTTTTTAGTTTTAAATATTTGAGAGATCAAGAAAATGAATTTTATTGATAGTGAAACATAAATCATTCGAAAATCCGCCACAAGATTTGTATACAAATTTGTATGCAAATTTTTGGTGGCTTTAGACAACCGCCTTTTAAATCCTAATAGAAATAGTGTTTAATATATCAAGGCGGTTTTAGCTTTGGGGTCTTATGTTAATATGAGTATTTTTATATAATGAACGACTTATGTTGTTTAATAAAAAAAAAACTGACAAAACATTTAAAATTTAAAGTACAAACATTTTCCAAGATTGCAATATATTTTAAACTATATTTGAAACTAAAAAAGCTTGTTATCAATATGCCCAAAATATAGGTGTAGATGATTTCTATACTATCCATAATATCATAGAATGGTACCCTTCCATTCTATGAGTTTTGAAATGCAAACTAATATCTATCTGATACCAATAAAGATATTGCACTCCATACCTTTTTTTTGCCAAAAGTGAAATTAAAGTGTATAAAGAACAATGAAAAACACGTAAACGCATGGGACTTTTCAAATGGACCATACGGCAAATCAAAGTAAAATGAAGTGGGAGACCAAAATTACAAAATCGTTCACAAATCTTACCAAATTTTGTAAATTTCAGTCATATTTAGACATAAAATGATGTTTGGAATTTCATAATAATCGTTAAATATTCAAAATCTCACCAAAATCTAATCATCCACTCATTGGTGTAGGGTATCATATTGTCAGTCTTAAAGAGCTAAAAAACTTTCTTGCTAAAATAGTTTTTTTTTTTAAGTTTATAATCTTAAAAATTGGTATTGTTATATTGAAAATTCGGTAATAAATCTTTAAAAATTTTATAGAAAATTTAAAAAATTGTAAAAGCTTTTTTCTTAAATTTTTTAAAAAATCTGTTTAAAAAAGTCAAACTATTGCTCAAACTCAATATTAACGGAGTTGTTACATTTTAAACATATCTACTTTAATATATAAAAAAACTTATTAAATTTCCCAAATTACCTCAAAATATAGACACAGTAGAGCGGTTTCATACAAAAAAAGTTGTGTCAGCCACCCCCTAGAATTAAAGATAATGTTAAAACAATTCTAAATTTTTATACCCTTCACCGCCATAGGTGGAAAGGGTATTATAAGTTTGTACTGATGTACATATGTAACGCATGGAAATATTTGTCTTAGACACACCTTTTAGTATACTAATAGGCTTAGAATCACTTTCTGAGTCGATTTAGCGATGTCCGTCCGTCCGTCTGGCTGGCTGGAGGGACCCCCATGTAAACCTTGTAATCAAACTACAGGTCGCAATTCTAAAGATAATTTGATGAAATTTGGCACAGATCATTTTATTGATAATGGGACCATGGCTATTGAAGTCAAAATCGGTTAATTATTTATGGTACCTCCCATAGGTCCCACTTCCCGGAATTGATATATCAATATTTTTTCATGAAATTGAAATTAAATACTGCTTATGTAAACTAAAATCACTGTACCAAAAAACAGGTCCACATTTGACCATAGCTCCCATACAAACTTTTATTTAAAAACGCACTAAATGAGACAAAAATCACTAAAACGCTCATAAATCTAAAGATAATGAGAATTTTAAGTTTATTATTTGCATACATAATTTTTGTAATCAATTTGCCAAATTTCGATATAATCGGTCCAAATTCACCCTAACTCTCATATAATGTAGCCTTAAAGAGCCGCAAACATCGAGCCGGGAACATCAATATAAAAAATGTACTTAAAATACCGACACAGTGAGCAAAATGCTATAAGGGCGATATTTGTAGGCGTGATAAAAAAAATGTTTAGAATTATTTTTACTAGGGGGTGACTGACTCAACTTTTTTTTTTTTGAACCACTCCAGCGCACAGTGTAAAATATAGAAAATTACTTTAACAAGTTATTAAAGCTACATTTACACCTTCTTTTTTGTCAGGTCAGACTGTCCAAATGTCCAATGCAAAACATTTACATGTCGTGTAATACCTTAAAAATATTGCTTGTGTAAAAGTCATTTGACTTTGCATATGTGAAAAATTTCATTTGTTACAAAAAATAATAACAATAATAAAATGTTATTACCAAAAATATAAACTTAAGGAATGTTAGAAGCAAAAAACATGTACATTTGTGTCCGAATATTATAAGCCTATTTTTTGAGACATGTACAATTACATTTGACTTTTTAGTTGAAAAGTCATATGAAAAAAAACATATGGTCTAATGGCACTATTACTAAATTGTCTATGTAATAATATTTTCTTTAAAATCTTTAAAAATTGTAGTTTTACCATAAATAATTCTTAATGACAAAAGACTGGTGCCATACTAAATTCTATATAACAAATAACCATCAAAATTTATTATTTTTATAACAAAAATTTCACAGAATACCCTCAATTTAACCCAAAAATTCTCACCAAAACACCCTAAAGGTTCAAAAGGTCAGATGCATTTAATCGAATTATTATTATATTATTCTTAAACATAATTACCATAAAAAGAAATTATGAAATCTTGTTTCACATAATATCGGTCAAATTTTTTAAATCAAACAATTATAATAATTTAAGACAACGAAAAATCTTCCAAATAAATATAAAAAAACAATAGCCGTTCAGTGAAAGTTACAATGCACTAAAATTAAAATTTTAACAACAAGTACTCAAATGAACAAACGTTCATTATTATGAACAATTCGATTGAACATTTTTTTTTTATTTAAATTTTTATTGTCTGCTGCTGATGCTGCCGCCTTGTATTGTTGCTGGTGCTTCAATCAACACAAAGGCCATAATACAAGATTGTAATCAATGCAGCTACAAGAAAAAAAAATCAGAAAAACATCCATAAATTTCCAATACTTAAAAGTTCCATTCCCAGTATAAGTGGGTAAACTCTGCTTGCATTATATGATAGTATGTAATTTTGAGTTTTTCGTGGGGCACTGCTCTACTACTGCTGCAGCACTTTAAAGTCTGAAATACATATCAGCAGCTGATTTAATGATGGGTTTGCTGCTGGTAAGTTTTCAACAAACAAGAAACAATTCAATATTTTGTAGTTTTTAATTGAAATTAAAGTGTTTAATAATTGCTTTTAATCTATAACTAACTGTTAGTGACTATTTGGCAGTTGTTATGAGAAATTTTGGATAGCAGAAAATTGGGGATGAAAGCTTTTTAATCATGTTCACTAGAATTGCTTTCTTTCTTTTATTATCATATACAAGTAATTTAATAATTTCTTTCTTTCGATTTTTTACGAACACTTAGTTCAAATTTATAGGGCAAATATTGAATTACTTCTTTAAAAATTTTACACTGATTCACTGTTAAAAATACTTAATTCTTCACCGAACAAAAATATAAGTACTGAAAACTTTTACTAATAATACAAAATTGAGGCATATGCCAAATAACTGCACTTTATTCTCAAAAACACTTACAAAACTATTGCCGGGAATAAACTATTTCCTATCGTTAAATTGTTATCTAAACAAGTGTATAGCAAGTATTATTTAAAAACTGTTATTTTCTTGTTACAATAATAAGCCTTAAATAAGTTCGTTTGTAAAAAGTTGTAGGAAATCTCTTATAATAAGTTGATTCCGCAACTAATTTAATTTTGACTTCCGAAATGGTTTGTTGGGATAAAACACATGTCATTATAATAACTACTGAACACTGAAGCAAAATTGAGTCAATTGAGCTGTCCTGCATCATGAATAACTGCCTTCATCCATTCCTGTAAAAGGTCAAGCAACTCCAAAATAGACTAAAGCTCATTTCAATATATGATTACAAAAAGTTAAGAGATTTGGTAGAGTGAAGTATGTCTTACATCGTTTTCAAGAACCAAGTCATGCCCCTTTTCATACGACTCCATTAAGAAATCGAAATTAGGCTTAAATTTAACGTGTCATTTATGTCATGTGTCATTTTTAAATGTGTACAAACTATAAAAATATGTTGATGTAACTTAGAATTATAAAAATAGAATTAATTTATATATTTAATTTATTATACATACATACATATGTATATCGCACAAGAAAATTAAGTTTCTTTAACCGTTTGTGACAGACGTTATATAGTTATCACAACTCTAAAGACTACCAAATACTATTTCCGTGGTTTATATCTTTCAAAATCTGTTTTGAAATACATACTAACAAAACCCTTTTTATTTATTGTTTATGAGTAAGTTATTACAGACATACCTATATAAATATTTTTATACCCTTCACCACCATAGGTGGAAAGGGTATTATAAGTTTGTGCTGATGTATGTAACGCATAGAAATATTTGTCTTAGACCCACCTTTTAATATACCAATAGGCTTAGAATCACTTTCTGAGTCGATTTAGCGATGTCCGTCCATCTGACTGGCTGGCCGGCTGTCTGGACCCCCATGTAAACCTTGTAAGCAAACTACAGGTCGCAATTCTAATGATAATTGATGAAATTTTGCACAGATCATTTTTTTGATAATGGGACCATGGCTATTGAAATTCATCAAAATCGGTCCTTTATTTATGGTACCTCCCATAGGTCCCACTTCCCGGAATTGTATTGGCCACAAAGATAAATATTTTTTTCATGAAATTTAAAACAAATGCTGCTTATGTAAATTTAAATCACTGTACGAAATTTCGTTGAAATCGGTCCACATTTGACCATAGCTCCCATACAAAATCTTCTTTAAAATGAGACAAAAATTACTAAAACGCTCGTAAATCTAAAAATAATGAGAATTTCAATTTTTTTTGCACACATAATTTTTGTAACAACTGTAATCAATTTGCCAAATTTCGATATAATCGGTCTACATTTGACCCTAGCTCTCATATGAGTCTAAATGACGGAAATAGCTTAAATATATAAGTTTTGAGAAAATGTTTGTATGATGTCAAAATTTAGCAAATATGTATTTGTCTTTATACAGGAAAAATAACACCTTTGACCTTAGTGGTGAAGGGTATCGTATGATCGGGCCTGACCGACTATAGCACTTTCTTTCTTGTTTTGGTTCAAAGCGAATTGGTGTTATATGTTTTTATGGACATTTTATTAAATTTTAGTCTAGAACTTTGACTTTGCTGGTGTCTGTTAGACTACACGTCAGAGAGTTAAATTTAAAATAAAACATTATTCGATATTGTTTATATTAAAATCTACTACATATGCACATTAAGGCTATAACTTTTTTTGGACAAAATTTCTTCATCTTACCACACGATGGGCAATTTAGTAGTGATAGTAAAAATATTTTTTTAGACTATTTTATTCAAAAAAGCTTTCGAAAAAAATGTAATTTCAAAGCTTCTCAAAAAAAAATATTTTTTTAATTTCCATAATATCGCGATTTTTTGCGCCCTTAAAATTTCTTGTTATATTCATTATTAAAAAAAATTTCAATTTTTTTTTATTAAATGGCAATTTTGTATACTTAAGAGAAAAATTTAAATTCAAAACTTTATCGCGTTTGGTGAGGAAACTTTTTTAACGATCGTGAAAAAGTAATAGGGTAGGAGGGGGACCATTTGTCATAGGGGCGCATTTGCCACCACTAATTTTCTTGAAAACTAACTTATCTTTTTTGATGCTGTAATCGATTTTATATTCGTTTATCATTGATATTCTATATCTCAAATTTTGACTGCTGTTGCTTTCATATTTAAAACATCAGGCGTGATTTATTGTTTTATCAGATCCTGAAAAAATATTTTGCTATAAGTATTTTTGTAATATTTTCCTTAGTTTTTTGTTATCCTAAGAAATTTTTCATTAGTTTAATGAACAATATAGTATTGAGAACAAATATTTTAAGTTTTTATCAATAAATCTATTTCTTATGTGAAAAATAGTTCATTCCATCTAAGGACCCTACCTGGGGCACATTTGCCATACCTATATAACAAAGCAACTCGTCGACATTTTTTTGAGCCCGACATTTGTAATATCCCTAAAAAGGATATAGTATTTTGGTTGCATGTTAAGATGGAAGATGGATTTTCCATCTTAACATTTTTTTTATGTTGATATGTCACAGTACAATGTTAACAGAGGCCCAATAGTTTAAATTTTGATCTCTGAATTTTTTACTGTTTTGTTTAATTTCTCCATGTGAAATGAACTTGAATTAATTTTAAAGCTTTATAGAAATAAAAATTTACTTTATAACAACAATTTTTTTACTTCTTTTTTAACCCAACTTATTGGCAAATGTGCCCCATGGATGGGGCACATTGGCCACTATTAGTTAATTTGCTATTTTTTAAATTTAATACATAAAGAAAAGCCGTAGGCAATCTGAACCAACACAGTTTAAAGCTAATATATATAGGTACCTATGAAGAATAAGCAAATTGTGATAACTCTCCCGGTAAGAAACCTAGAGCACTTTAAAAAAAAGTGGCAAATGCTCCCCCTTCTACCCTACATCATTTCTTAATATTTTTTCATTGTCTATAAAAAATTTGATATTCTTATAATTTTCAAAAAGTTATAGCCCTAATGTACATATAATTAAACTTTAAATATCGCTATTTTCTAACAAAAAAAACAAACATAAATATTGAAATTCACTTAAATTATTTTGCCATATATTTTATACACTCGGCACTTCTTCTTATAGTAAATTAAACATTAATGATCTTGCTAATAAAGTCATAACAGTAAAACAATCACAGCAATAACAGCAACAACAAATAATAATTTAGCACGATCTCAATAAAACAACAACAACAGCAGAAGCAGCAGCAAAAGTTTATTTACTTAACAAAGTGAGTGTAAAAGTACAATTTTCATAGAAACATGTGAGTGTTGTCTACTTCGAAAATGATCGCCTCCTCTGCTTCTTCTTTTTTTTAAAAAGAAGTGTCTATGGAGTAAAATTCATAGTAAAAACAAACTCAAGTGTAGGCGGTTTTTGTGGTTAATACTCGTAGCAGCTTCTTCCTTTTTCTTAAAACATTAGAGCGAAAAATGTTTGCACTGAAATTAAAAGAAAAGACAAAAAAGCTCTATCTAAACATCTTGTCAAAAGTTGTTGAATATGCACACAATTTTCCTTTAACATGATCATTATGATCGCTATGATTATAATGATGATCAACATTTTCATTAATACTCTTACAATGATGATATGACTTGACTCTGTTTATCAACTCTAAGAATCTAGTCTACAGCAAAATGAAAAATAGATGAAAATAGTAAAAAATGAAAACTTAAATTTATATAAACAAAAGCAGCTTAAAAGGAAATATAAAAGTGGGAGTAAATTTTAGTTAAGACATCACATCTGAAATGAATGATAAAGATGATTAACTAGAATTGCAGTTTTGCTTGATCGCTCGCTTGCTTTTTGTTTGCACGCTTGCAACTTGTGCTTAATTCATAGTCAGTCATTCAGTTCGTCCGTATGTACGTCTGACTTTATTTAATTTCAAAAGGCGGGCGGCAGAGGCCTCATAATCTTTAACATCGAGTGCGAAATTGACATGCGTATCTAACAGTATAATTACCAGGCAAATATTGGCAGTATAAAAAAAAAAAAATTCATATTTACTAGATTCTATCTATTTCCACTAACTAACTGCCTGAATGACTGACAGATCGTTTGCAAAATTGTACGTTTTTCCAAACTAGAAAGAGTTTTCTTTTTGTTTTTCTCTGTGAGTGCGAATGTGGTGAAGAGGGAGAGTGTAAAAGTGTTAAGCTTTTTATAAGACAATTTATGAGCTGTTAAGAAATTGTGATTCTACTTCCTAGTGTTAAAAGAAGTTAATTACTTACATTTAGATAAAACTGGTATACAAATACACATAGACTCAAAGTGGCCATGGGAAGAAGACAAATGCCTTTTGCTATCAATTCTAAAGTATTTACCAGAAAAACCAAAAGAGTTTGAATGAAATAACTGTTATAAATAATTCTAAAGAAATAACTGAAATAAAAAAATTATTAGGAAACAACTCTTTTATATATAAGTTTTTTTATTATACATGAACATTACATTTTCGTAAGAAAAGAACTATATTTCTATAGAAAAAAACTGTTATACACAACTTTTTCTATAAAAAACTGTTATACCCAACATACAGTGGTGGTCACATATTTAGCACACTAGTTTTGCATTTTTTTCAAAACCGTATATTTTTCTGTTGGAGTAATAATTTCGACAAGCCCCTTTACTATTTGTGTTATTCCTTTCTTCAATTGCTTCATATATAATTTATTTGTTGGTAATAAGTAATTGGAGTTGGACACAAATTTAGCACAAATATTAAACATTTTATGGTTCTGTTATTTTTTGAATTTTTAATTAATTTTTGGTAAGTTTTTCATCAATTGTGTACAGTTGAAGGTTTTTCAGAAATAAAATATTTATTAGACATGGCCAAAAATAAATGGTGCACAGATACGCAACGACAGGTGATTTGTGAAATGAATTCGACAGGATGTCCTGTAAGTGAAATAGCAAGTATTTTAAATTGCTCCAGAAAGATGGTTTATAATGCTTTGAGCCATATAAAAGCACACGGAACAATTAAAAATGGTTCACGAGCACCTACAATAGACCAAGAAAAACGATTACAAAAGAGGATTATTTAATACATAGAATGTCAGTGGCCGACCCTTTTTAGAGCTCCAGTGAAATAAATAGTGATGTGTCATCAGAATACGGTATTGATGTCTCCGACAGAACGATACAAAGACGCCTTAATGAAAAAAATTCGCGTGGCTGTATTGTGCAACACAAGCCACATGTGTCAAAAAAGAATTTGAAATCACAAATTTCTTTCGCCCGATAGCATTTGGAAAAGCCATTAGACTTTTGAAAAAAACATACTTTGGAGCGACGAATCAAAGTTTTGCAGATTTGGAGCTGATGGAAAGAGATATGTATGGTATCTTCCGAACATGCAGCACAACCCAAAGTATACGTCAAAGACTGTAAAACATGGTGAAGGAAATGTGATGGTGTGGCTTGCGTTCTCAGGGCATGGAGTTGGTCCAATACACAAAATTGACACACGTACGGATCAACACGTTTATTAAAATATTCTAACCGTATCATTATACCATAAGCAGAGGCAAAGATGCCACCTAGCTGGCGCTTCATGCATGACAATGACCCTAAACACACTTTACGTACTGTGAAGTGTTGCTTGGAGGAGAGTCAAATAGATGTTTTGAAATGGCCAGCTCAATCTCCGGATCTCAATCCTATTAAGAATCTTTGGAATTATATAGAGAAGCATATAACAAGCGTAAAACCTAACAACTTAAATGATTTATGGACGGAAATCCAAAAAATATGGCACGCTATAAAATGAGCGATACCTGGCTCTTGTGAAGAGTCAGTTATACAAAATAAAGGATATCCTACAAAATATTAGGTTTTTTTTCAAGAAATTTTAATTAATAACTTGTTTTTGATTTTTAATAAATATTGTGCTTAATTTGTGCTAAAAATATGTCCAGTATTTTTTATGGGTTAGTTTTAAATAATTGCAAAAATAAATATAATTTTTAAAAAATATGTATATAAAAGGAATGCGACTTCATCTTCGCATCACGTGTAATACATTACAAAACAAGTAAGAGTGGTATATTCGGCTTTGCCGAATCTTGGATACCCTTCACCAATGGTGTTGCAAAAGTACTTAATGTAATTCCTAGCAAAATTTGATTATACTAGTATTATATGCAAAGTCTTTAAAATTAAGAGTCGGAAAAAGAAAACCTTTTCGGTGGCGTCATCATCTAGAATAGTTATGCACCCAAAGGTTAGGTTGGGCAGGTGGCTAATGTCTAGGGAAGCTTCACTTGGGTTTTTAAGTGGTCCCTTTGTGAAAGATAATGATTACTAGACTACAAGTAGAGAATTGCATATTTAAGCCAGCCAGTAGCTTCGAAAAAAAAAGACACATATTTTACGAACATTTAATAAAGTTCGATAGACCAGATAAACCATGCAGAAAAGATGCTTCAAAATGTAGATGCCCTTACATTTGCAATAGCACATCGATTTGATGAAGTTTAAGTATTCTGGCATGCAACCCAAAAACACAGTGCCCAGTGAGGGTTGTGCACTTTAATTCGTACGAATTATCCAACTAGTAAAAGTTCTTGATTAGTTATGTAAAACTCTGAAGTTAGCGGACTGATTTAGGTCAAAGCTTTAACAATGATAAGCCTTAAAATTATAGGGTATACACTAGGGTTGCCAGTCAGGCTGGATTCGACTGGATTGTCCAGCTTTTTTAGTGCTTGTCCAGTGTCAAGCTAAAACTAAATTTGTCCAGCTGAAAGGTGAAGAATTGATTTTTTTGAATACTTTTAAAGAAAAACTATTTTTATGAAAAAGAACGCAATAAAAACTTTTCCAAATGTGTATTTTTTTTTCTTTTTTTTACTTAAGCGATTTATGCGTTGATTGATTGCTTGATCAAGATTATTTTGTAATAAAAATACCCCCTATCAAATTTCCCCATTGTACTTACTTTACTTAAATGGGCTATATCGAAACTGATGTCGTTATTTATGTTGACTGTGGTACCAAGTTAAATAAATTATTTTACAACATCGTAGCTATAGTTCTCAACAATCACATGTGGTCCAATTCTTGAGGATTGTCTGCTTGATCCATTTTATTAGATTCCTTCTCTATACTTAAAAAGGCGGCATTCAAATCGCGCAATGTAGTAGCATGGGTTTTTGCAATTCGGTTTATCAACAATTTTAAGATTAATCGAAGCAAATTATTAAAGCAAGTTTTTTATTATTAATGTCCAGCTAATTTTTGGGTTGTCAAGCTTTTTTTTTTCCTTTTGTCCAGCTTTTTCAGGATTTGTGTCTGGCAACCCTAGTATACACTCTTAGTTTTAGATACATACGTGAAATATATAGCTTTTGAATGGATGGATATCAGCTTTGTCGGAAAAGTTATTAAAGATTTACTTATTAATCTGAAGTTAGTTAATTAAAATGAACACTTCATCAATAATATTTGGGATTTATTGTTCTTTCGATCTGTCCGATGGATGTTTGGAAAGTTTTGCTCTAGTTCCTTGTGCAATTTTAATGTGATTTAATTTATCAGCATTAAATCGATTCCCGGTCGGGGTTATATGGGAGATTTCACTAAATGTGAATAGAGCTCGCCCATTTTCAATATCGAACTTTTCAAGAGATCAGAAATACTTTTGTCAAATATTGTCCCTCTAGAAAGTTTATTTTAGGCGCTATCGCCCTGAATATCAATATTGTACAACGTCTTTATACTAAATGTCATCATCGTATCTTAGGCGAAGTTATAAGGGATCAATTGTCAAACGTGAACGGATTTCTCCCAATTGCAATTAAAAAATTTAAATTTTCGTTGATATGTGAGATACTTACATACATATGTAGGTTTTGAACGGATATCATGTAGTTAGCTGCATTTTTGTACTTCCTAGGAAGATTACCTATAATTTGATATATAATACATTCTCAAATGTTATCATAATGTTCAAAAGTCAGACACAAAATTAAGATTAATGCAGAGTGTCTGTCTGCTAAAATCAGATTTGTGGAGCTCCTGGATTTTACACAAAATTTTAGGATATTGGGCCACCCTGAATTTTATCATTGTCGATCAAAACACCATCGCTTAAACGCTAAATTATATCTACCACAAATTACCGAATGCATCAGGATTTAGGTAATCTCCTGCGAAGGACGCTATTAAAATTCATCAAAATAAACACCTGAGATATCGACAAAACAGGAACTCCAAAAACTTGACTACAACAGAAAAAATTACAGACAGGTAGACGGACGGACAAAAAAACAGACGGACGGACGGACAAACAAACAGACGGACGGACAGACAGACAAACAGACGAACGGACGGACGGACGGACAAACAAACAGACGGACAGACAGACAAACAGACGGACGGACGGACGGAGGTCGCGAAATCGATTCTCCTGCCGATTCTAAGTTGATAAGTTTGAATGGTATTCGTAATCAGATTTGTGGAGTATAGATTTTAGAAAATCCTCACACAAAGAACGATGCCAAATTTCATCACAATCGGTCCATAAACACCTGAGATATCGCTGAAACAATACTTACGAAATGTAAACAAAATTTCTTAGACATGTACTTTGGGCAATTTGCTGTACATCAAATGTAGTGTTATTGCGATATCTCAATTGCTTATGGACCGCTTTTGATAAAATTTAATAACGTGCTTGGCGGGGGAATTTCCTAAAATCTGATATAAAATTTATGTAGGTCCGTGCTAAAGGAGGATTATTTTTCCTATTTCTGCATTTCATTTTTTCAACAAACATTCTCTAATGCGAACTTTGGGCAATTTGCGATACATCAAATTCAGTGTTTTGGCGATATCTCAGTTCTTTATGAACCGATTTTGATAAAATTTTACAGAGTGCTTTGGGAAACTATTTCCTACAATCTGATATATAACATATTATCACATGTACACCAGGAGTATATTTTTTCTCTTGTTATTTAAAAGTGTGTTTCAATCAAAAATTTTACAATTTTCGTCTAATTTTTGGTATTTTTTCGATATTTTCGGTGTTTATAAACCGATTTTAATGAAATTTAATAGCGTTCATTGCGGGAGAATTTCCTAAAATCTGATATATAATTTATGTAAGAACATCCTCCAGGGGCTTCAGAAACTTGATTTCAACAGACAGACAGACAGACGGACGGACAGACAGACAGACAGACAGACAGACGGACATCGCTTAATCGATTCTCCTCCCGATTCTGAGTCGATCGGTATAATTTTTATGGGGTCTACGACCACTAATAAAAAAATTACAAACGGAATCACAAACTTATAATACCCTTTCACCTATTGGTGAAGGGTATAAAAAAGTAGTGAAAAAAATTGTATTAGAACTTAATATTTCCTATAAGAGATAACAGGTACCATTTGTGCTAAATACGTGACCACCACTGTATTCTTACTTACTTACATATATTACAACCTGTTAAGGTCATAGAATATTTTAGAATTCCATGAGCTTCGATTTTATGCGCATATTCTCCAATTTCGTAGGCCAAGTTTTGATAGGTTTTCTTTCATCAAAGTTTCGGTCGTCCTTTTCTACGAGTTCCCTCGAACCCAACTTATTATATAGAAGAAAAAAACTGTAATACACAACTTTTTTATGAAAACAAAAAAAATATATTATACACATCTTTTCTATGAAAAATGCTCTTAAATTTATACAGGGTGCTCATATTTGAGGTTAGGAAGTAAATTATCTATTAAATGATAAACTGTTAAGGATTAAACTGCTATCCTTTGACAATTAGTTAGTAAAAAATTCAAAAATTTACATTCTTGAACTTTTGTGAATTTTCCGTTTTAAAAACTGTGCGAAAATGAAGCATTTTTCAATAAAACCATCTTTAGTGTTGAGGTCTATTTTCCAATAGGCGGTTATGCAAACAAACAAAATGGTCGTATATGGGGCTCACAAAATTCACAAACAGTTACGTTGTGACCATATGCTCTGTTTTGTGGTTATGAGGCATCATCGGCCCGTATTTGATGAAAATGAGCAAGATAATGCCAACATCGTGAATTCTCTGAACTACCAAACCTTGATAACATACATATTTTTTGTGGCAGAATTTGCTAATGTTGACGTCTCGACCTTTGGTGTCATTAGGACGCAGCCACATAGCTGCCCAAACAGTTAGTTATTGCATTAGATTTGGCAATGTCAAATGACCAACTCGTTTCGATGGTTAGTTAAGCCATCATCATCAGGTGGAGTATCCCTAATTTTAGACAGAGTAAAAACCACGCATTATATCTTATTTGCGAGACAGAATAAATTCGAATTATAGTGTCTATAGATTTCGAAACACGTGCATAATTTTGAGTTATTTCCGAAAAACTGTTATCGGATTGGTCCAACTGACAGATTGGCAAAGCGATATCTTATTATGTTGATATAAACATTTATGAGCTTTCATAAGAATAAGATATACAAAGTCAAAAAGGTGGACAATTTTTTTTTATATATTCTTAACAAAAACAATACTTTTGATTTACAAATGTTTCTAAAATGGTATGCCATTCTACAGCTCAACCCTGTTTCTTTTATTTGCTGCTAAAAAAAATAAAATCGGATACAAAGCTGATCTTCGGGTCGATAAACTGACGAAGCTCGTTAAAATCGGTTCATATATAACTCCTAAACTTGGGCGTATTTTTGCACGATTTTTCATATACTCAATAAAGCCTACAACAAACGCTAGGTCGTTTCCGGAGTTTTTTTCAAAGAGTTATCAACTGAACATAAAAAAAAGTATTTTTAGTTTTACAGAAAAACTGTTATATAAATTTTCGATCTATAAAAAAATGTAATACATTTGTTTGTATATAAAACAGAGTTTTTTCAGTACAAAACTGTTATACAGACGTTTTTTATAACAATATTTTTTAATAATTTTTTTTGTTTTCTATAGAAAAAACATTTTAACACACTTTTTCTATTGAACAAATAAATACTTTTTTCATAAGCATTTACTTTATAGAGACCTTTTTCAATCAAAAACTGTTATACGATAGTATTCCTATAGGGTATTTCTGTAAAGTATCTAAAAAAATATTTTCAATATTAAGAACTGTTATACGGCATTTATTCTTGAGAAAACAAGGATAGTATCTTAATTTTTTTTTATAAAAAAAAACTGTTGTTGAAACGAGTCTTCGACAATATTTCTATAGAAACCACTTTTAAATAATTATTGTTTCTATATTTGTTATAGTATAGAAAAAAAAAACTGTTATATCCTAGTTTTTACGACGTTTTTGTCATAGAAACTTTTACACGAAGGTTTTTATATAAAGAAACTGTTATACTACAGTTTTTTATCTTATATTCTTAAACGAGCAATAATTATATATATGGCTATCTCGAAAACGGCTCTAACAATTTTGATAAAATTAGGACAGTACGTACCTTTTTGATGTATAGGTCGAAGAAGAAGGGACTTTTGGAACCTTTGCCTCTAAGACAATGAATGGGTAAAAAGGGGAAAAAATCTAAAACGTTATATCTCCTAAAGTAATAGGTATAAAAACCAAAATTAAAATTACGTTTTTAAAAGCTATGAAAATAAGCGGACAGGTGTTTGGTACTTTTTTGAAACTATGTCCGATAGGGGGTAAAAAAGAGTGAAAATAGTTTTTTTGGTACTTTTTTAACCCACACTTATTTTTTAAACCAAAGAATATAAAAAGGAACTTTGTACTGCAGTCAATAGATGTGGAAGAAATATTGAACACGTATTTGGTACTTTTTTGATTTTGTGGCCAAAATGGGTAAAAAAAGGGATAAACTGATAACTTAACATTTCAAAAAGTAATATGAATAGGAAAATTATGTTTACTGCTTTTTAATAAAATGTACCGAATTCAATTGGTACCAAAGAAGTACCAATTGTGCATATGGAACTTTTTGAAATTAGGGGATAAAAAGGGGAGAAAATTAGTAATGTTATAACTTTAAAACATATGAATGTTTGTCTGTATGTATGTTCTTTATAGAATAGTAAACTGTGAATTTGATCGTGTTATGCTCTTTAGCGAAGATGTTGGGGATAAGCGCCACTGAAAACTACTCAAATTGAATTAAATCGTAAACTGTGCATTTGATGAGACTATAATCTTTAGCAAAGTTGTTGCGCATGAATCGACGGAGGTTTCTGTTAGTATGACCAATTTCCAAAATTATTTAAAATGAGTTAAACTGTAACTGTATAAAATAAAATATATAAAAACTTTAAAATTTGCCTCAAAATGCGAGCAAGGCTCGGTCAACCAGGTACAAGATTATTATATTTCTCGGGTATGTGGGGAAATAACCGAAGTTTCCATTACTATTTCTATTTCTATAATATAAAGCTTTAGAAAATACTTTTTCTATAAAAACGTTTGTTACATAAAGTGTTATACTATTTCAATTTAAACACGTAGTCTTTAATATATGGATAATTTTCAAGTCTATCCTTTACATTCCTTTCCATATAATATACAAATATTTATGTTAACCCTCTGCATTTGATATTTAAAGATCATTGATTTATGATCTTCATTATCGTCAACTGTTAATCCAAAATTACCATAATTTTTATTTAAACAATTTTTCTTCTTTATATGATAAAATAAATATTAAAGGGTTTCTCTCAAGACCTATTACAGATTTATTTTAAAAAGCCTAAGAATAGAGATCCACAAAAAGAAGCAATAAAGCAGAGAAAAAAAGTACTGAAAATGAAAAATAAAAGTACTAAAGTGATAAATCTTGTTATTAGTTGTTGCTTATAAATTAATGATGTTTGCAACATGTTAAGGCACGTTTTAACTAGACAAAAAATAAAGAAAAAAAGTATATAGTAAAAGAAATATCTTTATGAAAAATAGTAAAAATAAACGGTAACAACATTTTGAACAAAAAAAAAAAAAAAAAAAAAATGAAACTAAAAAATTGAAGAAAAAATTATAGACTTAAAATATTCTTAGCGATTCCCGTATATTCGTGCGGATGTTGAGAATGCGGCAAAAGTGTTTTCAAGTCTAATCGTGATGAGAAATCCGGTAACGTGCTAATGGTTTAAGTCTAGGTTAGAATAACATAAAAATAAAACAGATCATAGGGTTGCATTTACGGTAAGACACTGCCTTCCTTAGCTACTTACTCTAATAATAAAATTTTGTTTAACAATTTTTTATTTCTCATTTTTTTTTGCTGACTTTAAAAGTAATTTTATACTGAAATTGCAAAAGCTACAATCGCAGCACGTTCAATTACAACGTCTGCATTTAAATGTGGCGGCGTTAAGATCGCTAACACAAAATTATGTTAACTTGGCCAAAGTGTCTACAAATACTCGTATGAGTTTCGCAAAATGGTTTGGTTAAACAGCAGGTGCTCTGTTATATAAACTTAAGTTGTATTGTTTTTGGCCCAGGAATATAAGGCAAAGCCTACTTAAGTTTTAACTGATCCTTTGATTTGTTTTTAACTTTGTCCGTCCAAAATTTTGATCGCTGGCTCTGACTAAGCAGATACTCTTTAGCTTGTGTGCGATAATTGATTGAGTAAAGTTAATAAAGTTATCAAACTGTCAAAGTTGTTGTTAGAGTTTTTTCTCTCTATTTTTCTCAAGGCGGTAAAATATCAAAAGATTTTTAAATTTTTTTTTTAGATGTGGCAAATAGAAAAATTGCCAAAGAAAAGTAAAATTGTTTTAGCTTTTGATAAGAATTTATGGAAAAGTAAATTAAGTCAGACAAAAAATAAAACAATTTGTTGATTTGTCTAAATAAGATTAATGGCTGTAAATTTACTTTCATTAAAGGCTTTTATTATTTTAAAAGGATGCCAGATTTTTTTGTTTGTAAATGACAATACTTATTTTTGACATTTTTGAATATATTTCAAAATCGAGATATAAACTATCAAATTTTTATTCTTAAAGTGTTGTTTTTGATGTTTGAAAATGTTTGCATTGACAACCAAGATATAAGATAGGTTGATAACAGGTTGTATATAATGTAAAGTTAGAGCAAAAAATTATTTAAAAATCGTTTTTTCTGATATCCTGACCCCAGTTTTTTGACAACAGTTTTTAACATATAACAAGTAAGAAAAGCTATAGTCGATCAAGCCCGACTATATGAGACCCTTCACTACTAAGGTCAAATATGGACCAACAATTTAACAAGTTTTCCTTGAGTCGTAGAGACATACATACATATATTTACTAAGTATGTGTTATTTGTTAAACATTTTGAGATTTAAGTAAATTTATGTCATTTCCGGCCAAAGGCTTGATATGGGAGCTAGATTCAATTGTTGATCGATTGTTACCAAATTTCGGTTATTGGTTTATATTTACAAAATATTCATCTGTGCAAAGTTTTAGTAAGAAAATGTATTTATTTTTAGATTTATAAGTGTTTTTGTGCTTTCTTCTTCTGTTATCCTTGACTCCCAGTGGAGCATAGGGCCTCATGTGCTTTTATGGATATTTAAACTACTTTCGAGAATGTTGGTTGTATGGGAGGAATGGTCAAATATGGGCCGATTCCTACAAAATTAGGTACACTGATTAAGGTTATAATAAGCATATTATTAAAGAACCAAACTCTATTCCGGGAAGGCATTCCTATAGGTGGTACCCGAAATAGTAATTCGATTCAAGTTGTCTCTTGTTTGCTTAAAAATAAATTAGAAAGTTGAAATCAGTCAAACTCGACCATACCCAATGATACCCTGATACTACTGATTTCAAATGTAAACCGATTGTCAACGAAATTATTAAGTTTCCTTTTAATGTCTAGAGGGATACAAGTGGGACGCGCAAAATAGAAAGTGACCTGAGGGTAAAAACCGGTTTTGTTCAATTTTTCAGATTTAAATATTATCTTTGTACCTTATTAAATGCGCTGTCACAAGTACATTTTCCAAATGTTGTCAATATCAAACATATTTTAGAGATTTAAATCATTTCCGGCATTGGGTCTTATATGGGAGCTATGAAAAAATGTGGACAGATTGTTATATCATTTTATATATGCTCAAAACGAGATCTTATATGATTTTTGATTCATATGTGTGACTTTTTAGAGTAGATACTGCATGTTTTATCAAAACCACAATTCGGGGAAGTCAGTCGACCTATGGCGGTAAACACATGGAATTCGTTATCGAATACTAAAGATCTTTTATAAAAAATATCTTATACAATATCAAGTTTTAGCTAACACGAAAGATGTCATGTGAAGCGAGATTGAAACAAAATGTGAAGATTTCTGAGGATAAAATATCATAACATATTTATGTTAATATCAATATCTTTTTATCAAATATCACTCTATCATCTTAGACATTTCATCTCCTGTATAGACTAACCCTCTAACTCATAAACTAGTAATAAAATAATCAAACGCTAATAGTAAAAAATTTGTATGAAAAATTTGATTTATAAGCAAGTCATGTCATTACAACGACGATAATACGACGATTTTTGAGTTTGAAATATCTCATTTTATAACATTTACATCTACAATAACATATGTCATAAATTTACAATAATTGTGTAGAACCAGTATTTCGAAATAAAACCCTTTACTGCCAATTTCACTTGCAAAACTGTCATATCTTCTGAGTATTTGTTTATAAATGTGTTATTATCCCTTTTTTGTAAAGTCTTTTGACAACTCGTTTAAAAAGATTTAATCTAATTTTTAATTACTATTTGTATTGAAACTGAAGTATCTTATGAATATTAAAAAGAAAACAGCAAAAAAAGTAAGCTTTAAGTGATGATTATGAAGTGGCGATAAATATTAAGAAGATTTAAAAGACGTGTTAAATACCCAAACACAAAAGCATGATATTCAAAGAGAGATGCCAGGGTTCTTAGTTTTCAAAAATTACCAAAGAAATAATATTTAAAAATCAAAAAAAAAATTTAAAATGTTTTATTAATGCTTAACTTTCAACTTAATTACTATATTTAGTTTACTATTTTTTTATTATAAACCAATTACTAAATATAGCTCAAATACCTGTCAGTTGGCAACTTTGCCTGCTGTTATACTGACATGTGTGTAAAACTACTGTCATTTACATGCTGCTAAATACAACACTGTCTGTTACGTTTCAGTTTTTTTGTTTTTTTTCATTATGTCTTTTGAAATTATTTTATATCAGTGGATTTACATTTCAACATGTTTGAATTTATAGATAGAAAAGATATTCTTAAGTTTATAATAAGCATGTCCATTGGACCAAGTTGTGGAAAAAAAAGAACAGAAAACTTAAAACCATTTAATGGCTGGTGTTAAAAGAGTAGCTTTACGTTTTTAAGACAGGCACTTAAAAGGGCGCAAAATTATGTATTTTAACCCCTAAAGGGACGCAAGAAATAGGAGAAATTTCCCATTAGTACGAATACCACTTAGTATCACTAAAATACCATTACCGATTTTATTTAGATTATAGTTATGTCTGATAAACCAAGAATATCGCTATCGCTTTTACTATATTCTTAAATACCGTTACCGCAAATAACTTTTACCGTTATTGTTTGTTACATCCATGCTGCCGTTACCGATATAACAAATATCGTTAATAACATAACCGAAATAATACTTAATATTTTTATACCCTTCACCACCATAAGTGGAAAGGGTATATTGGGTTTCTGCTGATGTTTGTACGGCATAGAAATATTGGTATGAGACCCACCTTTTAGTACACCGATTGACTCAGAATCACTCCCCAAATTGTATCTGAGCTGGATATCCATGTCAGCTTAATATCAAGGTACAGGTCGTAACTTCAAAGATAATTTGATGAAATTTGGGACAGTCTCATATTTTGATCCAATAACAATCTCTATAGGGATGCCTTCCCGGAATAGAGATTTTGACCCTTTACAGCAACAAATTTAATTATATTTGAATAATATTCAGCATAAATATTGCTTTTAGTAACTGAAACCGGACCATATTTGACCATACCTCCTATACAAGACACATGCACAAAAACGCTTACAAATCTAAAGATAATAGTATTTTATTACTAAAACTTTGAACAGATAAATATTTTGTAAATACAAACCAATAACTGAAATTTGAAAACAATCGATCTGCAGTTAACCCTACCTCCCATTTTAGGCCGTTGGCCGGAAATGACATAAATCTACTTAAATCTTGAAATTTTGAAAACAAAAATATCACATAGTATGTGTATGCCTCAAAGACTTAAATAAATCTTCTTAAATTCTTGGTCCATATTTGAAGGGTATCATATAGTCGGGCTTGACGAATATAGCTTTTCTTATTATTTGTTTTGCATTAAACTTTGTTTCATGCATTTCCGAAATCCGCCATACAATTTGTTACACTTCGTGGTATTACTGGTAACTTCTTTGTTTTAAATTTGATAATCAGAAGAGGCTTCTTTGATATTAAAGAGGTTTTCAGTGGTGACCGTTATATGGGAGCTATGTATAGCTAAATTTCGACTTATTGACACAAAATTGGATATATTGGCTTGTATTTATGAATTAATGAATTTGGTCCTCTTTTCGGGCCTCTTTTATCCTGTTCAGGTCAATAGATGGCAAACCATTCCAAATTTAAGGAAACAATCAACTACAAAAATGTACCTAAGATCTTAATTAACATTTTTGTAGAACATTTAACTTTCTAGGAATGGTTCTTAACCCTCTGCGACTGACGTGTAGCCCAACAAACGCCAAAAAAAATCAAGGTTTTAGACAGAAACTTAATGTCATGCCACGAATTAGCTTTGAATTAAAAAATATATCTTTAAATACTATAAAATAATTTAAGTTCTAAAAAATAAATCTAAAAGGTTTTATTAGTTTCTTAGAACGGATCTTGGAATATATAAGCCATGGGAATTGTGTCTGGTAGTCTATCACGTCATTAGAGTTGTGAGAACTATATCACATCTGTCATAGAGGGTTAATACCGTTTAGCCGAAAATGTGAACAATTTATCGAAATATTTTAATTTCATTTGTTTTTTTATATACATGGACATTCGTATTATGTTAATAATAGCTGTGTTCCAGAACTCCCAATACTGTACAATACTGTACAAGTTTTAATCAGAAATTACAATTAAGTGTTCCTGTACTAAAAAAAACTGTAATTGAGAACGAATTTGAAAAAATTTTAAAATTTTCTCCTTACAATAATTTACATGTTTTTGCCAGAAAAATTTTCAAAAAAATATTTATGAATAAAAAACAAACAAATGTTCTGAAAAATTGTTATAAAAAATAAAATACAGAAGAACTGGAATGTTTTTAACTGGTTTAAAAACATTTCTTTGGATATTTTCCAAGTTAGATCAATTGTGGACTTAAATTTAGGTGTTTTGTGTTCCCGTACTTCTATGTTAGTTTTACTATTTGGGAGAGTAACTTCTAAATTACTCTCATTTGCAGGAACTCACCCAGAAAGTAAAGAAACAGACCTAATGTTAATGGCCCTGAACTCCGGAAAAATATGTAAAAAATCTATTATTTTTTAATATTTTTGCGATTTTGATCTTGAAGATTTTAAGATGTCCACAATTTTCGTTCTTTATGACAAGAGCTACATTTCTTTACTAAGAGAGTAAATCAAAATTCCCAACGGTTTGCAAGATATGAGCCTGAAAATTATCACTTTTTTGCAAAAGCGACACGGAGGCCCCAAATCTTTGGGGGCCCATAAAAAATTGCATGATTTCTGGAAATATTGGAAGACACCACTATCACTTCGTTTATGGTTATTTTTCCATCACTAAAAATATTACACACAGTGTTTTTTCAGTCCCTTAAAGGGTTAATTCATAAAGAAAAACCACACAGTAGTTAAAAGAAAACTTTGTCTTGGAATATAAAAATAAATAATACTCGTAATAGAACATTAGACAACAAAATACAAATAATTTAATACTCAACTTACAACAAACATAAATATTATAACAAATTATAAGTAATGATTACCACTTACGAGTATGTTACATTCATACGGGTACAAATACGAGTATTAAGGCAAAACTAGTGGAAATTCTTTTACACAGAAAAAAGGTGTGCTTTCCTATTAACACTGGCCACAACTGGGACCACCTAAAGGTGGCAGTATTTAAGACATTTAAAATAGCAAAACATTCCCTTGGCAAATATTTATCATAAGAAAATGCAAAAACAAAATAAAAAAGTAAAACTGAAACGACTCATGTTAACAAAAAAGTAATAAAATTCAGAAAAAAACTAAACTTGCCAAGACTGTGAATCCCTTTATGATTTTTTTCTTTTTTAAATAAAGTTTCGCTTTACCATAAAGTGGCGGCGCTTACATGACTTTAACATGTCTGCAAAAATGTTGTTGATTTTTTTTTTTTGCAATTTTGCATATTCGCCTGCCTAAACAGACTTTTAACACTTTGTTGGCAACTAATTTAAATGGATCGCATGTCACTTGTCTACAGTGTTTCCACACTTTAAACAATATCACTTCTTCGATGGGCTGAATGTTGTTGATTTTTCTTTAGATTTTTTTCAGCTCTTGCTTTTTCTATATTTAAATTCTAAAAAACGGAAATTATGTGATTTTTATGCTTTCAAAGACAAATGGCGACAAAATACTTTGGAGATGTAAAAACTCGGGAATAGTTATAAATTTTGATTATTTCTAGAAGCCATAAATATTTTTCCTTAAAAATGTAACCATCATTAATTTCAATTAATTACACAAGATTGTATGCATTTATTTCAATCTTAAAATTAATTCCTCAAAAAAAAATTTCCCATTTTATAAAACTTTGAAGTTTTCCTTAACAATTAAACCCATTTTGCCGCCGTTTTTTTGTACAATTATTGCAACTATGATTTTGCGTTGTATAAATATTTTCAACATCATCATGATGATGGTGTGCTTTCTTCTAATAAATTATCTACCCATTGTGCAGCGTGTATTGCAATGTGATGATTGTAAATGGTTGGCAATTAATGCCTGTTGTGTGGGGAAATGATTAAAGGATTCCAGTTGTTTGTTTTTTTGATGGCCGACTACTGTGAAGATCAAACTAAAGATGAATTTTGTTCTTTTCGAGTACTTTAAAATATTTCAAAATTTTATTATAGACTATATTGTTTGTTTTGGTTAACTGTTGGAATGTTGAGAAATTAAACAAATGATTTTTTTAATATAAGGCAAAAAAAGTCTTAATAAAGGAATTAAAAAAAAAAAAAATTGTAGAAAAAAAAATCAAATTTCATATGAAATTTATTTAAAGGCTTTTAAATGAAAAATTTTAATTTTTAATTGTATTTTTAATCATTATATTAATGTTTTCATAGAAATTTTGTTATTTATTGGTTTTTATCTAAATTCGAAAATTTCGAAAATTTTGGAAATTGGTTTTATACAATTTTTAGCTTTGTAAAAATTTGTGTTAACCTCTAACAGTCATTTAAAAATAAATGGTGGTCTTTAAACATAATTTTTAACAAGTTCGAAAAATTCAAAATTTGTTTTAAGAGTTTAAAATGACAGTATGAAATTCATTTAAAGGCTTTTTAATGGAAAATTTTAATTTTTAATTGTATTTTTAATCATTATATTAATGTTTTCATAGAAATTTTGGTATTTATTGGTTTTTATCTAAATTCGAAAATTTCGAAATTATGTTCGAAAAATTCGAAATTGGTTTTATACAATTTCTAACTTTATACAAATTTGTGTTTACCTCTAAAAGTTATTTAAAAATAAATGGTGAGCCTTAAACATAATTTTTAACAATTTCAAAACTTTAGAAACTAAGTTCGAAAAATCCAAAATTTGTTTTAAGACTTTAAAATGACAATCTTTAAACTAATATTGCATTTTCAAATATTATTTTAATATTTTTTTTCTTTAATATTACATTTTATATGGTTTTTATCTAAAATCGCAAAATTCGAAGTCTTCGAAATTTAATTTCAGAAAAATAATTTTATTTTTAACTTTCTATACAATTACAAAAACTCAAATATAATTCCTAGAGGAATATAAACTTTTAAACCGATTTTAATAATTTTCGAACTGCCCGAAATTAAGTTCGAATAATTTTAAATTTATTTAAGGACTTGAATGCTAAATTTTTTCATTTTTAATTACCTTTTGAAACCGCCAATTGCTGATTTCTTATGAACTTAGGCGTTTTTTGTTGTTTTTATTTATGTTAGAAAAATTCGAAATTCATTATTCTGCAAGGAATTAACTTTTTTAGACTTTCAATAAAGAAATAAACAAATTTTTAGATTTTAATTCGGTTTTTGAAATATGTTCGAAAAATTCCAAGAGCATTTTAAGAACTGATTATTGAAATTTCTTACTTTAATCTTATTTTTAAGCTTTTTCTTGATGTTTTTTTTATAAACTAACATTTTTTTTGATTTTATTAATTTTCAAAAATTTTAAAAAAGTAATTTCGAAAATTTAGATCTTAATTTTTTGCTAAAAATTTTGTTTTGAGCTTAAAACTACATCCAATAAAAAATACATATTTCTTTCAAAACCTGTTTTCGTTAGATTTTAACTTGAAATTTAATTAACAAAATCGAGTTCGAAAAATTCGAATTTCATTTTGGGGAATGAATATTAAAATTTAGAGCTTTAAATTACATTTTTAAGCTTTTTATTGATGTTTTCTAAAACTTTTTGTTGATTTTATTTATTTTAAAGTTATGTTCGAATAATTCAAAATTCAATTTTCTGCTTTTAAAATACAAATAAAGTATTTTGAATATTTTAAAATCCGGTTTCTTTAGATTTAAATTAAATATTTGTATTTGGATGTTGAGTTCGAAAAGTTCGAAACAAATTTTTAAGCTCTATGATATAAATAACAATATTTTAATAAGATTTCGAAGCACCCTCTCGTTCTGTTATTGTAAACTTTTACATTATTTCTTGCTAGAATTTCTTAGAAATTTTTGTTTTTATAAATTTTCGTAAATTAAAAAAAAAATAATTTCGAAAATTTGGATCATAAATTTTCTGCTAAAAATTAGTTTGAAGCTTAAAAGATACTTCCAATAAAAATCTATATCTTTCCAAACACGTTTTCGATAGATTTTAACTTGAAATTAAATTTTAGTTTGAAAAATTCGAAATACATTTAGAGTTATCAATATTACAATTTTGAACTTTAAATAACATTTTTAAGCTTTCTATTGATGTTTTCTAAAACTTTTTGTTGATTTTATTTATTTTGAAGTCATGTTCGAAAAATTCGAAAATTGAAAATTCAATTTTCTGCTAGAAATTAATTTGTTCAGCCTTGAAAATACTTTCAATATACAAATAAAACATTTTAAGTGTTTTAAAATCCGATTTTTTTTCAGATTTTAATTATATATTTGAATTTTAAAATTGAGTTCGAAAAGTTCAAAACTAATTTTTAAGCTCTATCATATAAATTTCTTTAAAAATCATTTGGAAGCACCCTCTCGTTCTGTTGTTAATAATATGTACTTTATTTGTTGTTAGAATTTCTTAGAAATTTTTGTTTATATAAATTTTCGAAAATTTAAAAAAAAGTAATTTGGAAAATTTTTATCTTTAATTTTCGAAATTCATTTCGAGTAATGAATATTACAATTTTGAACTTTAAATTACATTTTTAAGCTTTCTATTGATGTTTTCTAAAACTTTTTGTTGATTTTATTTATTTTGAAGTCATGTTCGAAAACTTCGAAATTAAATTTTTTGCTAGAAATTAATTTTTAAAGCCTTAAAATTACCTTTAATATACAAATAAAACATTTTAAATATTTTAAAACCCGGTTTCGTTTAGATATTAAAATTTTGAAATTGTGTTCGAAAAGTTCGAAGCTAATTTTAAGGCTTTTAATTACATTTGAAAGCTTTCTTTCGATCCGTAATTATAAACTTGATTTGTAAAGTTTTTTTTCTGCAAGAAAATTTGTTTTGAGGCCTTAAAAGTCTTTCACTCTTAATGCTTTAAAGCTAAGGCTTATGATACTAAATACAAAATTGTATGTGTACGTTTTCTATAAAGAAACAAACTGTTATAATTTTCAAAATTTCGCTAGACTTGAAGGTGCCAGAACCCTAAATGTTGAACAAAATGTTAAGATAAAATTGAAAATAATATTTTTAGTTTTTATGAAGTTGTTGGTTTAATGATAAAGATAATCATGACCTTAGACAAGAAACTTTTGGTCTTAAAATATAACTAAATTTAGGTATTTATTTAACACAATTATTTAAAATCAAAACAAGAGATTCTAGAAAAATTATACCCAAAAAACTTGAAAATTTTTAAAAGTGTCATCATTTACCAGGAATCACTTGATGAGTTGAGTTGATATCAAATAATTATTGTCAGAAACAGTTCTTTCTCCATCGGGTTACAATTGCATTCATACGGAATGATAGTTTAATGAAAGTATTCACACGGAATGATAGTTTAAGAAAATTGGCCACAGTTATGGGTTTTCGAATGTGTTGCCATATCGTTTAAGCTAAATGCATATAAGCTATATAAGTTAAAGGTATGCCAAATGCATTTCAGAACCAGTGGATGCATTCCAAAACCTGCTATAAATATAAAACCTTTTGCCTAAATGGGTTAAACAAAAATCTCTAAATAAGCCCCAACAAATTCGGTAGCTTATCGTTACAATGACACACAAAAACTTAAATCTGATGTTATTATTTAAACAAAGATAAGATTTTAAAACTATTAGATTTTCGTGTTAAAAAAATATGTTACAAAATTTCTTAAAACAACAAATATTTGCTTTAGTTAAACATCAAACAAAAAAAGTTCCAACAAATAAAATTTCGAAAATTATCTTAGTAACATCCAGTTTTCTTTATAATCATAAAAGATGATCTTGCCAGTAATTAGTACATTAGGCGGACAAACGAGTACTTAGTCATTGGAGAAAAAAGCTATGAAGAAAATCTAATTCATTATTGGTTAATATTTATTTAAAAAAGTATTAAATTACGCCTTAAAGTCTGACAAATGGTTAAAGTGACAACTTAATGTCAACAAATTAGTAAAGAGCTAAATAAATATTTAAAGTGAATTAAGGCAAAATTAAAATGTCTACAATTAAATGATGATTAATTAGTTAATAATGAATGAATATCGATATTGGTGGATAAATAAAAACTTAGAGATATATTCATTAATAAAAGCAAACAATTTAAGAAAAAAAAGAGTTTTTTTTATATTAACCAGACCTGTGTTCAAAATAACAACATTGTGTTCAAATTGACCACAATCGAGGCAATTTTACAGTAAAATTATTCATAAGTTTTGTTGATTTTCTATCACCAATATTCCAAGCTATTTTTAATTTCTATTGCAGACAGATTGTATAATAAAATTTCCTAAAATACCTTTATAGTAATTAAGGAAAATTAATTTTACAATCTGTCTGCCACAAGTACTAAAAATAGCTTGAAATATTGACTTTTTCTTAATTTACAGATCGCCTTAACAGAAAGTACACTTTAACTTTGTGTTAACATCTAATAAAAATTTCAATTTCCTCTACACATTTTTTTTTGATTATTGAATTTCTCGCTTGAGTTTTTCCCTCAATAAGTCTTAATAAATAACGGCCAATTCTTTACCGACTATCATCAAGTTCATTGTAAAAATGAAATTGAAAATTCACTGTGTCAGTTGTCAATTTAAAAATATTTATGCAAAAAAAATAAATAAAATAACAAATTTTCAATAGAAGCCAGTGACAACAATTCGAACAATTGACCATTTGTTACTTGGAACTGACTTTATATAAAAGAATAAAAATATATATAAAGAAGAATTATTAGAAACCAGAAATCATGAATTCTTAAAATTAAACCTTTAAATGCGTCGTTTATGACATAAATCAGTTTAAGAGCATTATTTAGTACTAATTTATGCAACGCTGCTACCTTTTTTATTCAACGCAAAGTAAACAAATCATAAATCGTTTAGCAGAGCTTCTCTCATAAAAAATGTAATCATAGGTAATCGACTTGTAATGTAAACAAATTAACATTTAAGTAATCAGTTGCAAGTTTCCTTGTATTCTAAATTTTAATGGCAGACAGGTATAGCCCAATATCAAATCGAATGGGTTTTTTTAATATATCCAAATATAGTGGAAAATATTTTCTGATTTTGAATGGTTTTATTTAAAATATACTTTATATATTAGAATTTTCAGTTATATGACTTCATTCTTCCCATTTTATAATCGTTGTTCTTAACCTAGTCCCATTTCCAATCACAGTGGTTCATATATTTTTTATATATTTTAATTTTTAAAGCAGGGACTTAGATAATCAAATGCTAAGTCTTACGCCAAGGGGTTATATTTAATATTCGGAATTTAATATAGTATAATTTTGATTGTTACGGGTTTATATTTCCAAATTTAGACACAATATCTGAATGGGTCCGAACGAGTGATTTTAATGCTCGAAAAACTCAATATTGTATGCTTACACATAAGCGCACGGCAAAAATTGTTACTTCAACTCTTTTCATGGATGGTATAAATATTCAACAATCAGATGCTCTTGATGTTCTGGACATGAGAATTCAGTTTGATGTTCGTTGGACCAATCAAATTTTTCAAGTGTCCAAAGAAGCATTCAAGTGCCTCGCTTTTCTAAAACGGTGTAAGAGATACTTCACTCCATCTAATCTTCGAACTATTTACACCACCTATATCCGACCGAAAATGGAATACAACTCTCATGTATGGGCCGGTGCTTTAAAGTCTATTTTGGAGCTTCTCGACCGATTACAGGAGAGCTCGAAAGTGCTTATTGGTCAGAAGGATATCCAACTGTATTGACTGACTTGAACGCCGTCGCAGTGTGGGTTGTGCCTCACTGTTCTATCGTTACTACTATGGTATGTGCTCTTACGAAATCAGGGAACTAGCTTCTGAAACTCGAACTTTCATACACAACACACGTTTATCTGTTAGATCTCACCACTTCGTTGTCGATTGGCCAGTAGACCGAACAATGCATTACAGAGAAAATTCGTTTTTTGAGTCTTCGATCCTTATATTGTCAAATTTCCAATCCTGGGTCTTAATGCTTCATTTCGATTTCAATCTTATATCTTAATAAAATTCCATTTTCTATCGTAGATCTGTCTATATTCCAAATTTTAGGGTTGAATTTTCATAACATTAAATATGCAATCATAGATCTTAATATAATACAATTCCTTTTCCAATAGTATATTTTTATATGGTCCATATTATGG
Organism: Stomorhina lunata; assembly: GCA_933228675.1. Lineage (NCBI taxonomy): Eukaryota > Metazoa > Arthropoda > Insecta > Diptera > Rhiniidae > Stomorhina > Stomorhina lunata. Next base: position 59,975,157 of record OW121740.1, on the reverse strand, counting down.
CTTCATTGTGTATTGCAATTCAACATTAATTGTGTTGCCAATTGCTTAAATGACATTACGTATGGCAACTGATAGCCGATAACAGAAACTCAGTTGCCTTGTCAACTATTAATCATATTGTAGATGGCAACAAGTGCCAATTCCAGTTGTCGGTTATAGGTTATTTCAGCAACTGGCAATTTGTAGTTGCTTTAAATTTGTTTGTAAAAATAGCGGAAAAAAGTTCCCTTCGTACTATAATTAGCATATATGCGCTGTCTTTTCACCTGGCAATGCTTGGAATCTTTATTTTTAAATAAAACAAGTTTTTATTCTGTATTTTGCAATATTTGAGATATACCAAATTTTACAAAGTTATTGCTTGTTATGTATGACTTTCTTTAGAATCGTCGACCTACGATGGTACCACATCAAGGTTATAAGCATTTCCATGGATTTCTAGAAACTTCGATCCGAAAAAATCTTAAAGCGGCACTAATTTTTAAAAGTTTAAATATTTATATTTTCTTTTTTTTCCCCCTTTTTTCATTAAAATAGAAGTTTGTTTACAACTTTTCTGCTTTTTCTTAGTTGCCAGTCACAATTTTCGATAACATTTTGCAAATGACATGTGTTGCCATATACAATACAACTTTTTTATTCGTTGTGTTGCCAATAGACGAAGCAACTAAAAGTCGGTTTTCGATACTATCGAGCCGTAAGGTTTTATCTGATAATATGATATGTTAAATTATCTTATTATAAATAGTAACAATTTTAATTTTTTAGTTTTTCTATAGCCAAATTTTAAATTCTTTGAAGTAAACATAAAAGTTGTTTAGATTATTATACCCTTCACCACCATAGGTGGAATGTAACGCATAGAAATATTTGTCGTAGACCAACCTTTTAGTATACCAATAGGCTTTGGTATACCAATAGGCAATTCTAAAGATAATTTAATGATATTTGACACAGATAATTTTTTTGATAGTGGGACCATGTGTATTGAAATTCGTAAAAATCGGTCTATTATCTATGGTACCTCCAATAGGTCCCACTTCCAGGAATTGATATATTGGCCACAAATATCAAGTATTTTTCATGAAATTTAAACAAATACTTGTGTAAACTAAAATCACTGTACCAAATTTCGTTGAAATCGGTCCACATTTGACCATAGCTCCCATACAAAATCTTATATCATATTGCACTTAATGAGACTAAAATGCTCGTAAATTTGAATATAATGCTCGTAAATCTGAATATAATGGCAATAGTAAGTTTATTTTTTGCATACATAATTTTTGTAGTAACTGTAACCAATTTTCCAAATTTCGAGATAATTGGTCGAGATAATCGGCCCAAAAGCTCTCATATAAGTTCAAATGACGGAAATAGCTTAAATATATAAGTTTTTAGAAAATGTTTGTATGATGGCAAAATTTTGTAAATATTTGTCTTCATACAGGAAAAAGAACACCTTCGACCTTAGTGGTGAAGTCTATCGTATGATCGGGCTTAACCGACTATAGCACTTTCCTACTAGTTTTAATATAAACTTGGGTTTATATCGTTCAATTTTCCTTCGTTCATCTGTAACGGCTTTGTCAAATGTTTTAGATGAGAAGCTGATTTAATTTTACATCCGATGCTGGATCTGGGGTTGTCAAAGCTTTTAGAGGAAGAGAATATATTCATTATTTACCTTTAAGACAAAGCTTCGATGGTTATCAGAGATTATGAATAGGAGAGGCTTAAAAGTCGCATCACTTACTTATTGGAACCCTATATATTTCTTAAAGTAAAACAAAGGAATTAACATTATATATTTTGATCTGTGTCTCAACCAATTCTGAATACCAATCACTAAACATAATCTTGAAAATATATTTCTATATATAATACTTTCCTCTTGATTTAGACCTTCAAAGGGTTAATAGACCTGTCGATTATCATTTATTTTATTCTCCCATTTGATGGACACCAAATAGTATTGAACTTTACAAGACATTTTGTTTTCTTTATGCCAAGACTATATTTTTATTTTTTTGATTAATAGTTAGACGATTTTTTATTTTTCTATTATATATTTTCCAATTTCAATACGATTTATTGTCTGCATTAGGGAAAAGAAAATGTGTGTGTTAGAAAGAATTTAAATTTTATTTTAAACAACTAAAATTGATTTGAACGAATTTTTATGTTAAAGATCAGACAATATTTGATTAGATTCGTGCTTAGATAGAGTATTAGGAAGAGAAAGAAAAAAAGAAATTATGGAAGAATAAAAATTTATAAAAAAAAATATCTGATCATTGATCGCATAATGAAAAAGTCTGAAAGTTGGGAGTAGTAGTGATCATGATGATGATCACAATTAAAAAGTGCCCTATTCTTGAAATTTTATATAAAAGATGTTGAAATCAAAACAAATATTTAGATAACTTTGAATAAAGAAATATCAGAGCTGGAAGTATTTAGTATATATTAAAAAGGATGATGATCGCTAATATAGTGCCACAGAATATGTAAATTTATAAGAAAAAAATTCAAAGTTAAAAATTTAAAAAAAAACTTCAAAATTTAATAAAACTAAATAAATATTTCCATGTTTTTAAGGTTAAATAATTTGCTACCAATTGTTTACGATATACAGAACAGGGCGGTATTTATTAGATAAGATACTTATTTTTTAATAAGCTTCCTTGTTTGTTTACAGATGTTGACGATGATGAAGAAGAAAATATGTTTATCATCATCTACATTTTTTAACTCCATCAGTGTAACATCATCAACATGTTGCAAGTTTTACGTAGCAAAAAGAATGCGTTGATTTCTTTCTTTTTTTTGTTGAAATTTCGTTTTCAAACTCTAGATGTTGGTGTGTTGTTGCTGCTGCAGTTGTGTCGTGTAGTTGTATGTTGCCTGTTATATGTTAGTACAACACTCGCATTATTTGTTTGTCTTGTCATAATAAATTTCTATCTAAAATGTAAATTAGTTACTTGTTGCATTCAACACATTGCAATCAATACGTACTTGTTTTGTTGTATTTGTATGAATAAATAAATATAGACAATTTGTTTTTTTTTTTCATATTTTTGCTCAATTTTTTCTTTTATTAATTCAAATAAAAATCTAATGTCTGTTACAAGTTTTTGAGACAGACCATAAAGGCGATGGCCAAAGTAGAAGGTCATTAACTAAGCGTTACTTTTATTTATTTATATTGAAATTTGTTATTATTGTATTTTTTCTATTATTTATTAATATTTTTTTGTTTGCTTAAAAGTCTGGAAATTTGAAAGGAGTAAGTTTTTTCTTCCGCAAAACAAATATATGTTAATTGCCTGGATCAATGGTCATAATTTTATTAAAAAGCTAAAACTCCTATACAGTAAATTTATTTTAGTTACCCTTATTATACCCTTCACCACCATAGGTGGAAAAGGTATTATAAGTTTGTGCTGATGTTTGTAACGCATAGAAATATTTGTCTTAGACCCACCTTTTAGTATACCAATAGACTTAGAATCACTTTCTGAGTCGATTTAGCGATGTCCGTCCGTCCGTCCGTCCGTCTGGCTGGCTGGCTGGACCCCCATGTAAACCTTGTAATCAAACTACAGGTCGCAATTCTAAAGATAATTTGATGAAATTTGGCACAGATAATTTTTTTGATAATGGGACCATGGCTATTGAAATTGGTCAAAATCGGTCCGTTATTTATGGTACCTCCCATAGGTCCCACTTCCCGGAATTGCTATATTGGCCACAAATATCAATATTTGTTCATGAAATTTAAAACTGATACTGCTTATGTAAACTTAAATCACTGTACCAAATTTCGTTGAAATCGGTCCACATTTGACCATAGCTCCCATACAAACTCTTCTTCAAAAACGCACTAAACGAGACAAAAAATCACTAAAACGCTCGTAAATCTAAAGATAATGAAAATTTTGAGTTTATTTTTTACATTTTTTTACATACATAATTTTTGTAACAACTGTAATCAATTTGCCAAATTTCGAATAATCGGTCCACATTTGACCCTAGCTCTCATATACATAAGTCCAAACGACGGAAACAGGTTGAATATATACGTTTTGAGAAAATGTTTGTATGATGGCAAAATTTAGCAAATATTTGTTTTTATACAGGAAAAATAACACCTTTGACCTTAGTGGTGATGGGTATCGTATGGTCGGCTTGACCGACTATAGCGCTTTCTTACTTGTTTTTTACAAATTTATTCATTTGAATATTTTTCAAAAATTTACTAAAAATCTCCTTAAAATTTCACTTATGTTTAAATTGTACTTTTAAACAGAATTTACTGTTAGTTAAAATTTTTTAACATTTTTCCACTCTTTGTCTGGCTTATTTGGTCATTTATGATAAATCATTTGTTGATTTAATGCCATTTGTAAGAGGATCCTTGTCGTCTTTCTGCCGTTGTAATGTGATGTTGGTTATACAATTCTAATAACAATTATGATTTATATTTCAGACAATTTCCAGCTTTATAGAAAACTAGACAGACTATTTGTTGCTTTTCCTCTTCATTATTTAGTTATAAATTAATTTATTAACATTTTTTTTCTGTGGCATCTTCTTTCTAAAGCATTTCATAATCTGTTTCGTTTCTTTATAAAAAAAAAAAATTCTCTAGAAAAGATGAATTATGTGATGAGTTTTTCTTAAAATGTTAAATAACAGTTAGAGAAATTAATTGAATTTTAAAAATTTTGAAAATTTGTGAAATTTTGTAACATTTGTAGATTTTCTTATATTAATCTTACTTACCTCAAAATATATGCTTTCCTTCCTATCTTTTTTAAGTAACAAACTTTTTTTTTTAATAGATTTATGTAAAAAATTAATCAAATTAGCACTCGTTATTTCTTATAGACATGTTGCTAGCAACAAAATGATTATATTAATTTTTATGCTCTTGCGACTTAATGTCTAGCAGTTTTATTTTTTCTGTAATTAATTGTTTGTTTTGTATCGCGAAAACCTATTATCATGTTGCTATCAACAATATCTAAACCTTTTATGTTATAATTTATCCAAGTGTAATTATACAGAACTCTGTTATTTACTAAATATGTTAAATTTAAATTTTATTTTGTATCGCTTTTTAAACATGTTGCTGGCAACAAAATGATAACATACATTTAACACCACTTACCTTTTGCAACATTTGCAACATTTTTTAAATTGTAATCTTAAGTATTCTTTAAATTATTGTTTATATGACAGGAATAACTACTTACATACTTGCTTAAATGGTCTATATTAACAACCTTTTAAGGTCAAAGGCCGAGCATATTTTAAAATTCACTTCGATCTCGTGCGTATATTCCCTAACTTCGTAGGCCAAGCTACTTAGTCTTTTCACCGAAGCTTCTAACGCCCTCTTCTGACGTGAACGGGGCCGTTTTTATTGTAATTTTAGCTTTTAGCCCGACGTCCTAACCAATATTTTTATAGTTCTTATGGGAGAACTCGCTCACAACACTTACGAGAGTTAACGTAGTTCCCCGAGTCATACCACGAGGAGGTTGGTGTCCATATTTGAGATGAAGGATAATCATCCGGGCTGACCAAGTTAAGACCAATCAGAACCATTGCTTGGTATCCAACATCCCCTACATCACCCAGGAAAAACGATAATTTTAAAATTAAAACAAAATAAAAGTATCTTTTTTAATTATAACGAAAATAATGTGATATTTTACAAACATGTTGCCAGCAACATAATTAGGTTGCTAAATTTTTCGCTTTTGGTTACTTATCAATCTTCTTCAAAGACTTTTAATACATTTAAATATATTAAAAATCTTTTAGAAGAATATACGAAATAAAAATTTTAAAATGTTTTTGTTACTATCGCGAACTTATATAAACATGTTGCTAGCAACACAATTTTCAAGCTAATTTTATTCCATATATTTCAAACGTCCACAAATATTTAATATAGAAAAATATAAACTGAAGAAAAAATAAGTTTCTATATACATTTTATATCGCAGAAACGTGTAAACATGTTGCCAGCTACATTTAAAGACTGGCAATATATTGCTTGCCTTTTATGTCTGGTAGTGTGTTGCAATGTTAATCAATATTTAAATATATATACATATATATATATATATATATATATATATATATATATATATATATATATATATATATATATATATATATATATATATATATATATATATATATATATATATATATAAATATATATATATATATATATATATATATATATATAGATATACATTTTTTGTTGAAAAGCTTCTAAAAATATAAAAGATCTAATTTTTAAAATGATTTAAAATATGTGTTTGCAGGGTGTTTCTCGAAGTTCTTCAAATTCTGTCAACATGTTGCTAGCAACATATTTTGATGGTAAATTTGATTAATACTTTTTAAATGTGATTAAAATATACTAAAGCAAGTTATTTATAATAATAATGTTGATATACATAAGCCTTTGCCAACAAATTGCCTTTGGATGTTGTGAAAAATGTTGCTGATACATTTTATGTAACTTAAATTTTATTATGTTTATCTCAAAAAATTGTCAAAAAGGACTTAAAAACTAAAACTTTAAATGTATTTTATTGATTAATTTTAATCTTATTTCTAGATTTGTTGCTAAATCTTTATTAAAATTTTTTCAAGTGTATCCTTTAATATCTTGCATAACCATATGCACATTTCTTAATACATGTCTACAACCATTTAATTTATATTTCTTCTTCTTTTACAAATCTAAAAAAGCCTCAGAAAAAAATGCGTATAAATTTTTTCCAAAAAAAAAGTCAAATATTTTGCCTATTCAAACGGATTCAAAACTTTGAATAATTATGTTAGATTTAAAATATTGATAAACATTTTGTTGATTTTAATTTGAAATATGGCTCTGTCATCAATTATAATGATTAATGATAAAATTAAACTTTGGGATTTTTTCCTCTGAAGATGCAATGTCAAGAACTGCATAAGAACTATAAAGAAGTAGAAGAATTTTAAAATTAAAACAAATGAAAGTGTATTTAAGCTATAAATATTTAACTTATAATAAATCTAAATATGTATTAATAAACATTTTTTTTTATCTTTTTCTCTTTTTAGGTAAGTTAAATATAAAATTTTTTCTTGAACACAAATTACACAAAATGAGTAAGTGATATTTGAAAAAAATATTTAAAAACAATTTTTTTTGCAAATTTCTTAAGAAAACATTTCATCATAGACGATTTTTATTTAGCCATATCTTTATCACAATTATTAATTTGTTTAAACAAAAAAGCAACATTGTATGTTCTAATACAAACAAAAGCTAAAACAATATACATATGAAAGTATGAATATATACCAATAATAAAAATATAAAATTTCTTACAAAAAAATAATTAAAATGTTTCAACTGTTGATTTATGTACATATTTTGTATGAAAAATGCGTCAATAACCTCAATTTACCCCAAATACATTGGCATCATTGTGGGCAACATGTTAGCCAATATGTTGCTTAAGATATTGTTGTTGCTGATGCAGTTAATTTACAATTGCCCGATATACACACACAGATACGCCCGTCAGGCACGCACCTGTAACTGAATCTTTGCGCTCTAATAATGTTTTTTTCAACCACAAAATACGCAAAATATTTATTTTGTTTTTAACAAAATTTATTTATTTATTCTTTCTTCAATTGCAATTGTTCTCATTTTCATGAAAAACGTGCAATTTTCCTACATCTGAATTAACTCAATATGAGAATTTTGAAAAATAAAAAATGTATAAAATGTTTTGTAAATTTTCTTGTTTTTTTGATGATTTGTTGTTTTAAACAAATGTTTTAAGAAAATACTTAAAAAATAATGAGAAGTTCAATTTGCATTATTTACATTTTGAAGAACATTAACAATTGAGGCGTTTAATGATAAATGTTGTGTAAACATTAGGGGTATTCATGTGGGCAGAAACAATTTTGAAAAGTTTAAATTTGTTATAACTTTATATACTTTTTGGATTCTGTGATGTTAAAAGGATATAGGATCGTAGTTTAAACTAATGACTTATTTACATACTTACATAAGTACTTAAATTACCTATAGTTACAAACTGTTAAGGTCAAAGGGTGAGAATATTTTTGAATTTTATGTGTTTCGATCTTGTGCGCATATTCTCCAATTTCGTAGGCTAAGTTTTGATAAAATTTATTCTACTTGTTCTTTCTATCAAAGTTTCGGACTTCTTCTATTAGCATTAGGAGGGGCCGCAAAGTGGTTTGAAACAAAAAAGTGGTAATAAATCCGTATCATTAAAACTGTAAGTCTTACTGTGTTAGTATGTATGAGAGAATTGCTAAGGAGCATCCAACCTTTCTAAATTTTGGTATATGGTTACCCTGTGTTTACACAGGGTTAATCATTGGGGGACAAAGTAGACCCTTCAGAACTACAAAAGCTTTTGGACGTGTAGCTCTTTCAATTATTGTTCGATATGATAGATTTTATACATTTTGAAATGAACTTGAAGAAACAAAGAAAAAACATGCTTATTTTACAATAATAACTATTATGAGTTCTAAGTTATTACATTTTAAAAATAAAATATTTTTTCTCTATGACTTTTTTTAGCCTTTGACCCATAGTGCTTTTAATATTAGACGTATAATTTAAAAAAAATACTGGCATACACACAAAAGTTCAGAAAATAAAACAGTGAAATCCATTTGTAAACATCTTGTAATCTTTAATGTTGAGAAATCTCCAAAGTCAAATATTTTTCGCAGATCGAAAAAAAAAGTTTTACTTTTTACGAATAAGTTTTTTATTAAACGTTTATATTTTATTATATATTCGTATAGAATGGGGTTATATTATGATTTTGAACCCATATTTAAGTCAGTACAAAATTCCCTTTACATACAGCATTGAACGAAATTTGTCTAATTTTTAAGACAATTTTTGTGTTTTCGAACATATGACAAAAAAGGCAAGCCGATTTTGCAACTTTCTGAAATGCAGTTATAAAGTCCTATATATTCTCTTCAGATTCAAAAAATAAAAAGTAGCGCTGATACATAAACGAATCCAAAAAATTGAATTTTTTAAAAAATGGCAAATTTGTATAAACCATAATTTTAATAGCAAAGAAAGGTCAATTGGGTTTAATTTTTGGAAATGTTTTAAATTGTTTTCAATAAACAATAAAATAGACTTTTTAACTGTAAAAAATTATTTATATAACTTTTAAAGTTTTCCAGAAATTTTAAGTAAAATTTCAAGTCAAATTTTAAGTCATAAACAATCGATCGACTAGGTCTTGATTTTTTTGTACCTATCGTCTATACTAACCAAAATAATGGCTTAAGATTCCTTAAAGTATAAACATTCTGGGTCCTTCTGAACGGAAGAATTTAAGAAATTTTACAAACAAGTAAGAAAGCGCTATAGTCAGTCAAGCCGACCATACGATACCCTTCACCACTAAGGTCAAAGGTGTTATTTTTCCTGTATAAAGACAAATATTTGCTAAATTTTGCCATCATACAAACATTTTCTCAAAACGTATATATTCAACCTGTTTCCGTCATTTGGACTTATATGAGAGCTAGGGTCAAATGTGTCGATTATCTCGAAATTTGGCAAATTGATTACAGTTGTTACAAAAATTATGTATGCAAAAAATAAACTCAAAATTTTCATTATCTTTAGATTTACGAGCGTTTTAGTGATTTTTTGTCTCATTTAGTGCGTTTTTAAAGAAGAGTTTGTATGGGAGCTATGATCAAATGTGGACCGATTTCAACGAAATTTGGTACAGTTTACATATGCAGTATCTGTTTTAAATTTCATGAAAAAATATTGATATTTGTGGCCAATATAGCAATTCCGGGAAGTGGGACCTATGGGAGGTACCATAAATAATGGACCGATTTTGACCAATTTCAATAGCCATGGTCCCATTATCAAAAAAATTATCTGTGCCAAATTTCATCAAATTATCTTTAGAATTGCGACCTGTAGTTTGATTACAAGGTTTACATGGGGGTCCAGCCAGCCAGCCAGACCGACGGACGGACGGACATCGCTAAATCGACTCAGAAAGTGATTCTAAGCCTATTGGTATACTAAAAGGTGGGTCTAAGACAAATATTTCTATGCGTTACAAACATCAGCGCAAACTTATAATACCCTTTCCACCTATGGTGGTGAAGGGTATAAAAATGTTTTATTTACGGAAAAGCTTGGAATTTGATCATAGCTTGGTTGCTACCTAGATGCGAAAATAGCGTTACGTTATATGTGAACAGCCCCTTATGACCTATTTTTTACTAGCTACAGTGCAATTTTTTCACTTTATTTCAAATTTAGTAGTCAGTGTTTATATCTGTGGCTATATGGAAAAGTAGCTTAGGTCACCATAAGATAGAATTGAGTTAAGGCGTTTATAGCATTACAGAAGCAAAGGCGCTTAAATGTGTTTAGACCGTTTTAAAAAATTCGGGTTTTTATAATTGTTATGTACGTTTACTTTTTAGCTTAAGTGGTTGACATAAATATTGCATTGATCAAAACAACTTATGCACACATAATTTTGTGTACATAATCAGATTTTTTTTAAATCATAAAACGATTTCGCTTAACTTCACTTAAGCTGTATAAATGTTGACTTTAAAAAAATAAAGTCATTATTTTCAAACAACTTATATTTACATAAAACTACACAATATATACTTTTTATTTAAACCGAGTCGCTTAAAATTACTTAAGATCCAGTTCAACGCAAATTTCAGTTTCGAAAAAGAGCTTAAGTAGAAAAAACATAAAATCTTCTGAATTTAACAATATATTTTTTTAAATATTCATGCTTCCTTTATAATAAACATGTTACCAATATATTAATTTATAAATTATTCGCAGAAATCAAGCAGAAGAATAATTACACAAATTTGATGATATCTCAAAACTTAATTTTTCGACTTAAGCTATTCTTCCCTATTGCCACAGATCTAGTAGCCATTACATTATGAAAAGGTGTTTATTATTTCCAACTACTTCACAAAATTTTCAAAATTTTGTTTATATTTAGTACAAAGTTTAGACACTTTCCAAAATTTTTTATGATGTTTACACTCGTTATAATATTTAAATTTTTTCTTAAAAAAAAAATATTTTTGTTACAAATTTCGAATTTTTGTTTTAACGATTTCAATACTCTTAATTTGTATATGTTTGAGAACTTAATTAATGCATTATATTTATTTGTAACAATATCAAGTTTTCAACACTATTTTTAAACCATAAAAATTCAAAACGGAAAGAGTTTTTTTTTCAAAAATTTTATCTACATATCGCCATTTTTTATGGCGACTTAAAAGACAATTAATTTTATGTTCGGGACAAAATTTTCCCACAAAGTATAATTTTTTATGGCCCTAAACATTGTGATCATGATATTCTACGAAATTAATATTAAATGATTTTGTCATAAAAGTTGTAATTAAAAATGAAATTAGCAGCTTTTAAAAATCATTAAAAAATTAAAAGCACCCGCTATTAATTCATTTGTTGTAGTTTTTTGTTAAATTAACAGTTTATGGTGAATGCTTCTGAAATGTTGACATATTATTTGGTTTGAATGAAATATCGTTTTTTTTTTCAAAACATGTGTTTTTATTAGGGAATTTATTAAATTTTTAATCTAGAATTTTATAGATTTCTGAAATTTAAATGATGAATTCTTTTCTATTTGATATTAAATAAAGTTTTCATTTTGTTTGTTTTAATTTCCGATTTTAATTTAAATTTTTTGACATAGATTTTAATGATGGGCGCAAAATTGTCAACCGAAATAAAACCAAAATTGTCCCAACATGTGTTTGTATGTGATGTCATTAACATAATAGGAGATTGACTGAAAACTATTATTTGTCATTCAAATTAGTTCGGCGTTTTAATTAAAACAAATTTAATACAAGTTTTTATGTAAAAATTTGTAATAAAACTAAAACGGATAGACAAACATTTGTCAACAAAGAGTCTTGGAAATATTTAAATTTTTCAAACATCTGGCATTGCCAATCTTTTTTCTGATCATTTAAATTTAAATACTTAAACATTTTATATCAATATATAAAAACTGCATTATAAATTACATCATTTTGCTTAAAAACTTTAAAAAAATTGACATAATTTACAGAAAAAAATGCTAATAAAATTTTAGCTTTTGGAGCGTGTCTATCTTTGCCATAAACTGTTTCATTTTATTCTATTCGAATATAAAAAGCCCTATGGCGGTATTTTCAATTGGTCATTGAAACTCACTAGAGTTTACAATAAACTATATTTTTTATTATTTAAATATATTTCCATTCCGATGACCATTTTTATCTGATTTGCTTTTTGAACTTATATCAAATTGTTAGTAACATCATTTGAACCATAAATTACAATTACCAGTGCAATAAAACATATATTATTGTATGTTTAGATTTAAAGATATCAGCTATTATTAACCCTTTGAAAGTGATTTAAAATGGTTTTATATAAAACTGATTCGTAACAAGTTTAAAATTCAGATTTATGGCCGTTTTTAAGTCTTTTTTTATAATGTTAAAGTAATTTAAAAATAGGGACCGAGAGTGAGTCTGATATGTAAGCTAGGATCAACTGTAGACCCATAACTAGGGTCGGTTTGTATACCAATTTATGTTTATGTTTGAGTTGTAATTTTAAAATTAGGTCTTGTCTGATAGATGTAGACCGATCACAACAAAATTCATTACAGTGATTTTGTTTATGCGAAATATTGCTGCACCGCCAACAAATATCCAATCAATTTTGTATAATTTTATTGATTTTGTCCGACTTACACATGATAAAATGCATAGTTTTCGATTCAATTAATTTTGAATCATTTTCAGTGATGCCATATATCGGAAACTAACGCACCAACTTAAAAACCTCTGTCGACTCAACGTAACAAATTAATTAGTTTTTTTTAGAGTTTATAAAATCTATGGAAATTTTTTATATTTGTACAGTGCATTTGATCATGCAAATTCACTGTTTACGATTAAATTCATTTGGTGTAATGTTCAGTGGCGCCACCTGTCGGAAATTTGTCAAATCCTCGTCAACTTATGCGCATAAACTTTGCTAAAGATCATAGCATGATGCGAGCTTATACAATATATGGAAATTGTATTATTTGTACAATATGTAAAAATAAAAAATTTCCATAGATTTTATAAACTCTAAACAAAAATACTAATTTGTTGCAAAAAATGTGATAAACAAAGAATCAATCGACCGATTTTGAGAAAAGTTCACATAAAACATTTCCTTAGTCCTAAAAATTTTGGGGTGCTAAGTTTTTGTGATTTTTGGATCATTTGAAAATTTGTGTGTTTTTTATGAGAACTATTTTTGTTGCTAAATATTATTATAATATAGACACAAAATCTTAATGCCATTAAATTAGTTCTGTAGGTGATACCTCTAATAATGGAACGATTGCAATAACGATGGCCTCTCTATAGAAAGACAGCCAACCATCGGGTAGGTTGTAGCGCTTTAGTACCTACAACTCTCACACATGCCGTATTACCATATTAGTACGTAGTAGATGTCCTGTTTATAAAAAAACTTAATAACTTTTAAATTTTTCGTCTGATTTATAATAAGCAGTTTTATAATAAGAATAAATTTCCAATGAAGATATAAATCGGTACTATTTCTTTGGAGTTATATAATTTTTTTTTCCTTCTAGTTTTTTCTTAAAAAAATATGCAAAGTAATAAGCAACATTTCAGCTGTACATTCCGCAACACGTGTATTTCAATCTTTACAACATTGATTTATTAGTTTTGAAGTGATTCCTTTATAAACTATTCAAAATTATACAATGTTGCTAGAAACATGTTTCAGATTGTAAAGTGGTTTGTGCAACAAGCTTAGCAACATTTATAAATGTTTATATACATTGTTTCCAGACACTTATTTGCCTTAGCAACATTATAAATTTTTTTTATATTACTACCTTCCTTAATGGGTTATTTTACACAAAAAAAAATCTCTACAAAATCGTGCTTCTCGTAGAGCGAAGGTGTCAATAATTATTGTTATTCATGCAACATTTAACAATATCATTAAGTGGCGTTAAAATAACAAAACAACCACTTAACAACAACAAAACGGCAGCTCATGTTTGTTAGCCTTAAAGTTTACCTCAAAGCTTGACTTTTAAATGTTTAAGCGGCAAATTCAACTTGATTGCATAAAACAGAAAACAAAAAGCTTAAGTATTTATTATTAAAAATGGTTTTCATATACGAATGTTGGCTGAAAAGACTTTAAACCCTGTTTAAACTACCGCTTGTCAGTTATACTCTGAATAGGAGAAGAAGAAAAAAAGTGAATTATGTTTTTAAGCGCCATAGGCAGAGTTTGGATTTTTTTTTTGTTTAAAATTTATTTATTTAAGCACATTTTGATACAAAGCTTAATTCAGGCTTTTGTAAGGTTTTTATTAATTGCATATTTAACGAAAATTTTAAATAGAAGTTTTTATATAAACAACAATAGGATTTTACATTCGTAAGCCGATTTAAAGTGACAAGACGTTGAAATACTTATATTTACGAAAAGATAAATTTGAAATTAATATTTTGCTGAAAAAAATAAACAAAATAACTTATTTATATTTTTGATAGATGGCAATAATAATAGTTTAATATAATAGGAAATTTTTAAATATTTACATTAATGAGGATTATTTTAAATATTTAAAAGCTTTAGTTTAAAGTATTGAAAGCATTTTGAATTATTAAAATTTGTATACGAAACTTGTTAAATTTAGAAATTAAGCCTAGTATTTTGTTTATTATTTCTCATGAAATAGTGTCATAAGCTACGTGTGAAAAATCAATGTTGCTCAACAAAACAATTGCAACATGTTCAGAAACATTTTGTTTGAATTTTTCTGCATACTGATTGTGCATTACTGCATTAAAATCCCAATTTCTAAAAAGTGGACTTAGTGCCTTTGCATGTTAAGCCGGCAATATGTAAAATTATGAAATTTTTCACTTTAGTTTTTTTGTATTAATTATAGATTTGAAATAATTGAAGTAGAGAAAGGGATTCCTCAAACTAAAGCTCTATTAAGTCTATATACATATAAAATCATAAAAGTTTCTTATAAATCTCAAAACAGACGCAAAATAAAGTTACATGTACGAGTATTGCTACTTCTGTATGTTCGGAATAATGTTGCTTAAATGTTTCTGTACGCATTTAACCCTTAATAGCCTACTGGTTCAGCAAGGAACCAACCAATGAAAACGCGATTTTTTGCAACAATTTTTTGTTTAATTTCACTTTGTAACTTTTAAATTGTTTTCAATCATTTCATTTCATTGGCACTTTTTCATTGGCACTTAAATTTATGTTTAGTTATCAGCTTCGGGGACAGTGGTAAACAGCAACCCCGACATTTAACGGTTGTGTGTAAATCTATGCATTTCAAAAACGTTCTTTGAGCTAAAGTCTCTATAATCTTTATATTGCAAAAAAGGCAGTGTATGTATTTGGAGCAATTTAAATTTGTTTCTTTATGAAGTTTTTTCGTATATATTGGTTGGTTCTTTGAGGAACCACCAGGCTCTGTGAGTTCAAAATTGAGTAATTATTATAGTTTGTTTGGTGGCGTTTTTTGTGATTATTTTAGAAATTATTTTGAATATGGCTCGCAGAGTTCGTAATTTTCGAACGCAGGAGCAACTTTCCGAATATATCAACTCATTGCATGGTCAGATAGCGAAGATAATGTGGATTTTTCTAAAGATAATTCGAGCTTAACCCACATTTTGACTTTGAGGCTGCTTTTCGGGGGAATATACCCACTTGGAACTGTTCATCGACCACGGGTTCAAAAA
This sequence comes from Stomorhina lunata, assembly GCA_933228675.1. Lineage (NCBI taxonomy): Eukaryota > Metazoa > Arthropoda > Insecta > Diptera > Rhiniidae > Stomorhina > Stomorhina lunata. Next base: position 59,959,200 of record OW121740.1, on the reverse strand, counting down.
TCTGTGCGCCAACCATTGAACGGTACAACAAGAAAGAATAGAGAATTGAAAGTATTCCATGTCTAAATATTGTTCATGAATACAATAAGTATATGGGCGGCGTCAATCTTTTGTATTCTTCTTTAGGTCGTAGTTATATACGAATAGAATCTCGAAAATGTTTGTTACATGGCTGTAATTAATGCTTGGATTTTGTACAAGCGTCATAATGCAGAGACAAACCAAACTGATCCAAAAATATCGGTCGACAAAGTAGTGCTAAGGTTGAACTATCTGCAAAGCGCCAGCGCCCAATGTTTGCTTCTCTACCACCGCGTAATATTCGTTTGCTTAATATCGGCCGCATGCCAGAATTTCTTAAAAAATATTGCGTGTATCAATATATACGTATTAAACTTTTTGAACTCCGGGTGCCTACTGGTTCCCCAGGAACCTACCAGGTATTTTTTAAAAATTCCAGTTAAAAACCCCTTACAAAAAAAAAAATGTTTGAACAAAAGTTGCTTAGAATTTCAAGTTTTAAAAAATAATTTTTTTTTAGCTAAAAAAAACATCAGGTTATTAAGGGTTAACATATGTTATTATTAAAGTTGCTTAACATTTAGCACAAAAACCGCAAAGGGAAATAACACTGTTCTTTATACATTCAGGAACATGTTGCTTGAATGCTTCTGTACATATTTAAAAATCTCTAAACATGTTTCACTTTTCTTTTGATTCTTTTAATTTTATTCGAAAATGTAAAACGAGAATGTGATGGAATCGATCGTTTTCAAATTGATCAATTTCAGATTTCCACAAAAAATGTAAACCAAATGAACGATTTGATATCGGTCGAAAGTACTGAAGCCCAAATTTAAATTTTTTTTGGAAAAAAAAATCGAAAATAAACTGAAAAATATATCAGAAATCGGTCTTTTTAAAACGATCGAATTCCATCATATACCGAATAGTAGTTTTTTCCCATTAGACGTTCAGAAACATGTTGCTTAAATATTTCTAGATATATTTTACATGCGAAATCAACAAAGTTGCTAGTCAGTTTGTGCATATAGTTCATGTTTGATAAGTGTTTCCTGATACATTTAAAATATTTCTACCAATTTCATATGCGAAGTCTATAAGGAAAAGCTTGAATAATGCTCGTCACAATCTAAAAAATATGTTGCAATAAAAATTAAAAAAAAAACTTCCGCAACATTACTCTACACATACCCCGATTTTTTGCTCAAATTTAGCACAATACTAGTCTAATTTTGGAAACATTGTCTGTCATCAGTCTGTGTCAAACTTTGTTTATAAACAATATCCAGCTTCTGCTTGTTTTAGAATTGTTGTAGGCGTTTTTGTTTTGAAAACAAAAAATCTGTTCAAATAACCAAAAACTTTGAAGTTTTCTTAAAAAAAATGTATGTCACTTTAATTAAGTTGAACATCAACTTGAATTTGGCAAGATCATGGCTAAAATTATATTAAAATATTGCAGCAACACCACTCTTAAAGAGTAAAAAACTTAAGAAAAACAAGTTAAACTCTAAAAACACACTCAAGCAACATATTGATTTGACTCGACTCGACTTGAAATGTTGCTGGTGGATGGATGTTTTTCCCAGACTACAAGTTCAGTGTTAAGGTTTCATTGAACACGAAAAAAAGTTGATGTATTTTGTGTTTTTTATTTAATTAAAATTTTCAACATGCAGATAGACACAGTCATAAAAAAATTAATGGTCAATTGGCGTTTAAAAATAACAAAATGTTTCTTTATTGATCGAACACAAGATGTTCAAGAGAATTAACGAAAACATTGATCGCGCTAAGTCATGATCGTTTTTGAATTTAAATGGATTTTTAGGTTGGCTACGCCTTAAAATTGTGAAATAAAATACACATTTTTAAAATAGGTGACCTATGAAAATTAAGTATGAGTAATGCTTTAAGGATTGTCGGAAATGTTTTTGAAATAAATTGTGAATTAAAGTGGCAGCTTTAAATGAGATTTTTTCACATTAATTAAAAATTGTCATATACATATATAAAATAGTTAATAACAACTTTTTAATATAAAGATTTTATGTCTTTTATATAACTTTTGCTTAATTTCTTCAAAAGTTTAAAAAAAAAGTCTTATAAACATGTTGCTGGCAACACAATATGTATCAAAGAAAAATTTGGCAGAAATTTAATTTAAAATTCATATTTTTTTTTAATCTTCATAAAATGTTCCTAAACATATCTTCCTTACGATACTAATGTTGCTAGCAAGATTTATGTATATACAATATTTACATATAGTATTTCGTAACAATCTGAAAATGAAAAATACAGTTTAAAAAAATATGGAAAAATTATTGCTAAATATATCTACAATTTCTGCAACATTTTTGCCAAACTATTTGATGATATAAAATAAGAAAATGTTTTAAATAAAATGACAATTGTTTTTTTTATCAGAGATTATAAAAAATGTTGCATCAATATCGATAAAAGCATTTTATATGTTTTTCAATAATTAGTAGCAAATAGTGAAATAGACTTTAAATATAAATACATATAAACTTTAAATGGAATTAATCATTTCAGAAACTATTTTTAACACTTTAATAGATTTTGAGCAAGAAGTATAAATGTTTTTTAAATGATTCTAACCAATTTCTAATTTGGTTATTCCAGCAACATTTTTAAGAGCCTGTAACTTTTATTTTTATTCTACTTAATATTAATTTATTAATCAAATAAATAACTTAAAGCTGTTTGTACAGCATTTGCATACCAAAATGTTGCTGAAAAAAAAAAAACAATAATATTTTGAATATCATGCCGTGTTAGCAACATCGGTGCCGTTATCAGTTCATTAATCACACAGTTTAAATATTTCAATTACACCCAAGAAAACTTAATTTCTTCTATTTTTCTCAAGCAATTAACAAACACAACTTGTACCTACTATGTATTTGACTACAGCATTTCATAATTTGCATTAAATAGCAACATTGTGCCTATTCATATGTTGCTGCTTGCCTACATTTCAATTACGCAAATATTTCCATACTCTAATTTTTGCACAGGAAAAAAAACTTGAAAATTTTCTTTTTAAAAACTCAAATAATTTTGTTTACATTTACATTTGATTTCATTTAGATTATGATTTATTAGGCAAAATCACTTGGATGACTTTGAAAAATGTTGCCACCTTAAAATTTGCACATTATTGGATTTAATGTCATTTAAAATTAATTACCTAACATTAATCGTAGATATTTATGAAAAAGATATTTTTTTTAAATTTGTTTAGACATAAAAGCGAGAGTTTTATTTATTTTGATATAAGACCAGCAGAAGCTGAAAATTAAAATCAAATTTGCCTGGTTTGCGTTCGACAAATGTAAAAGCTCTGAAATTATGCAAATAATCAAAATAAGTTTATAAAATATATATTTTTTACTTAAAGACATGTTGTGACAAATTATTAATATTAATTCATGTAAGTAAAATCTTAAAAATAAGAAAATAACACTTGAAAATCTTTTTCAAACAAATTTGAATTTTAGTCTGAAAGTCGTCAGTCGTTCATTCATTCAGTCAGTCAGTGGTTAACAAGGTTGTCTGTGCAAAAAAAAAAAAAAAAACTGAAAAAAATTGCATGAAATTGCATTTTTAAGCCGGTAATCATTTTGGCCACATTTTTATTAGGTTTTTTTTTTTTTTAATTTTTATTTTAAGCAGTTTTTGTTTTTCTGTAATTCGTCGTTCGTACCACGCCTATTAAGTGGCTTTGTTGCCTGTTTGGCTACCGTGGAAATTATATTTATAATTGTGATTTGAAATTCAATACTTTGTTAGTTTATTATTTTTAAATCTTTATTTGCCGGTCTGACTGGCTGGTTGTCTTAGCTTAGCTTGGCCTGACTTGGTTTTATCTCAATTTATAATTTATGCGCCTGCTTATAGTTTTTTATTATTATATTAAGTTTTGATGTAGACATTTTGACATAATGAAATCTTAAACAATTTTTTTCGGTTTTGAATGAAAACTTTAAGCCGTGAGTTTTCTAAGCATTTAAAGTAATAGGGGTATTCGGGAGTTTTGAAAAGTGCTAGCTTTTATGACAAAAAAAAGTGTTAAAATTAAAAGTATTGCTAAAAAGAATTACAGAAGTTCTCTACTGCAGAGATTTTCATCAAATGTTGGTAAACATCTTTATAAAATGTTGCTAACGATTGTTTATAAAATGTTGCTAAACATTTTAATTAAATGTTGCTAAACATTTTAACGAAATATTGCTAAACATTTTAACGAAATGTTGCTAAACATTTTCATAAAATTGTGCTAAACATTTTTATAAAATGTCGCTTATCATTTTCATAAAATGTTGTTAAACATTTTCATAAAATGTTGCTAAACATTTTCATAAAATGTTGCTAAACATTTTCATAAAATGTTGCTAAACATTTTCAAAAAATGTTGCAAAAAATTTTCATAAAATGTTGGTAAACATTTTCATAAAATATTAGTTAACATTTTCATAAAATGTCAAATATTTTCATAAAATGTTGGCTAACATTTTTATAAAAGGTTGGTATACATTTTCATAAAATGTTGCTAAACATTTTCATAAAATGTTGGTAAACATTTTCAAAAACTGTTGATAAACATTTTCATAAAATGTTGGCAAACATTTTCATAAAATGTTGGTAAACATTTTCATAAAATGTTGGTAAACATTTTCATAAAATGTTGGTAAACATTTTCAAAAAATGTTGATATGCATTTTCATAAAATGTTGGCAAACATTTTCATAAAATGTTGGTAAACATTTTCAAAAAATGTTGATAAACATTTTCAAAAACTGTTGATAAACATTTTCATAAAATGTTGGTAAACATTTTCATAAAATGATCATTAACATTTTCATTAAATATTGCTAAACATTTTCATTAGATATTGCTAAACAGTTTCATAAAATGTTACTAAAAATGTTGATAATATGTTGCTTAACATTTTCATAAAATATTGCTAAACATTTTCATAAAATTTTGCTAAACATTTCATTTTTATAAAATGTTGCTAAACATGTTCATAAAATGCTGATAAAAATTTTCGTTAAATGTTGCAAAAAATTTTCATAAAATGTTGCTAAACATTTTCATAAAATGTTGCGTAACATTTTCATAAAATGTTGTTAAACATTTTCACAAAATGTTGTTAAACAATTTCATAAAATGTTGCTAAACATTTTTATAAAGTGTTACTAAACATTTTCTTAAAATGTTGCTAAACATTTTCATTTTATAAAAATTTTAAGCAATATTTTCATAAATAGTTGGTTATCATTTTTGTAAAATGTAGCTAAACATTTTCATAAAATGTTGCTAAACATTTTAATAAAATGTTATTTTTTATGTTTTCAAATTAAATTTAGAATTAAAGATATTTCATAGTTTTAAAGCCATAACAAATTTCAATTTTTTGTATAAATGTTGCCAGATACATTTAGCATATGCTTTAAAACATCTATTTTCATATGTATTTTTTAACTCAGACTTTGAGCAACAAAATGTGTTTAAATAAATTTTGTAAAATCTTTACAGTTTTTATGTTTGACATTTCTTGTTTATTCTAGCAACATTTTTATACCCTTCACCAATAGGTGAAAGGGTATTATAAGTTTGTGATTCCGTTTGTAATTTTTTTATTAGTGATCGTAGACCCCATAAAAATTATACCGATCGACTCAGAATCGGGAGGAGAATCGATTAAGCGATGTCCGTCTGTCTGTCTGTCTGTCTGTCTGTCCGTCCGTCTGTCTGTCTGTCTGTTGAAATCAAGTTTCTGAAGCCCCTGGAGGATGGACTTACATAAATTATATATCAGATTTTAGGAAATTCTCCCGCAATGAACGCTATTAAATTTCATTAAAATCGGTTTATAAACACCGAAAATATCGAAAAAATACCAAAAATTAGACGAAAATTTTAAAATTTTTGATTGAAACACACTTTTAAATAACAAGAGAAAAAAGATACTCCTGGTATACATGTGATAATATGTTATATATCAGATTGTAGGAAATATTTTCCCAAAGCACTCTGTAAAATTTTATCAAAATCGGTCCATAAACAACTGAGATATCGCCAAAACACTGAATTTGATGTATCGCAAATTGCCCAAAGTACACATTAGAGAATGTTTGTTGAAAAAATTAAATGCAGAAATAGGAAAAACTATCCTCCTTTAGTACGGACCTACATAAATTTTATATCAGATTTTAGGAAATTCCCCCACCAAGCACGTTATTAAATTTTATCAAAAGCGGTCTATAAACAATTGAGATATCGCCATAACACTACATTTGATGTACAGCAAATTGCCCAAAGTACGTGTCTAAGAAATTTTGTTTACATTTTGTAAGTATTGTTTCAGCGATATCTCAGGTGTTTATGGACCGATTGTGATGAAATTTGACATCGTTATTTATGGGGGGATTTTCTAAAATCTGATATATATACTCCACAAATCTGATTATGAATACCATTCAAATTGTACCGATCAACTCAGAATCGGCACAAGAATCGATTTCGCGACCTCCGTCCCTCTGTCCGTCCATCTGTTTGTTTGCCCGTCCGTCCGTCTGTTTGTTTGTCCGTCCGTCTACATGTCCGTCCGTCTACCAATCTGTCCTTTTTTCTGTTGTAGTCAAGTTTTTGGAACTCCTGTTTTGTCGATATCTCAGATGTTTATTTTGATGAAGTTTAATAGCGTCCTTCGCAGGGGATTATCTAAATCCTGATGCATTCTGTAATTTTGGTAGATATAATTTAGCGTTTAAGCGATGGTGTTTTGATCGACAATGTTGAAATTCAGGGTGGGACAATTCAGGAGCTCCACAAATCTGGTTTTAGCAGACAGACACACTGCATTTATCTTAATTTTGTGTCTAACTTTTGAACATTATGATAACATTTGAGAATGTATTATATATCAAATTATAGGTAATCTTCCTAGGAAGTACAAAAATGCAGCTAATTACATGATATCCGTTCAAAACCTACATATGTATGTAAGTATCTCACATATCAACAAAAATTTAAATTTTTTAATTGCAATTGGGAGAAATCCGTTCACGTTTGACAATTGATCCCGTATAACTTTGCCTAAGGCAATCTCTTAGTAGCTAATAAATGACAAATTATAATAGATACGATGATGACATTTAGTATAAAGACGTTGTACAATATTGATATTCAGGACAATAGCGCCTAAAATAAACTTTCTAGAGGGACTGCATTTGACAAAAGTATTTCTGATCACTTGAAAAGTTCGATATTGAAAATGGGCGAGCTCTATTCACATTTAGTGAAATCTCTCATATAAACCCGACCGGGAATCGATTTAATGCTGATAAATTAAATCATATTAAAATTGCACAAAGAACTAGAGCAAAACTTTCCAAACATCCATCGGACAGATCGAAAGAACTATACATCCCAAATATTATTGATGAAGTGTTCATTTTAATTAATTAACTAACTTCAAATTAATAAGTAAACTTTTCCGACAAAGCTGATAACAATCCATTCAAAAGCTATATATTTCACGTACGTATCTAAAACTAGGAGTGTATACCCTATAATTTTAAGGCTTGTATACATTGACAATCATTGTTAAAGCTTTTACCTAAATCAGTCCGCTAACTTCAGAGTTTTACATAACTAATCAAGAACTTTTACTAGTTGGATAATTCGTACGAATTAAAGTGCACAACCGTCACTGTGCACAGCGTTTTTGGGTTGCATGTCAGAATACTTAAACTTCATCAAATCGATGTGCTCGAAGGGCATCTACATTTTGAAGCATCTTTTCTGCATGGTTTATCTGGTCTATCGAACTTTATTAAATGTTCGTAAAATATGTGTCTATTTTATTTCGAAGTTACTGGCTGGCTTAAATATGCATTCTCTACTTGTAGTCTAGTAATCATTATCTTTCACAAAGGGACCACTTTAGAACCTAAGTGAAGCTTCCCTAGACATCAGCCACCTGCCCAACCTAACCTTTGGGTGCATAACTATTCTAGATGATGACGCCACCGAAAAGGTTTTCGTTTTCCGACTCTTAATTTTAAAGACTCTTTGCATATAATACTAGTATAACCAAATATTGCTACGAATTACATTAAGTACTTTTGGAACACCATTGGTGAAGGGTATCCAAGATTCGGCAAAGCCGAATATACCACTCTTACTTGTTAAAGCTGGCAACATTTTTGGCACATTTTTTGTTATCAAAGTACAGGTCTCAGTTAGATCAGAAGATTAGAATTCAATTAAAATTGATAAACATTGTTATAGGTCAAAATAGGTATAGTTTATTAGATTCTCCATACTAATATCGCCTGGAAACCAAAAAGGTGTAACGGCCAAATTTAACATAACAAATTATATAACAAGCTGCCGTATTTAGCCATTGATTCCACAAAAAATTGGTTAATTTATTGAATTCATTCATTCTTCCAACTTCAAACTATTTTTGCCTATAAAATCAATAACTCGTTAATTAACTTTTCATTTAATTGCTTCGAAATCCCACGGAATATAATCGACATTTAGGAAATTAAAAAAAAGACTAACTACAGCCATACGTGAATACCCCTACTCCTAAGGCTTTGGCTCATGTTAAACTTTCAACAAAAAAATCGTGAGTTGACCATTTGGGAATTGTATGAATGAATACAGACAATCTCCATCAACAACATCATCATCATCACTATCGTCGTCGTCAGCATCAAATAGCCAACATTTGTAATTGCTAAGTATTTGCTTACAAAGAAATTGCATAATTTTTAAACAAGATTTTATGTTTTACATGTCTTCGCCTTCGTTTTACATTTCAACTCATTTTTTACAAAAACAAGTAAGAGTGGTATATTCGGCTTTGCCGAATCTTGGATACCCTTCACCAATGGTGTTGCAAAAGTACTTAATGTAATTCCTAGCAAAATTTGATTATACTAGTATTATATGCAAAGTCTTTAAAATTAAGAGTCGGAAAAAGAAAACCTTTTCGGTGGCGTCATCATCTAGAATAGTTATGCACCCAAAGGTTAGGTTGGGCAGGTGGCTAATGTCTAGGGAAGCTTCACTTGGGTTTTTAAGTGGTCCCTTTGTGAAAGATAATGATTACTAGACTACAAGTAGAGAATTGCATATTTAAGCCAGCCAGTAGCTTCGAAAAAAAAAGACACATATTTTACGAACATTTAATAAAGTTCGATAGACCAGATAAACCATGCAGAAAAGATGCTTCAAAATGTAGATGCCCTTACATTTGCAATAGCACATCGATTTGATGAAGTTTAAGTATTCTGGCATGCAACCCAAAAACACAGTGCCCAGTGAGGGTTGTGCACTTTAATTCGTACGAATTATCCAACTAGTAAAAGTTCTTGATTAGTTATGTAAAACTCTGAAGTTAGCGGACTGATTTAGGTCAAAGCTTTAACAATGATAAGCCTTAAAATTATAGGGTATACACTAGGGTTGCCAGTCAGGCTGGATTCGACTGGATTGTCCAGCTTTTTTAGTGCTTGTCCAGTGTCAAGCTAAAACTAAATTTGTCCAGCTGAAAGGTGAAGAATTGATTTTTTTGAATACTTTTAAAGAAAAACTATTTTTATGAAAAAGAACGCAATAAAAACTTTTCCAAATGTGTATTTTTTTTTCTTTTTTTTACTTAAGCGATTTATGCGTTGATTGATTGCTTGATCAAGATTATTTTGTAATAAAAATACCCCCTATCAAATTTCCCCATTGTACTTACTTTACTTAAATGGGCTATATCGAAACTGATGTCGTTATTTATGTTGACTGTGGTACCAAGTTAAATAAATTATTTTACAACATCGTAGCTATAGTTCTCAACAATCACATGTGGTCCAATTCTTGAGGATTGTCTGCTTGATCCATTTTATTAGATTCCTTCTCTATACTTAAAAAGGCGGCATTCAAATCGCGCAATGTAGTAGCATGGGTTTTTGCAATTCGGTTTATCAACAATTTTAAGATTAATCGAAGCAAATTATTAAAGCAAGTTTTTTATTATTAATGTCCAGCTAATTTTTGGGTTGTCAAGCTTTTTTTTTTCCTTTTGTCCAGCTTTTTCAGGATTTGTGTCTGGCAACCCTAGTATACACTCTTAGTTTTAGATACATACGTGAAATATATAGCTTTTGAATGGATGGATATCAGCTTTGTCGGAAAAGTTATTAAAGATTTACTTATTAATCTGAAGTTAGTTAATTAAAATGAACACTTCATCAATAATATTTGGGATTTATTGTTCTTTCGATCTGTCCGATGGATGTTTGGAAAGTTTTGCTCTAGTTCCTTGTGCAATTTTAATGTGATTTAATTTATCAGCATTAAATCGATTCCCGGTCGGGGTTATATGGGAGATTTCACTAAATGTGAATAGAGCTCGCCCATTTTCAATATCGAACTTTTCAAGAGATCAGAAATACTTTTGTCAAATATTGTCCCTCTAGAAAGTTTATTTTAGGCGCTATCGCCCTGAATATCAATATTGTACAACGTCTTTATACTAAATGTCATCATCGTATCTTAGGCGAAGTTATAAGGGATCAATTGTCAAACGTGAACGGATTTCTCCCAATTGCAATTAAAAAATTTAAATTTTCGTTGATATGTGAGATACTTACATACATATGTAGGTTTTGAACGGATATCATGTAGTTAGCTGCATTTTTGTACTTCCTAGGAAGATTACCTATAATTTGATATATAATACATTCTCAAATGTTATCATAATGTTCAAAAGTCAGACACAAAATTAAGATTAATGCAGAGTGTCTGTCTGCTAAAATCAGATTTGTGGAGCTCCTGGATTTTACACAAAATTTTAGGATATTGGGCCACCCTGAATTTTATCATTGTCGATCAAAACACCATCGCTTAAACGCTAAATTATATCTACCACAAATTACCGAATGCATCAGGATTTAGGTAATCTCCTGCGAAGGACGCTATTAAAATTCATCAAAATAAACACCTGAGATATCGACAAAACAGGAACTCCAAAAACTTGACTACAACAGAAAAAATTACAGACAGGTAGACGGACGGACAAAAAAACAGACGGACGGACGGACAAACAAACAGACGGACGGACAGACAGACAAACAGACGAACGGACGGACGGACGGACAAACAAACAGACGGACAGACAGACAAACAGACGGACGGACGGACGGAGGTCGCGAAATCGATTCTCCTGCCGATTCTAAGTTGATAAGTTTGAATGGTATTCGTAATCAGATTTGTGGAGTATAGATTTTAGAAAATCCTCACACAAAGAACGATGCCAAATTTCATCACAATCGGTCCATAAACACCTGAGATATCGCTGAAACAATACTTACGAAATGTAAACAAAATTTCTTAGACATGTACTTTGGGCAATTTGCTGTACATCAAATGTAGTGTTATTGCGATATCTCAATTGCTTATGGACCGCTTTTGATAAAATTTAATAACGTGCTTGGCGGGGGAATTTCCTAAAATCTGATATAAAATTTATGTAGGTCCGTGCTAAAGGAGGATTATTTTTCCTATTTCTGCATTTCATTTTTTCAACAAACATTCTCTAATGCGAACTTTGGGCAATTTGCGATACATCAAATTCAGTGTTTTGGCGATATCTCAGTTCTTTATGAACCGATTTTGATAAAATTTTACAGAGTGCTTTGGGAAACTATTTCCTACAATCTGATATATAACATATTATCACATGTACACCAGGAGTATATTTTTTCTCTTGTTATTTAAAAGTGTGTTTCAATCAAAAATTTTACAATTTTCGTCTAATTTTTGGTATTTTTTCGATATTTTCGGTGTTTATAAACCGATTTTAATGAAATTTAATAGCGTTCATTGCGGGAGAATTTCCTAAAATCTGATATATAATTTATGTAAGAACATCCTCCAGGGGCTTCAGAAACTTGATTTCAACAGACAGACAGACAGACGGACGGACAGACAGACAGACAGACAGACAGACGGACATCGCTTAATCGATTCTCCTCCCGATTCTGAGTCGATCGGTATAATTTTTATGGGGTCTACGACCACTAATAAAAAAATTACAAACGGAATCACAAACTTATAATACCCTTTCACCTATTGGTGAAGGGTATAAAAAAAAAAACATAATTTGCAACAAAACCACAAAAACAAACTCTTCAAATTAAACACTTATCATTACATTTAACGTCGAAAGCGTGAAGTTAACAAACCATTTGTCTTAACAGCTCAAAAAATAAACAAACGAACTCCTACACAAAATTTGCAGGAAAAAGAAAAATTATTTAATATTAAAATTAACCTTGATGACATTCATTAGATGATAATATAATTTATTATAAAATTTTATTTATCTCAAGGCATTATTTTAAGATACATTGTAACTCAACCTTGTCTTCTTTTGGTGCCTAATTTCATTAGCATTTAAATCACTTTTCTTCAACTTAATTCTCTGATGACCTTAACATATTTTTTAGCATTTATCTTTTCTAGAATATTTCTTTGAATATTTCCTACGATTTTCTTTCTAATAAGGAAGTCACTCAGTCAGTTGAATCTTTGAATGTAAATTTAGCCAAATGCCTCCCATAAAGTGTGCAAAAACTCATCACTCAGTCTGTCTTTATGTCAGAAAATCATAGGGTAAAGACTGTTGCTAATATTTTCTTTTTTCTTCCATTCGCCTTGCCATGAATAATTGTTATGTGAGTTTTTTTGACGGAAGAAAAAAATATATACAAAATGTTGGGTGAGTTTTTCATATGCTGCTAGTGCTTCTTTCAATTGGCTCTGTCTGTCTGTCTGTCTGCCTAGTCAAAGTGGGTGGGCTGGTGTCATTTTAAATGAAATTTCCATTTAGTTGCGCCTGGGAGATTTATGCAAAATACCATTAGTTTTAGTTGGTATTTGAAAGGAATGCCTTATTTTTTTTTTCTTTGATATTTTCACATTGCTCTTGGTGTGAAATTTTTGGAAATTTGCATTTTTTTGATGGTGAACATCTTGGTTTAGTTATTTCGAAGGATTTATCAGATCAAAATCAGATTAATCAAAAATATTATCAGTTATTCCTTTGCATAAAGCCTCTATCTGAGATTTTCGCAATTAAAATAGTTTTAAATACGAAAGGCAAATTTTACAAAAGAACAAAAACTTTCCTATTTACAACAATTCTCATAGCACGATCTCTGAGGAAACTCGATATAAATTAAGAGAATTTTTGACCAACATCAAAAGCAACCCGTTTTAAAATGCTAACCATCTTCTTCTTCTGCTTGACTCTCGGTAGAGCATTGGGTCTCAATCATCCTTTTATATTGAACTACATTGCTAGATATTAGGGATACGTCACTCCAAGAATAGCTTAAGCGCATTCAACCTTCTCCACGTTCTAGCAGTTGCACCAACACTCGAAAAAAATGCCGAATGCAGACTTTGTAGATACCAAAATTCCAAGGTAATTAAATGTACCTACACATCCAAAAACCTCGTTATCCATATTTATATGACATAATCTTTGTCTTGGAAATATTGATTTCCAGTCCAACTGCCCGGGATTCAACAGTGATAGCCTTAGTATTTTCTTAAGGTGGCCTGGCTTAGAAGACATGCGTCGTTGGCATATAAAGGGTGTTCATTGGAAACCGCGTCTAAAACTTAAAGCCTTGTGCTTTATATTGTCGTTAAGAAGGATAAAAAGAATAGGTCTTAAGATACATATTTACATTACTCCATTAGTGACTTTGAACGGATTTGATAGTTTACCCTTGTGTAGGATTCGACAATTCAAATCCATGTTTATTGCCCGAATCACGGTTTACCTACTCTAAATATTCGCCGAAAGCTTGATTGTTATTGAGCGGTGTATATCTGGTTTTTAGAGATAAGCTTTGCATGAAATGCTGAAAAATTTAGCTATTGATGAGGTAGAGTCGAGCACAACTGCTTCAAGGTCAATGCTAAAACGCCATCCGTCCCGATGACTTATTTATGTTTTGACTGCATTTCAATATACTAAAAAAGCAGCAAAAAAAGCGGAAAACAGAGAAATTCGTGTGATCAAAAAGCAATATATTTTGCAAAATAAAAGCACCACTCAAACATAGGCTACGCTTGGTATTACCCATTTTTGTGGTAAAGAAGTAGTTTACCAAATTTCAATGTGAGAAGAGCGAAAAAATTCAGACGTTTTAAATGCCCGGTTAAGGTTTCTAAAAAGTTAAAAAAATCACTTTTCACGATTGTAGATTCAAAGTGGGAGAGATTGTAGAAGCTCTTAAAATGGCTCAGTAGTTTCAATGAGTCATCTACGATCTAGTTGGTTAGGGTACTCTACCTTAGTCACGTCGCCAAGTGGTTCAAAACCGTTTTTCCTTGGCCAAAACTCTGTAACTTTTTAACTAATAAAGATTTTGTAGCTGTTCTTTTTTTAGTCAATAGATAGCATCTTAAGTTTTTATCGAGTGTAGGCTTTATTAAGATCTGTACAGCAGTTGTAAAGAAATTTAAGGTTAAAGTTTATTTTTCGATCTGTAATTCCGTTTCATATGTGCTAACCAATTTTTACTCACTTCTTCTTAACCGATTTGTCTCAAATTTAGTCCACAAGCCATTTTTAGATGATAATTTAATATTTTGTAAACCTTAGGTTGGGCCCTATTTTAATTAAGGTATTTTCAGTATTTTCATTAGGGTGGCCCAAATGGAACAAAAATTTAAAATTTTTAAGTTGAATATCTTTAAAACCATAAGAGATAGGGATATGCATCTCACAAAGTTTTTTGTAGATTTTGACCTAAGTATTATATAGTATAGTATTTATATATATATATATATATATATATATATATATATATATATATATATATATATATATATATATATATATATATATATAATTCCCCGACAACATTCCAATTGGAACAAGGGGTACTTCTCTCAGACAATGAGCTGCATCCGATTCTATTTTTAGACTCATTGAAAGGGACCTACGTTTTAACTCCGCCTCCGAACGGCAAATGCATTAGTTAGAGAAGTTTTACATAGCCTAATACTCAATAACCAGTGGCTAGCTGAGTTATGAGGTGATGAGGGATCGAACTTGGGCCTCTTGTATGTTGGCGGATGACTAACCTGCTATACCACGGTTCGACAGTATTATATAGTATGATTCTTCAAATAGTTGACAAATGACAATTATATATCGTTTTAAGTGATTTATGAGTCTGAGGTGACCTGCTTTGGGAGCCGATTGTGACGTCCCGATAAAATCTAGGCTTTCCAAGTTCAAAACTTAAGCTACCTAATACTTCTGCTATATGCACGTAAAATTATTTTAAAATTCACCATCCCGCCGTGCTACGTTTTGCTATCTGCAATTTGCATTTATGACATTTTACTAGCAATTCTAATAGAATTTTGTATGTAAACATTTTCATAATTTTCATTAAAATAAAAAAAGTGTTTTACGAGCAGGTCCGGGTGTATGCAAAAGTATATATAGGCTGAAAGAAAACACTTTCGCCTATCTTTGGATGGTCCCGATTTTTGTTAATTTTTTGTCCTTTAAAAGTTATACACTATTAAACATAAAATTTTACGAATATATGGTGGTTTCAAATTTATTACATAACACCCAAACTACAAATTATACGGGTGCGCAAATACCATTTGTTAAAACCAACAGTCCATCAAACATAAACAAATCGACGCCTACTGCTGCGAATGTTTTGACGAAAATTTTCGGCTATCTTAGTTTTGAAATGTTTCCTTTCTGATGGCATACAAATTTTAAGAATCTACAAAATATAGGTTTTAGCCACTGAAAATTGATACTGTGCCACCGTGCGTCGATTAATAAGCATCAACGCAACAAATTGCGATTGGGTTCGAGCCCCAATCAAGGGATCATCAATTTTTGCGAACGGCGGTTAGCCCTACATGAAATAAATTGCCTTTAGAACAAAAGATGTCAGCATTTTCCTAAATGTCACTTCTCTACTAATCGCGCCCTCATCCATCCTCATCAGTTTCAAATGAGTATTTCTCGTTCCTTAACTTGAAGAAATGGCTCCAAAGAAAGAGATTTGACACCAACGACGAAATTAACTCACAAACAAATGCCTATTTTGAAGACCTTGACAAAAATTTGAGAAACGTTGAACTACGCGTATAGAACTCAGAAAGCACTACGTTTGAAGTTAAAAAAAAAAAACTTTTTTTACAAAAACCTGTGTGTTATATTAAAGGTCAAGGACTTATTGACCCACTCTCGTAATTTAACTTCTTAGTTTACTTCGAGATAGTAAAATAAGCACTAAGCCTGCCGCTTACTTAAAGTCAGTTAAAGGGACAAAGGGGCCTTAAAGAATATTATCTAAATTAACCTTTAAGAAAGACTTTAGCTGAGGTTTAATGAAGGAATTTAAATTGTATTAATATTATACTCAAGATCTATAGATTGAGAAACTTTCTAGAAATTAAATATTTAACACGCTATAATAAAAGTTTCATCTAGTTTTAAATATTTATGACTTTGTTACAATTTCCTTTAAACAAATTAATATAATTCTAATAAAAAATTCTTGTTTTTCTTTATCTAACATAACACGAGTTGCCAACTCTCTACTAAAACATAAAACATGGCATGCGTTGGCAAATGACATCGAACATAACATAAAATAACATGCAACATTTCAATAACTAATCTTTAAATTAATAAATAAAGTACTCGTAACCAACTAAAGTGGTTTCTAAACTCAAAAGACAACGCCTTGTCAATAAAGCTTTTTTTTTCTAAAACAAACATTATTTATAAAGAAATTTGACCCACTATTGGGAAATTTATGTTGTGTTCTATTAAGAAAAAGTGTTAAAAAAGATATATAAAAAAAATTTAATTCTTTAAATAAATTCTGTTACTTAAATAAAGTTTAACATTCTAATAAAGTTTTGAAATAAATTTCCTAAACCCAGAAGATATCAGGTTTCTTGTGGGAAAATAAGGCAAATAAATTTAATAGCGAGATCAAATGGCAAATACTTGAAAAAATAACATAAACATAAATCTGTTAACTAACATAGAGATAACATAAGTAAACAAATTTCCATAGAGAAACAAGTGTGTGTGTGCGTAAAATTTACAAGATAAACTTACAAAGTTTAATAGGTAACACACACATAATCCAAAAATTTATTATTTTTAATAAATTTTTATTTAAAATCAAATTATTGGTATGTAATTTGTGGAATAACATATGTCAACTTAACATAAATACACTATTTTTCGTTTAATATTAACTTTTTGTTAATATCTTGGAACATTAATGGAATTTTTGTTAAAGACCTTTAAATATATAAAATAAAAAAAAATAAATAAAAATAAATATTTCATTAAAATTATTAAAATTTTTATGTTAAAAACATAATTTCGGAAAGTTTTTTTTTAGTTTTTATTAATATGAAACATTTAATTAATGCCTGATATGACATTTTCCCATCACGACTTTCTCTCTTTTTTGTAAATTATAATACAAATCTTCTGTTTTTTTTTTTCTTAAACCAGAAAATACTTAATAAATTTAGGCTTAACTAAAAAATTAACAAAAAAAATGTTTATATTTGTATTAAATCTTCCAAAAATATTTATCTATAACAATTTATAAACTGGATTATAACATTTGTATTAATAAACATCAATGACCATTGACGTTACAACTCGAACTAAAATTTTCAAGACCCCCAAATCAAACAAGTTTTACCGTCTTCTCGTTATAAATGAATTAACATAAAAATCTTATGCAAGTTTTTGTTGTTTTGTTGTTATTCATTAAATCGGTTCTGGTTGCATTTGAAAACTTAATAAGTCTATTATCAAGTGGCTCTGAGGCCATTTCATTATGTCTAATCATAATTTTTCTTTTCTTAATTTTTAACGTATGTCAGAGTGTTTTTTAAAGCTTATTTTCTACACCAGATAAATGTTGCCCACTTGTAAAATTTTAACTAAAATTTCTTCAAAATTTATTAATTTTTCTCCATGGGTTGTCTTCATAAATTTGAAAAGATAGAGATGTCCCCGAATTCTTGGTTAGTTAGTAAGAACATTTTAATTAGAATTTCTTTAAGGTGGGGAAAAATATTTACTATAAACACTAAAAGGAAAAAAATAACATTAAATACCAGCAGTTTTAGTGGTCAAAAATCATAAATTTTCAAAATTGGGGGAGTATTAAAAACGATATAAATTTCAGGGTAATTGCCATTAAATTTAATGGCATTTGGTTACAAAATGGGATTTTAATTTTTTTTGAATACTTTTAGTAATTTGGTAATCAATTTTGGATAAAGATGTTAAAAATCTTCTAGACAAAAGATGTGGTATGGCAATAAATTAGTTCTCCTGGTGATTTTTTAAATTCTAAATAAAGTTTAAAAGTTTCTGATCAGAATTTTAATACTTAAAGCTTGATACATAACTCCTTGTTTAATTACTTCTTGAAGGAAAAATGGTTTCTAAACTCTTCCAACGTTTATTGAACGACAGTTAAATAAATGTTGTTAAAAATCTTCTAAAAAGATAAACTTTATAAAATTTTCTGTGATAGCCAAAACGTAACTAAGTCTCCGGATTTTGTCTTCCTGAATTCAATATCAAGCATGGATTACAACAATTCTCTTAGCTCAGTATCTATTATATGTAGGTGTCGGACCATACCAGGGAACTGTAGAACAGTTAACCATAACTGCATTTCCAATATTCTTTGCACTTACCCTGTCCTATTATACAGTACGAGACCAATTCTGAGTTTTTTATACCCTTCTCGACCATAGGTGGAAAGTTTATTTCGAGTATGTGCTGGGGCCAAATTACCGCATTCGATATCGATCAAAAACTTAGACTTTTAAGCGAATATTGTGAAGTATACTTTAGGGGCGTTAAAAGTAACTTCGATGCAAAAAGTTTATTGATTCGTTTTTAAAAACATATAATTCAATTAAAACTCTTTTACTATTGTTCATCTTTTCAGCAAATAACATCAAAAAAATATAGTAAACTGTGCATCTTTTAAATAATTTTGATTAGCCTTAAAGTATGCTATACAAATGTTTTGAAAATATCTAAGATTTCGATCGATATCGAATGCCGTAATTTGGCCCCTGATGTTGATTTAACGAAGTCCGTCAGGCTGACTGTTTGGATATCCATGTTAGGGATGGCAAACATGGTACAATTGTACTTTTTTTGATACATTTTTAACCTGATTGGTACCGTAGTACTGCCGCGTCCTACTTGATACAATTTTCAATTCTTTATCTTTGACTGTTTAATAATAAAGTTTTTGAAAGACTGATTTTCATAACCAGCCACAAAGCACGATTAACTTTCTATCCTATTGGTCTGATGTTTGTAACATATAGAAATGGGTGTGAGACTAAATTATTGTATCCCGGTTGCCCTGTGTTGATTTTTAGTTCAAGTGCAATTTATTAAGACTTTTCTATTGAAATTGGGTTAAATAGGTTGATTATTTCAGATACTTACTACAGGATCGAAACCCTGTAATAGAGAGGTGGGCTCATGAGTGCCACAATTTTTTGAAATAGTAGTAAATTTAAGCTATAATTTACAAGAGGTCGCTGTAAGTGACTGTTTGAAATGCTTCGTATTCGACCATACCTCCTATTTTAGATCTTCAATTAAAAATCAAAAATTACGTTCATCGAACCATTACAATTTTCTTACTTGTATATAAAATTCTATAATTTAAATTAATTTCTATTTAATTTGAGTAGTACTTTTTCAATTAAAAGATATTAGTACCGATGTTCATTACTCGAAATCCACGTTTCACAGAAAATTTGTCAACAAATTTGAATGCTAACATTTGAATGCTAACTTCAATTCTTTTAATTTAAATTGTTTTTCGGATCAAAAGTGATAAAATAACATCCATTTTATAGTTAAGAATTTGATACCCGTCAATTAAATCATTTTTGAGGCTGTTATGTTACCATCATGGTCTAAAAAGTACAATTTTTTTTAATATTTGGTACAAAATCAAGAAAGCCATTTTGCATCCCTGATACATGTAAGCTCGTTATCAAAGTACAGGTCGTGATTTCAAAGCTAATTTGATGAAATTTGGCACAGACTCATATTTTAGACGATCCCTTTTTTTCGATAAAATCAGATTACAATTTCGGGTACCTCCCATAGGGATGCCTTCTAAGAATAGAGTTTTTGGCTCATTACAGCCAGAAATTAATTTGCATTTTAATAGTATTCAGCATAAATGCCTATCAAAAATGCTTATCCCATACAAAATACATTCTTGAATGTCCTTAGAATTCCTAGAAAAGCACCAAAACGCTTATAAATCTAAAGATAATTTTATTTTATGACTAAAACTTTGCATATATAAATATTTTGTAAAAATGAACCGATAATCGAAATTTGGTAACAATCGATCCACAGTTGACCCAAGCTCCCACATTAGACCCTCAGCCGGAAATGACATAAATCTACTTAAATCTCGAAATTTAAAAGAATACATACATACATATCGCACGTGATCAACAAGAGGGTATTAACTCAAAATTTAAACATTTTCAGTAGAGTCAAAAAACTATTTTATTTTACTACTACTTTCATATAAAGAAGAGGTGTAAAACTGTAGTTTTTTGGCGAAATTATAGTAAAACTGATGTCAGATTTTTACAATGGGTAGATAAGACAACTACACATCAATTTCTTCTAAAAAGTGAAAATTTAAAAATTTTGAGTTAATACCCTCTTGTTGAACAAGTGCGATATATGTATGTCCCTTAGACTTAAGAAAATTTTTTTTAATGATATACTTCACTACTAAAGCCAAATATGGACGGCTTTAGTAGTGAAAGATACCATATAGTCGGGCTTGACCGACTATAGCTTTTCTTACTTGTTTTTTTTTTGAGGTCTATTCAATCTGGCTGATGTAGAAATTGGCTGGTTTAACATTGACTTTATTGCTAGTTTAACATTCCTATATTGAAGCATTAAAGTGAACAGTTGTTAAATTACACTTTTACAGTATAGTAGACACTGTCTTCTTTTCAAATATAAAAGATTACAATTGTATATATTAGTTGTGTTCCCGTACTATAACAAATCTACATAAACCAGACCGAAGTTACCCAAAACATACCCGATGGTGTTCCCGTACTCTGCTTTGGTTTGAGTCTTTACTAAGTTGTGAGAGCAATTTTATTTACCTTCTTACTCAAAACAACACAAAATCTCACTCTCTAATTTATAAACAAATGATAAAACCATACAATTTTTTATGGAAAATTTCAATTATAAGCTTGTCAGAGCTTTATTTTTCGTCTATGAATAAGGTGAAAATGCTTTTAATAGTTTCAAAAACATTTGCTTAAGTACTTTTGGAAAAAAAAATCAATTGAGGGCTAAATTTTCGGTTTTTTGGGTACGTTTTGTTGTTTGAGAAGGTAACTATAAAATTATTCTCATTTGCCCAAACTTACCCAGAAAATAAAGAAACATACCTATTATTTAAAAATAAACTAATTTAAACTTGTTCTAAAATTTGATTAAAATATCTGTTATATTTTTCCTAATCACTATAAACAAAACTAAAATAACTTTTCGAACCAAATCATCAAATCCTGGCTTAGAATATTTATTAGCACTTGACTAACCTATACTTTATTTATTCTTATCAATTCCACTGGCCATTCACTTAACAATTTATGTACTTTTTTTGTGAATTTCTCCCATTCATGTTTTTTCTGTTTCACTCTGAAAACTTTAATAAAAATTTGTCACATTAAGTCCATTTTATACACTATTATCTGTATTAAATGCGACACTTAAATATACATTGTTATTTTATGACAGCACTAAATATGTCACAACTACAACCAACTACAACTGTCAACAATTTTACATTTATTTGCCAACAATTCAAAACAAACAAAGATTGAGATGATGATGGTGACGGTGACGATGTTGATGATACACATTGGCAACATTATTTATAGAAGTTATGGAAGGCGTTGAAAATGATAGTGAGCTGTGCTTAATGATGGTTGGCAATTTTGTTTTGGTTCGAATAGTAGCAGTTTGTTTAGTTGGCTCTTCTTTCTTCCTTGGTGGCATTAAGTGGCAAGTGTGAAATTAAAGGTTGTATAAATAGTAGGAATAAAATAAACTTAAAGCAAACTTGTTTTTATTTAAAAAGTTTCTTTTTGTAAATATTTAAAGGAGAAAAGGTAAACAAAATTATAAAACTTAAGATTAAAATACAAGTTTTATGAAACATTAATTTATTTCAAACTTAATTTTAAATAAGAATAAAATGCCTAAATTTCAAACAAAAGCATTTTGAATTCATTCCTGTAAATAACCACAATAAACCTAAGTTCATTAGTTATAAATTGCCGCAAAATATTCATTTAATTTTATATATTGTATACCCCAAAAGTCTAGCTACAATGTTGCCGGCTTTCTCAGTAGAAAAAAAGAAATAGCCCAAGCCCCAAAAATCTGGAAAAAATAACACATTACTATCAATGGGTTGTAGTAGTTGTTAACACTATAATATTTTTGTCATTTGACATTGTTGGCTACACACGCAGCAGCAATGTTATTGTCACATTGAAATGTATACAAACACAAATGTCTAGGCACATGTTTACAGCAAAGATGCAACAAGAGATACAGCATGGCACGAGTGCATGTTTTTGACATCTAGCAGCTACAAAGTGTCATACTGGTTTTAATGTGTTAAAAATGTGAAACTATTTTTAGTTGGGGTAAAAACTTCCTTTGTTGGAACATCTGATTTCTTTCAAATCTACAAAACAAACAATTTATTTAAAATTGTAATAAAACCTTAAATGTTTTAAAAATAAACAAGAAGTAGGAGGTGGAAAGTTATAGGTGGCCTCGACATTTAGTGTCAAAAGATCCCACCAATTTTTTTTTCAATTTATCACATAACATAAGAAATTGTATGGTTAATTAGAGAACAAATGTTTTTCAAATTACAAAACTTAATTAGATAATCTTCAGCAACATAATTTATTATGGTTGAAATTTTCGTATTGTATTCAAAATGTTGAGCAACATTGATTATTTGACAATTTGTCATATGTAGGTAAATTGTATCATTTTAAGTATATTTTTAGTAAAGTTGAATATTTGATATATAAACAAATTTCACAACGACATTTAATATAAGTAATGGCGTAAATAACCTTTTGTTTTACTGAGTGTGGTAAGTTTGGCTTAAATGTTGCTGATACATTTCAAATCTTGATTTTTTTTATTTTAGACCAGCTTGCAACACATCCCTTACGGTATTGAAAACTAATCACTTGAAAATTTTTACTCAGTCTATTAATGTTTATTTGATGCATTTCATATTCTAAATGATTTTTGTTTAAATTTATAAAATTTTTAAATTTATAACCTTCGCAACATTACTTAAATTATAAGCAACATTTTTCGTTGCCAAAAATTGGCATGATCTTATGATAATAAACTTATTTCGATTTGAAAACTTGAAACAAAAGAAGTGATATCTCTCTAATTATACAGCCATGTCACAGAACTATTTTCAAAGTGAAATTGAATTTGCATGTTTTTCTTTGTTAATTCAATATTTTTCATTTCAATCAGTTTTTTTAATTAATAAGTGATATTTTATAGCAAAGATTCAGTATCAAAAAATAACAAAATTGTCGGGATGTAAATATTATTCAAAAAGAAAAATTATTCGCACTTGATCCCAGGCTATTAAATTAAGTTATTAATGTTATATACAATTTTTTGATAAAAGCTAATAATTGTTTGTGGGGACAACCAATTCCTCGACGCGTTTCGGTAGGTAGTTAGACCATTATCTTCAGGAGGAGTATCCCTATTTTAGAATTTTTGGAATCTATAAAACCTAAAACCAAATCAATCGTAATTTAACTACGAAATGGTATCAATTCCACGCGGAATTTGTAACATGCCTGTAATTACACATGTTTTGTTACATTTTTAACTGGATATTTTTCATGCAACATGACCTAATGATTAACATCATTTATTCGTTTGAAAATTTTCAAACAACGACTATTTAAAGTGTATATTAAAATGTAGCATTTCACTTTTTACATATTTCTAACTGGGTATTACTCACGCAACATCAATTTATGTTTAGCAACATTTAATCTTTTTAAGAATTAACAGACCTCTCGCGATTTAAATGTTAGACACATTCTATTAATTGTTTTTCTTTTGTTTAAATGCCTTAAAAACATTTCTGTGGAAACATGTCTTGATGATAATTGCTAGACACATTTCACAATTTGTGGCCATATATTTTGATGAGAAGCTGTCTTCTTAATAAGTCACTGCTGACATCAAACTAATTTAAGCTTATTTTTGCATTAATCAGCTATAAATATATTGAAGAAAAAAACACAACCAGCTCACTTTTAGCCAAAGGTCGTTTAAACAATTATCTTTAACAATTCTCCATTCTGTTTCCCCCAACATGTTTTCATCATTCAGCAACACGCTCTACTTATTGTGTACAGTAGCACGTGGATTTATTATTTAATCCACAGAGCAAACACAGCACTTTTTTTATACAAGCAAATAAAATACAAAAACTAACTAAAGAATGTTAAATACAAACGAATCACTGAACCATCCAATCAACCACCTACAACCAGAGTGTGCAAACAAACGAAACCCTTTGCAAACATTCGTAGAATGTAAAGACAGATTCAGCTTTACTTCAATCGTTTTGTTTCATGAACTAAACAAAACAAATTCATTTGAAAATCAAAGAGCAAAAAAACAAACAATATTCTTTGTGCTCATCTTCTCTGCTTCAGTTTACCATACCAATCGTACATTTAAGTACAAAACATCCTCAGAAATGTTTGCGAATGATTCGTTTTATATTATCCTAAGGTAAATATCACGATTATTAAAGAAACTCGTGAAAATGAGTATCAAAAACATTCAGTTGGACGTTAACGAAGTTTGCTTTGTTTAAGAAAAGACAATAAGAAAAATACAAGAAACAAAATCAAAACCCAATTTATAGCAACAAAATTTACAGTTTACCTCATTTCAATATGTAAATTTTTCTAGAAACAAAAATTTGTTTCTCTTTCTGATTTCTACTGCTATACGCTATTAAATAAAAAATGATCAAATCACTCAGCAAATGTTTGCGAAACGGTTTTGTTCTGAGTTTTTCGGTTTTGCTCTCTTTGTTTTTCTTTCTAGCAGAGTAAGTTTAAATAGCATTCGTGTTTTGTTCGTGTACAAATAAAAAAACAAATCATTTTGTCAACTTTATTATCATTACTTGTATTTTGTTTCTGTTTTATACTCTGCAAAGACAGAAATAAAACAAATTCAAATGTTTGGTTTCGTTTGTTTGCACACTCTGCCTACAACCTCTTTAGAAAACTTTGCAAACAACAACAGCAGCAGAAGCAATAGCAACAACCAACAACAACTGTAACAGACACAACGGCCTACTGATGACAAGTGATAACTCTCTATGACTTATCGCCAGACAAGTGAGTGTCATTTTGTTGATAGTGTCTGTCTGTCCGTCTGATTTTATGCACTTTTATATCTCTTCCTCATGGATGTCAAGTTTTGTCTTTTGAAGAAAATAAAATGAAAACTAAACTGTAAATAAGGTCTATGGTTAATTTTTCTCTGTTACTTTTCCTCGGTTGGGGTTTGAAAAAGAAATGTCATATGTAAATGTGACTTCGAACCAGGGAAGGTCTGTCAAGAGGAAAGCATTGAAAATCGGGAAAAATTTTGTTAATTATGTTATTCTATTTTTGTATACCTACTCTGGAGATATATTGGACTCATTGTTCTGTCTAATATTTGCTTTAAGAAATATTCCGGTATGTGACTGAAATCGTTTCATTTCAAATCAATCGATTTCTGATATATTTTTGAGATAGTTTTCGGCTATTTCCCCCAAAAAATGAAAATTTTGGTTATCTTTTAAATGATATCTTATCTTTCAGTTGGTTTGAATTTTTCGTGGAAATAGTGAAAATTATCTCAAAAATATGTAAATCTGAAATCGATCGATTTGAAAACGATGGGCATCCATCACATACCGGATTACATCCCATGATCTTAATTGATCGATTATGATCTTTACAAAGTTTTCCTAAAGCAAATAGTATTTAAAACTTGAGAATCTACTACGATTTTAACTTATAATCAAATCAACCATTTTGTTATAATTTTACTTTTTAATCATAATTTGATTGTGCGTAATTTTAGCATTACATTTTAAGCATTAATTTGATCAATCATTGAAAGGGACCTACGTTTTAACTCCGGCTCCGAACGGCAAATGCATTAGTTGAGAAGTTTTACATAGCCTAATACTCAATAACCAGTGGCTAGCTGAGTTATGAGGTGAGCCTCCGTTTCTTTTTTTGAAAATGTATTTTTTTCAAGTGGGTCTGGCCGGGGATCGAACTTGGGGCCTCTAAATAGCGCTACGTAATATGTGAACAGCCCCTAATCTTTTTTATTTGTTATGATCACACCAAGGCCGAAATCGCAGTATTCGATATTATCGAAATGTATGATATTTCAGAAACATTTGTGTAGCATACTTTTAGGATAATCCAAATAATATATAACATATAAGGTTCTCTACATTGTAACTTATTTGTCATGGCCAAATAACCTTGTATGCTATATATTTTTTAGATTTAGCTAAAAGTATGCTATACAAATGTTTCTTAAGTATCTTACATTTCGATAGATATTGAATATGATGATTTGGCTCTAAAATTTTGATAACTCGACCACTCATGATTTTGTATTTAATAATTATTTGATCGAACCTTTATTTCCATAAAATACATGATCGTATTTAGATTTTTCTCATCAAAACTGTAATAGAAGTCCCAATAGTTGATCATGATCAAGCTCAGAAGTAATATCAATTTATAAGATCTCAATTTTGTTCATCATTATATTACGTCCGAAAGTTTATTATAATAACAAAATGAGTTGATACATCATTCAAAGTATTGTCCGTCATTAGCCACTACTTTTTGTTAGCATATGGATTCCGAGACGTAATAATTGCTCCGGGTTTGATGCAAAGAATGAATAAGGTTAATTTCTGATACCCCGTTCTGAAGTGTAGCGTATTCCGATCGAAACAAATAGTAGTCAGAAGGGACAAGGTCTTAATCATAAGGATGGTTAATTAAAACTTTCCATCGACTGCTTTTCAAATAGTGGAGATTAGACATAGCAAAAATAATTTACTTAATTGCATGCTCTCAATTAGTGATCATTCCCCTGAAATCTATTGCTTTCAGACTTGGACATTAAAAAGCTTAACACACAGCAATTAATTTCAAAATTCTTAGCAATAAATTAAGACGTCGTCTGTCTGTCTATTTGAAAGTGTTTAGAAACATTGTCATTATCATATTAACAAAAATAAAACATAGAAAAAGCTAATAAAAACTAGAGTTTTCTATTTACTTCTAATTTTTGTCGAGGAAGCAAAAAATTACAAGATATTAAAACAAATTCATGTTAGCACAAGCGAGAAAATAAAATTAATATTATTTCAACTGGAAACAAAAAGTACTTAAAAAAGGGGAAAAAATAAAGTACTTAAAATTGACTATTCAACAAACCGGCAACAATTTGTAATACACGCGCTACAGCAAAAAGAGCAATCAGCAAAAATTAGCAAGAGCAAAAAATATCAGCAGAAATTTATATGTTTATCTGTATCATATTATAGTATAGGGCATTTAATTATTTTTTTGTTCTTGTTGTAAATAACAATTGTATGTTTTAAATTTTCAACGTAATCGCAGCGTTAATCGCAATGCAAATCATGTTGTCTTAGGTCAGTGGCTCATTGATCGCACATGCAAAATTTTTATACAAAAAACAAAAACAAAAAAAAAACTCAGCAACAGCAATAAAAATACAAAATTGTATATTTATAAATAAATATAAATAAAAACTCATACACAATTTTAAAATGTTGTTGAAAATTTTGTATATTGTTTCTATATGGCTATTAAACAAAAATTTCGCGCTTCATATATCATTATGATGATAATGATGATGACGACGACGATGGCGATGATGATGTTGGGAATTTGAACTTGTTTGTTTTTATATTTAAATTACGTTTTGAAACGTTTTGATAAGTTCCATAGTTCAGAACTTAAATTATTCAATTTTATATAAACATATATATATTTTATGGAAAATAGAGTTTTCCTTAAGTATTGGCTTTAGATAATTTATTGAAAACTTCAAATTAGTTTTAGTCGTCAGCAAATGTTAGTTAATGCATGCAATTGGAACGAGCTATAAATTTTAATGAAAAAGCCATAAATTTAATTGAGTTTTTTGTTAAAACAAACTTAGTAAGAGTGTGAAAATAATAGAAAGTTTAATTTAGTAATTTAAGTTTGAAAAACTGAACATTTATTTTGAAACTAAAAACTAGGTAATAGTTCTATTACCTAGTTTTTAGTTTCAAAATAAATGACTTGACATTATTTTGAAATTGGTTTTGAATAAAAGAAAATATAATCATTTTTATGTCAAAACAAAAATTCGACTGATTACATTTCACACCCTTGGTGGTCTTCTTCTTCTTCTTCTGTTATCCTTGACTCCCAGTGGAGCATAGGTCCTCAACCATCCTTTTATATCGGAGTCTGTTGCGAGATGTTAGGCATACATCATTCCCTGAATAGTTTGCTGCTTGTAACTCCGCATCAATTGATCTTCTCCACGTTCTAGCAGGTGCACCAACACGACGGCCGCTTCCTTGTGGATTCCAACGAAGCGCTTGTCGAGCAATGTTTGTATTTGGCCTTCGAAGTGTGTGGCCTATCCATGGTGGTCTTGCTAAGAGACAATTGTCAATTAACTGTCTTTTAGTGATGAAAATTATAGACAATTTGAACAAGGTAATCTTGCTAGGAGTCAATTCCGACTTTACTCCCTTTGGAATCAACATTGAAATTGAAAGCATTTTAAAGAATTTGTTTCTACTTGATGACACGATCGATGTCAAAAATAAAATTTGTTCCATCAAAACAAAATTGTCGGTACGTAAATATTATTTATTATTTAAGAAGAAAAATTATTTGCACCTTATCCCAATCGGTTTCATTTATTTATTAATGTAATAGACAATTTATTGATAAAAGCCAAAAAATGGTTGATGGTTGGTTAGGCCATCATCTTCAGGAGGAGTTCCCCTACTTTAAGACAGATCGAAATTTCTACAGTTTTCAAGCATAAATTAGCCGATACAGCAATTTCACGTTCGATATTCGTACAAAGTTCATCAATCGTTGCTGGCTTGTTGGAATATAATTACCATAAACTTGACGTAGCCCATCAGAAAATAGTCTAACGGTGTCAAATCTCACGAACGACGAGGCCAGTCGGCTGAACCATTTCGTGAGATAACACGTACTTCAAACTTGGTTGTCAATAAATTGATTTGAGGAGGCCAATCGACTGGACCATTTCGTGAGATAACACGTTCTCCAAACTTGGTTGTCAATAAATTGATTTTGACATTTACTCGCTTGTGGCGCCGTCCTGTTGGAACCACATGTCCTCCAAGTCCATATAAAAAATATTCGGTTATCATTAAATGGCACGGGCCCATATTTTGGTCCAAGGACGATGCCTATACTTTTTGAGCAAAATCGGGTTACTATTTCGGGTACCTCCCATAGGGATACCTTCCCGGAATAGAGTTTTTGGTCCTTTACAGCCACAAATTTACTTTTATTTTAATAATATTCAGTACAAATATTGCCTTTGATTACCTTAATCAGTGTACCTAATTTTGTAGGAATCGGCCCATATTTGACTATACCTCCCATAAAACGCATTCTCAAAAGACGTTCATGTACACATACAAGCACAAAAACGTTTATAACTCTAAAGATAAATGCATTTGATTACTGCACAGATAAATATTTTGTATTTGGTAACAATCGGTCCACAATTGACCCTAGCTCCCATATCAGGCCCTTAGCCGGAAATGACATAAATCTCGAAATTTTGAAAAATAACTCATAGTATATGTTTGTATGTCTCTAAGACACAAGAAAAACTTGTTAAATTGTTGGTCCACATTTGACCTAGTAGTGAAGGGTATCATATAGTCGGGCTTGACCGACTATAGCTTTTCTTACTTGTTGACAAAGCCATTCAGCCAAAATTGAGACTCATCATAAATTGGACTTAGCGCTCTTAATGTTGAGGCCACTGACTTCGAATTTCGGTAGAAAATTTTAATAATTTCGACTCGTTGTTGGCTCGTATATCTTTCCATTACGAAATGGCAAGCCTTACGGAAGAGAAATGTCAAATGATCGCTGTACTTTTATAGCACCTCTGTTAAAAAACCCGATATTTTTTAGGTTTCTGCATCATAAATGTTTATAGCCGAATTTTACTAAGATTTTCATGAAGATGAAACATCAAAGTTTCATCTCCAACAATGTTGTTCCCTTAACAAGCAACAATGTTGCTCAACATTTTTAAATGAAGTATAAACTTGAAATTTACTTTAAAATTGAATTAGTTTTTTACTAAAATATGTTTGATATAATTTAATATTCATTAACTCGTTGATTTTATATTTTGATGAAATTTGGCACAGATCATTTTTTTGATAGTGGGCTATTGAAATTCGTCAAAATCGGTAAATCTAAATATAAATATTTTTTCATGAAATTTAAATTTAATACTGCCTATGTAAACTTAAATCACTATACCAAATTTCGTTGAAATCGGTCGACATTTGACCATAGCTCCCATACGAACTCTTCTTTAAAAACGCACTAAATGAGACAAAAATCACTAAAACGCTCGTATGTAAATCTAAAGATGATGAGAATTTCAAGTTTATAATCGGTCCACATTTGACCCTAGCTATAATATAAGTTCAAATGACGGAAACAGCTTAAATATATAAGTTTTGTGAAAATGTTTATATGATGGCAAAATTTGGCAAATATTTGTCTTTATACAGGAAAAAGAACACCTATGACCTTAGTGGTGAAGGGTATCGTATGGTCGGGCTTGACCGACTAAAGCACTTTCTTACTTGTTTTTTGATAATCTTGAATTAAGTCGAAATTTGAATATAAAATTAAATTTGAATATGGTCTTAAAATATTATGATGCTAAACATGCTTTATTCATGTAGTGATGTATTCATGTTTCAGCAACATTAAATATAGGGTGTCCCAACTAGAACGCAATTTTTCAATTTTAAATAAAACACAGATATTTAAAAAAAATCGTGAAACTTTATTATATCGTAAAGTAGACAGAATGAGGTTATGTATGGAACAAAATATCGTGCAGATGGCCACCGCGGCCATTACTTTCTAGTTGGGACACCCTTTACTTAATAACGTTCCCACGGTATTCGTTCGGTTCTTTGTACCGGAACGACTCGGAAATCTTAGGATTCCGACCAAGGACTGCCACTTCTGTGATATTAACAATAATACCGCAGTTACAACAACAACTTAATAATAATGTTAAATGTTGCTAAACATTCTTCACTCGATTATTGCAATGAAATAGTGTTGCTGAACACTGAAGTCAATAGAAGAAATAATCACATATTTTGTTTGAATGTTGCAAAGACTTTAAAACTACCCACTTTTACTAACAAACTTTTTGACAATGAAATTTCTTTCACTTTAAAAATACAATTATTTTTATAAAATTTTTACAACTTTATAATTTATAACTTTTTCAAATATGACATTAATTAATATTTAGATGATTTTTTCTAAAAAAAAAATCAATTATAAAAAATTACCATAAAACCTATAGAAAAAAAAAATCGAAGATAAACCAAACAAATCAAACATCTTAAGTAATTAATAATGGTCTGGCAAAGTTGCTTTAAACCAAAAAAGTGGAAAATCGACCAGTTAAACTAGACTGGAGAAGGCCAATATGATGAAGTAGATGAAGAAGCTTCAAAAGCAGCAACGAAATCTGAAGAAAAAAATATTGTAAACATTAAAATTTTCAATTTGTTACGCATTTGCTGACAACATTTTCTATACATTATTCATTTTTTTTTTTTTTGCATTAATAACAAATAGGATAAAAAGTTATAAATAAGTTAAAAAAAAATATGAAATAAATACATGAATTTGCAATTTGTTTACAGTTTTGTGTTAAAATGTTGCTGCGTCTTTTTTTTTTTGTTCCTCTGCTACTTTCTCATGCTCAAATGAACGCATAACTCTATTGACAGTTTTGACAAACTAAGGCCGGAATTACCCGTGGCTCTCGGTTATAATACTAAGAAGAAGAAGAATAACATCAGAAACCAAAGCAAAATCTGGATACTTTAACCGTTATCCTGTTAACATTTTAATGTATGGATGCATGTATTTTACTTAGTTACAGAAGTATTTACATACATACTAACATAATGTATGCAAACTAATTAAAAAAAGTATGCTACCTTTTTTTACAACTCTGTTTACAAACATACACATACGTTGATTTGATTTGTAACATACAAGTGGTGTGAAAATTGTTGTATTTAAGTATTTCTTCTTTTTGGCTTATAAAGATTATTTTAAGCTTGTTTTCGGACATTAAATCATTTCCAAGATATTGATGTTTGATTTCTTTTTTCATATAAATCATAGAAAAATTAATTATTTACATATATTTTCATGTTTATGCGATAGTTAGTCGCTAAGAAAAAAAAAGAAATGTTGACAACATTTTTGTTTACAAACATTTGTTGAGGCGCGTGTGTTGCTTTAATGTTCAGGCCGTCAGTGTGTTTCTTTTTTCTCTTTTTCCTTCTTTTGCCTTCATATCACTCTTTATGTTTTAATTGAAATTTTGTGGCAGACGTTAATAAATATGATAAAAACTATTAATAATATTTTCCGCAAATAAATTGTTTTTTTTCTTTCTTTTTTCTTAAGTCGTTTGTTTATTATAGTCTATTTTATTTTCAATTTTTCTTCTATGTTTAAAAGCCAGTTTTTTCTTAGAGATTTTTAAGTTTTAAGTAAAATTTATTATTAAATAAATTCAGTATTTTAGCAATTGGTTATGTCAAATAAAGCCGGTATTGTCTATTTTCCTGTGTCACTTTTGGAATTAAATTGTTATTTATGATTTGCCTGGAAATTTATAACAATGAACTGTCAATTAAATTTAGTTAAAAAAAATTTAAGTCTTAATTTGAGTCAATTTCCTTGATTTAATAATGTATTGACTTAAAAATATACGAAAATAAATCAAACTCAAAAAAATATATAAGTTTAGATATGTGTTATCTATATTTGTGGTGAACATATATAAGTAAAATTTATCTTAAATAAAAGGCCAAAGCCTCCGTTTTTAGGAGTCATCGAATCATCTGCTTATATTTGCAAATTTTGATAAAAATCTGTAATTTGGGACATGATCTAAAACAAGTACTTTTTTAAATATAACTAAATCGTCAAAAAAAATAACAAAATTGTCGAGATGTAAATATTGTTCAAAAAGAAAAATTATTCGCACTTTATCCCAGTCTATTATATTTATTTATTAATGTAATAGACAATTTATAAATAAATAAATTTAATAGACTGGGATCAAGTGGGAATAATTTTTCTTTTTGAATAATAAGGAGGAAATATTTATTCATTTTTAAGTATTTTAGGGCTTAATATAGTTTTTTAGTTAATAGAATTGTGAAAGATTGATGGATTTGCTCCAAGATTTTCGTAAAAACTCATATATGTATAGTTCAAAATTTAACTGTACGTAGATCAAAATTAAGTTCTTAATTATTTTTATTTCAGAAAAACTCTAGAAATGAATTCGACAATTACAATCTTATTAAAAAGATTTAACTCCAAAGTTTTTTTTACAGATTTCAAAACTCGAATACTATCTCAGAAAACGATTTGGATGGAGGGATTTTCTGAAATATTCAAGTTTGGTTATTTAGTGCATAACTACGGATCCATAGTTAACATTTTTTTTTCGAGAGATTACGTTTTTCATATTTAATATACATTTGGAATTTCGGCCTGATTTCTAGATAATTTAGAATTTGTAAAATCTTAACTTAGATAAGATTAAAGTGGCAGTCTGAAAAAAAAAACACAGACTTACTTAGACTGCGAAGTCCATTGTGATACAGCGGACTTCGTATATATGTTTATTACATATAACAACCGGCATCGTCTTTTGAACCATACCGAACGCTTTAAAAAGCCCTTTGGTCGGCAGATATCCATAGGAGCCAGATCGTCTAGGTCGCTTAAAAAAGTGATCCTAAAATAAGTCCCCTACTGTTTGCTAGGGCAGGGCAAGTGCATAGAAGATATTTTATCAATTTAGTCTCCTCCTCGTCTCCACACCTTCAGCCTAATTGCATGTTTACCAGTCAAACAGTAGTCTTCGTGATATATTTAGGCCTAAAGCTTTGGAGTAGATCCCGAAACCCACATAATTGTCAAGTTTAGAGCCGTCAGTATAGAAATCTATATACTGCCTTTTACCAGGAGTGCTGCCGTTCCATGCATCTCTATCTGGTATGACGGTATAGTACTTGTTATCGAACAATGGTTCGACCAAGTCTAATCTGTGATCCCCGGTATGCCAGGAATTGTATTAAGAATTACACTATGACCACAGCTATTGTTCGACCACTGTGACAGCTCCCTTAGTCTCACTTCTGCAATTAAAGTCTGTCTATCTAGAGGCAGGAAATGCAGAATAACATTTAGTGCTTCAGATGGGGTGGTACGGAGCGTACCCGTAATACACAGGCTTGCCATTCGTTGAACCCTCTGTAGTACTTCACAGTTCTTGGCATTTTGAAGAGCTTTCCACCAGACGATAACGCCATATAGCGTCATCAGTCTTACTACTGCTTTATACAACCAATGAACAATTCGAGGCTTTAGGCCCCATTGTTTTCCCATTGCCCCTTTACAAGAGTACAATGTAGCTTTTTTCGCCCGATCTTGGATATTGAGCGGACTGTGTAGAGTACGTGAACCGCCGTGGTATAGCAGGTAAGACATCCGCCTAGCATACCAGAGGCCCAAGTTCAATCCCCGGCCAAATTCACTTGAAAAAAATAAATTTTCAAAAAAGCGGCGGTTCACCTCATAACTCAGCTAGCCACTGGTTATTGAGTATTAGGCTATGAAAAACTTCTCTAACTAATGCATTCGCCGTTCGGAGCCGGCGTTAAAACGTAGGTCCCTTTCAATGAGTTTAAAAATAGAATCGGATGCAGCTCATTGTCTGAGAGAAATACCCCTTGTTCCAATTGGAATGTTGTCGGGGAATTATATATATGTGTAGAGTACGTGGGCTTAATATTGGACAAGAAGCTGGATTTCAAGCTCAATTCCAAGTCCAATCTAAAATGAGTCTAATGAGGTTAGCTACTTAACCTTTACAACTTTAGAGCTATTTTTTATCTAGACTAATTTCCTAAGATTGTTATAAGAAATCTTAGCGATTTCTGTCAGATTTCCATCAAACTTTCGCATTTATCTCCCCTATTTCCATCAAACTTTCGCATTTAACTCTTCTAATATTGCCCCAATAATCCACTAGATGGCGCTATACCTTCGATATTCAAAGTAAAGAGTACTCTTTTAATTTATTCCAAATACATATTAAACTAACCTCGTATATAACTTTTAAACAAAATAATTTACATTTTTTTTCTTCTAAAACCCAATAATTTTCACTTAGTCTTTATTATATTTTAAAAATTAAGCCATAAATTATTTTAAAATAACACATTTCCTTCCTCTCACCAACGGCACAACATCATCATCATCAGAAATGATTTCCAAACTCATAATTCAATGATGCACCACAAAAGAAAAAAAAAGAAGCAGAAAAAACGCTTAAAAATTACATTTTAAGTGAATCAACGCCTCTTTGTAAATAGTCAAAGTCTATGAATTACAAGCTCAAACATTAAGTGTGGAAAGACTACGCGGAATAACGAACAGAAAAGAAACTTGTATCTGAACATTTCATTGATATGTTTGAAAATTAATTGAATATTCATTTGCATATCATGAAAATGCTAAAGACAAAAAAAACATATAAGCAAAAGAAAATATTCATAAACTTAAACAAGTTTCGAAAAAGAAGTAGAAGTTTTATAAAAGACAAGAAATTTTAAAATTCATCACAAATTTAAAATTTCAAATTAACATGAAACGCCTGTTAAATAAAAATCAAAAAGAAAAAAAACTTCACGGTTATTTTTTTACTACAGAATAGACTTTGCTTTTTTTAGGTTAAGAAACACGCGACCAATTTCCTCTGGCTCTAAATTTAGAAGTTGTTGACTCAGATTTTTTTTTTGTCTATATTGGGAGGGTGTTACTTTTTGTTAAAAGGCGCTTAAATAATTTAAACATTTTTATTTTATATTTAAACATCTGTTGGCGTGTTAGAAAATTACTAGAAAATCATCATTAAATCTTATGGACTTTAAAGATTTCTTAATGCCTCAACGAATTTTCATACGAGAAACATAAAATTTTCATTAGAAATCCATTTATTTTTTTGGGAATTTCATTATCGTGTAACATTGATGATGATTTGGTATAACAATGTGTTTATGGCCATATATTAATTTGTTAATAACTATTACAAGAATTATTTAAATTAATTACATCATTAGTGTTGTAGCTTTTCTAGTTTATGAACTTTCACTTATTTTTTAAGAGCGTTTCTAATGAGCTTATTTTTATTGTATTTTATGGCTTTTTTTTGAAATTTTTAAAAATACATTTTTTCTATTAAGAATTTATAAGAAAATTTTTGTATGATTATTAAAACTTGTATTAAACTAAATGTTTTCTTCTTTCTCTTTTTCTTTTTAGGTAAGTAATTTTGAATACCAGCAGCTTATCTTAAAAATATTTTAAATTTTGTAAGTAAATAATATTCAAAAAGAGATATGAAGGTCGAAAAACTGAAAACTACTGGAAATTGAAGCAAAATCACAGAATACCTTTTAACTATGATATGGCATCTGTTTCTCTACTACTAGCAACAATGTTGCCGCAAAATTCATTTCACCTTTTTCATGAGTACCAGATACTTCTTGGTCGTTTTCTCTAAATAACAATAAACAACACTTGCAGAAATTATTATACTACATGATCCGTTTAACGTAAAAGGAGTAGTTTTAAAATAGTCCTACGTAATACAAGCATGGACCGTGAAGATTTCAAAAAATACTTGCTACGCATGATTAAAAGCAAAACTATGACAACACTGTCATTCATGTTTTTTTCTCAAAGTGATTTTGTAGGGTTTTGATAAAAGTAGTTTCGATACTAAACCTTTGTAGATAATGCACGGAGCAATGGAAATTTTTCAAAAATTTCTTGTTCTTAAAGGAAATTTTTCGAAAATTTCATATTTTTAAAGGAACTTTTTCAAAAATTTCTTATTTTTAAAGGAAATTTCTCAAAAATGTATTTTTTTTATAGGAATTTTTTCAAAAATTTCTTATTTTTATAGGAAATTTTTCAAAAATTTATTATTTTTATAGGAAATTTTTCAAAAATTTATTATTTTTATAGGAAATTTTTCAAAATTTTCTTATTTTTATAGTAAATTTTTCAAAAATTTATAATTTTTATAAAAAATTTTTCAAAAATTTCTTATTTTTATAGGAAATTTAAAAAAAATCTTATTTTTATAGGAAATTTAAAAAAAATAATTTTCTATTTTTTTTTTTAAATTTCTTATTTTTATAGGAAATTTTTCAAAAATTTCTTATTTTTATAGGAAATTTTTCAAAAATTTCTTATTTTTATAGGAAATTTTTCAAAAATTTCTTATTTTTATAGAAAATTTTTCGAAAATTTCTTATTTTTATAGGAAATTTTTCAAAAATTTCTTATTTTTATAGGAAATTTTTCAAAAATTTCTTATTTTTATAGGAAATTTTTTAAAAATTTCTTATTTTTATAGGAAATTTTTAAAAAATTTCTTATTTTTAAAGGAAATTTTTAAAAAATTTCTTATTTTTAAAGGAAATTTCTCAAAAATTTCTTATTTTTAAAGGAATTTTTTCAAAAATTTCTTATTTTTATAGAAAACTTTTCAAAAATTTGTTATTTTTAAAGAAAAATTTTCAAAAATTTCTTATTTTTAAAGGAAATTTTTCAAAATTTTCTAATTTTTAAAGGAAATTTTTCAAAAATTTTAAAGAAAATTTTTCAAAAATTTCTTATTTTTAAAGAAAATTTTTCAAAAATTTCTTATTTTTATAGGAAATTTTTCAAAAATTTCTTATTTTTAAAAGAAATTTTTCAAAAATTTCTAATTTTTAAAGGAAGTTTTTCAATAAATTTCAGCTAAATCTGAACCCGAAATAGAGATTTTAGTTAAAAATCTGACTAAAGAAATCGAAAGACTTATTGTATTTATTCTGCTAAAACTTTGCTCAGATAATTCTTTTGTAAAATTAGCCCCAATTCGCCTCATCATCTCCAAAAATGAGGTTAAATACCCCTAAGTTAGCATCTTCTGTACTTCAATAACACAGTAAGAACATCAAAATGACACAAAAAAAATTTGTATTATCTCACAAGCTATCGATAAAATTGTATGAACTGGATATGAATGTATATATAATTTATATCCAAATTTATACAATTTTTAAAGTTCTTCAAAATTTTAAATTTCGCTTTGGTAGTAGTATTTTTCAACATTTTTTTGAAAACATAATCATTTAATATTTTTATAACTTTTGATACGGATATCTGATTTTTATTAAACTATGCTCATATTTCAGCGTATATCTTGTAGTTTCAAAGTCATAGGCATATAAAATGGGTCTGTTTTGAAAAAATCTGAAAAAAACTAAATTTGGACAGCTAAAAAAATCCGAAGCAAAGCGAAATTCAAAATTTTGAAGAACATAAAAAATTGTATTGACTCGGAGAATGTATGTACAAAATTTCATCGAAATCGGAGATCTAAAAATGGAATAGAATCAAAATATCTTGCGAGACAATACAAATTTAAAAACGCCATATCTCCTGAATATTACATAATATTTGAAAATTAAAATCAGTTTTAAATTTTTTATATGGAGAGATAGAGACGTTTTTATGCACTCTCTCGCTCTAATATAAAATAACCGAATTTCAACGCCATAAATTGACTTTTCTAGTGTAGACAGGGTCTTAGAAAGCTGCCATACTTTTGTACCCAGTTTAATAACCGGTTTATTGCATATATAAAATTTGCAAAATTCTGACATGTCCCTTTCCCATAAAGACCCCTAAGTCGTGCTTTAAATATAAATTTCTCAAAAAAAGTGTCCAATATTTTTTACGATTATAATTTACAATTTTTTCTTTTTTGCCAAAAAAAAAAGAAAATATTTGACATTTATGATATTGGCATGAAATAATTATAATTAAAATGTCACTGTTTTTATAAACAAATCAATCAATTGACTAATGAAATCAAAAAATATTGAAATTCCTGAAAACAAACTGAGTGATTTACTTCGAAAGCTGACGAGAATTTTGTTTCAGATAATTTATGAATAAAATATATGACATGAATTGATAACAAAGCAAAAAATATCAAAAACGAGAGGCGTCTGTTGGTCAGTTCGTTTGGTTAGTTAAACTAATAAATCTTTATAAATATATAATACAGTAGAGCCTCGATAGCAGGTAAAATGTTTAAATCAAAAGAAGAATAGAAAATAAACTCAGGCCTAAATTAACCTAATTTTTCAATTAATTCTAAAGTTCGAATAATTAATTCCCAAAAATTATCAATAGAAGATCTTTCCAGAAGATTTTACCTTTAGTTCTTATAACCGGGTTTCCGTAAATGTACAGCTAAAATGAAACTCAATATATTTTTGAGACGGAGAGGTATTTTCCAAGGCCAATTTATGGCATTTAATATTCGTCATCGATTTCAATGTTTATGGTACTTGTCTATAGCAATGATCGCTATATATTCATTGCTTAATGAACGCAGTAATGAATACGGCTGCGGCCTCTAATGATGCTCTAAAAGTTTTTAATACCCAACATTAAATAATACTTATTACAAAATATTTAATATATGGGAGCAAATCCTTTAATATATATAGCCCCGTAAAATTGAAACTTTTACTTCCGTAGACGAGTTATCGTGACTGCACTGTATAATAATTGGCTTCTGTTTAAGTATTGAATTTTTTATGATTTCATAAAATATTCACGTCATGATTTGATTATTAAAAGCAATTAGTTAATATTACACCTTAAATTGGTGACATAAATCTGAAATTCTTAAAAAAGCATGGGAATTGAATTCAAAGCAAAATAACGGTTACGAATTTTGAAATTTGCTTAAAATATTTGCCAACTATTAAGAAAATATAAAATTTAACAAAGGTTTTGAAAACGTTTTAGGAATGAATATAATACATGAAACATCGTCACAGAAAAGTAAGAAATCATCGTTTGAAATCAATTCATATTTAAAAAAAAAAATCGTAACAATTCCAAGTTTGAACTTAGCAGCCATATCAAATTTATTGCCAGAAATGACTGAAATAAATTTAAATCTCAAGATAATGTTAGAGATTTTAGAGGATCAAAAATTTATAATATCTTTCCGATATTATTAACAAAATTTGCAACATTTTGATTTAAGATTGTTAAATATTTGTATTTACTTTTGTTCAGTCGATAATCAGAACTTCTACCTTTGATTTACAAATATAATTCGTAATGATTGTGTTTGTAAAATAATGCGAGGTTTTCGATCCGTCTAAAAGTTGGGATACTACTCCTGAACATGATGGTTTAACCAACTATTGAAACCATCAAAACGTCGAGTAATTGGTTATTCCCACAAACATTCTTTTACTTTTATCAATAAATTGTCTATTAATGTAACAGTCTGGGATCAAATGCTAATAATTCTTCTTTTTGAATAATATTTACATCCCGACAATTTTGTTATTTTTTGATTAAACATATTCGCGTTCACAATTTCATTGTATTTCAAAAAATAAAATTTCTATGTAAATTTTCAAATTTCTTTTTAAATTTTTATCAAACTCAAGCGCATTCGAAATAAAAGGAACTGTTCACGAAAAGGTGGCGCCTTTTACAAAAGAAATTTGACGTAAATCAGCCAAAGAATTTTAACAGTCACAAGAAATTTTCGCCAATTTCAAAGGCCCAAATAGACATGAAAACTACACTAAAAATACAATAAAGTCGAGCGAAACGAAAGAAAAACTTGTGTGTGAAAAAAAATTATTTTAAAATTTTGTGGTTTCTAATATGGAGAAACCTCAGACAAGAAAGAAGTACTTCATACAAGATATAGGAAATTGTAGACAAATTATCCAAACAATTTGTCTTTCATTTATTTTTAAAATGCAAAAGGCAACAAACTGACGATCATAGTTTTTCCTTCCAGTTCCTACAATTTCAACAAAAACAAGAAAATAACAACAAGGGCAACCAGAATAATTTCGAAACCATAAATCAATTTCCACATCAAATCAGCAGGGGGGTCAATTGAAAAGTAATTAAAGCAGATCATTAAACGGAAAATAAGAGAATTAACAAATACTTAATTACAGACACTCAAATACATTTGTTTTGTTTTCATTAACAAGTGTCAAATTAGACAAATAAACTTGAAAACTATTTGAAATTGAAAATTCTATCTGTCTGTCTTATAAAAATTTTAATGATTTTTTTTTTCTTGTTTTCAAATTTGATGTCCCTAAGAGAGAGAGAAAGAGATAGAGACAGTGTATGTTGATAAATTTATTTAATTTACAAAAGAATCTCAAGTTTTTTTTCTGAACAAAGAATTTTATTTTTATGCAAATTTTTGTGATAATTTATTTTCTCTTGAGAAAATTAAAATCTATAAAATTGTATAGATTTCAACACATTTTCAATTTTTATGGGTTTTTAATTAGCCTTTGGCTTGTTTTCTTTATTATATATTTAATTTCCGTTTATTAAAAGATTTACGATTTCTATTGGTAAGTTTTGAGGTAAAGTGTTGATTTAAGAAAATGAGTCTTCTAACCCAATTTAAATAAACTTAACGGATTTATCATAAATCATAAAATTTTTGTAAGAAAACACTTAAAAAGTTTTCAAGAGAAAAAGGGAAAAGATAAATTTTTAATATATATAACTTTTAACTTTGGGGCGTTAAAGCTCTTTTAGAGCGTTTACACCGAAGCAAAATGTGAAATACATGAGATTTTAGATTATATCTATTTAATTTTTATTGGATTTCTAAACATATTATGGAAAAAATAACTAAGATGTCGTTTTGTTGTATTAACTTTTCTTAATCGCGCTTGTGCATCACATGTGATTCACAATTCCATTACTTAGCTGTGAAACTAAAAATATGCTTAATTAACACTACGTAACAGTTTTCTGACCAAACAGTACCCAGTCTTTATGGAAAATTGTCTGCTGAATTCGTATGATAAAAATTTATCTGTGCATCATATATGATTCACACATTTTTAGGAAAAATTATTTCTAAATCGATTAAAACAAAATATAGGATCTTATAGAGCTAGATATTAACTTAAATATACGAATATTTTCTAGAGATTTAGGCATATCTAAATAATTTTCGGCAGTGCGTACAGTGGTTTGAAACAAAAAAAAAGTGGTAATAAATCTGTATCTTCCAAACTATAAGTCTGATTGCATCAGTATGTATGAGAGAATTGTTAAAGAGGACCGAAGCTTTCAAAATTTTGGATTTATGGTTACCCTGTGTTTACACAGGGTGAATCATTGGGCGCCAAAGTAGATTAACTCAGAAGTTAAGCTCTTTCAGTTATATCTAATAGCTCTTTCAGTTATTGTCTAATATTGTTGATTTTTTACATTTTGGAATGAGCTTGAAAAACGAAGAAAACACATGTTTACTTTGCTATAATAGCTATTATGGGTTTTAAGTTATTTCATTTCAAAAATAAAAAAATAATTTTCCTCTTCGACTTATTTTAGTATTTGACCCATTGTGCATTCGATATTAAAGCCATAATTATTTAAAAAAATCTGGCATACAGCCAACAGTTTAGGAAATAAAACAGTGGAAATCGTTTTTATATCTTTATAATATCTTGAACCGTTTAATGTTTGAGATATTTCCAAAGCCAAATATTTTTCGTTGATCGAAAAAAGTGCATTGTTTTCTTAAAAAGATGGT
This sequence comes from Stomorhina lunata, assembly GCA_933228675.1. Classification (NCBI taxonomy): domain Eukaryota; kingdom Metazoa; phylum Arthropoda; class Insecta; order Diptera; family Rhiniidae; genus Stomorhina; species Stomorhina lunata. Next base: position 59,915,750 of record OW121740.1, on the reverse strand, counting down.
CTCAATTGTTTAATTTTTACAAAAAACTTATTTATTAAAGTTAATATTTTATTATATATTCTTAGGGAATAAGTTTCTAAGATGATTTAAAACCGAAATTGAAGTCAGTTTAACATTCCCTTTACATACAGCATTGAACGAAATTTGTCTAAGTTTAAAGAAAATTTTTGTGTTTTCGAGCATATAACAAAAAAAAGTCAAGCCGATATTGCAACTTTCTAAAATGCAGTTATATAGTCTCATATATTTTCTTTAGATTCCAAAATAAAAAGTAGCGCGAATTTATGAACGAATCCAGAAAATCGAATTTTATAAAAAGTGGAAAATTTATATACACCATTATTTTAATTGCAAAAAAAGGTCAATTGGGTTTCCTTTTTTGGGATTTTTTAAGTTCTTTTACATAAATAATAAAATAAACTTTATAACTGAAAAAAATTATTTATGTACCTTTTTCAGTTTTTCAGAAAGTCAAATTTTGCAAAAATTTTAATACTATCGCTACATTTTTGTAAAGTTACCTTTGAGATAAAATTATTTTCAAAATATCAAAAAAACTAGCTACTAAAAACTTAAAGTATTTAGGCCCATAAAACCTAAGAATCAGAGAAGTGGAGACAATTTTTGTTTGATTTGTTAATCTGAGAGCTTTGGCTAAATGAGTACAGATTTTTGTAAAATTATATTTTAATTTCTGTGGCTTGGTGCTAAAAGGGCCAATGTCAATTTTTTGCTATTTAAGTTAATCATTGCATTATATTTCCATCTTTGCCATTTTTTTTTAAGTCCAACTTAACTCAAAACCGATTTATAAGGTTTTTTCTGGGCAATGTTACTATGAATTAATATGGAAAATGAAAATTTGAAATCAAATTTTCTCAAAACTATATTTTTTGACATTGGCTCTTTTAGCATCAAGCCGCAGATTTATACGCAGGGGAGAACACTAAATAGGAGCTATGTTTAAATGAAGACCGAACTTGCCCAATTTCAATTCAATACGTTTCCAATGAATAAAAAATATTCTACCGTTCTTTTTAATGGTAATGAGTATAAAACAAGAAAATTTTCAGCTAAAAAGTCTGCAAGATTTGATGCCAGTCTAAACGCACTTTTTCATGAATATTACCCTTGAAGTACTTACATTACTAATGTTGAATTGTAATAAAAAATCTTATCAAATTTTTAGATTTATCATAAATTTTGATAGTCTATCGGAAGGGGAAGGTCAGGAAGGAAGTAAAATTCTTTTGACATAAGGTCGTCTCTAAAAAATTAGTGTTAAAATAATAAATTGCTTAAGGTAATAGGGTAGTTGAAGTACTAAGGGCAATTGAAGTACTAAATGCATTTCACCATCCCCAAAAATTCCACGTGCAGCTCTTAAAATAATTTAAACAATTGACATTTAACTCATTTCATTTATTCATTCTTTGATTTTAGCAGGATTTCCTTATCTAGTGATAATCTTCTTTCAATAATTCTCAAAAACCACAGGAAAAACTCACCACCTCTTTTTTTTAGAAATCAACAAAAATATGAAGGGTGATTTTTAATCAAATAATTTTTACACACAACATAATCACTTGTTTACAAATTTTCATAATTTTTTCAAGTGTAAACATCGATTGACCACTTTTGTAAACAAACCGCCCTGTTTAAATAAAGGTTGCCATATTTTAGGCATGACTAATGTCAAATATTTTAGGTTAAATTGAGGAAAATTGTAGCAATTCTTAAATTTGTTACATATTATAATAAATTTGTTACATATCATAATAATATCATAAGAATAATGTTTTGCATTATTTAATTAAGCTAAAAAAGAATTTTAAATTTGTTCTGCTTAATAAACGGAATTATTTTGAGGCATTTTCAGAAAAATTTAGCTATAATGTTAATGAATTTTTATTATGCCATAATAAAAACTCACGGTCCAATTTATAAAAATTGTATATTTTGGCTTATAAGCTTACAATATTTATCATACACTTATTGTTTAATAAGCCATTAATAAAAATTTGATTTTATAAACATGTTATGAACATATTATAACAATTACACACTTTTATAGTTTTTGTGCTTTTATGTTGGTAATACCACGTTTCAAATTGTCATTTTGTGCTGTTCAAATAAAAATTATATAAGTAAATTACAATTTGAAAAAATTTCGGTATATGAAGTAGCTCAGTGGGTAGTGTCTCCGCCTAGCAGTCGTAAGTCGTGAGTTCAAATCTCAGTGAAGAATTGAGCAAGAAATTTTTTTAATTTATTTCTTTAATTACATTAAAAAATGTATCTTTATTGATGCCAGTGTTCAAATCGGAACAGGTCATTTTCACTTTTTTAATTTTTCTTATTAAAAATTATTTTTTAATTAAAAAACATTTTGAAGAAAATTTACTCCAATCTGGTTACTTTTTTCAAGATTTTAGAAAATCGTGCCGCTAAGCAATCTACTGATTTAATATAAGATATACTGTGAAAGTATACATATGTATGTATATATGGTAAGGCGTTACTTAAGGTAGAATCAACATATTTTTGAATAAAGAGAAATTAATTATCGATTTGTTGTAAGGATCAATGAAAAATGCATTCATAAAGTCTTTTTTCTTTAATCGCAGATAAATAGTATTAAATAATATAAAAATCGTATTCCTTTTTTTCAATTAATGTTTTTAAATTTATATAAAAAATCATTTTGTTTTATTGTATGCTTATAGTTGGGTACAGGCCACAATAAAAATTTCAAATTTTATGATAGGTTATAACAGTTTAATAAAATATTTTTCCTTTTATAAATTCAATTTTTCCCATTTTAACTTATAGTAGCTTTAAAACCTATTATAGTTTGTTTATAAATTAGGCTGTCAATATTTTGGTAAAATTAAATTAGTTGCAACAAAAATTTTGTTTCGAAAAAAGTCAAGTGTGTGTATCGAATTTTTGATTAAATATTTTTAGAAATTTTCGTTGTTATTTTGGGTAAATTTAGCAAGTCTGAATAAAAACGTTCCGCATTTTTAAAATATTTTGTTAATAAAAATAACCACCATTCCAAACAAGATTGCAACACTTTTAATTCTAAGCAACATGTTGCTAAGCTTTGGTAACATCTCAAATTGTTGAATACAAAAGCTATCATCCAGCATAAGCGATTTTACCATTATGGGTATTCATTTCATATGATAAATACCACTTCTACCTTTTAAACTTAAAGATTTACATGAAAATTTAAGGAAAGGGGTCGATTAAATGTTTGCTTTCAACATAAATCAATTTTTACCTACAATCCAAAGCCATCCCAAAATGTGTTATCTGATCTTTTTACCTCTTCAACTTCACATTTAAGCAAATTATTAACATGATTATAATAAATTTTTCTGAAAATTTTGTCACCATAAGAAACGTGATGCAACAATCCCATATCTAAAAGTTACATTCTAAACAAAAATTCTAACAGATGTTTATAAACAAAATAATAGAAAGAATAAAGAATGCCGTGTTAGAGCTTTATTAGAAATTATAATCTTTACACAGCATGAAAAACTCCAGCTAACAATCAAATAAACACTAAATTAAAGTAAAAATAGAAAAGAATAAAAATAATTACAAAAAAGTCTTTTAGAACCGCATGAGATGCTCATTTTACACACATGGAGGCCGGGATTGTGTAAGAACAAACAAACTCAGTGACACCTACTCCTATTCTTTACACGATTATTTACTGTACAAATACTTCTATTTTTTCTGTGTTCAGATCAAATTAAAAGCATCAACTCTAATTATTAGAACTGCTGAAGGGTTCATCAGATCTCTGGCTGTTTAATGAACGATAACTATAGAATTAAAAGTTTATTTAGCCTTAATATGAAGGCACTTAGAGAAAAATTTGGTTTTTTCTTAGAGGCTATATTTCAAGTAATGTAATCAAATGATATAGACAGATATCGGCCCTAAGCTTATGAGTAACTAAAATATGTGGTTTATTTACTTACGCTTAAATTCTAACTATTTGTAACCTGAAGAGTTAAGATCATTTATAATTTTACAGTTCATTTTCGAAATTTCTTTATAGAGCCGGTCCTGTAAAGCGCAGTCTTACAAAATTATATGATTTCGTTTTCCAATGAGAGAAAGATGCAGTTAAGCATAATTTGTAAAAAAGATAAAACTTTGTAACTTATATCTTCATTTTAAAAGCTAGATCCCAAAGCTTTAGATTACATTTAATACAAACAATTTTAATCACAGGATTATAACCTATCCATAACTTTTCGAAATAATTCTGTTTACGTATCTATTTTATTACTAATGTAACGAAAATGTCGTGGTCCCTCTTGTTAGCTTAATTCAATAAAGCTTTTCAGCCATATCAAACAAAATCTTCAGCTTTTGAAATTTCAATGAAAAATACTTCATTATTCACTCTTAAACATTTCTTTAACCCTAAGAGACATATGTGTAATATATTTTGTCTGACATTCGGATATCGCACCCATGTTATTTATATAGACATATCTGTGCAAAATCTTACAATGATTTCTTTTAGCATTAGCATTATTTGTTCTTAATTTTATTCAAATAAATTTATATAAATATAAGGCTTAAAGGATTCAAAACTTTAGGAGACTAGTCCTATGGCAGATATCAAACAAGTGAACCAATTTTGACCAGATTTAGCCCAGCGATTGCCCAAGTACCAAACGAAACGTGTTTCTTCAGCCTATGTCTGAAGAACAGTCAGATGTTTAATTGATTCTGAAAGCGATTCTGAAACGATCGGTAATTGCTCATCACTACAAACCAACAAAACTTCTTATCAAGTTATCTCGAAAATTTACAATTAAAAGCTTGTTCAAATTCTTCTAAAATAAAGCTTTCAAGAACAATAAACTAACTTATGTGCTGTTTATATAACACAAGAAGCTGACGATTGATTGAAATTTGCATGTATTTTGTTATTGTAACTAAAATATGTAAATTTTATTCAATCGTCAGCCGTTTGTGTTATATAAACAGCACATTAGTTAGTTTTTTGTTATTGAAAGCTTTGTTTAAGAAAAACTTTGAACAAGCTTTTAATTATAAATTTTGGAGATAACTTTTTTTGGCTTTCATTCAAATCATTATAATAATGTATTTAAATTTCAGAAATACTTTCTTTTTCGCAGATTTGAAACAAATTTTAAACAAAATCTCGATTTAATAGCTAATTAACGATAAGTGAAGCCTTACCCAAAGTTTTTCTAACGAAGAACTATAGCATTGTTCTCTACTCTTTCCACATCTTTTATTCGAATCATAGCAAAAACTTCCGGAAATTTTTCAAAATCAAAATTTGATTTTGTATCCAATTTCATTTGGAAGGAAAACTAAAGTAATGTTCTCTTACTTATAGTCGAATCATTATCAGAAGCTTTCATTTCATAAAGTCTTTGTTGCCCCATACGAGTAGAAATATACAATTTGTAACCAATAAATAGATGAGCTTTTGAGATTCAAAACTTCCATGAAAATATTCCATTAGACATGATTTTCAATAAATACAAGTAAAATAGTTTCTTTTAAATTTTTGTTTTTTTTTCAAAGCTTTATAAAAAAGTCAAACTTTAGTGCGGAATAAAGCTTTACAGCGCCATTTAATAAAATGTTCCTTTAAATCAGACCTGTCCAAAAACACATACATTAATATTTGTATTTGTGGTAAACAGCTTTGAAAGCTCTTACAGTCAGTGTTCTCAGATTTACATTTTTCTTCCCATATTCGCAATTATTCATATAATCGAGCAAAAAATTCTAATCTGGCAGCACTGATTTAAAAAAAAAACACTGACTTTGCAAAGGCAATTTTACGTAAGTGTGAGCGGGACAAACACAGTTCCGTTTCGCTTATACATAGTATGTCAGTGTGAAAGCTCAAAAGCTGTTTTGTAAAAGTTCGCACACTGTCTACAGAACAATCCGCTTTAAATAAAAAGCTTAAGCTTCGAAAAGTCTAATTTAAAGCTTTTGCGTTCAAAATTTGCTTATCCGAAATTCCAAAACTAAAACTTTGAATTGGAAATCATTCATAGGAAATCAAAGATAAAGAGCTTTCAAGAAATCGGACTCGGTTGACAAATTTTTCGCCTCAAAAGTTTCTGCAAAGTTTCAAAGAAATATAATTTTGAAATGCATTTTTTGACACTTATAAAATTATTTTGGTCCCAAATTTATCTCAGTGTATAAAAATCTAAAATTATTAGAACTTAAAGCCTTTAGGAACGTGCTCAGCAGCCACCATAGCAAATTGTAGGTGAAAAGAATAAATATTTATTTAAGGTTCTTTTATATTCTCTAATCGAGTGGACGATGATGACGACAGGTGTTGAAAGCTCAAACAAAGAACGAAAAAAATCATCAAATCATAATTAAGTTGTCTACACTCAAAGAATTTGTGTTCAAACAAAAACACAATAATAAATAATTTACATAAAATTAGTAAGAATTTATGGGTTTTTTTTATTTATATATAAAAATGTTATGTTGTAACAACAATTAGAAGTTTTAAGCTTGAATGAACAAATTGAATGGAAAAATGTAGGTGAGTGCATTTTGTTCTAATTCTAAAAGAATCTGAAATCAAACACAGTTTGAGACTTCATTAACATTCGTAACGCCAACAACTTGAATTGTTGTTTTCCAGCGGCTATTGTTGTTTTTCCTCATTTCTCCATGTTAAATGTTCAATTTTCACCAAATAGGTGTAGGCAGCATTAGCAGTTAGGCAGGCCATAAGTCCAGCCGGGAAAAACTAGACAACAACGGCGAATAATTTTGAAATGCTAATGATGCATGTTATAGACAGTTGTAACGAAAAAAAAAAAATATTGTAAATTTAAAAAAGAAATGCAACATTGTGTCCATTTGTGGGCATGTTGTGATAATGAACCTCTGCTGGGGAAGATGGTTTTCAAATCTTATGCAGATGATCACTTTGAGAGAAAAATTTGAAGTTGTTGTTGAGTCTTTCATGTTAAATTACTTGATTTGACACTTGAGTTTATTTGAACATATTTAATCATTTATCACTTGTTAGTTTAAATATGAAATTTTGTAGTTTTCCTAATGTCATTTAAATACTAACATTAGGGTCCCCTATTAAAAATTGAAAAAAATATATTTTTTAAACACAGGAAAAACTTTCATTTTCTCTGAGGAAAAAAAAAGAAAGACATCTATAATATAAGACGATTAATGGGCATAATTCTTAAGACGGGAAATGAGGCATAACTTTAATTCTTTTCATTTTCTTTTTTTTTTAATAGGCAAGTATCAAGTATTTTCAACTCATTTAAAAAACAATTTGTTTTATTTAAGTTACAAACACTCGAAATCACAGACCTCATCTTTTTCAACATCTTGTACATGATTGCTTTGCTGCCGCTGTCAAAGAAAGACCACCTTCTGGATATAAAGAACACTTCAGTTTTATATTGTAACTCCAGTGTTCAAATCAAAATAAAATAATCCCCTCAATGTTTTTGTTTTCTTTTTTTTATGAAATAATGCAGCTAAATCAAAGGCATAAAAATATTTGAGATTATTTTCAATTTTTGGTGATTTTTAGTTTCAAGAATAGAAAGGCATAATCGTAGAGTTTTCTTTTTGCCTAACAGTGAGGTCAAAAATTGAATAAATTTATTTTCATAATTTAAAACTATCACTAAATAATACTAAATCATTAAAAGTTAAAGAAATTGGATTTCAAAACTCCTAATCGTTGAAACATTAGGATGGCAACCTAGTTTAGTCAAGCTTTTAAATTAGATGTCAGCTAAGAGATCATTTCAAAAACTTTTGAAAGCTTTTTGGCGAATGTTTTAAACAGCTTTGAAGCAATGTCTCTGTAGTCCCGAGCCGTCCAGCTCTACAGCACAATGTGAGAACTTTAACAAAAGAGCTTTTAAGCTTTCACACCGATTCACTATGTATGAGCGAGATGCAACTATGTTTGTCCCGCTCACACTTACGTAAAATTGTCTTTGCAAAGTCAGTGGTCTATTCAAAGTCAGTGCTGCCAGATTATGATTTTTTGCTCGATTATATGAAGAAAAATGGAAATCTGGCAACACTGACCATAAGAGCTTTCAAAGCTGTTTACCACAAATGCAAATATTAATTTATGTGTTTTTGGACAGGTCTGCTGTAGTCTATAGTACACAGCTTTTTATCAAAATTAAACTTTTACTACGAAAAATAGCTTCCTTACCAGTATTATATAAAAACTTTTAAAAATTAAAAGCTTTTTAGAAAACAGTATCACATCTTTCAAGAAAACAAAAAAATAATATAAGTTACTCCAACACCAGTTCTTTTGAAAGTTTGTTCAAAGCTTATATGCATAACTTTTTTACAATATTAAAAACTTTTCTATACATCAAATAGATAACTTTTATTAAAAGCACATATATAGAGGGTTTTTAAAGAAAGCTTTAAGGGAAAGTCAGAAATGTTTTTCTTGAACTTTTCTAAAGCTTTTAATCGTTTAATCCAAATATTTAGTTTTGTCTTATTGTTCTTTATTAGAATTTAATTTAAAGCTCTAAGTAAAAACTTTTCGAAAAGATATAACATTTACTCAAAACTTGCAAATTAATCCGAATAATTTGCAAACGTTTTTTAAGACCTTCTGGTAAATAAACGTTAATTATACAAAAATAAAGCTTTATATAAATAAAGTAAAATATTTGGTCAAAACAGTTCAAGCCGTTTATTTTATTTGAGCACTTACTCAAAGCTTTCAAATGAGAAAAAATCACTTATGTTAATATTTATATTTAAAATTAGCTTTAAGTGATGATAGTTCGTTATGAAACTTTAAAAAGCTTTTAAAACATAATAAAACTCTTATTTTAGATCCAGTCTTTATTATATATAATAAGCTTTCAGAATATCAAGAACTTTTAGTTAAAACAACTTTTAACCAAAACATTAAAAGCTTTGTAATGAAAAGCTTTCATATATCCAAACTTTTTCTTTCTCTTCTTTGTAAGCTCTGATATTTTTGTTACCCACTGTATTTTTTAAATACATATGTATGTATGTATGTATATTCTTTGTGATCTCTTCACCTTTTTAGTGGGATTATCCATATTTTTGTTTATAAAGCTTAAGTTTATTTTTCCCAGTATTTTAAAGTTTAGAAAGTGTGTGGTGCTTTGATTAAATTATGTCATTTATTTGGTTAACATTTAGACAGACGGATAATTCTTTTCATTTTGAAAATCCATTGAAATTATGATGGATTATGATGGTTTGTTGAACAAGGGATTTACTTGTGTAAGAATTTTTTTAGGTTAATGGTGACTTTAAATTTATAATTCAATTTTCACAGATGACAAAATAGGAAAAGAGTTCCCAACTTTTTTATGTTGAATGTAAACTTTAAAAATTATAGAGATATTTCATAAGAAGGGAAAGCTTTTATTCAAACGTAGCTTTTCTAAAGCTTTTTATATTGATCTCAGAAATATTTATTAATAATTTGATTTAAAAGTTCTGATAAAAGCTTTATAACTTATAGTGTTTTTAAAGTTTCTTTACATTTTTTATAATCTCAAAATCTGGGCCAATTTTTAAATTGTTTTAAATAAAAATATGGCCCTTGCAAATTTGTAAAATGTAAAACTACAATTAAAAATTATTCTCAAATATTTATTAACTATTAATATTTCAAAAAAATATTTTAATAGCTTAAATCCATTACTGAATTTAAATTATTTCAAATTTATGGAATTTTTTTAAATTATTATAATAGGGTTATCAAGAAAAAAATTATTTCAACAATTTGATAATTGCAGTCACTCAACTATTAATTAAAAAACTTTCTGACATTTGTTCAAATAAAAATTCGAAAAAAACATATGGCTCTGACAACAGATAAATTTTAGAAAAATATTTAAATTATTAATAAAATCAACAGAATTTAGTTAAGAAAAAACTATGAATTATTGCTTACAAATCCAAATTATTTAACTTTGTAAATTCAATTATTTATTTAAAATTACAAATTTTAAGCTTAAATTTTCAACACCCCTTTTTAATAGTAACAAAATCCATTAAATCTAACCTTGTCGGAAAGCTTTAATTAATTTAACACGATATTTTTTTTAATCCAATCACTTGGATAATCAAATCTCAATGTAGGTCCGAAGAAAAGTTCATTACACCTAACAAAAAATGTAATCGATCTAATTAAAAGTCTGACAACACGTTTATCAATTCACAACAAAATTTTCTTTTTGTATTTCTATGTTAATAACATTTTAAATGAAAAAGCTTTTAGCGAGTATATTTGAATTTTTAATTATTTAAATAAAGTATTTAAATTTATTAAAGCAAATATATAAATAGTCTAATGCATTTTTTATTTGGAAATGATAGAAACTAAATAGTATAAAAAATGTAGGAATTTTAAAATTTAAATAAATATTTTGATTGACCTAAATTCAAGAAATTAATTGAATCTTTTCAGATTTTACTTAACACCTGTCACTTGCAATAGTAAACTCTTTTTTCCCTTTGCTTAACAAAACTGAGAGGTGTCAATATTTAATTTACACCGACGCAAAATATTGCAAGGCATTAAATTTTCACTTCTATTAGATTTTAGCAATTATCTTGTTTTGGAATCTTGATTTTCATTTAATTTTTCAAAGAATGATTTCTCCACAAATTTTTGACATCTCGGGCAATAATTAAAATAAATTCTCTTTAATGAAAATTGTCATAAGTGTGAATGAATAGTATTTTTTTACTTTTAAATCACAAGATCGTTTTTATACCCTTCACTACCATAGCACAGTGGTTTACGGACGCTTTTTTGTTGGAATTATATCTGTAACTTTTGAACGACTGGAGATATTTGAATGAAAAGGTGGTAGTCAAGGAGCATTCGAGTTGATTTTTAAAAACACTGGTCCATGAGGGGTCGGGGGAGTGATTGATCGACCTTCAAAGTTGGTCACCTCGGGCCATTGAAAAAGAAATGGATGGATTGAAAAGAAATTTTAAATTTAAGTTGTCCTTGAAAACATCTACTATCTAATATCTAAAATACGCTTAGGTTATCTCTTTTGGCTTTCAAGATATTTGGGTAAACAGGAATTTTTCGGTTGGTTTTTTACCTATTTTTGTAGTTTTTTTGATCTGGTGGACGCATCTGAGGACCAAGAATATTCCCTAAATTTTTAATAAAATTCTGAATAATTTTTGTGCAAGTTGACAATTGGTATCTTTTATCGTATAAAAGATAAAAATTTGAATAATTTGAAACATAAAAAATATAGCTATTTTTTGAGTTTTTCTCTAAAAGATAGCTACTTTTTTCACTAATAAAAAAATATTTTCTTAAGAAATATAAAAAAATATTTAAAGTTTTTAAAAGAAAACATTATGAGATTGCGTATAAAACAAATTTCTTGTCAATTGGACTTTTGGTCCACACACATGCCCTCTCCAAAAAATGTCAATTTGTAAAAAAAAAAAATTTGTCTAAACAAAAATTTCTCAAAAGTCAAAGCACTGATTTGAATAAAATTATAATGTTTATATTTTCTGACGTATTTGTTATTGATTAGAAAAGTTTTTTCTGAAACGCGCTGCAAATAGAGTCAGTGTTGCCATTTTTTAAAAAACTTATTTTTTGAAACCCTTTTTTCCCTAGTTGAGAATTGGGGAATTTTTCAGTTGAAATTGGAACTTTTTTTAAATCTATTACTTTAAGATCTTATTGGTCTATATAACTACAAATTCATTTCTATAGAATATCAAAGATTGAAATTATTTGCCTTAAAAAAGTAGAAAAATAATATTTTTTTGTTTTACGATACAAAGTGAAAAAAAACTAAAAAAAAGATTTGTACTTGGTCTTAATCTCCTGGTCTTTCCCAATCCAATGATGTTAAACACGTATGTATATAAAGTTTTAATACATAGTCTTTAAAGGCTCTGAAAACTTTGCCTCAGATAGCAAAAACTCAGCAATTTCTAAATTACTAGACGGATTTTGACAAAATTTGGAAGTTAATAGAAGAGGTGTTAGGCTTTTACGACAATGTTTAAGAACTTATCTGTCTATAACACAGTGGGCCAAAGTTGCCCACCTCGGGTATGTAAAACCTTTGGGTCTGTATAACTTACAGAAAAATCTTTTCTAATCAATAACAAATATGTCAGAAAATATAAACATTTTAATTTTTTTCAAATCAGTGCTTTGCCTCTTGAGAAATTTTTGTTTAAACTAAAATTTTTTTTTAAAAATTGTCATTTTTGGAGAGGGCATGTGCGAGGACCAAAAGTCCAATTGACAAGAAATTTGTTTTATACGCATTCTCATATTACGAATTCTTGGTATTACGAAGTTCACTCTCAAATATCAATTAAATGGACCGATGAACTAAATGTCGGTACCGGGAATGACTCAAATCTCGAGAAAATGTTTGCACGTTGAGAAAATCAATCAGGCATGGAAAATAGTTTTAATGATTTTGTACCAAAAATAAAAACAAAATGTACTTTTCTGACCATTACAATATATTGTATTAAAAACGAACCATGTCTTCTTTAAACAAAAATTACTAATTTGACGGTTATCAAATTCGAAATTATACAATGGATCGATCTTATTTGATCCCTTTGTTTTGAACTAATGTACCTAAAATTTAAAATTATGTGCTATATATCGTTAATTTGAACATGGTTCAAAAATTGACTGAATTTTCAAACATTTAGTTAACAATTGGACTTTTCGAAGTTTTTAATCAATCTCCTATTGAGAATTATTCGGTAAAACATGAATTGAAATCTTATATTAAAAGAACTTTTATCTTAAAATAAAGATATAAAATGGCAAAATCTAATGATTTAAAATGGTCTCATACCAACTTTTGTATATTTTACAATTTTCTATGTAAAAGAAGTAAGAAATTACTAAGTCCGACCGGATTCGACCGAATCTGTGATAGCCTAAGCCACTAAGACCCGATAAACGATAGCCAACAAATCTAAAAGTTTTGTAACGTTTAGAAAAATATCGGTATAAAAATAAGTGCGAAAACTTTATAACAGATTTATGTGTACTAAAGTTACTTCAGACAGGTCTTTTATTAGAGTTAGGTTCTTGCTCCTCTTGTAAAGGGTCATGAAAGTGATTTCTTAAAGATCTTAAATGTTTGGTATGATTAAATATTATAATTATACTAATTCCACAATTGAATAGAGTTGCATACATTGAAATTCTGTATTATAAACTCATTGAAAGTCCAAATTCTTGTGACTGTCATGAGCCCACAACTCAATTCCAGTTGGATGGCCCTATAGTAAGTACCTGAAATAATCCACCGATTTAACTCAATTTTGAATAGAAATGTCTTTAAAATTGTCACCTGAACTTTAAACAACTCAGAAAGTTATTCTGAATCGTTTGAAATACTGCAATTTAATCTTAGATATTACAAATATCAGCACAATAGGATAGAAATCATGTTAGCTAGATATCAAAATCTGTTTGAGGTTCTAGTTGCCCGAATAATTAAACCAAATTTCAAAGTTGTTATGTGGATTATACATTTGAATCCTGTGAGCTCTGATATAGCTAAAATTAAAATTAGCAAATTCTACCAAGTAGGGCGAGGTGATATCTTGGTATTAATCAGTTTTAAAATGTACCAAAAGAAGCACAACTGTAAGAAGTTTGAGGGAGTATATTGTCACCCTGTGTAGAAGCCAACCCTGGTTTTTAATTTTCTTTTGTGCAGTTGTAAAATACGAGAAGAGAGAGTTGTAGAAAAGCAGTCGAGAAGATAAGACGTGATTGATCGTGCCGTGTATTTTAAATCCTATATTAACGTAAACTCTTTTATTATATTTAAAGAATAATTAAATAAACTTTTCTTTTTGTTAACTTTTAAAACTAAACAAGTTCAGTATCGTTTAATTCGTTCCAAATGTCCACGTAAGTGACATTTATTCAGAAGTGGGATGAACTTGCAATACCAGGAAAACGAATAAACGCAAAAGAAATTTCTAAAAAAAAAAAAAGTTAACGGAAAATTAACGTGTTTGATTTTGTTCTACGTGTGGTTGTGTGTATAAAACCACTTTGCAAGCGACGCGTTGATTCTTAAAACAAAAAAAAACAGTTTTTTAGCAAAATGGCACCGCGTCCGAATTTCGAAAAATTTAAACTCGACGAATTAAAAAAGCATTGTAAGGAGATTGGATTACCAGCTTCTGGTAATAAGCACCAGTTGATAGAACGTTTGGATGAATACTCGGATGAATGTTTCTCCAGCTTCAATAGTGGGTCTCAACTGGCACAGCGATTGCACGCTTTAGAAAAGTCGCTCTGTGAGTTACAAAATAATGGTTTTGTACCTGCCGTTGTATCCTCACCCAACCGTCCTGCAACTTCCGAGCCTGAAGCCATGCCGCAAACCACACACGTAAATATATGCTCGCCCGTAAGTAGCATACCGTTCATCACCCAGTCACAATTAAAGGAAAATGTACAGCCGCCCGTTAATGTTTCGTTGCCGTATTCTGCAGAGCCGTCAACTGCTATCGTAAATCAACAAACATTAGCATCGTCATTTTCTCTTTGCCGAACAAATGCTGATCCGACAGCACGTTCCGCCATGGCGCCTCCGTATATGACACAGTGTACTACTATTGTACCTCCGTATAATGCAACGACAACTACGTGTTACCCAATGTCAAGTGCCAATATAGCGCTTCCGCATAATTCGACAATTGGTGCTACGATTGCACCCTCGTTTCAACAAATCACCTGTGCTACGAATGCACTGCCGTCTTACCCGATCACTAGTGCAGCTGCGGCACTCCCGTTTTACCCGATGACTAGTGCTACTAATGTACTCCCGATTAACCCGATGACAAGTGCTACTAATGCACTCCCGTTTAACCCGATAACTTGTGCTAATATTGCACCAACGTATAATACGAGAACAGGTATTTCAATAGTACCAACAACGAATCATGCAACCATATATGCAACCCAGCCGACGGTACCTTCGATTCAGTACCCATCGCATAATCCGTATCATAGTGTTCGTGAAGCAGTCGGTATACTACCGGAATTCAACCCATCGTTAGAAACTTCATTGAATTCCCAACAGTTTATAAGACGAATCAATAATCTTAAGCAGGCTTATTTCTGGGACGACAAGCTCGTTTTGTTTGCAGTGCAGCAAAAGTTGTTTGGCCCTGCAAAATATTGGATTGATTCCTTAGAAGACATTTTCGTTACGTGGAACGATTTCTGCACCAAATTTCTAAACGATTTTCCAGTCACCATAAATATTGCAGATATCCACATCGAAATGGCTAACACTAAACGTCAAAGTAACGAGTCACCGCAGGACTATTTTTATAAAATGGTTGCAATTGGTTCAAAGGGACATCTCCCAGAGACTGCAATAATCCGCCACATAATTAATGGTATAAATGATGTCGATCTGAAGAGAAAGATTTCTAATAATTATATAAAAACGAACGACCTTTTACGAGATATAATAACGTATTGTAATTACAATGAAGTTAAAGTTACAAGTATCCCCTTCAGGAGACCTGTTTCTGCGCCCGCCACGAATTCGAACAAGAAACCCACCGAACACAAAAATGACAACTCATCAAACGTAAAATGTTATAATTGTTTTAAGGTTGGTCACTATTCGGTTAAGTGCCCTGAACCACAACGTAAACCACGCTGCAACAATTGCAAACGAACAACCCATACGACCGAAAGGTGTCCGGAAAAGCAACCGACAAAGGCCAGCGTAAATCAAATTGATAATGTTGCCATGGAACATTGTCCAAAAAGCGAACAAACAAAGTCCACCGTAAATAAAATCAGTGATGACGCAGCAATTACATCCAAAAGAAATAAAAACGACATAATTGTTAAAGAAGTAAAAGTTAATGGACGCACGACTACATCATTTATAGATCCAGGCAGTAACAGATCGTTGATCCGAGAATCGTATGCTTCAGAAATTGGTGGTGTTGACAACACGAATGTTTTGCTAGAAGGTTTTGCCGGAGGTCAGTTTAGATGTACCCAAAAAGTTAACGCTGCAGTTCTGATCGATAATAATTCGTTCGATATTGATTTGCTGGTGGTGGATGATAATTTTATAAACGAGAATATCTTGTTGGGTCGAGACATTTTGTGCGGACAAGGTAAGCGATTAGTAATAGAATATGACGATTGTCGTTTGGAAAAAGTAAAGAATTTAGAAATTTCTGCCGACTTATCACCGTCTGACGTTGAACAACTTAAGTTTGTTCTAATGACTCATCGGAATTGTTTTTCCGAAAACACGTCCGAACTTGGTAAATGTAATATCGCCAAAATGGAAATTAACCTTAAGTCTGACGCACCTATCCAGATGAAACCGTACCGTGTCCCGTTTGCTAAACGTTCAATACTGAGTAACATAATAAATGATCTTTTAAGTCATGACATAATTCGTCCGTCCGACTCAGCATACGCGTCTCCTGTTGTTCTTGTAGCCAAAAATAATGGAGAACACCGCATGTGCGTTGACTATCGTCAGCTGAATTCGATTACGTCTAAAACTCCGTATCCAATGCCGATCATGGATGAACAGTTTGCGCAATTGGCTGACAACAAATATTTTACGACTTTGGATTTACGTATGGGATACCACCAAATAGAAGTCCATGAAAATTCAAAAAAGTTTACCGCATTTGTAACTCATGACGGACATTTTGAGTACAATAGAATGCCTTTCGGGCTAGTGAACGCCCCAGCCGTGTTTCAGTCAGTCATGGATAAACTTGTTACAAAGATGCGCTCAGGTGAAATTTTAGCGTATCTGGATGATGTTGTTATCCCAAGTAAAACAGTAGATGAGGGCCTTTCACGTCTTAACCGATTCCTTGATATCATGGCTGAAAGTGGTCTTACACTTCGACTCGACAAATGTATTTTTCTTGCAACAAAAATTTCCTACTTGGGACACATAATCGATGAAAACGGTATTCGACCAGGAGAAGGCAAGGTAAGCGCGATTAAGAATTTCCCTGTTCCAACCAATATAACTGAAGTGAGAAGATTCCTTGGTCTAACAGGTTTTTTCCGAAAATTTGTCAAGGATTATTCGTTAATAACTAAGCCGATAACGCAATTGCTCCGAAAAAGCGAAAACAAGTTTGTATGGGGTTCAGACCAACAACGAGCATTTGAAAGTCTGGTTGAGAAACTAACTCAGCAGCCCGTACTTGCCCTATATAATAGTAACGCCCAACATGAGGTACATACCGACGCAAGCAGCCTAGGGATTGCCGGAATTCTACTGCAATCTACTGATGACGGTCAATGGAAACCAGTTTTTTATTTTAGCCGACACTGTACCGACACTGAAAGCCGATATCACAGCTATGAACTCGAAGCCCTGGCAGTGGTCGAAGTGCTCGATCGTTTCCGCATCTATATCCTAGGTAAGCCGTTCCGTTTAGTCACCGATTGTGCCGCTGTCGCGAAACTAAAATCAACTACGGAATTGAAACCCAAAATCGCCAGATGGTGGATGCGTTTACAAGAGTACGATTTCACTCTTATTCATCGGGAAGGCTCCCGTATGGCACACGTTGATGCCTTAAGCAGAGCACCCGACATGCCACCTGCCGAAATTGAGCCCGAATATATAATGAAAGTTACTGCCAACATTGATGATTGGGTAGTAACCATGCAACTGAATGACGAAAAGCTTCTTAATATAATTGCCGTTTTAAGAGGAGATATCAAGTCAGAACAAGAGAAGCAAATTAAATCCGAATATTGTCTCCAAAACTCTAGACTTTATTATAAGGATGATGATGGCCCGAAGCTAGTCATCCCTAAAAATATCCGTTGGAGAATTGTAAAGTATTCACACGACGACATGGGACACTTTGGTTTGGATAAGACGATTGAGCGAATACGTAAATTGTTTTGGTTTCCGAAAATGAGAAAATACACTAAAGAGTACATCGCTAGCTGTATATCTTGTTGTTATAACAAGTCACGTCACGGAAAGCCGGAAGCTCGTTTACATTACGATGAAGTCGAACCCGTTCCTTTTCAAACCATCCACATTGACCATATGGGTCCCTTCACAAAAAGTAAAAGAGGCTATACATACGTGTTGGCGATATCGGACTCATTCAGCAAATTTTTGGTGGTTAAAGCAGTTCGTAACACGAAAACATTGCCCGTTGTAAATGTTTTAAACGAGATGTCATCATATTTTGGACTCCCTAAAAGGATAATTAGCGACCGAGGTACCGCGTTCACGTCTAAAGCATTTACAGACTTCTGTACCCACAACTCGATTAAACACATAAAAACTGCTGTTCGAACACCGAGGGCTAATGGTCAAGTAGAACGCGCCAACCAAACGATCCTTTCATACATTCGAACAACCGTTGAAAACCCTAAAGATTGGGACCTAACATTACGCCAGTTACAATGGACAGTCAATTCGCAAACTAATTCAACTACTGGTTACACCCCGAACGAATTGGTATTTGACTTTAAACTTCGAGATATTGTCCACAATTACTTAGTAGCAGCTGTCCATGATGACATCGATGATGAGACCATTCCCATAGCCCAGAAACGCAGCCTAGCAGTAGAAAATATTCAGAAAAACCGAGAAAAATGGGAAAAGCGTTTTAATGCCAGACGAGCCGTGCCAAGGCAATACGTTGAAAATGATATGGTTGTCTTAGAGAACGAAGCACCTGCCACCGGCGATTCCCGTAAACTTGAGGCTAAATTCCGAGGTCCATATATAATTGCGAAAGTCTTGGGGAACGACCGCTATCTAATTGAAGATGTACCAGGCATCCAGCTGACAAACCGTAAATTTCAGTCAGTATATTCTGCTGATAAAATTCGTCCATGGTGTAGCGATTGTCCAAATTTGGATGACATTTTGGTTGATGAAGATGACGAAATCGAGGACGATTTGGGGTCAGGAACGGCCGAGCTGTCACCCTGTGTAGAAGCCAACCCTGGTTTTTAATTTTCTTTTGTGCAGTTGTAAAATACGAGAAGCGAGAGTTGTAGAAAAGCAGTCGAGAAGATAAGACGTGATTGATCGTGCCGTGTATTTTAAATCCTATATTAACGTAAACTCTTTTATTATATTTAAAGAATAATTAAATAAACTTTTCTTTTTGTTAACTTTTAAAACTAAACAAGTTCAGTATCGTTTAATTCGTTCCAAATGTCCACGTAAGTGACAATATTATATCGGCTCGGAATAATTTTCTGAGTTAATTTAACTTGATATTGTACAAGTTAATTTGGTCCATATTTAATCATACAACTGATTGCCAAAGTCTCTTATATACCCTACACAGATAAGTTTAATGTAAACATAAGTCGAAATGTGAAATTATGTACCCTAATTTGACCAAAGCTCCAATATAACCCTAATACCGGAAATGAAAATAAAAATAAGTACAAAACAATGTCTCTAAAACGTTAGAAAAATCAAAAATCTCCAGACGATTGGTCAATATTTGATCAGTGATGAAGGGTATCAACGGGTTCGAACAATTAGAGCACTTTTTTACACGTTTTTTTTAAATAATTTTATTTGTTAATCATTTTATTTTCATGCCTTATTAAAAGTGTGAAAAACAAATTTCACTGTTGAAATCTTAAACTCAATAATGAATAAGTTTTTAATATTTGCTCGCAAAATTATCACCCCATATTATGTTGTTTTTTTTCTATTTCTAATTATTCAATATTAACTTAGAATAGCAATAAACAATAACAAATTAGGCAAATAATTGTTTTGTAATAATTAAAATTAAGCAATTAGTAACCAAATTTATATAAAAAAGAAATTTCACCTTAGAAGGCCCCGGCGAGATTCGAACTCACGATCTCCTGTTTACTAGACAGGCGCTTTAACCAACTAAGCCACGGCGCCCTTGTAGAGGGTGACGATTTTAAACATTTTAAAAATGTGTTGAAGAAATTTACAATGAAACAAATGTTTTTTTATTTATAAGTAAATAGTTTTCTGTTTTTGTTATTATCAAAAGAATATTTATTTTGAGCATGATAACAATAACAACTTTCTTCAAAGACTATTTTAAAATTTTCTATATAGTTGATTAGAGTGTCCCAAAAAATTGAAAGTAATTTTACAGAAAGAAGTGCCCACATTTTTTTTTATACATATATGACCCCAATAATCTAAATACAGTTTCATTCAAATCGGATATTTAAATATCCATTTTTGTTACAATGGGCTAACGTAAAGTCTATTTTGCATTGGACGAAAAAAAGTAATTTTTTTCATACCGTTTTCAAAACTCTTTTTTTGTACTTTTCAATAGTTTGTTAAACGAATTCGAAAAACTTAAGAAAAAAGTTCAAAAGTGTTAGCAAAAACACCCTACAGACTACCAAAAAGAAAGAATTATATCGATATCTCTAACAGCTTAGCCGTACCACCGACTTAAAATCAAAGGATTTCGATAAAAACCCAATTTTTTACCAGAGTTATGAAAAAAACACGTGAATTGTTATATATTAGCAGCTGAAATTATTAATGCTTCAATAGGTAGAAATATATATTAGAAATTTGGTTGAATTTGGATGTCGTTAACCCTTTTATTACCAGGGTCGAAAGTAAAATTTTTAAAATATTTAGTTTTTTCAAAAAGCTACTTAAAATTACGTATTTTTAGTGTTGTATTTCCATAAAAATTCAAAAAAATGGTTCAAAGATGACATTAACTACATTTTTATGTAAATTAACCCTTGCGTACCCATGGGCTCTAATTAGTTCCATTGCTTTGTATTGAACCATAAATAAATAAAAACAACTTATTAGGAGCGACATAGCCAATTGTAAAACCCTACAGTCCAATTTACCTGTTTTTGGCAAAGCTCTAGACTCATTTTTGGTTTCTATAAGACGAAACGGTCTATAACTTTTTCCCTGATGCTTTTAATTACTTTTGTAAAGTGCTATTCGAGCAGATTATTCTGAAGAGACATGACCTGTTTCTAGGTTTGGTGACTTTGAAGCATTTCCGATATTTATAGGAACATTAAAGTATATAATCTCCAAAACAAATAAAAATCCAATGAAATTAACACGGAAATGAATAGAAATGAAATGACTTCTAATTTTAGAAAATTAAATGAGTTACACTTTTTGAAGTTTGTATAATCACATACAATTTTATGAAAACTAATCTCTAATAGAAAAAATTTCAAATTAGTGAAAAAAGGTTCAAAATTTGATTCAATGATATATCAAATATCTTATCAAAAAATATTTGCATTCATAGAGGTACAATAAAATTAGACTTATGTAGGGTTCATGTAACTCAAGCGTCTGACGATTGAGTGAAATTTACATGTATTTTGTTTTTGTTACAATAACAAAACACATGTAAATTTCACTCAATCGTCAAACGCTTGAGTTATATGAACCCTACATTAGTTTACTGAACATTTTCTGGGTTTCCTGCCAGTAGTATTTTCTTCTGGTCATAAATGATGTGTAGCCAGCCTTCAGCCGTGTTCAAATATCTTAAGTCGTGTTCAAATTTATTGTGTTATCGGCCTTTGACCGGACTTATTTTCTGGAAAGCATTCGAAAGATGTTTTCGCTTACTAAAGATTTTTTAGTTGGCCACTAATGAGGGTTTTATAATATGACTTTTTCCAAATTCAGGAAAAAAACGAACAGGCCTTTTATCAACATAAAAAATCAATAGTAAGAGAAGCTATATCGATTGATTTACATCGATAAAACATAAATTTTTTTAGACGAGTTGGTGTAATCTATTCGCATGTGAAGTCTAAGCCAGTCGAATTGAGATCTCCGAAAGACCAAACTATAAAAGTGAAAAGACATTATTAAACGAGGTCATGATTAATATATACCATTTTTGCAATTTTTGCGAATATCAACTTCTTCATGGCATGGCCAATGACAATTAAAAAATATTAAGAAATTATGTATTTGTTTTTCGCGATCGTTAAAAAAGTGTCCGCACCAAACGCGTTAAAGTTTTGAATTTCAATTTTTCTCCTAAGTATACAAAATTGCTATTTAGTAAAAAAAAAATTAAATTTTTTCTACTAATTCATGAATATAACAAGATCTTTCTATTACGAAGAAGGGCACAAAAACAAAATTGCGGTATTATGGAAATTAAAAGAAAATTTTTGAGGAGCTTTAGAAATTGCATTTGGTGCTCAAATTTCTTTAGCCAAAATGGTCTAAAGTTTTTTATACCCTTCACGACCAAAGGTGGTGATGTATGTAACGCATAGAAATATTGTCTTAGACCCATCTTTTAGTATACCAATAGGCTCACTTTCCGAGTCGATTTAGCGATGTCCGTCCATCCGTCCGCCTGGCTGGCTGGCTGGACCCCCATGTAAACATTGTAATCAAACTACAGGTCGCAATTCTAAAGATAATTTGATGAAATTTGGCACATATCATTTTTTTTTTTTGATAATGGGACCATGAGCTATTGAAATTCGTCAAAATCGGTCCATTATTTATGGTACCTCCCATAGGTCTCAGTTCCCGGAATTAATATATTTGCCACAAAAATCAATATTTTTCATGAAATTTTAAAAAAGTACTGCTTATGTAAACTTAAATTACTGTACCAAATTTCGTTGAAATCGACCTACATTTGACCATAGCTCCCATACAAACTCTTTTTTTAAAACGCACTAAATGAGACAAAATTCACTAAAACGCTCCTAAATCCGAAGACAATGAGAATTTTAAGTTTATTTTTTGCATACATAATTTTTGTAATGACTGTAATCAATTTACCAAATTTTGGGATAATCGGTCCACATTTGACCCTAACTCTCATATAAGTCCAAATGACGGAAACAGCTTAAATGTATAAGTTTTGAGAATATGTTTGTATGATGGCAAAATTTAGCAAAAATTTGTCTTTATACAGGAAAAAGAACACCTTTGACATTATTAGTGAAGGGTATCGTATGATCGGCCTTGACCGACTATAGTACTTTCTTACTTTTTTGTAATGACTGTAATCAATTTACCAAATTTTGGGATAATCGGTCCACATTTGACCCTAACTCTCATATAAGTCCAAATGACGGAAACAGCTTAAATGTATAAGTTTTGAGAATATGTTTGTATGATGGCAAAATTTAGCAAAAATTTGTCTTTATACAGGAAAAAGAACACCTTTGACATTATTGGTGAAGGGTATCGTATGATCGGCCTTGACCGACTATAGTACTTTCTTACTTGTTTTTTACTATTAATGATAAATTGCCCATCGCGTGGTGGGATGAAGAAATTTTGTGCAAAAAAAGTTATAGCCCTAATATACAAACATCATTGCTTCAATCATAGAATTTCAGACATATTTATTAAAAAATAATTGTAAATATGCAAATATAAGCAGACAATTTATATACTGTTATAAAGCTATGAATCCAGGCTTTTATTTGAGTTCTATTTTGTTAAGAAGCTTTTTATTGAAAAAAGTTATATCCTAAGGAAATCTGTATGAGTTTTTATATTTTACAAATAAAAATAGAATATCCTCGAGAGGTTTTATTTCTGGTTTTTTTTTCTTTTTTTTTTTTTGATTAGATAATTTTACTAATTATAGATCTTAGGCTCAATATGCAAATATATGCAGAAATTTTTTGTACCATTATAAAGCTAAAACTTCAGCCTTTTATTATTTTATCTTCCATTTTATTTCTTATTTATAATAATTATTAACTTAATTTGAAAGTTGTTAATATTTGATTGTTCAAATACAACTTTAACCTTAACTTGATTAGGGGCTATTGAATTTAATGAAGTATTTGAAAAAAAACGTGTTAAAATTTCTAAAGAAAATCATTAAAGAAATGTTTTTTAATTCTTGTTAAAGAAACAGCAACAATATTTATTTTTAGCATGTCAAAAATATAAGTGTAAAATAATTTAAACAAAAAAAAATCAAAGAAAGAAAACACTAAATAAATAATATCTTAAAGTTAAGGTCAAGATTTAAAAAGATTTTGGGAAAAAATGACATTTAAGCTGACAAACAAACAAATATTTCTTACAAGAAAATTTAAGACCAAAAATCACATTTTACCACTAAGTCAAAGGTTGGAAATTTCACACGTTCCTTAGAAAAATCAATTTTCAAAATAATTGGACACAAAAATTTCTCGGTCAAATAAGAAATTATTAAAAGAAAGTAAAGAAAGGTATTTTTTTTTTTTTAATAATTTTACAAGTAATGTTGTAGGATTTTTTGTTACATTTTAAATTTCTAGAGGTTTTAGGCAAATATTGAAATTTAGACACTTTATATTTGATTTCTGAAAAAAAAAGTCGGCTGTTTTACTACAAAAAACGCCTCTGCTTTAATTTTAAAATTTCTCTTAGAAGGGAAGAATGTTTAATATTTATTTAAGTACACAAGAGGGCGCTATATTACTAAATAAATACTTGAAATACTCATTCATCATTCTCTTTAATCAATGGAGCAAATACGAGTACGAGTACAATTGAAAATAAAAGTATGAATGAATGGTTTTTATAACTTGGCGCATACTTGTAAAAAAATCTTTTTTAATTGTTTATTTAGAAAAATAACAACAATTATAATAGTTTAACAAATAAAATAAAACAAAAAAAAACTAATAAAAACAATATGTAACAGCATAAGAGAACAAATATCATTTAGTCCCATTAAAACATTCGTTCAATGCACAAAATATTGTATACATTTTATGGTGTACAATAGAGTGGTTCGAAAAAAAATGTTGAGTCAGTCACCCCCTAGGATTAAAGATAGTGTAAAACTAATTATAAAACCATTTTTTTATTTTCTTACCACGCCTACAAATACCGCCCTTTTTGTATTTTGTTAACTGTGTCGCCATCTTTAGTCCGATCATAACACTTTATACATCGATGTTCAGGGCTCTGTAAGGGCTATATTTCTCTCTTTGATAGTTTTTTGCAAACTCATGAATTTCTAGTCATAACTTTTTAAAATTCGAGTCGTACCCACCCTAATCAAATCGAGTAAAAATCTAGTTTTTTTAAGTTATGACTATAAATTGAAGTGGTAGTAAAAAACTATCAAAGAGAGAAATGCAGCCCTTACAGAGCCGCGAACACCGATATATAAAATGTTATGATCGGACTTAAAATGGCGACACAGTGAACAAAATAGTAAAAGGGCGGTATTTGTAGGCGTGGTAAAAAAATAAAAAAAATATTTTTTGGAATTGTTTTAACATTATCTTTAATCCTAGGGGGTGACTGACATAACTTTTTTTTTTTTGTATGGAAGGCGAACCGCTCTAGTGTACAATTTACCACACTTTTGTATGTTGTATGTGTTTTAACGAATCAAATTATTATGATTACAAAAAAAGACTGTAAAACAAATATTTGTATTGTACCATGTGCTTTATACAATATTTTGTGAATGGAACAAATGTTTTTTCTTATAAATATGTAGCAAGAATTCTCAAGTACTTTTTTTTCGATTTCCAAAGAAAAGGTGTCAGTTGTCGGTCTACTACTTTCATTTTTCATCTTATATTTTCTTTCGGTTTGCGTAATAATAACAATTATAAATTATAATTAACATTTTTTTATGACGCAATGACGTTGTAATAAGAATTTGTTGTTATAGTTTTTTACACCTAAAAATTATTCAAGTATTTGTTTTTTTCTTTACACTTGTGTCATATTTGAAAGCATGTGTTTTTTATTAAATTATAGAAAAAAAAAAATGTGTTAGAATATTGTTTAACAAATAAATATTTAATGCAATATTTATTTATTGTAATTCGGTTTATGCTGGTCAGGTGGTGGAACGATTTGTTTTTTGCATAATTTGTCAAGAGTATGTGAATTGCTATAGTTTTCGAATATTTATTTGTTTTGGTTTTCAAAGCGGAAAATTTTTGATTAAATTAGTTTTAAGACTCATTCTTAAACAAATCGGTAATGCCACCTACTTAGATATTTGAAAACATAAATCGAAAACTTGCATTTTTCTCAAAGGAATATTGGGTTAATTTTTTTTCAGGTATAGAATACAATCAATGTCTAAAAAAAATATACAAAAAAAAAAAAAAAAAAATAAGATTGAAAGATATTGACTCTAGTTCTTGTAATTTTGGCTAATCGAAAAAGTGAGGTTAGAAATATGGCAAAACGAATACTTTTAAGACGATACGATCGTTATTAAATATACGAGTCGAAACCATCGTTATTAAATAAAATTCATTTGGATTACATTTGAGCAGATTTCAGCATAACTCTAGTATGTAATTATTATTGACCACCTTTTGCCAAAGTCTGAGAGCTTTACAGAAATAGAACTAAAAAGTTATCAAGAAATCATTAAACGAGGTCAAGATATATTTCTGTAGCAATAAATGATAATGGCTTAAGTTCACATAAGTGCTTTTTCATTTAATTACCTACATATTCTTATTCTCTAGATCAAGATCTATCGCTCAGCTAAATTTCAAGTATAAAATGTCATTATATATTAGTAAAACTATATGCATTTATATATTAACTTTTTAATACAAAATCCTTATATCTTTTAGGCATAACATGAAATTTCGACTTAAGCTATTATCATTTATTGCCACAGATTTAATGATGTTTGTATAAATTTTTAGAGATATTTAAAAAATGTGTAATTCTTTAAGATCAACTCACTAATTACACAGCACAACAAAATAAAAAAAAAATTGCATGTGCTTTTAAAACCACTATATAATTTTGATGTATCATGACTACCTTTGTACAAAAATGGTAAAATTTTTAAATTCTATGGCAAGATTTAAAAAAAAAAATTTTTTTTAAGATTGCAATTTTTTTTAGAAGTTTCTTCAAATAATTAACGATAACTCAAAAACTACTAGTCCGATATTAATAAAATCAGAAAAATTAAGATTTACATAGTCTTTAATTCGTCTATATATCGCGTTTAAATCGGATCTATAGTATCGGAGTTATAATAAAAAACTTAAGAAAAAAATATATTTCTTACGTAAAAATGGCAAAAATTTTCGTTTTAAAAAAATCATGAAAAATCGAAAACTGCAAAAAAATTCCAGACTTATTATTTAATCGCATAGCGACATATAATAGCAACAAAATGAGATATCGACCATAAAAATCGATTGATTTTTTTTTCGAATTTATTCGCAATTTAGTGAATTCGCTCATTTTTACAAAATTTTAATTTTTTGCTTGATATACGGGTTTTCAAATGTATGAAAAAAATAAATTTTCCAATTTCAAGGGGTGCATGTCGGATTATTGTGAGATAATTATTGATTTTATACCAAATATGCAAATATATGCAGAAAATATTTTCGCAGTTTTGAGGCTATGACTTCAGACTTTTATTTGAGATAAATGTTGTTTTATAGCTTTTTATTAAAAAAAAGTTACAGCTTTATATATCTGTATTTTAAAACCTTAAAAAGGTGTAATGTACATTTATGTAGAATTTCTTTTCTGATTTAGGTGCTAACAAAATAATCTTTCAAATAAAGCATCGGGAGAATTCTGCAGATATCAAAAAATTGCTAACCTGAAGGTTCAAAATCCGGGATTTTGCATTGAGGCTTTCTAAATATGCTATCGGACCTTTTCTTAGTGTTTCAAAACTTAATAACAAATATATTCTGAATCGGTCCATTAAGTTTTTTTGATGACAAAACATCGGGTTTCTTTGTGTATCCAACATCAGTCGTAATTAGAGTCAAGTTTGTTTAGTTTTTTTGGTTATTTTATCATCTTTTCTGATCGGTCGACAAGATTGGGGTGTTTCTTTAAATTTATCAGATAGAAAGTAATATATTTTTTAGTGTCCGCTATCACTCTGCTCCGAAATTGTTCAATTTCTTTCAATTGTAGCAATAATTCGGTTTATTTTATCTTATGATTAATATCTCTTTGCTGATGAACTTAAATATCCATTTTGCTAATTGGTCGACCAAAACGAGGTGTATCTTAATCATCAAAACTATAAAATCAAAATCTGTAATACATCTACATAAGCTTTACGTTTTTTCAAGGCTTTTGCCAAATTACTCAATTGTAAAGGGTCTTTAGTTTTGACAGTTGATTACGTTCATTTGTTAAAGCTACATCTGTCAAATTACTTGTCTTTCAATTTAAGTTTTCATCAAAAAATTATTTTCAACAACGATGCTAAAAATAAATGGTTATGTGAGCAAAAAAAAATGGGACTTTGCATAAGATCCAAAAACATTAAATACATACCGAAAAAGTCACTATTTGAATGGATTTTAGACAGACCATCGTTGTCAACGGCAATCGGTTTATGTTGATAATAGAAAACTTTTGTTTTCAACAAAGCTTACCTACATGCAACACATCGCTTTGAATGCATGGACATCTTTTGAGGAGATGATGTAAACTGGCCACGAAGATCATATGATTTGACTCCGTTATATTTTTTCATTTGGGGTTTCCTAAGTCGCATTTGTGTTCGAACAAGCCACAAACCACATGGATCATTATGTCATTGATCAAATTCAATATATAATTTGACAATTCGGATGAGCTACACTCAGAGAAAATTTAAACAATATCATATGTATTCATAATTTGCATCAATAGGTTTTTTAAAATATCTCATACCCACTTTGTTAAAAGATCGTTAGCTCTCAATGAAAGACCCTTTTAGTAGGGGATAGTCTAAATAAAGAAATTGAATTTATTATACCCTTCACCACCATAAGTTTGTGCTAATGTATGTAACGCATAGAAATATTAATCTTCGACCCACCTTTAAGCATACCAATAGTCTGAGAATCACTTCCCGAGTCGATTTAACGATATCATTCCGTCCCTCTGTCTGGCTGGTTGGCTGGAACCCCATGTAAGCCTTGTAATCAAAATTCTGAAGATAATTTGATAAAATTTGGCACAGACATTTATTTTCATAGTGGAATCATTGCTATTGAAAATATCTAAAATCGGTCTATTATTTTTGGTACCTCCCATAGGTCTGGTTTCCCAAACCTGAAATTTTGTCCTCAAATTTCGGGATATTTTTTTAAAATTGAAATTAAATACTGCTCATGTAAACAAAAATCACTGTACCAAGTTTCGTTGAGATAGCTCCATATTTGACTATAGCTTCCATATAAACTCTATCTATCAAAAGTCACTATAAAGCTTGAAAAAACGACTTAAATGCTCGTAAATCTGAAGATAATAACAATTTGATATTTAATTGATGGACTCATTTTGAACCGCCGTGGTATAGCAAGTTAGTCATCCGCCTAGCATACAGAGGTCCCAAGTTTGATCCCCGGTCAGACCCACTTCAAAAAAACATATATTTTCAATAAAGCGGCGGTTCACCTCATAACTCAGCTAGTCACTAGTTATTGAGTATTAGGCTATGTAAAACTTCTCTTTTGCCGTTCGGAGTCGGCGTTGAAACGTAGGTCCCTTTCAATGAGTCTAAAAATAGAATCGGATGCAGCTCATTGTCTGAGAGAAGTGTACGTACCCCTTGTTCCAACTGGAATGTTGTCGGGGAATTATATAATATATATTATTTTTGTATAAGCTATAATCAAGTTACCAAATTTCGAGGCAATCGGTTCACATTTGACCCAAACTCTCATATAAGGCCTAATGACAGAAAAAGCTTAAATATACAAATCTTAAGAAAATGTTTGCATAATGACTTAATTTAGCAAATATGCAAGAATAAGAAAAGACTTCAGTGGTGAAGGCTATGACATTGAAGGGCTTGACCAACTCTTGCACTTCCTTACTTGTTTTTTTATACAAACCAGAGTTACCAAATCCAATAGTTTTTACAAATATTTAAATATATCAAAAAATAAAAGATTTTGAATATTTAAATTTATTATTAATTTTATGAATTTTCAACCACAATCACCATAAAGTGACATTAAACATAAGATTTACATTTCAAGTCAATAAAAATCACTTTAAAACCTTTCAATACATATCAATCAATATCTTTCAATACAAGGACTTTAACTCAAAACCTCTAGGGCTACATATGTACCCACCGCCAATCATTGACCTTACATAGTTTATGGTCCATAAGAAAAATACAACTTACAATGAACTTGAATTTATAAACAATTTCAAAAATGTAAGTTAAGAAACTGGCAATAAGTTTTTTTTTTTGGCAACAAAATGGAAAGAGATATGGACATAAGTTGCCACCAAGAGACAAACTTGATTTACTAAAATTTGAGGTTAAACATCTGGTAAATGTTAACATATAAAAATAAAAACCATAACGGCATAAGTTTTACGATCTAAAGAAATATTTTTTTTTTTTTTTCAAAAAAAGTTTTGGAATAAAAGTACAGACAGACATTCAATTATATTTATGCGCATAATAAATTCCTTAAAAGAAAAAAAGTTAATACTACATAATATTTGTTTCTTAGGAATATTGTAATAAATATATTTATTATGAATTAATGTTAAAAAGAACCACAAATAAAAAATAAAATTGGTTAAAACCGGCCGGTTGTGTTATACTCGCAGCTAAAAAAAAGTAACAGAAATAAAAAAAAACTAAATGAAAATGTGAAATATAATTGAACAAAATCGTTTCGATACTTGTTTAACATAAAAATGTATGTGATATTTTAACAAGCTTGGGCCACACTGAATCTTAAAATAACAGCAGCAGCGGCAGTTAAATTAACTACCGACAAAAGTAAAATTATCGATCATAAAGAATTCTATATAACCTATACCATTTAAAAATTAGTTATTAGTCACTAAAGGCCTAAAGAAAGGTATTTTTATTAAATTTTTTCACATAACATAATGATACGATATCACTTAAAGACTGATTTAGCTAATTTTTACATCTGAGATTTTAAAAAATATAACACGCTCCCGATTTTGAAAGTCAAGCGAATAGACTTTAAACTATTTTTGTCTCTTTGGAAATTCCATTTCATATTCTTTGTATGGTCTTATATGTTTCAGAAACCAAGTACAAACTTAATGAATAACTTAAATGTCCTTATCTGTTTTGCTATAGGGTATACACATTTAACAATTTAAAAAAATCGGGTTACTTCCATTCACTGAAATCATATGGTTTAGTTTTTTTGTTGGTTCCATTTACCAGCTGGTTATAAATGTTTGAATTATTTAAATTGTTTAATTTTTTTTTTTTTTTGGAACTGGCAATTACCTCAGATCTGATAGGATATAAAAACAGGCACACGAAAAATGTACAACTTTGTTTAAAAATAGGGACCTATGTCTGGATTAAAGAAAGTTTGTAAACGAAGGGAATTCATATATCTTTGAATGCAGATTAGGTGCAATAGACTACAATTAGTTTTTTAACTTTGTCCGGAAATCAGTCGAAAAGGAAGGTCAAACCAACGACTCTATAATATATAGATATTCCATACTTTTTTTTTTGCCAAAAGAGAAATTAAAGTGAATAAAAAACAATGAAAAACTCTCAAACAAACATACATTTAATGGGCACGCGTGTGTGCCTTAGCTTTCTCTCATTGGATAATCGCCTCTATAAGGTGTTTCCGAATTACAGTAAAAGCGTTATACTCTCTTTATGGGACTTATCGAAGAGACCACACGGCAAATCAATGTATGAAAGTGCAACATCTTTATATTGTAGAGTCTTTGGTCAAACTAATTAATTACACTCTATTACACTAAAAAACACTCGGGAAACGACCTCGCTTGGGTTGTAGACCTTATTGGGCACATGACATATCGTTCAAAAAATTTTCAGAAACTCGTCCTCATTTAAGAGTTATACGCAAAAAAACCGAATTTAACGAGGTTCGTCAACTTATCGACCCAAAACTCAGCCAGTTTGTAACCGATTTTATTTTTTATAACAGCAAATAAAAGAAAGCAGATTGCGCTTTAAAAGTGGCATATCATTTTAGACGTTTTTATGCCCTTCACCACCATAGGTATTATAAGTTTGTGCTGATGTATGTATCGCAAAAAAATATTTGTCTTAGACCTACCTTTTTCTAAAGATAATTTGATGATTTGATTTGAATTTGGCGCAGATAATTTTTTTGATAGTGGGACCACGGCAATTATTCTATTATTTATGGTACCTCCCATAGGTCCCACTTCCCGGAATTGATATTTTGGCCACAAAAATCAATATTTTTAAGGTTTAAAACATATATTGCCTATGTAAACCAATTATTGTACCAAATTTCATTGAAATCGGTCCGCATTTGACAATAGCTCCCATACAAACTCTTCAGTCAAAACGCACTAAATGAGACAAAAATCAGTAAAACGACCGTAAATCTGGACATAATAAGAAATTTTGTAAAAACTGTAATCAATTTGCCAAATTTCGAGATAATCGGTCCACATTTGACCTTAATGGTGAAGGGTATCGTATAGTCGGACTTGACCGACTATAACACTTTCTTACTTGTTTTTTGTTAAGAATATCTAAAAAAAAACAAAATTTGTCCACTTTTTTGACTTTAGTAGCTTTTAATTGCTTATTCTTACATGAAAGCTTATAAAAGTTTATATCAATACAACAAGAATTTAGTTTCTAATAAAACGTGGTTTAAATTTTATAAATCAGACGAAAGCTTTATAAATCAGATTAAGCTTTTCATAAGCCGACTCTGCCATATACGACGTACTGAAGGGCTGTTCACAAATACCGTAACGCTGTTTTCGCAGATTTTTACCTCCCCCTTTGTAATACATTTTAATAGTAATACGCATATGACACTGTAACAAAAGTCATACAAAGTTCTTAACAAAGCTTCTAATTTTCACCAGAAATTAATTTTAAAAGTATTTTGTTTGCAATCGAAAAATTTTCACTTTGGAAAAAGTTAAATAACTTTTGTAAATGTAAACCGATATCAACAAATAATATCTCGTTTTTTTCTATATAGAACTAGATTTAAAAGACTGTAAAAAACAAAATAGGTTTTTATAGAAAAAAGTTGAAATAAAAGCTTTTAAGTTTTAAAGATAACGAAAAAATTCAAAAAAATCGAAACTCTTGATAAAAACTTACCCAATTTCTTAGAATATAAGTCCTATGCATACAGTATATAAAAACTTTATCCCTTGACTTTCCAAACCTGTTTAAATTTTTAAAATCGATCTAAAATGTGAGAGTTTGAGATACTAAAGTACTACGACATATCCGAAACAGTTTTTTGCGAATATCTCGAAATTTTGCACGTGGCTTTTGTTTGTCCTTTCATACTCCTATAGCCCCCACTAGGTCGCTTTCCAAGTTTTTACAAATGTTGTTTATTTCCTACATCGTGTTAAAGGTCAAAATATTAAATAAAAGTACATTTTTAATTAAGAAAAAAAAATGGATCAGAGCAGGGAAAGCTTTGTCTTCTCCTACAAAGATAATACTAATTGTCATGTATCTTTATATCAAGTATTTATTTCAAAGCATGTAGTGGAAGCATGTAGAGCACATTTTACTCAGTTTAGAGGGACTATCTCCTGCAATTAAATTCCTTAATTCATAAACGATTTATAAAATTATCAAGTGCTTATTGTAGGAATTTTGTAAGAAAAATTTGATTTCAAGGATTGTCATAACTTTATTACTTTTTCACATTTTGTTAACATTTAATTTCAAAACGGCCTTTTAGTACCTACAGCTCATCCCTGTTCCTGTTGGTAAATTTACCTCACATAAATAACAGGTTTCGTAAATCATTTGGCCAGTTAAAAAAAAAAATTAATATAAAATATTTAAAACTCATGTTTTGACATTATTAACAGTTAACGAAAACACACAATTTTTCTTAAAACTTTGTTTTGAAACTGATACCTTTTTTCGGGCAATCATGTTAAGTTCCTTAAATGTTTGTAATCTGTAAGTTTAACATGTGTTTTTGAAACGCTAAATTCTTTTCAAGTAATTAAAGTTGAATTTCTCAGCTGAGCTTTCGAACTTTCTTGGTTTATTGGGCTTGTCTGAACAGAAAAATACAAATTAGAATTTTAAATTTATCTTTAAAGTAACCGACGGTAAAAAGTTTTCAAAATAAAAGAAATAAAAAGGCTAAAAGTAATTAGCATAATAATAAGTTTTTTTTTTCAAGTTTAAGAATAATGTTTTCTTTCTCAGACAAAGAAATGTTAACACCTTGTAAATATTTTGGCTTTAAGCTGGCGGCAAAAGAAAAGTAAATTCTTACTTTAATTCAAAAACGGGTAATATGTAAATTTAACTTGCTACAATTATTTCTTAAAAAATTTTTGTCTGCTTTACACTTTTCTTTACTCTGTTTCTGATTCTAAGTTGCCAACTCATTTTTTTTTTTTTTTTGAAGACAAATATTTTTTACTTCAAATATTTCGACCTACTTTTGCCTCTGATGTCAGTATGAAATTTTTATTTTCAGGAGATAAATCAATTTATAATTTTGTCAATCATTATTAATGGTTCAATGTAAGATCAATATCAGGCAGTTGAAATTTCACAGTATCATTTTACAATATTAAACAATAAGTTTCAGAAATGAATGATTTCTTTTTTGATAAATGTAAATATTATTTAATTAACTCATCATATTCATGCGATTTTTTTGTGTTTATGTTATGAGTTGCCAATTATGTTTATTGTCATGTCATGATGGGCGCTTGACATGACGAAAATAATACATATCTTTATGTCATGTTTTTTTTTTCTGAAGTAAACTACGTGAGTAAAATTAAAAGTATGTAATTATTTGCTGTAAAATATTATTCAGAATTGAAAATTTTGTGTCTTAATTAAAAATTATTTTATTTTTGAGTTTAACAGAAATTATCTTCTAAAAAATAAACTATATATAAATGCATTAAATATTTTGCAAAATTTAAAATGTTTCAGTCGAATAAGAAATGTTTGGGTTAATACAAATCAGTAGGAGTTAAATATTTTTAGTCTTCAACTCCATATGTAAAAGGATATTATAAGTTTTTTGTCATACCTGTAACACACAAAAATATACCGACTGGAGCAAAATCACTTAATCGATGACAAGATCTACTTCAAAGTCACTTAAATGAGTCCAAAGTTACTAAACCATTTTCATCCTAGCTCCCATATAAGACAAATGAAAAGATTTACATCTTGAAAACATTTTCGTATGATAAAAACAAACTCCTTAATTTATTGATAACTGGTCCACATTTGACCTCAGTGAATGATATCATATGGTTCGACCGACTAAAATATATTTTGTACTTGTTCACAAATTACGATCAACTTTTGGATCAGAGCAGATGAGAACAAGTCTTAACGTTATTTGAGGCGCTGAATTCAAATCCGGGTTTAATTTTCAAAATTGGTTCTAGATTGTAAGTTCGCAAATGTTGGCATAATGACAGTCAGCTGTTGGATTGCAAGAAATATTATTTATGAAGCGACAGAAACTTTTCGAAATATTTAGCGCTCAATGAAGCTACAGCTGGGTATCATTTCAAGATTTGGTTTACAAGTTTTTCGGTAGTCGCAGATAGTAGACAGTTTGTTGCAATATTTTTTCAAGATTGAAGCTCAAATATTTTTTGCATTACTAACTTAAATGGCCTATATTACAACCTGTTAAGGTCACAGGCCGAGCAGATCCCAAATAGTATAAGCGACTCAGTTCGACTGCTCTTAATTTCTTATTTAAAACTTATTAATGAATAAAAACAAAATTAAATGCCATCAAGAGGGAAATGGGGTTCTTCACTGAAGATGATTTTGTCGACAAAATCAGCATGTTCATGTTGTCGCTCCAATACCTAATTAACGAACACGATATATTGTTCCATACATAACCTCATTCTGTCTACTTTACGATATAATAAAATTTCACAATTCTTTTTTTTAATATCTGTGTTTTATTTAAAATTTAAAAATTGCGTTCTAGTTGGGACACCTTTAAAACATGCATGAACAATAATGTTTAGCAACATTTTGCTCATAGAAGTAAAAGTGAAGAAATCTAGAAACCAAACAATTTGCACAGATTGAAATGTAAAAATTCATGTTTAAATTACTTTAGCAACATATTTTACATATAAATAAGACATGTTGCGGAAAAGATTCGTTTTTGTATTTATCAAAACAAGCACTAAATAATATTGCCTAACATTTTGTTGCCAGCAACATTTTTTTTCAACCTGAAAAGAAATGTTAATAAATATAGTGTTACTTAACATTTTTCACAAATCAAAATACAATTATTGAATATTCTTATATTACCAACATGTTGCTAAATTGATTCTTTGTATATGTGTTTCAAGCAACATTTGAAGATATAAGAATAGAAATAATATTTCCCAAAGCTCTTTCTGAACTAGGTAACAACATTTTTTATTTATGTTGCTAACAATGCATATACTTACATTGCTAGAAACATAATGTTGCAGAAGTCGTTTCTTGTTCGAATATTAAAATGAAATTAATGTTTCATAATAATTGTCACAATTTATATCTCAAATGACGTATGCCTAACATCTCGCAGTAGAGTCCTATATAGAAGCGTGGTTGAGGCCCTATGCTCCACTGGAAGTCATGGATAACATAAGAATATATCAAAATATTTCAATTGTCTTAAAAACATATTCGCATTTAAGGAATGTTGTAGAATTTTCTTCGCAACATTTTTCTCAAGTATAAAGAATTCGAAATTAAAAGAACTTTAAGTCTGTAAAATAATGTTGCAGAAGTGTTCGTTACTAGAATGTACCTAGCAACATTTTGTGTATTTGTAAATTAATGCTGTTCTAAATTTTTCAGAATTTGTATTACAATAGTATCAAATTTAATTTAAAAATATTGCTAATAAATTATCTTAGCAACATTTTTTAATTAAAAGGTGTTGCAGAAGTCGTTCCTTGTTTATATACATACGAGTATGTATATAATGTTAGAAAGCTACTATAAAATTAATGTTGGTTATTACTTTTTACAGACTAGAAACCAGCATGTTTCAATTATGTTGCTGGCAACATATATGCAAACATCATTATCATGACTTGGACGAAAACAATAATTTCATCTTAAATTTTTATAATATAAGATCAATTCAATTAAAATCATAAAATTAATTTATTTATAAATGTTGCTCAACAATTTTTGCAAATTGAAGCAACTTTTGACGCGAAAACGAATGTAGTTACAATTTTTTAAAACATCTACGTCCCACAGTTTGTTGAAAAAAAAATTGGGAAATAATTTAAGAACTTTTCCTAAGAAATCAAATAAAATAGACTTCTGAGAAATGGGGACAAATTTGGATCCGATATTAGCAAAATTCTAGGTGCAGTTGTCAAAAAGTTGAAAATATCTCATAGACTATAGGAGATAAAACATAAGTGCAGCAATGTTTTTTGTAAATCTCACCCAGCAGATTTCCTGCATATCTAAATGTATATCGGATCAAAAATATGACTTCTGGATAGTTTTTAATTTTCGTAAAATTTGAGGGCTTATACCTCCCCTCCTGATAAGTCCAAAGACTCTCAAATCATAAATTAAGCTCGAATGTGAGTGAATTGAATGTGAGTGAATTTGAAACAGATGTTGCTTAGTTCCAATTTTCATTTGTATTTTATTGAAAGAAAAAAATATGATTTATTGAGATCAAAAATTAGTTGCTTTTTTAAATTTTTGATCAGTTTCTTTAAGAGTGCTTTACCACAAAACGGATATAAATAATTTAATAGTTTTAAATTATTCTCAAATTAAAGCCAGTGTTGCCAGTCTTTTGTTTTTGTTTATAATTTTCAGATTATATTGAGATAAAAAATTAATTGCTTTTAAAATTATTTTGACAATAAATTTTAATGTGCTATATGTTTTCTTTAATTTCAGCGATATTACAACGTTCTACTGTCGAAGTGGGGCGTATTAAAATACAAGGTGTTGCCACATGTTTGTATTTATGTATGGATCCCTGTGGTGCTGTTTATGGCTCGGTAAGTAAACATTAATTTCAGTTAGATAATAATTTAAATATAAACTAATTTTAAATAAAGAGGGATTCTATAATTCTTAATTATTATAGAAATGTTTAGATAGATGAAGCTTTAAATTAGGCTCTGGTCTGTTCAAAAACGTTTATACTTTAGATTATTTAAATCTGATTGATGCAGCAGCATTAAAATTTAACTAATTTTAATCCATCATAATTAATTTATACACATAAAATGCTACTTAGTACCAAAAATAATTTTCTAACATTTTTTAAACAAAGTTCAAGTCGAAGATTTCTCATTTACATATAAATTATTTTAAGGTTATATTATATTTTATTCAAATTTAATAAAATCAATTACATACAAATTTTATTAATTGACTTCTAAGAATTTTGGAAAAACTCAAATTTAAAATTTGAATATAAATTCCATCAAATAATCTTAATATTTAAATTTATGACATTGAATCTTAGAGAAAGAAGAAATTCTTATATCTTGTCAATCAAATTCCCACAAATTTGTTTAAATTTAATTTGAATTTTTATGAAACGAAAAATTCTATATAGAGAAGAAAAAACCACAACTTAATTAAAAATCAATTTTTCAAAGACATAATTTTATCAAAATTATTTCTTTGGAGGAATGAAAAACAAATTGAAACAAGTTGAGGAGAGATTGGAAAAAAAATCAGAGGCGCCAAGATAATTTCTTTAAAAAAGTCTTAGAAAGAACAGGTCTTAATCAGACACTAATAAAGGTTTTAAGCCCTTTAGAGAGAGAGTTTATTAAAATTTAACCACAAACTATATAAATATTTCATTATAAGTCGTTAAACTAAATTAAACGAGACCCAAAGAAGTGCTTCATAAAATAGAATTTTTGAAACAATTTTGACGCCTGTCTGGTGTTTGGTTTTCTGGGGTTTGTGTTTTGAGGAAAAGCGCTATCGTCTTGACAGGATAATAGTGATAATGATGGAATTGGGCATAAAAACCATACAAAATTAATTATTGTTCTTTGATTTTCTTGTTTTTTTTTTACTCCTCTTCTCAAATGATAATTTTGGTTTGACTCAATCTGGTGTGTGTGGCATTCCATATTGCGTTTTGTGGAGCGAACATAAAAGGGTCTTTATGGTAATAACCATGGGAGGTCGTATATTGTTTTTAGTTTTGAAGAATTTGAGACAATATCTTTAAATGACCTAACAAAGAGTTATTTATGCATGCGAGTATAAGTAAAAGGGAATATCAATATTTTGAAAAGAATTTTAATTAACATAAAAAATATTAAATATTTAAAAAATAGAACATTTTTTATTTTATTGAATTTTGAAAATTATTTTAATTTAAATTTTTAATTTACTTAATTCACTTCAAAGCCAATTTGCAATCGACTTTACAGGGCACCTTTGTACACCTTTAACATTAAAGAGTAAAAATTCCTTTAGAAAAATTTTGTACAACGAAACATTTTTTATAGAAAAATTTTGTATAACGAAAAATTTTTTAACAAAAAATTTTCTAATAAGGCATTTATTTACATTACCTCAAAATCTAGTACTTACGAGATTTTGTTCAAAATCTAGTTGATTTTGACTAGATTTCCCATACAAAAATAAATCTAGTTACGAAGTAGATTTTGGCAAAATCTACTTGAAATCTAGTATTACTTATTGATGCAACCATGTTTTCTTTCAAAAAGTACTAAAAAATACTACGCTGTGTAAATCAAAATAACATTTCAATTGAAAAGGAATCAAAACAAAGGAAAAAAGTGAGCTTATTCTTGCGGAAAAAATTATAAAATAAATAAATTTAACTTAATTTCAATTAAAAAAATTAATGGAAAAGAAAAATAAATTGAAAATCAAACATTATTTTAAAATACATAATTATTTGTGTCAACTGATTCTGTTATGAAATCTAGCTCACACCAAAAAAAAATGTAGTGTAAACGGTGTAGATTTGTATTGAGATTGTAAATTGCCTATAAGAAACATTTTTTAGATTGAAAGAAATTAATTTTATTTGAACGAAAAATTTTCTATGGAAAATTTTTTAAAACGAAAAATTTTCTAGGGAAACATTTTTGAAATGAACAATTTTCTATAGAAAAATTTTTTATAACGAGAAATTTTCTATAGAAAAATTTTTTATACCGAAAAATTTTTTATACCGAAAAATTTTTTATAGACAAATTTTTGATAACAAAAAATTTTCTATGGAAAAATTGTTTATAATGAAAAATTTTCTATGGAAAAATT
Organism: Stomorhina lunata; assembly: GCA_933228675.1. Classification (NCBI taxonomy): domain Eukaryota; kingdom Metazoa; phylum Arthropoda; class Insecta; order Diptera; family Rhiniidae; genus Stomorhina; species Stomorhina lunata. The sequence continues at coordinate 59,875,376 of OW121740.1, read as the reverse complement.
GTTTATAATGAAAAATTTTCTATAGAAAAATTTTTTATAACGAAAAATTTTCTATAGAAAAATTTTTTATAACGGAAAATTTTCTATAGAAAAATTTTTTATAACGAAAAATTTTCTATAGAAAAATTTTTTATAACGAAAAATTTTCTATAGAAAAATTTTTTATAACGAAAAATTTTCTATAGAAAAATTTTTTATAACGGAAAATTTTCTATAGAAAAATTTTTTATAACGAAAAATTTTCTATAGAAAAATTTTTTTATAACGAAAAATTTTCTATAGAAAAATTTTTTATAACGGAAAATTTTCTATAGAAAAAATTTTTATAACGAAAAATTTTTTACAACGAAAAATTATCTATAGAAACTTTTTTTTATAACGAAAAATTTTTAATAACGGAAAATTTTCTATAGAAAAACTTTTAATAACGAAAAATTTTCTATAGAAAATTTTTTTTTTAACGAAAAATTTTCCATAGAAAATTTTTTTGTAACGAAAAATTTTTGGTAACGAAAAATGTTCTATTTTACAACGAAAACATTTTTATATAGCTAAATATTTTCTGTAGAAAATGAAAAGTTTTCTATTAAATGTAATTGATACGTGTTGTTATCAATGAACACTATACGAGCAAATCTCCATGTGTATTTCAATGGAATTGCTGGTTGAGAGCAGGGATGGCAAACATAGTACAATTGTACTTTTTTATACATTTTTAAACTGATTGAACTGAACTTATTCAATTAAATATTAAAAGTGTAAAAATAACAATTGAAATCAGCAAACTTTAGCAATTTTACTCTTTATTTTTTACAAATACCTAAAACATGACTTTTGTTGGGAAAAATTATCCCACTTTTATCTAAAATTTAAAAATAATTCTTTGTAATTTTTTGTGTTAAAAAAACAATGTAACGGCGCCAAATTTGCAACATTGTATCTTTACAACAATAATTCATTTGCGGTCCATTTCACACAACCAAATTTTTCAACAAATTTCATCAAGTATTTCACTTAAAATATGGGAAAAATACTGTCATAGCTATTCACAACAGGACTCTAGTTTCCTCATATTTCATTTAAAAACAAAATCTTTCAAAACCCTTAGTTAAAAAATTGAAACTAAATAAATAATAAAAAAGGTATTATCTACTTTAAAAAGCCGAAAGCAATTCCTTTCAAATTCAACCGACATTAGTTTAGCATTTTACTTATATAATATTTGTTTTGTTCTTTTTTTTAGGGGAAAAAGGTCACAATTTTCTGCCGTGTTTCAAGGATATTTTAAGTGTGTAATTATTGTTTTGAAAATTTTATCACTTAAGGGTAGAAGTGAATGTTTTTGGGAAAAAATGTGTGTGTTTTTAATGGAATTTATTGTGTTGATTTTGCCATGAAATGGCGTTGAAATTGTCGATTTGTTAAAGATCATTTTCAAGTGATATTTTTTGTTATGAAATTTATGAGTTTTTTGTTTCAAGCTATTGTTTAAAATATTGAAAACAATACTAATAATTTATTTATGATCATATCGGTTCACCCTTACACGATATAACTGCTTATATTTTTGAGGGAGGTTTTTTTGGATGTAAAAACATCTAGTGAATCATATGAAATTTTTAGTTTTTAGGGAGAAAAGACAACTAATTAAGATGCAGAAAACCAATGAAGAAATACATAAACAAATTTTGATATCAAATAATGTTAAATTTAATAAGTTAGTTAACCCTATTATAAAATCAACATGAAACAACTTTCAGGTAATTTTAAATCTCCTTTCGCAAATGGCGTCAACAAACGAATCCAGTTTGAAGGACCGGAAACAAACATGTTTCAAAATTTGAGAAGACAAAATAAAGTTAAAAAATGTGTTTTAAATCTCTTATAAATGGATATCTAGCTATCAAACTATTTAAAAATCGCTTCGAAAGATTAAAGAAATTAATCGATTCAAAACAAAAATTATTCGCACTTAATCCCAATCTATTACATTTATTTATTAATATAATATTTATTTATTAATATAATATTTATTAATATAATATAATTAATATAATATAAAAGCCAAAAACTGTTTGTGGGGACAACCAATTCTTTGACTCGTTTCGATGGTTGATTAGGAAATCATAGAAGGTATTTTATGGACTTTAAGTCCACACACGTCACCACAAAAGTAGTTTCTGAGAAAGTCAAAAGTCGCTGCCTTCTGCCTAACTAACCTCTTACATTCCAAAAGGGAATGGAGTAAATACAGCATCGGAAAGCTGTCATTTGCTTTCTTCTCTTTCTCAGTATGAAGTTAGAGGCATGCTAACAGAATTTAATTCTAAAGTTTGTAAAATAGTCTCTAGTTCACATAACTTTTCTGCTGTACATCTCCTGGGTTTGTCCCTGTATCCCGGTCCCTGAAAAGGATCAATACTGAAGTGCTTAAACTGCTGAAGTCTGCGACAACTCAGAGCCGATGTTGAATTCAAGAAGAGAAAACCCAGAATTTTATGGCAGGAGATAATATCTTAGTTAATCAACTACTTTCTTACTGACTAGTTTTTTAGACTGAAAAATACCAAATCAATGTTGGCCATTATTTGCATGGCAGGGGAATGACAACTATTTACATAAAATAAGAAAACTTTTACATAGCCTAGTACTTAATAATCAGGGGATAGCCGGTTTTTTTAATTTATTTTTTCAAGTGGGTCTGGCCGCGGATCGAACTTGGGACCTCTGATATGCTAGGCGGATGACAACAGTGGTCCACACTTTATTCGTGCTCAAGAAAAAAATCACAAACTGACAAGACATACATCAAATACAATCCAATTTTTTCTCGTGCATTGAGCATTCACATTTAAAAACGTTCCCATTTTGGCCAACGGTGCACTTAAGTGATCGCCTTCCAGCTTCCTTTGTAAATATTCAGTAAAGAGGTATGAGGTTAAAATGCCATAAGTGTATAACGTACAGTGGTTCAGAATCGTTTTTAATTGGCCAAAACTCTGTAACTGTTTTAACTAATAAAGATTTTGTAGTCGTTCTTTTTTTAGTCAATAGATAACATCTTAAACTTTTATCGAGTTTAGGCTTTATTAAGATCTGTACAGCGATTGTAAAAGCTTAGAGTTCAATTTTTGATTTGTAATTCCGTTACAATTAATTTTTACCAATTAATCTGATTTGGCTCGAAAATTAAAATTTTAATTTTTTAAAAGTCGAATATCTTTAAAACCATAAGAGATTGGATATGCATGTCGTGACGTTATTTGTAGATCTTGACCTAAGTATTTTTTATATAGTATGATTCTTCAAATCGGTTGGGAAATGACAATTATATAACGTTTTAAGTGATTTAGGATTCTGAGGTGCCCTACTTTGGGGGCCGATTGTGCTGCCCCAATCTAGGCTTTCCAGGTTCAAAACTTAAGCTTTACAACACTTCTGCTATATGCACATAAAATTATTTTAAAGCTTAGAAGTTGTGGACTTATTTCCATTATATTTTCCCAGTTTCTCACTGTGCTACGTTTGGCTTTCTGCAATTTGCATTTATGGTAATTTACTAGCAATTCTGATAGAATTTTGTATGTTTGAGTATTTCTTTTAAAATAAACAAGTAAGAAAGTGCTATAGTCGGCCAAGCCCGACAATACGATACCCTTCAGCACTAAAGTCAAGGTTGTACTTTTTCATCTATAAAACAAATATTTCCTAAATTTTGTCAAAATACGTTTTCTTAAGGCTCATCAATTTAAGTTGTTTTCATCATTTAGACTTATATGGGGGCTAGGGTCATATGTGAACCGATCATCTTGAAATTTAGCAAATTGATTACAGTTTTTACAAAAATTATGTGTGCAAAAAATAGAGTCAAAATTGTCATAATTCGGATTTATGAGCGTTTTAGTGATTTTTGTCTCATTTAGTGCGTTTTTAAAGAAGAGTTTGTACGGGAGCTATGGTCAAATGTGGACCGATTTTAACAAAATTTGCAGTGATTTTAGTTTACATATGCAGTATCTGTTTTAAATTTCATGAAAAAATATTGATATTTGTGGCCAATATATCAATTCCGGGAAATATGACCTATGGGAGGTACCATAAATAATGAATCGATTTTGACAAATTTCAATAACCATGGTCCCATTATCAAAAAAATGATCTGTGCCAAATTTCATGAAATTATCTTTAGAATTTCGACCTGTAGTTTGATTACAAGGTTTACATGGGGGTCCAGCAGTCCAGCCAGCCAGACGGACGGACGGACATCGCTAAATCGACTCAGAAAGTGATTCTAAGCCTATTGGTATACTAAAAGGTGGGTCTAAGACAAATATTTCTATGTGTTACAAACATCAGCACAAACTTATAACACCCTTTCCACCTATGGTGGTGAAGGGTATAAAAAAAGTGTTCCACTGTGGTTTTAGATTTATAACAATTTATAACATAACACCCTAACTACAAATTATACAGTGGGCGCAAATAACATTGAATTAAAACAACAGTCCATTCAACATAACAAAAAAACCGCAGCCCATTATAAATAACAGTTTTCAAGAAATCGTAATTAATATGAGATCAAATGTTACCATTTTCTTTATATTTCCAAACAAACTTAAATTCTTTGCCTTTATCAGTATGCCACGCCTACTACTGTGAGCATTTTGATAAAATTTTTGGGCTACCTAAGTGTTTCCTTTTTGATGGCATACAAATTTTAAGAATCTATCTCATTAAAATATATAGGTTTTGGCCAATTAAAATTGATTCTGAGCCACCGTGCGACGTCTACTCTTAAGTCCTACAACTAAATATCTGACGAATTTCGCCTAGTCACGCATCACTATCTGGTTTTAGTTCTTCTTATCAAACAGTGCTACTAGAGTAGTGTTGTCAATGGTGTATGGTATGTCATTATACATGGGCCCTAACTATGTGATAGATTATATATTATAAATGACACTATTAGTGATTAGGGGTAGCCAATATAGAACTTTCTAATCTTTTAAATTATATATTTCAAAAATAAATAAAGTTCTAAATACCTGGATAAGATATAACTAGAACAAACTAGAATGTCTGTTTAGAAAAAGAAAATATAATACATTTAAAACTAAACAACTTGATGACCCACTGTGTATAAATCTATTCGAAAAAAACCGAAGGTTTTCCCATATAGGTTTTATACAATATAGGGTAAAACTATTCTCTTCCTCTATTCAAAAAAAAAAATCCCAACTATCCTTTCGCAATCTTTAAATTTTCTACTTTGATCTCAAATTTTTTGCCGATAAACTGTTTAAATACCTCACCTTTCGTTTGCCAGATTTTCAAAGATAATCGAATCCATTATCACAGGAGTCCTTTACACATCGTTCTACAGTATCATTAGACGCCATCAAAACAATGATCAGCATAAAACAAAGCGCCTGGATAAATTATGTCAAAATAGGTGTGAGCAGTCAATAAACAACCAGAGTTTATGTGACATTTTGACAGGTGTTTAGGTAGTTCAAACAGGCGCTGAAAGAGCAAAACAAAAAAGGATGAAGAAAGAAACAGGAAAATAAAATATTCGGTTGGGCTATGACAAGTAGTCGTGTAAAATTTAGATTCTATGTAAAGATTATGTAAAAAACAGAGATAAGAAAAAAATTCATATATATTTTCAAAATTTGTGTAAAATTTGATCATGAATTGTATATTTCAAAAAATAAAAAAAATTTTGTTTATTTTTTTCTTTAATAAAACTCTCGTTTTGTCGGTGTATAAACATAGATTTTGTGATACGAAAATTAAAAATATCTTAAATTAATTTTAGCATTTCAAGTTCAATGCATTTTAAAAATCACATACAATTAACAACATTGAACCAATTTCTTTGACAGCCAATTAAAATATTTTTGTTTTCTGTCAACTTCAAACATGATGAAATGCAAAGCAGAAATAACTCAAAGACTGGATATGGTCTCTAAAATATACGGAATATATTTTGTATATCGTATATACATAATGTATAGACATTGGCATATGTAGACATCCTAATATAAAAAAGACTTTATATATGATTTGCCATGACTAATGAAAATCTATTTTCTTATTTATGCTAGGGTTGCTTCTTATGTTTCCCGATTAGATAGGTATCAAAATTTCCGAAGAACTTTTTCTATTCCAAAAACAAGTAAGAAAGTGCTTTAGTCGGTCAAGCCCGACCATACGATACCCTTCACTACTATGGCCAAAGGTGTTAGTTTTCCTGTATAAAGACAAATATTTGCTTAATTTTGCCATCATACAAACATTTTCTCAAAACTTATATATTTAAGCTGTTTCCGTCATTTGGACTTATATGGGAGCTAGGGTCAAATGTGGACCGATTATCTCGAAATTTGGCAAATTGATTACAGTTGTTACAAAAATAATGTGTGCATAACTTGAAATTCTCATTATCTTTAGATTTACGAGCGTTTTTAAAGAATTTGTATGGGAGCTATGGTCAAATGTGGACCGATTTCAACGAACAGTAATTTTAGTTTACATAAGCAGTATTGAATTTAAATTCCATGAAAAAATATTGATGTTTGTGGCCAATATATCAATTCCGGAAAGTGGGACCTATGGGAGGTACCATAAATAATAGACCGATTTTGACGAATTTCAATAGCCATGGTCCCATTATCAAAAAAATGATCTGTGCCAAATTTCAACAAATTATCTTTAGAATTGCGACCTGTAGTTTGATTACAAGGTTTACATGGGGTTCCAGCCAGACAGACGGACGGACATCGCTAAATCGACTCAGAAAGTGATTCTAAGCCTATTGGTATACTAAAAGGTGGGTCTAAGACAAATATTTCTATGCGTTACATATATCAGCACAAACTTATAATACCCTTTTCACCTATGGTGGTGAAGGGTATAATAAAAAATATGGAGGATGACTTATTTAATCGACTCTTCTCAGAACCAATATCTACGATCACGCATTAAGGTTAGGGCGGCAATCAGCAGTTTTTAATCTGCCAAATTTGGAGGGACAATGGAGAGAAGTAGAACAAAGTTCTACTTTTCCACGCCGCGGATTTTTTCAGTGTTGCAAGATTTAACTATATCCTATTTAGATATTTTTAATATGAATATTTTTGTAAATAAACTCACATTTTATGTACTAGTAATACTATAACCGCCCGTAACCGCATGCCCGGTGTATTGGCCTTCCACCTTTATCGTTTTGGAGAATGATCAGTAGAAGACTTATTGCAATCAAATGTGTACATACAGATTTGACAATTCTACGTTGCTTCAATGCTGCAATTGAGTCAGTTTGATTTAAAGTGATCGAGACCGAACTACTTTTTTGACTTAAAGACCCTTGCAATGAATAGTAGTTTATTTTTAAATCCACTGTGATTTTTGATCATTTTTTGTTTTTGTCAAATCGCGTGGGATCCAACACGAAAAAAATCTTTTTGGCTGACAAATGTTTATTCAGTGTTGAATGTATGCCGGTCACTTAAATATTTTATTAATGCTTATCTTGGCTACAAATCTTGGTCTACGAAATTGAAGAATATGAGCACAAGATCGAAGTGCATGGAATTCTAAAATAGGCTTGGACTTTGACCATAACAGCTTGTAAACATAGGCTATTTAAGTAAGTAAGTAAGTAATCTCACAATAACTTACATGATGTAACATCAATCTTTCTCGGAAAATAACTGATTTTGGAGGACATTCACGAATTTTGCCCTTGAGCAAACTTAGGCCACGATTCAATTCAGTAAACGATCAAAAAATTCTGGTCTTTGATGATACTTAAAAAAAATAACTGTCGATCTTCAAAACGATCAGAGTACATATGTTATCAAAAATATCAACAATTAATAATAGGAACATGAGTTACGATACTGAAGCATTGAGAATGACCATTCTCGAAAAATAAAAGGCAACCCTCTCATACCAAATGTAAGCAAAATTAATCACTCAACTTTATTTTTCCCTAGCTGGTTATTATATTCTTTCCGCTCTTAAAAATTCCCTCCAAAAACTTCAAATTTCTTTGCCACATGAATACACACGTTCTGGGAAATTAAAATAGTTTTGCTTAAAATAATATCTTATTTGTAGACGTCTTCACGGTAAATGTCTGAAATAATAACTCCATTTAACAAAAAAGAAAAAATAATATTACTCAACTCTCTCCTCTTGCTGTCACTAGAAAATATAGTTTATGAACTATAAAATTGTCAACATTGATTTGACAGATAAAAATGTCAACAAAATTATTTTTCCCATTCTTTGAGCTTTATTTTAATAATAAATTTCATAATTCGAAAAATAAAGAACAAATGAATAGCCCTTTTAGGAATCTCTAGGCTAGATAGACTAGACTATTTTGAAATCGTCTTAAGAGTAAAATCATAATTTGCTATAAACTGCAACTAATTTTTGTAGCAGCCAAGCATTAAATTAAAAAAGAATTAGGTTGATTTGAAACAATTTAAAGTCCCCCGTTTTGAATTGAAATGGCTCCCTTATGAGTCATTTCTTTTTGAATTTTATCTTAGGAAAGGAGTTGTTTGTCTTTTTAAAATGGTCTTTAAATGACACTTATGGGTAAAAAGAAATTTTAGAAGAATTCGTTATAGTTCATTGTGTACATAAAACTTCTAATAGATAGATATTTAGAAAAGGGCTGCGTTTTCTTAGAATATAAATTACTTAACATAAAAGGAGATTTTTTAATATCTTAATGCTTTCAATTAAATACTTAAAATATGGGTCATGTGTTGATAATTTGAATATTTATGTATATGAATTTTATGTAAAAATATTTTTACTTACTTGGTTGCAAACTTCACGTGGGAATCAAAAATTTTTACTGTTCTCTATCCCTAGCCTGTATCAGACATAAGATGTCTACATGATGTTAAGGCTATGTTAAACATGTTATGTTTATCATACCCCCTTACATGAGTGATATTTAACATACTTGTAGTTAGTTGTTGTAAAGTGGTAATGTTAACGATTCTATGTCTGCTGTAGACTGTCCTCTAGTATAATTGTCTTATGTCAAATGTTTCTTAATTTAATATGTCTAGTTGGATCCCACTTCATTTTAAATATGTTTGAGAAGTTAATTTTAAGTGTTTAAACAATTCAAATAGTTAGAAATTTTTTCTTCAAACATTAAAAAATTAGGGGAATTCACTTTCAAAGAAGAAGTAAGAATAGTAATCATTTGATTAGATCTTTTCTACTTTACAGAAGTGCTCCCGATCATAGAAAGCTTCTAAATGTTTATTTCAAACAAGATATTTATGATACACAAGGTCTCTTATGTAGTCATATTGTCATAAGTCATAATTTGAAAACAGCTTAAAAATTTTAGTTTCAATTTTGCAAATGCAAAAAATCATAATGCAATAAAATTTTTTCTTCTATATTCATATTCGATTTTAAAACAATTTTAGTTTGAAATTCAAAATTGAAATGTTTTAAGCTCTTTGAAATTATGACTTATGACAATATGACTAGATAAGTGACCTTGTGAATACCCTAATTAAAACCCATATTTATACCCTTCACCACCATAGGTGGAAAGGGTATTATAAGTTTGTGCTGATGTATGTAACGCATAGAAATATTTGTCTTAGACCCACCTTTTAGTATACGAATAGGCTTAGAATCACTTTCTGAGTCGATTTAGCGATGTCCGTCCGTCTGTCTGGCGGGACCCCCATGTAAACCTTGTAATCAAACTACAGGTCGCAATTCTAAAGATAATTTGATGAAATTTGGCACAGAACATTTGTTTGATAATAGGATCGTGACTTTTGAAATTCGTCAAAATCGGTCCTTTATTTATGGTACCTCCCATAAGTCCTCTTTCCCGGAATTGATATATTGGCCACAAATAACAATATTTTTTCATGAAATTTAAGACAAATACTGCTTATATAAATTAAAATTACTGTACCAAATTGCATTGAAATCGGTCTACATTTGACTATAGCTCCCATACAAACTCTTCTTTAAAATCGCACTAAATGAGACAAAAATTACTAAAACGCTCGTAAATCTACGATAACGATAATGAGAATTTCAAGTTTATTTTTTGCACACATAATTAACAACTATAATCAATTTGCCAAATTTCGAGATAATCGGTCCAAATTTTACCCTAGCTCTCATATAAGTCCAAATGACGGAAACAGCTTAATTTATATAAGTTTTGAGAAAATGTTTGTTTGATGGCAAAATTTAGCAAATATTTGTCTTTATACAGGAAAAATAACACCTTTGACCTTAGTGGTGAAAGGTATCGTATGGTCGAGCTTGACCGACTATAGCACTTTCTTACTTGTTTTTACATAAAAGTATTTCCACAGATTTTTCCTGAAGTTCATATAAGCCAAAATTGTTGTTAGTTTATAGATAAGCCTTAGGTTTCCAAAAACTTGAATAAGGTTCATTGGAATTCCCACATTAAAGAATCAAAGACAAAGGTCCAGACCGAATTCTAACATTTGAAATATATTGAACTGGGAAGAGCCTATAACACTTTGTGAAGGAAGTGCTGTCTTTGAAGACAGCCTTAATCTGCATTAACGCTCTTGAAGAGGGTATCTTGCGTTCTGCCAATATCATTCCGCAATCTATTTATGTTGCACCAAGCTTTTCTCGGCAACACCAGATTTGGGATTTTTTCTTCAAATAGAGGGCTATATCGACCTGAGTGAATGAAATTTTCACACAGCATTAACATTAATATCTTCCTCGAGTAATTTGGCTAAACCTAAAGGTGCACGTCTTGATTGAAGCCTTCGTCTCGGTGGATTGCTAAGGTCAGATCTAAGGGGGAGCATGACATTATTTTGGATTTTTATATATTCTCGTAGTAAAGCCTGCTTTTTTCTTAGATGTGGAGGAGCGATATTGCAAAGCTTTGGTAGCCACTCCGTTGGGGTTGGAAGAAGCGTTCCGGAAATCAAGCTTTTTGTCGTATTCAACTGGGTATCGATTTTCTGCGAATGGGAACTATTTAGCCACACTGGGCTAGTATGCTCTGCTGCGGCATAAACTAGTGATAAGACTGATATGCGCAAGCAGTTTTCGTCTGCTTCCCATGAAGTTCCAGCTAATTTCTGTATGATATTGCTTCTGGACTTTAATTTTAGTGAGCTTTTCGTCAGGTAAGCATTAAAAGTAAGAGTTCTATCTTGTGTGATTCCTAAGTATTTTGGGGTATGGTTGTGCGATATACGGGAATTATTTATATAAACGTTAAGTTCTTGATAAGCTTCTTGTTATTTAGGGGAAAGCAGATAACTTCGATTTTTGCAGGGCTAGGAACTGGACGCCAATTTTTAAAGTATTCACACATTCTGGTAATGTTAGATGTTAATTAATTCCCAAATAAGTTAGATGTTAACGTTTATACTAGCTCAACAAAGTTTTTGTGTTGGAAGGCGAAGGCCATATCATCAGCATAAACAAATTTGCGGGATATGGAAGAAGGCAGATTGAAAGTATACAGATTGAATAATGTAGGAGCTAAAACTGAGCCTTGGGGTAGACCGTTATATAATTTTCGTGTTTTACTAATATTTTCATTGAGATAAACATTAAAGAGACGATCACTGAGCATAAAGCTGGCAAGGTTGCATATTTTTATACACGGGATAATTTTTAACAATTTGTACAATATACCCTTTTTCCAAGTGGTGTCATATGCCGCAGTAAGACCGACAAATCAACCGCAACACTAAAATTATAATTTTGTTAATTTATCAAAGTTTAACACATGAAATTGTATGTGGATAGAGTTCTGTCTGATATTTTGATACACAAAAATATGGCTTCCTAACAAAACAGATCCAAATTTGTGTTTCTTCTTCTTCTGTTATCCTTGACTCCCAGTGGAGCATAGGGCCTCAAAATAGGGCCTCAGAAATTTGTGTTTACTGAATCATATTTGGAGAGACGTCAAACAGGGAGATGTCAAAAATATTAGCCACTGTCTTTTGAACAGAAGTTCTCAAACGTCATAGCTCAAATACGATGAGAAATGTTTAAATATTGTTAAATTGATTTACCGGTATATTAAAAATTTTATTTAGTTTCTACAAATTTGTTGCTACTTGGTTGCCAACCCAGAAATATATTTTTTATGACGTTTTGGCAAATGTTTTTTTTTATGAACGGTAGTAAAAAAATTATAACTGAATAAATATTTAACCAAAATATTTATTAAAATGTGAAACTTTTAATAATTACTCATTATCTTTACGTTATTCGTAAACAAATAGTTCTTGAAAAGACGTATCTTTTCTCACGAGTTACTTACTTCTCCCAAGACTTCTAAAAAGCCAAAGGATTTTTACCATTCTAAATTAAAAGTTTTACTTTCCACCAATGCTAGGATTGAGAAAGATAAAGTTTTTCGTAAAGGTTAGGTCAAAAAGCAGATAAGGCAATGGTACTGCCGTATCTAAAAGCATAATAGGTGGCTATTGTATGAAACCATTTTTAGGAAAAAATTTTGTAAAAACATTTTTCGCTTTATGTTGATAATTGTTGGACACAATAATTCTTATTTATTCTGTCCGGCAAAAAAACAGATAATGTGTGGTTTTCGCTCTGTCTATAATTTGAAATAATACTCGTGAAGTGATGGCCTAACCATCCATCGAAAAGCGTCGAGGAAAGGTTTCCCCACCAACATTTTTTGGTTTTTTCAAATATAATAAAAACAATAATAAATAATTGTAATAAATTGGGATCTTAGTGCAATACACTACAGTAAAACATTTTAATTAAATGTTTGATGTAACAAAATTTTTGATAAAACTTTTTAACATTTGATTTTTAAATTTGATTATGGCAATACTATTTTAACATTACGTGAAGCTATCAAGGCTCATTGAACACAATTTTGGCTAATAGTTTATTCTATAATTATATATATTCAATGTAAAATTTGGAAACATCGAAAGTAGAATATTGTTTTAACTAAATTTCGATATCAATTTCAGGTTTTTTTTTTTTGATTAATTATAATAAATTGAACTAAATTTTTGTTCCGGTCCAAAGTCGAAATAAACAAGTCTGGCACACTAGATTTTGGCGAAAGGCTTCGGCGTCTTTTGATCATTAAAACAAAAAAACTAAAAATCCAACAATTTTATATAGTTTTTTTTATTTCAAATTGAAATTTTAACGCCCATGAGTTTAGAGAATGGCCATTGCTACTTGGGCTAAATGTTGGATAATTGTTTAAAGTTTAAATTTAGAAAAGACAAATTAAAATTGTTAAACAATAATGAAAATACATGTACAAGAATATATTTTTAGTTACTCATTAGATTAACAAGTAAATTGAAGAAAAAAAAAAAGGGAAATATATATGTATATATAGAATCGGTTGAATGAATGAACCAATTCTGTCGTCGCATGTCACATCCGGCAAAGAGATGTTTTGAAAAAAAAAACAAACAACACAAATAGAATAAAAATGCAGACTAAAAAAGAAATCGAAATTAAGTAAAAATGTTTCAATTTTTATTTTGCTTAACAAAATTAGACAAAAATCAAAAGTTAACCATAATTTGCTTTAAGAATTCAAAATTTTTTCAGACAAAAAATGTTATGAGATTATGGTTTTGTTGTGAAAATTTGTTTGTTTACGTTTATTGACGTTGAGTAATTTGCGGCCATTTGACAGTTTGGTGTTAAAGTAATAAACAAATCTTTTAGCTCAATATTTTTATTATTATTTTTTTGAAAATTTTATTTTGAATTTTCCATAATTTTGCAATAAAATATGTCATTAACTTTTGGTTTATTTTATTTGTTATTAAATATTCTCTTTTGCAAATGCGAAAAGACTTTAGTTTATTGCGGTTTTGATCATTAAATTTTTACCTAAGAAAAATGTATGTCAATTGTTAGCAATTTCACATTTATTTTGCTTTAATTTTATTTCGATTTTTTTTTACAAATTTTTTTTGTTTTACAAATTGTTATAAAATAAATTCACTTAAAAATATATATATATATATATATTTTGTTCAAACAAACAAAAATGCACTTTACAATTGGCTTCATGCCCACTTTTTGCTAGAATTTTGTTTGTTTCTCTTCTTCTATTTCGCCTAAATTTATTCTATGTGAATTATAATTGCCAGACCTAGGATTTTCATGTACTGAACATACGGAAATATACTCGGAATTCAGTGAACTAAATATGGCTAATTTCTCTATAATTTGGCCAGTAAAATTATAGTTAAAACTTATGGTTTCTGAAAATAATTGCAGCTTCTACTTTAGTTTTTTGTGAACCGCCGTGGTATAGCAGGTTAGTCATCCGCCTAGCATACCAGAGGTCCCAAGTTCGATCCTTGGCCAGACAAACGTGAAAACTCAGCTAGCCAATGGTTATTGAGTATTAGGCTATTCGGAGCCGGAGTTAAAATGTAGGTCCCTTTCAATGAGTCTAAAAATAGAATCGGATGCATCTCATTGTCTGAAATAAGTACCCCTTGTTCCAATTGGAATGTAGTGGGAATTATGTATGTATGTTTAGTTTTTCACCATTTTATTATTAGTTGTGGTAAAAGCTGAATTAAAGCCAATTTTATATTCAAGATCAGATTTCTTAAGCTATGAGAAATTATCGGAGCGTTATTCAGAAAAAATCAAATGAATAATCTAAGCCCCGAATAACACTCTAAAACACTAAAAACAAACTCGAGAAACGACCCAGCGTGGGTTGTAGGCCTTATTGAGTGCATGACAAATCTTTTCAGAAATACGTACAAGCTTAGGAGTTATACGCAAACCAAACCGTTTTTAAAGAGGTTCGTCAACTTATCGACCATAGCACGGTCAGTTTATATCCGATTTTATTTTTTTTACAGCAAATAAAGGAAAATTAATTGAGTTTTAAAAAAAGCATATCATTTTTGATACATTTGTAAATCAAAAGTATTTATTTTGTTAAGGATATCTAAAAAAAATTATATTGTTTTGACTTTAGTAGCTTTTTATTGCCTTTTCTTATATGAAGGCCAATAAAAGTTTATATTAATTTAACAAGAGAATTTAGTTCCTAATAAAACGTAGTTTTACATCTTTAAATCAGACAAAAAATCTAAATGTTATTAAGGTTTTCATAGACCGACTAGGCCATGTACAAAAAAAATGTTAATTTAGGAAACAGTTAAATAACTTTCGTAAAAGTAAACCGATATCAATAAGTAATATCTCGATTTTTTTTTTTCGTATAAAACTAGCTTTAAAAGACTGTATAAAATAGTTTTTTATAAAAAAAAAGCTAAAATAAATGCCTTTGAACGAAAAAAATCATAAAAACTTACCTAATTTGACTTGACTTTCCAAAACTGTATAAAATTTTAAAATCTCTCTGCAAATGTGAGACTTGGAGATACTAAAGTACTACGATCTACCCGAAATCAGTTGTTTGCGAATATTTGAAAATTTAACACGTGTTTCGAAATCTTTAAAAATGTTTTTCATAGGTCCTCACCTAGGCCTATAACCCCAACTAGGTATATTTTCAAAATAGAAAGAATGATTAAACCCCAAATAATAGTTCCAAATTCCAAAGTTTTGTTTGCTAAAATTGTTTTATCTAGTAACTTCAACCACAGTTCCATATATTGGCTATCAATAGGCAATTATGTTCCCTAATGTAAGCAGCAGTATACGCAAAGCATATCGAAACAAGTTGTAGTCATGTATTCTCAATATTTTAAAAAATCAATATCGTATCTTTACTTCACTTATGCATTTTGACATTTAGGGTAACGATGTACATTAAATCTTAAATATGCCTAAAATATGCATTTATAAGAAATATATACAAAACATGCTAACTTGTCCATTTGTTGAAAATTCTGAGATTTACATGAAAATCCTCGGCCTGGTTATAAGAAGCTACCACCCCAGTAATTTGTCACACGATTTATTAGACTTTCAACTATAAAATTTATTATGATTTTGCTATAAATTTTGTGTAGTCACCGGAATTCATGTGATCGTATTAAAACAGCTGTTTAGAAGTATTAACACGATGTGGATTTGTCTCATGACCTGTGTAATTTTCTACATCGTGTAAACAACTTGTTTACATTTTTAGTTCGGGTATAGTGCTTTTTTTCGTTCAAAATAGTGTCTGATATCAGCTGTTCTTTGAAAAGTAACCTTTTATTTTATAATGTCATACATATGTACAGTAGGGTAACCACTTTTTAAATGAAGAACATTTTTTTAACTCAATTTAGTGGAAAAAAGTACAAGCAACAAAAGGGATTTCTAAATATTTGATATATTTTTTTCAATATTTTTTATTTCTTAATGGGGTATATATAATGTACAATTTAACCCCTTAAGGAGAAATGACGAGTGTCGCCAACAAATATTATCTGTGCCAAATTCGAAATTGACGGGCTATGCCCTCCTCATATTTAAATGTTTCAAAAGCAGTAGTAGTAAATTAAAATGTTTCATCGAAATTAAATCGTGTCGCAAGGGGTTAACAAGCACATTATTAAATTTTGACCAAAAAATTAAATTTTTGCGAAATACTAAGATTTCAAATCATAGGTACGGCGAAACGGTTTAAGATATCGACACATTTTTTTTGTGTTTTATTCTTCGATTTGTTATTTTTGAATCTGAAAGGATAATTTAGAATTTGTAACATTTGATGAACAAAATTTTCAAAAAATCAAAAAATTATTTTTGAAACCGGTGCTTATAATTTTTTAGCGATCGCGAAAAACTTCAAATGCAGTTCTTAATATTTGTCCCTGTCCTAAACTTTTTTTGATTTTTTTTTTTTTTTGGGGGGGGGGAGAAGTGATATTTTCAAAAATGCAAAAAGTTATCACCCTAACTTGTGTGATCACAAAAATTTTAAATCGAATGTGATGATTTTGATAGACACATGGAAATTAATGTGTTCGATAAATCTGAAATGTCGTGTTACGGATACCCTTCTTAAATTTCATAGAGTTTGATGGACCTAATATAGTTCAAACTTTTAGAAGAATGTGAATATTATCCAAAACATTTGTTACTGTATCAAAAAGATTACGCTTGTTTCAGGAGTTTAATCAATTTTTAAAATATTTGGAAAAAAAAGCTATACATATTTTATATTCCGTTTTTTCGTTTTTTCTTGAATTTATATCATCTTTTTTATTTCCTTTTAAATTACATATAAATTTTAACTAATCCTAGTGTTTAGACCAGAGACCGAATATTAATACTTTTAAAACAATATTTTCATATTTTAATCCATACAAAAACAATTATTGAAATTTAAAAAATAATAAATATCCCTAAAGATTTTTAATTGTTCGAAAAATTTTGTATCGTTTTTCAATCCGATGAAAATAAAAAATAAAAAAATCGTTTGGGATATTTATCAGTTCAAAATTATTTTCATCTTTTTTCATCCGATGAAAAAAATATTTGATAGAAAATATTCAAATTTTATTTCTGTATTTGTCCTGGTTTCATTCATCATAATGTTCTTGCATAGATTAGGAAACTCCAAAAACTTTGCTCCAACTGCCGTAGCAGGGGGATTTCTCGCATGATTACCCCATGGAGTAGTATATTCTGTAACATTGTTTCTTTCTATTCTTAAAACATCGTGAGTGCTAAGTCGATGGGTGATGGGTCCAAAGTCATAAGCCACGTTTGTATAGCGAGCCGCTCGATCCGAGACTGAGGCCCGCTTGCAGCCGCAACTAACATGTTAAACAGACGCTGCATTTTCGTACTTTACCAAGTACAATTAACTTAGACGGTTAGACCATATTCGTTGGAATGGCTCTAAGATAACTCCCTTTTATATTAGTCCTGACCTAGAATCCCACACGGGTTGTTTACCGCATCTAAAACTAGGTTGCTCAGGTTTCCAGGATGTACCACGAGAAGGTTAGAGTGGGAATTGGATACTGTTCTTACCTGGTAGCTAGAGACGCCAGGCAATTCTGCATCCTTCCATTCCCTATGCTCCACTGGGAGTCAAGAATGACAGAAGAAGATATGTCCTGGTATAAAAAGTCTTTAGGACGTTTAAATAACAATAAATTCAATTATTGTTGCAAATTTTATGTTGAAATGGTTTTGCGAGTCAAAGAAACCACCAATAGTTCCATTAGGACTATTAGGGTTAACTTCGATGTCCTAAAACATTGCAATTAATTGGAAACATATTCATACATTCATTGTTAAAAGTTTTATAATTTCAAAAATATTTTATTTTTCAAAGTCAAAACAGAAGTTCAAAAATAAAACAATCAATAAAATATTTTTCTGTTCGGATATTTATCGTTAAAGATATTTAAAATTTTCATCATGAGGGATATTTATATTTCAAATATAAATCCCTCATTTTTATTCATCGATCGAAGTGAAAATAAATTTTCATCGGCAATGATATTTATACTTGATTGATTTAAAAAATAAAACAATATTCGGTCTCTGCTTAAAATATTGAAAAATAGACTAATTAAAATTCTGTCACATGATAGAAAATATTTCTATACTTATTTATCAAAAAATACAAAATTTTAATCGGATCTATAAAGTATATAACCAAAAGAAAAATTACACATTATTGTACAGATTATGAATCTTAAAATGAGCGATATGTATAATTAAATCAATTGATTTATAGCTTTATGAGACCCAATTATATACCAATAATCAAAATTTCATCGAGATGATGAAATGGTGTCTACACCTGAGGATCTTCATAATTTAGTAAATTTTACATTTAAATTTAAACAAAAACATACACATTTTAAGTTGTTATCTCTGCTTAATTTTGCATTTTGGAGCCAAGTTGCCAACTATAAAAACTTGAAATCAACCGCATTATTTGGAGTAGTTTTAAGAAGCTGGATGTGAAATTTGCAAACATTATCTGAATTTAAGAAAAATCATAATTAACTCAAGAGCTCTTAACTTAGACCTTAAAGTCTGACAGTATTGCACACAGTAATAATTCAGTAAAGCTCTAAATTAAACGAAATTAAAATAAAAAATATTTGTATCTTACACCAGAGACAACCCAATTTTTTTTTTGATTTTTCGCCAGGTGTGCGAAGAACAAAAATATGTAAAAACTTTCTTTAAAAAACCAAGTGACAATCGATTAGAAATGAGAATGTTGTAAAGCGATACACACAAAAAAGAATTTTTTAACTAAATTGGCAAGGAAACAACTAGAACTTTGCCAAATTTTTTTTTTGGCTAATTAAAATCATAAATTGGGACTCACAATTAAGGCAACATAGAGAGTAACATTAAACAAAATGATACATAAAATTATTGCAAAAAAAAAAAAAAAACTTAAATACTAACAAAACAAATAGGGCACTAGGGATTTTTGTTTAGTTGCGCCCATCTTTAACTTATAAGACTAAACACAAAAAACATTAAAAAATAACCAAATAACTTACTATAGCTTCTCGTTACAGAAAGAATTTACGGACGATTGTGTCTTCAATGAAAGCATGGAACAGCACAACTATAATACCTATTCATCCACCTACAATTCGAATACGCGGCGCAAATACTATTTGGCGTTGAATCGTCATGGGGAGCCGCGTAAATTGCAAATACCACCCAGCCGTTCGTTGGGTAAATTAGCAACATATACGAATGCTATACCCGAGACGGTGCCGCAAGAGCGTGTCGAACAGCTGATTGCGAAAAATTTCGGTGCAAATCGTGTTAAACATGGCATACGCCAACTCTGTGATACTGGCAAACCATTGATCGAATTGATCGATAGTAAAAACTTTAAAGCACGTCCCAAGTGCAATCCAAACAATAGTAATAGCAATAGCAATAATAATAGTAATAGTAAAAATACTTTAAGTAGGAATTTAGATAAAGAAAATAGTTTAGGAGTAAATAATCAACAACAACAGCAGCAGCAGCAGCAAACTACTAATGCTAATGGCCAAGTTTTGAACAATGTTCCTGCAGCCAATGATAAAAGTAATTTAAGTTCCAATAGTCGAAGTAGTAGCAGTAGTAATAGTAATAGCAATAGCAAACCAGAAACAAATAGAGATAGTAGTAGTAGTAGCCCGAGTAGTATTAGCATTAGTCAAAATAATGGCCATATTAGTAATAGCAAACCCTTAACTAGCAGCAATAGCCTAAGTGACAGTTCATTAACGGCAGCCTCTAGTAGTAGTAGTAGCAGCAGTAGTAGTATTAGCAATAGTACAGCACCTCACGCCGGTAGTCACAGAGGCGGCAAGAAGCCAGGAAAGAAACGAAAATGCAAACGTTTTGAAAACGAGCTGCAGCACAATTGCACCACACCTCTCAACCGGCCCACTAATATCAGCAAGCGTGGCAATCAGCTGGGCCCTCTGAGACAGCAAAAGTGTCAAAACTTGCTGATGCAACAGCAGCAAGCAGGGGTCACCGATATTGTACTGCCTCCTATGTGCACGAAAAAAGGAGGTTCCAAAAACAAACAAGGTAATAGTAGAAAAGGCCCGGGTAAAAATGGTTTGGGTACCGATGGCTTAGGACCCAATAACCGAAGAGGCAAAAAGTTAAATCTAAATCGAGGAACAGGCGGTGGAAGGCAAGGAGCCAAAAATAATCAAAATAATAATGGAGGTTCCAAGAAAAAGCAAAAGAATTCCAAAAGAGGAGGTGGCTCCAATAACAACAACAATAATAATAACAAGAAAAACAATAAGAAATCATTAATTTCAACCACCGAAAAAGCAAATGAGGCCTCCACTTCATCCCAAAGTTCAGCAACGTCAACGCTAAGACCCAAAAATTGGGAGACCACCTCTCTAACGCCCAGCACCACCATGTTCGATAGCTATGATCCACATGCAGAATCCACCAGCGATCGTGGCGATAGGGAACAACGCAATGTAAGATACTCCAATTCCATGGAGGAATACCTGGAACAATCATCCGAAGAAACTTCGTCAGCCGAAGACTTGGAAACGGACGATAACGAAATGGAGAACAATGAAGAAATTAACGAAGATGCCAGCTACGAAGATGATTCCTATGGCACTGGGGCAAGCAGCAGCCATATACCCTATGCGGCTGCTGACTTTTCACATACGCCCCTAACGGGGGGATCCGATGATTTCCTGTATTATGACCAGCTTGATTTGTGAGTTTTGACTTGTTGTACTATTTATTTTTAATATATTTATAAATAATATTATTATTATTTTTAATAATTTGTATTTAAAATTAAACAAAAACAAAAATTTCCTCATATTATTTAAATATTTTTTTTTTTTTTCAATAATATTATTTTTAATTTTCTAATCTATAATTAATTTGAATGTAATTTATTTATTTAAACAAAACAAACACCACCTGACTTCAAAGGCAGTTTTTAAATATTTTTAATTTTTTTTCTTGATTTTTATTGTTTTCTTTTTATTTGTATGAATTTGGCTTTAATATGTTTTGGTTTTTCCTAATTTTTATTTTTTTAATTTTATAATTTTTTTTAAACATTTTCAAAATTTACTTTCTTCAATAACAAAATTTTCAAATTTTTATTTTCAAATCAAAATATCTAATGCATTTTTTTGGGTTGATTAAAAAAGAAATTGGCAATAAATTCCTTGAATTCTGCTTAAATTTAATAGATCATTTAAAAAAAAAAATCATACAATATTTAATGTAAATCAATAGGAAAACTCAATGTACAAAGTTTTAATTAAAAAAAAAGTAACAGAAAAATGAACAATATTTCGAACGAAGTCTTAAACGACAAGCAATAGTTATTAATCAATCATCCAATTGTTTAATAAGGCATTTAATTTTTAATTAAAAAGAAAAACTTATAAAAATTAAAAAAAAACAACTCAATAATATATAAATATTTGTAAAAAGTCATAACATTTTAATGTTTTATATTATAAATATTAAACCTTTATTATATTTCTAAATATCATACAATAAACGAAATTATGTAAATTTTGCAAGATTTTTATGTAAAACAAAACTTCATATTTATACTTCCATATCCCACATACCCGTACTTGCACTAAACACATTTACACTTTCATACTTTACACCTTATCCACATCCATGTCAACAATTAACTCAATCAGTTTTTACCCATCATTGCATTTTCATTTTTAATTAATCCCAAAAAAATCCTTTGTAACCTTCAATTCCTGATTTGAAACATTTCTTAAAGCTAGTTTTAAAACAAAATCATTTAAAAAATCAATAAAATGGTGCCATTTTACATTTGGTGTCAAAATTAATCTCTTTTCATAACACGGCTTTTTCCCTCAGATTTGACAGTTCATATGTAAACTTAACCTCAAATTTGAAAACAACGCTATAAACTGAATATACTGCAAAAGCGTGAAGTTTGCCATGAGTAGTTAACAAAAATTGCTATGTTTTGTGTGGGTATTCCTAAATGTATGCTAAGGGAAATTTATCTAAAATTATAAAAAAAAAAAACTCACGTTATCTTATTGTTAAATTGGTAAGGTAGTAAATATTACTATAATATGATCTTTGGCCTGATTTAGACTTCGCGTGGTTTGAAATTAAAGTTTATGTAATACTTACTACATTCAAAATATTACAGGAGAGACCAAAAACTTATAAGCCCAGTTAACAATCCGTTACAAATAGTCCAGCATCGTAGCATTTGCAAATCATTATATCATTTGAAAATTAAAATAATGAAGGACATTTTTAATTTGCTATATTGATTTGCAAATGTTACGGTGATATACTATTTGCAACGGATTTTTAGCTGGGCTATAATATTTCAAAATTATATCCAATTTCAAAACTATATAATATAATTATAGCCAAGTCACAATACTCAATTCCGTTCGGAAGTGGATTGAATTCCGCAGTGTGCGCATTTAGAATTGAATGAAAATTTGAATCAAAATTTTTCGGAATCTATAGAATCTAAAAACCTTTCAAACGAAATTCAACTACGGATTGGTTTCAATTCAAAACGGAAATTGTGTCATAGCTGTATATTTCAAAATCAAAAATTTATTACATAAGCAATTTTCTATAAGTGGATTTAGCAGTTTTACTTATCTAAACTTTTACACGGTATCAACATCTTAATTTCTTAAAAAAGGACTTAGAACCTGATTGGTAGATAGTATTGGACAACCTATTTGATTTTCTTTTGCAAGAAAAAGAATGGACTAAATTATTTTGAAATTGAGATACAAAACATTAAAATCGGGATATTAGGGTATGAAATGTTAAAATCTATTTTCCTATCAGATAAAATGATGTATGTAACTACTATACAAAATTTATACAACTCGATTTATCATATTAGTTCTAGATTGAAAAACATTTTTGTTTTTTATAAAAGAAAAATATAACATTCGAAATAATTTCATCATTATTTATTAGTGTCTGACGTAAAGGCAGGAGGCCAATGTACGCGGGAAACGGCACAGGGCATCAATCAACTGTTTAATTTACCTCTTAAACTATTTATGGTAGGCCAATAAAGGCGACATTTCTAAGTATCGAATGTATATTTTTTTAACTTCTTCAATCAAACTAAAAAATAAATCTATTATCGCAAATTTTTGTAGGGTTTATATAACTCAAGCGCCTGACGATTGAGTGAATTTTACATGTGTTTTGTTACTGTAACAAAAACAAAATACATGTAAATTTCACTCAATCGTCAGACGCTTGAGTTATATAAACCCCACATTTGTCTATTTTGTGTTCTTTTTTTAGTTCTTTACTTTAGAAATATCGGCAGATTCATTCAGTGTTGCCATATTTCATTATATCCTACTCAAATATTATTTTTATATAAATATTTTGTAAACAAATCCATATTTTAAGCCCTGATAATACTACGCCTACCCGTAATCGCAAGCCCCGTACATTGGCTGCCTATATTCGCCACCTTAAGAGCCATATCATCGCAGGAATTAAAGAACACGGTAACTGTCGAAAAATCGAAAATACGTTTTTTTGTATAACTTTTATCAGAAAAAAATACTGCTTTGATTGGCCCGTCTGCGTTTTGAAAAATACCAATTTCTTATTTGTCGTAAGCCTAAAAAAACTTGTTTGTAAATTTAAAAAATTTACAGCCAATATATGAAGCGAGAAAAAATCAAAATACATTTTTAATATCATGTTCATAAGTTGTATAGTTTTTAAGATATGAACTATATGAATTGTGCTTTCAGACAGGTTTTTGCCTCTGGTGAACATTTTATGGTTTGTCAGTTACAGCGTTCTTTAATACCAGCGTCGATATGAAAAAACTTAAGACTTTTAAGACCGGTCTAATATCGCCATTAACATTAGGCGAAAGTGTATTAAAAGTTTCTAAATTAGCTTTTAGTTTTTGCATTATTTATCTCAGACATACAAATTATACCGATATCAATAAGTTCTCATATGTAAGACTTATAATATAATAATAAATATATTAAATCGAGGTCCATCTTTCTAAAAATTCAGAAAGGTCGGACTACAAATAACCCTTTTACCCGTTCAAAACCATTAAAACCTCGGACTTACATAAACCTGACGGAAAATATATATAAACATTAAAGGAATCTTGCTGAGAATCGTATGAAAACCTAAAACGTGGGCACATCGAAAGTACAATATCTTCTTAATATTATCGTTGAAGAGCACATGTTACGTTAAAAAACCACACAAGCTTCCGAATTCCAAAGATATTAGGTATTCAGATGACCTGAAATTTTTACTACTATATAAAACATATGTACGTATATATTTAAGCTAAGACCCCAAGACAGATCGACATATGTAACAAAATGTTCAATTTAAGTATAGGTACCTTAAAATTTTATAGTACCTGATAAAATGCACAACCTTAATCATATGCAACTTTCACGAAGTGCACTAAAAATAACGTACCTCGTGAGTACTATAACGTACTCTGTTGCTGAGTACTATAACGTACTGTGTTATATCGGTTTATTCATTTTGCGGTTTCAAAAGTGAACGTAGTTCCACAAAAAAGTCTAATGCTGTCAAATCGCATATTTTTTTTGGCCAGTTACGCGGCCAGGAAATGTCTCTTGCAATAAAGCCATATTCGCTCGAGTTGTGTGGCATGTGGCACCGTCTTGTTGAAACCACATATTCCCAAATTTGTATTTTTCAATAGCAGGCAAAAATAGTCGATTATCATATGCTAATTCCTGAGAACGACGAGGAATCGACACTTGAGTCTTCGGCAACTCTTTCACTTACAGCAGCGATATTTTGAGCGGAACGAGCGAAACAATGATGCACAGGCCTTATAATATTTTTAACCGTTTCAGTCACTAAAAATTTCTTCACAATTTTGCCAATTGCTTGCGTTATTGGATATTAGTTTAACAGATGTTTGACAAATGTCGAATTCTAGTCCACGAAATGGATAACCCTTTATTTATGTGTATATACAAATACAACAGTTCCAGATTGATGGACTGTTTCCTAGTTGATAAAATGCCTGAAGATTTTAACATGTACTTCTGATTCGAGTAGGTTGAAATCCGCTTTTACCTCAGCCATGAGCCAGCACTTTGATATCTCCAAGTAATTTATTTACCAAAAAAATCATGTTCAAATCGCTGCTCATTTTGTCAGTATTGAATATTGTCTTAATACTAGTTATTTATGAATGCACAACAACAATACTTCGTCAAAATATTACGAACGCAGCCCTATGCTCCACTGGGAGTCAAGGATAACAGAAGAAGAAGAAGCCACAAGTAAGTTATCTAAAATTTTTGTAACTTAGTACTTTATAGTATTATAAAGTTACCGAAAAAATACTCCAAAGAACGGTTCGTTATTATAACGTACCGTTCTTTTTTAATGTGCCTTTGTGTACCCAACTTTGTTTCCGACTTACTCTGTTCATTTATTTGATCAAAAAGTTCTGCTTAATGGTTAGAAATCAAAAATGACATTTTTTAGGAAGTGTTTGTAATGTATGGGTTAACTTTACTTTATATCTATTTATTTCTTAGGATGTTTTCCGAATTAGTTAGGTACCGAATATAGTATAGTACAATATAATAAGGTACGGTTTTTTTTCGAACCTTGATTCTATTTAATGGGTGTTTTTTTAGAGGTATAGAACTTCGAATTGAAATAAAACACAAGAAAATCGTTTTAATGTCCATCAATTTGGCTTTATTGGAAGGATAATTTTATGCCATTAATGTTTAAATATGATTTCGGGCATGTGGCCGCCGCAGCTGGCTCGAATAAAGCCAATTCTACAGGTCCAATTTTCAACTACTTTTTCGAGCATATGGGGCCGTATGTTGGCAATAACGCCACGAATGTTGGCTTCCAAGTCCCCTAACGTTTCTGGTTTGTTGGCGTAGACGAGCGACTTCACATACCCCCAAAGAAAATAATCCAGTGGTGTCAAGTCGCACGATCTTGGTGGCTAATTGACAGGTCCATTCCGCGAAATTATGCGCTCATCGAATGTTTCCTTCGTTAAATCAATTGTGACGTGCGCTGTGTGGCATGTAGCGCCGTCTTGTTGGAACCACAACTCATCCACATTCATGCCATCCAATTGGGGAACAAAATAGTCGGTTATCATGACTCTATACCGGTCTCCATTTATGGTAACTGACTCTCCAGGATTATTTCGGAAGAAGTATGGCCCAATGACTCCACCAAACAGTCAGTTTTTGTGGATGTAATGGCGTCTCAAGGGTCTCATGTGGATTCTCTTCACTCCAAATGCGGCAATTTTGCTTGTTGACGTAGCCATTCAACCAAAAATGAGACTCATCACTGAACAAAATTTTGCGATGAAAATCAGCATCGAGATCAATCTAATTTTCGGCCCATACACCAAAATCACGACGCATTGCATGGTTTCGCGGCTTTAATTCTTGCACAAGCTGGATCTTGTAAGGTCGCAAGCCAAGATCTTTGCGCAAAATCTTCCATAAAGTTGATGGATAAAGCTCCAATTGCTGTGCACGGTGGCGAATCGATTCATTCGGGTCCTCTTCAACACTTTGCTCTACAGCGGCAATTGTTTCTTCGGTGCGCACTGTTCGACGTCGCTGCGGATGCGTATTATCACATAGAGTAAACGTAGTGCGAAAACGATCCATGGTTAACTGAATTAATTGCTCTGATGGACGATTATGTCGACCATAAAATGGACGGAGCTTGCGGTAAACTTCGCGAACTGAACCATTATTTTCGAAATAAATTTGCACGATTTGCAAGCGTTGTTCTTTTGTCAACCTGTTCATGTTGAAATGGCAACCCAAACTAAATATTAATCACTTGACAGCTGACAAAATGGCCGCCAGTTAAAAAAGTGATGCCAACTTAAAGTTCTATACCTCAATAAAAAAACAGATGAAGAAAACATCATATCAGAGTTAATATTAAAAACCGTCTAAAGGTTGTCGATACAGGGTTAATGTTAATGAAGCATTTTAGGTTAACTTCTATTAAAAATTAGTTAATTTTTTTAAATTTGGTTTTGATATCCTAATGTTAAAACATAATAGCCACCAAAATATTGATTTCTAAAGTATTTGTTAAGAGTTTAAGGCTTTAAAAATGTTTCAATCCTAAGTCTCCTATAAACTCGAATCCATAAATTGTAGTCTCTCGAAATCTCTTCAAAACAAGTGTTCAATATTTTTACATTTTACAAAAACCTAAAATAATTTTTTGTTTCCAAAGAAAATTAAAAATATATATTGTTTTTAAAACCCTCAAAATCCTAATTGAAAATCCAAAATTCCTTCAAAAAAAAACTTTTCACTACACCAAAAACATCACAACACTTTTTATCTTAAAAAAATAACCACTTGCAAAGTATTTTAAAAAAGAAAAGTAAAAAGAAATTTCTAAAATAAAGAAATTATGCCATAAATTTCATTTGTAAATATTATGTAATAAAACATTTCAAATAATTTTTAAAATAGATTTTGTTTTTTATAAAATTTTTAAAGAAATAAAAAACAGAAAATACATAAAGAAAAAACCTCGCTGCCTCTCAATAAGTAGAAATTTCTAATTAACGATTAAAATAATAAGAATTTAAATTAGAGTTAAAATATGAAAATATGAAAAAAGGCCTTCGGATAAATGTATCAATTGCACTTGATTTTCATTTCAATTTTTTTTTTATATTTTTTTTATGAAAATTTATTTTTTTATTTCCTTTTTGTTTTAATCTTTTAAACAGCAGTGTAATTATTTAAAATATAACTAAAATACTTAATTAAATACATATTTTTTTTTTAAATAAATAATAAAATCACTAACTAACAATGCAAATATTTAATATTAAAATCATGTAGATTTATAAATAAACTGTAATGTCTTATGCTTAAGTTAATAATTTAAACGGAAACTTATTTAATTTCATTTTAATTTTTAAACATTTTTAATTTTATTTAAAAAGAAAACAAGAAATATTCAGAAGAACCAACGACCTATTCTCAAAAAAACAAAAAAATAATACAATTTCCTATTTTTTATGTAAATTATTAGGCTTAAAAACAAGATTATTATTATTATAAACTGTATATTGAAAATCAGATCAAAAACAAGCAAAAAAAAAAAGATTTTTAAATGTATTTTGTGAAATAAGAAGCGATGATGAAAAAAGTCTTTAAAAAAAACTGAATAAAAGAAAATAATGATTAGTAAATAATTTTGCAAGAAATTATTTATTAAGAAATGTATACACAAAAAAAAATAATTTAAAAAAATGGCGTTTCTTTTCCTCCGTTTAAACTTCCCGGGACTGGGGAAGTATGGATAGGATTAAGGATTATGTAAAAACTTGTTTTAACACTGCCCCTCATCAGTTTAGGCTTAATGGTTTCATCATCACAGTTGTTTTTAAGTCTCATTAATTTACTACTATTTACAACTCACAAACCTATTTTTGCCTTTGGTAAACTACTTTTTCCACAAGGGGTTAATCAAATTTTCAAACAAAAATGATCTCACAGAACTCAATTTCGTTCAGAAGTGGATTTTATTCCTTATTTTGCTTTTATAGAAAATGTATAATGAAATTACTTTACATTTTTAAAGTGGATTCGAATTTTTAGTTTTTTTTTTCTTCTTTAAATAGCGTTCTGTAACAATACATTAAAATAAAACTCGGGAAACGTCCTAGCTTGGGTTGTAGGCCTTATTGAGTACATGACAATTCGTGCAAAAAAATTTCAGAAATATGTACAAGCTTAAGAGTTATACGCAAGAAAAAAAATTTTAGAAATATGTACAAGTTTAAAAGTTATACGCAAGAAACCGATTTTAACGACTTTCGGCAACTTATCGACCATAGCTCAGCCAGTTTGTATTCGATTTAATTTTTGTTGCATTAAACACATAGACAACAGCAGGCTACGGGCTACAACCTGTCAAAATTAGAATACATGCATTCAAATAGAAATACATTTTTTAGAGCCGACACGGCTACACGACTACCGACCACCGTTGTAGCTGTAGCCAAAATTAAACTATTTTCTATTTTTGTTGGCGACAATAAAAGATTTAGTGCTGTCAACACCATATAATATTGAAATAAATGAGCGATTTAAACCACTTGAATTTATTTACCACAAATACAATGGGGAGAATTTATGTAAACAATTTACATACTTATAAAATATTTATATATTTAATGTATATAATAATATCTAATAAAATATTATGTAAAATTTTTTATTTATGTAACTCTAACTCAATAAAATTAAAATTTTAAAAAGTTATTTTTTAAACTGTCTAACTCACACGCTACGTGTGCTAGAGCTACGTAGTTCATGTTATATAAAAGCCCAGTATGTCCTTTATAAAATTCATTATATAAAAGAACATAGGGTAGAAGGGGGAGCATTTGCCACTTTTTTTTAAAGTGCTCTAGGTTTCTTACCATGAGAGTTATCACAATTTTTTTGTTCTTCATAGGTACCTATATATGTTAGCTTTAAACTGTGTTGGTTCAGATTGCCTACGGCTTTTCTTTATGTATCAAATTTGAAAAATAGTAAATTAACTAAAAGTGGCCAATGTGCCCCATCCATGGGGCACATTTACCAATAAGTTTGGTACAAAAAAGAAGTAAAAAAATATTTGTAATAAAATAAATTTTAATTTCTATAAAGCTTAAATATAAACAATAAACAAACCAAAAAATTAATTCAAGTTTATTTGACATGGATAAATTAACAAAACAGTAAAAAATTCAGAGATCAAAATTTAAACTATTGGGCCTCTGTTAACATTGTACTGTGACATATCAACGTTAAAAAAAAAATGTTAAGATGGAAGATGGATTGGGCCTTGCAACCAAAATACGATATCCTTTTTGAGGATATTGCAAATGTCGGGCTCAAAAAAGTGTCGACGTGCTGCTTTGTTATATGTGTATGGCAAATGTGCCCCAGGTAGAGTCGTTAGATGTAAAGAACTATTTTTCACATAAGAAATAGATTTATTAATAAAAACTTAAAATATTTGTTCTCAATACTATATTGTTTATTAAACTAATGAATAATTTCTTAGGATAACAAAAAACTAAGGAAAATATTACAAAAATACTTGTAGCAAAATATTTTTTCAGAATCTGCTGAAACAGAAAATCACGCCTGATGTTTTAAATATGAAAGCTACAGCAGTCAAAATTTGAGATATAGAATATCAGTGATAAACGAATATAAAATCGATTACAGCATCAAAAAAGATAAGTTAGTTTTCAAGAAAATTAGTGGTGGCAAATGTGCCCCTATGGCAAATGGTTCCCCTCCTACCCTACTTATATCTATATTGTTTTAAGATATACGAATTTTTATAAAAAAAAGTCGGTTGCAGAAATAAGTTTATAGTATATTAGCTCCTTATTCATTATAAAGAATATTATATAGAATACAAAAGATATTTTCAGTAGCTTTTGTTTGATACCAAAAAGTTAATATCGGATATAAACTTCTAAAGTTATATCGTATTATTCTTGAAATTTAAAAAGTCCACAACTCTTAAACTATTAGAGATCACACCAAAATCTTTCTATAATTTTTTTTTTGATATAGACATACCATCAGGTACAGGAAAACCGTTGATTTCGGAGGTTAATTAATAAAATGAATTTATGTCGTTTTTATCAAAATTTAAATTGTTATTTTGTCCATAAACGCGATATTGGCACCACTCATAAACAGGTGTTTCGAAATGTAGCTGCCGTCCCCAAAATAATTAAGTAGCTGACTACGAGGCGACGATTGCAGCCAACGACTTTTGTAGTCGGTGTTCGTGTAGCCTGCTGTTGTCTATGTGTTTAATGCATAAATTAAAGAAAACAGATTGCGCTTTAAAAAAGCGTTTTGTAAATCAAAAGTAATTTTTTGTAAAGAATATTTAACCCTGGAACGTCATCCTTCGTCATTTTGACTACACATACTTCAAGAGACTATAAAACTCTTCGTGAGCAAAAATGGATACCAAAATAGTTTTGTTATATATTATTAGACTCTTTTTAATAAATATTTTAAGAAATTCATTTGTTTATTTCTTAATTATTAATAAAAACTTAACTTTAATTTGAAAATAAAATTTTCCGTAGTCATTTTGACGAAGGATGACGTTCTAGGGTTAAAAAAAAAATTGTCTATTTTTCTTTGAGTTTATTAGCTTTTTATTGCTTATTTTTATATGAAAGCCCATAAAAGTTTATATTTATGTAATAAGAAAATTTAATTCCTAATAAAATGTGATTTTAAATTTTTAATTCAGACGAAAAATCTAACAGTTGTTAAGCTTTTGATAAACTGACTAGGCTATCGAAAAATCGCAATCGAAATATAAACTTTGGAGAAGTTTAATAACTTTTGTATATAATGAGCCTATATTAAATACCGACTATGAACCAAATAAAATATTCTTAAGGAAAGGCACAAAAGTTTTTAATATCCAAAATACTTTAATGGAAGTCAGTATTTCTTCTACAATATATTAGAGCCAATAACTGCCTTAATAGATTTCTTCTCTATGATTTTTATAAAAAGAAGTTTTCTTTTATAAAAAAACAGTTTTCCAAAAAAAATGTTTAAAAAAAAATTGGTTCATTGTCGGTATTGAATATAGGCTCAATATATGTAAACCGATATTTCTATGACTTTAAAAGACTGCATAAAACGAAATAGGTTTTTAGAGAAAAATTTGAAATAATTGTCTTTGAATTTAAAAGATTACGAAAAAATTAAAAACTTAGCTGACTTCTGATAAATGCTTGATCCCTTGACTTTCCAAATCCGTTTAAAATCGTTCTCAAAATGTGAGTGTTGAAAGTGCTAAAGTACAACGACTTAGCCCTTTTTTCGAATATTTCGAAACTTTGCACGTATTTCGAAATTTTTCAAAATGGTTTTTGTATCTTCCCACCTAGGCCTATAACGCCCACTAGGTAGCTTTCTATTTTTTTTACAATAATTGCTCATTTGTAACACCATGTAGTTGAGCTTCTTCTATTAAGAAATATTATGACCTTTGATCTTATGCGCATATTCTCCAATTTCGTAGGCCAAGATTTGAAAGATTTTTCTTCTGCCTAGTCCTTTCATCGAAGTTTCGGACATCGTCTCCAACGAGTTTTCTCGCGATCACAGATAGAGTTACTGATTTCAATAAAGAAATCGTATTTTGCAATGTTTTAAAGCATTAAGAATTTCTCGGAATCTATCGAACTTAAAACTATGGAAAAATTTCAATTCCGAAAGCAAATCTGGCAAGTTACCAGATTTTGACTAAAAATTGGGGATTTTTAAGATAATATCGAAAAGCCAACTTCAAAGTTTTTACAGTTTTCTTTTTTTAACATATATGACAAATCAGAGGTTAAAAACGATATAAGTTTTCAATAATTCTGTAACTTTGGAATTTACAGAGTCAAAATTTGTTAACGAAACAAAAATTGTGCTATATAAAGTATTTTCTACAGAAACACTTTCAATATAAATTTTATTCTATGAAAAATGTAGAAAAATGTTCAATTTAAAATTGTTTCCGCCGAAAAACTTTAAATTCTTTTCGATAGAAAAATTTTATATTAAAATTTTTTTTTCTGTAGTGAAATTTTCCATTTAAAATTGTTTCTATTGAAAATGTTGTAAAGTTTTTTGTAAAGAAGAATTTTTCATATAGTTTTTTGAACAGTAAAATTTTCCATATAATTTTTTGGCTTAGAAAAATTTTCCATATATTTTTTTTGTATAGAAAAATTTTCCATATATGTATTCCATATTAATGTATAGAAAACATAAAATTTTTTTGTATGGAAAAGTTTTCTATATAATTTTTTTTGTGTAGAAAATTTTGTATAGAAAAGTTTTTAATATAACATTTTTTGTATAGAGAAATTTTTGATTTTTTTCTTTTAGAAGAAATTTCATATAGGAAATTCTCATAGGAAAAGTTGTGGTATAGAAACTTTATTTTATATATATATATATATGTGACCCGATCTATGAAAAGGTGGCTTACGACTCAAAAACAAAATTTCGAAAAATTAGTTAATTTTTTAAATTTTAGCCTTTTCCCTTTTCATAGACCGGACAACATATATTTTGACAATTCCGATTTTCGCCAATTTCTGAAAATTTACTAAAAATTTCTGGAAGCCCTGTCTGTATGTTAAATTTCAACGTTGTTAAAATTTAAATAGGTTTAATTCTAATTACACAACTAGAAAAATAAAATTTCGAAGAATCTTATCGATATTAATTTATTAACGAACAATTAAGAAAACTTTGTATTCCATTATTTTTTTTATATATCCCCAGAAATGCAAAAAAATTGGTTATAGTCATTTTCAACTGCTGTTAGAAATCTTTAAATGATGAAATTTGTCGCTTTCTTTTACCCTTATGTTGCCCGCTCTTATGCGAGATATAAGTCCAAGTCATTCAAGCACTATACAAAAGTTTTGCATAATATATGCTATATTTTCTGAATTTATGATCTAGAGCCGTCGAGGGCGAACAATTTATATGCAAAAACATAAAAAGACTTTATGCTACACATTTTTATAAAATCTCCCTAAAAAATTAAATTATTCGAATCAAGTCTGGACAAATTTTCAACAAATTTATAACTTTTTTCAACTCACATTTCTCTAGATTAAAATTAAATGATATGGATTTAGGTATGGTTTAATATGGGTCAATTTCAAAAAATCTTTTGAAAAACTTTTTTCAAATAAAACCAATTTGTGACCATAAAGGCTAAAATCTCAATACCGGGAATGTAGTCCCATAGGAGGAATCCGAAATATTGATCCGATATGACTTTTATCATAAGTGATGTAAGTATTATAAAAAATCAGTTTTTCAATAAAACGAATAACTTAAATGATGCCTAAAATATTATTTTGACTGTAGACCAGAAACCACATAAAATCGATTTTTTAATTTTTTAATGATTTTAGGTAAAAAGTATAATTATTTTAATATTCAACCTAATCTGATGAACGGCAGTGTATAATCAATAAAATCTGGTAATTTTTCTGGTTTAATTCTAAATATTGTGTCCTGTTAGAGTATAAATGTTGTTTACAGTCCACTGTTAATCACTGCTGTGGTTTGTCTGCTTCACGTGAGAGCACTATTGCTCTTTTTCTGTTGCTGTATTAAAAATTAAAAACCGTTATAATGTTTAGATCAAAGTAGGAGCTGATTTTGCTTAACGGCGTTAAAAATGTGAGAGCAAAGACGGCTTGCTAGTTTCCTTGTAAAACTTAACAAAAGTATAGGATTGGCTTAAATTTTGTTAAAATTTATTGTTCAAACTTAATTTTTTTTAACTTTTTAAGACTTTTCAATCTTATAACAATTTATATGGATATTTGTTAAATGTTTTTGATATAAAGTCAAATTGTCTTTAAAATGACAAAATAATAATTTAAGGACACATGGACAAATAAAGGACTGTGTTTATGTTTATTGTAAATTCAGACTTAAAATTATTGTAATATTTTTTAAACAAAATTTATAATTTCTGCATGTTTTTTATGTCTTAAAATAATGGCTTGATTGGTTCTATGTTATAATTTTTATTTTTGTTTTTATTTATATTTTCATAAATTTTGTTTATAGTTTAAAAAGTAAAGCATGCTGGAAAGGGGTTGGTTCAAAAACCCTCTAAAAATCTTCAAAAAGTACTACAGCAATTCTAAAAAAATGGTTAAGGTTTTTGAGTTCATTATTCCAATTATATGTTATTCATTTAAAAAAAAAATAAAAACAAAATTCACTAATAAAACTAAAATCCTGTATATTATTTTAGCTTACCTTTGGGTCTATGGGAAATCATAGCCGTAACATGGATATTGGTATGGAGTCTTCATTCATTAAGCTGATGTTTTCCTTAAGAAAAAAAAATAATAATACAAAAAAATGCTACGGGTACCTTTTTGCCAAGAAAAGTCACAAAAAATTTAACAAAAAAATTTTTTATAAATAAAATAATTTCAACAAAATAACTTTATTTAACCCTGTATTATAATTTGTTTTTATATTTATTTTTTATTTAACAAAAAATTTAATTTATAAACCATTTTGTATTTTATTATAATTTTGATTTTTTTTCAATTGAAATGTGTATAATGTTCCTAATGGCTTTTAGTATTTATAATTTATTATAAATTTTAACTAAAAAGCTATTTTTTTTTTTTTGTTTTTATTTTTAAACTCTTTTGGTTTTAGTTTCAAAATTTTCAAAACATTCTCGATTATGCCTATTTAATAAATAATGATTTGAAACTTTGATCATAAGTTGATTTTTTGAAAATTTTTCTGAGTGTATATAACTTACCCACCTTTAATCCTTTAATCTTATCATATTTTTAAGCTAAATTTTTAAAGGAAAACAAACTATTTATTTAAAACTATTAATGCTATAATATTCAATATATAATAAACGATTTTTATAATTTAATATTTAAAGACTGAATAAAAAATAATACTAAAAAATTACAAAAGGGATGAGTTTTATTCGAAAATTGTACCATAATAAGTAGGTATATACATAATTTACTAAATATTGGGATCTGGCGTTTCCAATGGCTCATGTTATTAAGTTAGATTCCTTATGCTAAGCTGATCCACGACGAACGTGCTTACGTCAGGGTTGATATAAAATTTTGAAAAATAATTCAAGAACTTTTAAACGGTAATCTCGAATTTTACAGAATATAATATGCTATTAAGGAGGAGTATTCGAGCATAAGTTTAGAAATATAAGCCACCAAAGTAGGGCACCTCGGGTTTTTCATAAATTGAAAACGATCCAGAAGTCAGATTTTGAATCCAATATATGGGCAAATCCGAAAAACATTAAAACAAGGATAAAATGTTAAAACTGTCAAAATCACGTATTCGTATTTACGAAAAAATATACCATATATTGATCCTTTAAAATATAATAATAAATACAATTTTCGGTTGCTCTCTTCGTGACTGGCAGGTCTTTATTTGCACCCAATTCGAATTTTTATAAATTTTTTAAAATAATAGGTATTTTAAAAGTTCAGAAAAATTGCAAAAATAGACAGAAGTTTCAGTAGAGGCTCAAAGTCTTCTTAATTTTATACAATTAGATGTAAAAGAATACATCAAAAGTAATTGGAGTGATATAAATAACGTCAAGTAAAAAGTGTGTAGCGTCCGTCACAGAAATAAAGTTTTTTTTTTAATTTGACTGGTGCAATTTTTCTTTTTTCTCAAATTGAACTTGGTTCGTAAAGAGAACTTATTGAATGCTTTACATTAGGCTAAAAATATATACATAGATATTAATACAGAATTTTACAGAATATGTATCGGGAAGTGGGTAGCGCCCGTCCTAGTATATATTTTTTTCATTTATTAAATACAAAATTTACGAATACATGCCTGTCTTATTCATAAAGCAATAACACTGTCTATATCCACCGATTAAATCTAAGGTATTATGTGTTAAAAAAGATACAGTGGGGCAAATTTGATGCTTTTGAAAAAAAAAAGTTTCTTTGATTTTTGGGATACTCTAACATCTAGCGTCAGCATTCTTGGGACGAAAAATAAGATGAAAAAAGTGTAAAACTTTAAATAAATATATGTAGCCACTTTGCGGAATATTAAATTGTGCCCAAAAATCGCATTTTTAACAGCGAAGGCGAAGGAGATGAAATTCGGGAACAAATAAAACCATTATTTTTACTGATTTACGAACCCTTAAAAAAATATGAATTTTTCCTAATAAAAAACGTGCAAGTAAAAACTGTATCGTCCGTCACGTAGCGCCCGCAACAGTTCATTTATGGATTTTTGGTAAAACTGGACACTTTAAAATATTTTATAGAAGCGGTTTTGAAATCCTCTGATTTTCCTCTATCTTCAATGTATTTACAATTTTTTTATTACTATGACCGTTTTGATAAAAATTACAGAAATACGTGTTGAAAAAAACGTCACTTCTATTTTTTTTAGCGTCCGTCACAGTACTTTAAAAGCGAATATCTTTTTTCGTCAAAGCAAGTTTGTAAATTAACAAATGCCATTCGAGAGCACAATCGATGGCCTAATATTCTCTGAAATCTGTTCGAAGATATCTCATGTAAAACGACAATGGGATTCTTAAGTACAGTAAAATCCGTACAAATGTATCGTCCGTCACGCAGGATTTGCCCATATACGAAATCTGCGAATGTTATTTAATACATTTTTGGATAAAAAACAACAAATTTAGAAATAAAATTAAAAAAAATTCTGAAAAATCAGGAAAAAATTTAATCCGATATAAGAAGCGCCGTGGCATAGCAGGATATTAATCCGACTAGCATACTAGAGGTCCCAAGTTCGATCCCCGGCCAGACCCACTTGAAAAAGAATTAAAAAAAAGCGGTTCACCTCATAACTCAGCTAGCAACTGGTTCGGAGGCGGAGTTAGAACCAGAGACCGAATATTAATACTTTTAAAACAATATTTTCATATTTTAATCCATACAAAAACAATCATTGAAGTTTAAAAAATATGAAAAATCCCTAATGATTTTTAATTGTTCGAAAAATTTTGTATCGTTTTTCAATCCGATGAAAATAAAAAATAAAAAAATCGTTTGGGATATTTATCAGTTCAAAATAATTTTCATCTATTTTCATCCGATGAAAAAAAAATTTTGATAGAAAATATTCAAATTTTATTTGTTATTTCCAGGAAAAATTTTCCTGGTTTCATCCATCATAATGATTATGTTAATGCATAGATTAGGCAATTCTAAAATCCTTGATGGTTACCCCTTGGAGTAGTATATTCTGTAATGTTGTTTCTATCCATGCTTAAAACTTAAGTCGATGGGTGATGGGTCCAAAGAAACAAGACTCGTTTGTATAGCGATCCGCTCGATCCGAGACAGACGCTCGTTTGCAGCCGCAACTAATATTTTGAACAGACCCTGCATTTTCGTACTTTACCAAGTACAATTATCTTAGACCCTTAGACCAAATAGGCTGCAATGGCTCTAAGATAACTCCCTCTTATATTAGCCCTGACCTAGAATCCTACACGGGTTGTTTACCGCATCTAAAACTATTTTGTTCAGGTTTCCAAGATGTACCACGAGGAGGTTAGACTGGGAATTGGATACAGTTCTTACCTGGTAACTGGAGACGCTAGGCAACTGTTGCATCCTCCCATGCCCTATGCTCTAATGGGAGTCAAGGATGACAGAAGAAGAAGATTTGTCCTGGTATAAAAAGTCTTTAGAACGTTTAAATAACAATAAATTCTATTATTGTTGCAAATTTTACGTTGAAATGGTTTTGCGAATCGAAGAAACCACCATTAGTTCCATTAGGATTATTAGGTTTAACTTCGATGTCCTAAAACATTCCAATTAATTGGAAACATATTCATACATTCATTGTTAAAAGTTTTATAATTTCAAAAATATTTTATTTTTCAAAGTCAAAACAGAAGTTCAAAAATAAAACAATCAATAAAATATTTTTCTGTTCGGATATTTATCGTTAAAGATATTTAAAATTTTCATCATGAGGGATATTTATATTTCAAATATAAATCCCTCTTTTTTATTCATCGATCGAAATGAAAATAAATTTTCATCGACAATGATATTTATACTTGATTGATTTAAAAAATAAAACAATATTCGGTCTCTGGTTAGAACGTATATACAGATTCAAAATTTTAAACTTAAGCTCGAATACTCCTCCTTAATAGCCGTATGAAGTTTTATGATAATCGAGCTTTTCAAAAAAATCACACAAGCGAGACAGGTAATTGACATCGATAAATGTTAAGACCGGAAAATTTCTCATGAAACTGAATTGTTTTTCCGACAACTAGGCCACAGAATATCTGTTTTAATTGCTTGGTACTTTAGACAATTCACGTTTATGGCTTTTCCTTGAACCGCATCATATGGTCACTTTTTTGTTGGATAAAATCGAGGACTGTTTGTAGATTTTGTGAGGCCCATATGCGATAATTTTATATATTTACATAACGTTGTAAATGGGAATCATCACAAAAGATATATATTTTTTTTGAAAAAATCGTTATTTTATAAATATAACTAAGTTTTTACTTAATAAATGTCAAAGGATGACAGTTCAATTCTTAAAATTTTATTACTTGAAAACCAATTTACTTCCTTTACTACCTTGATTTAATATTTGTAGGAAGGATCAGACTTCCCCTGAAACTTCCTTAAAGTATGACCATTTACTTTCGATTCGCCAAATATTAAATTATGTTCATTTATTATTATATTAAACAATATTAAATTATGTTTCAGTTATAAAAACGTTCTGAATATGTATTTAGTTAAAAATGAAAAAATATACCACATTCTGTGCCGTTTTTACACTAGTCCGCCTGAAAAATGTATAACTTATCGCCGCTGACTAAATCAACTTTGACTTCGTTCTTTTGTAAAAAGATCTGCTTCTAAAAAAATATAATGCCATATTTTTGTTTAACGCAGATTTCAAACAAAATTTAAATATGAACTAAAATCAAAACAATTTTTCCTAATGCCCTTTATAATTTTGAAATGGCATTCTTGTTTTCGTAATGACTAGCCCTAAAATTTCTTAAGATTTTTGAAAGTGTTAATACACCCATAAAATAATATTTTCTTGTTTCAAAACAATTTGAAAAAAATGAGAAAATTGTTGATTATAAAAACAAACAAATTCATTAGTTTATGGCCTTAAAAGTGAAAGCAATAAAAATCGGATTTTTAAAATATTTTTGAGAAGCAATAAAGTTATTTGACCTAAAATACTAATAGAGACATTAAGTTTTCGTGAAACTTGGAAAATTATACAATGGAATATCTCGTGAGAAAATATGCATCAAATCATATACACTGAAAAAAATTGTCTTATTAACATCATTTCATCTGTCAACAACTGTCACAAGTAATCTTAGAATATTTACTAAATAAATACTTAAAATACTTCCTTACTAACTTTAATGGACAATATTTACAACCTGTGAAGGTCAAAGGTCGAGCTTATTTTAGAATTCCGTGAGCTTCGATCTTGTGCGCATATTCTCCAATTTCGTAGGCCAAACTTTGTAAGTTCTTTCCATCGATGTTTCGAACGTCCTCTTTTACGAGTTAATTTATACAGTATGGTTTTCTATTAAATATGCCTTGGACTGCTAAAAAATTAACGTCAGTCCAAATCGATTATTATTTATAAGCAAATATTAATCGTCCAAAGAGAAGTAATTCGGCTGTGCACATGTTGCTGAATGAATCGCTATTCCAGGTTTATTTTTCAAGAGCATTAAAGTCCCCATAACGTTTTTGAGAAGGCTATAGAAAACCTCATACAAATGAATTTTTAATTAAGGTATTGGGTGTTTTTTATTGAGGTATAGAACTTTAAGTTGGCATCACCTTTTTAACTGGCGGCCATTTTGTCAGCTGTCAAGTGATTAATATTTTGTTTGGTTTGCCATTTCATCATGAACAGGTTGACAAAAGAACAACGCTTGCAAATCGTGCAAATTTATTTCGAAAATAATGGTTCAGTTCGCGAAGTTTACCGCAAGCTCCGTCCATTTTATGGTCGACATAATCGTCCACCAGTGCAATTAATTCGGTTAACCATAGATCGTTTTCGCACTACTTTTACTCTATGTGATAATACGCATTCGCAGCGATGTCGAACAGTGCGCACCGAAGAAACAATTGCCGCTGTAGAGCAAAGTGTTGAAGAGGACCCGAATGAATCGATTCGCCACCGTGCACAGCAATTGGAGCTTTGTCCATCAACTTTATGGAAGATTTTGCGCAAAGATCTTGGCTTGCGACCTTACAAGATCCAGCTTGTGCAAGAATTAAAGCCGCGAGACCATGCAATGCGTCGTGATTTTGGTGTATGGGCCGAAAATGAGATTGATCTCGATGCTGATTTTCATTTTGTTCAGTGATGAGGCTCATTTTTGGTTGAATGGCTACGTCAACAAGCAAAATTGCCGCATTTGGAGTGAAGAGAATCCACATGAGACCCTTGAGACGCCATTACATCCACAAAAACTGACTGTTTGGTGTGCTCTCCAGCATTATTTCTTCCGAAATAATCCTTGAGAGTCAGTTACCATAAATGGAGACCGGTATAGAGCCATGATAACCGACTATTTTGTTCCCTAATTGGATGGCATGAATGTGGATGAGTTGTGGTTCCAACAAGACGGCGCTACATGCCACACAGCGCACGTCACAATTGATTTATTGAAGGAAACATTCGATGAACGCATAATTTCGCGGAATGGACCTGTCAATTGGCCACCAAGATCGTGCGATTTGACACCAATGGATTATTTTCTTTGGGGATATGTGAAGTCGCTCGTCTACGCCAACAAACCAGAAACGTTAGGGGACTTGGAAGCCAACATTCGTGGCGTTATTGCCAACATACGGCCCCATATGATCGAAAAAGTAGTTGAAAATTGGACCTGTAGAGTTGGCTTTATTTGTGCCAGCCGCGGCGCCCACATGCCCGAAATCATATTTAAGCATTAATGGCATAAAATTATCCTTCCAATAAAGCCAAATTGATGGACATTAAAACGATTTTCGTGTGTTTTATTTCAATTCGAAGTTCTATACCTCTAAAAAAAACACCCATTATAAATGTTAAAGTTCTATTTGACTTACCGGAGCTGTGCCTAAATTTCTTTTCCACGAAGTTGAAAGCACTTTTGTAGTCGTACGAATATATTTTCAAATTCCTTATTCATTCCGATTGGGGTACCTTCAAAACGAGCTTAAGTTGATGCCAACTCAAAGCTCTCCAACTCGA
Source organism: Stomorhina lunata (assembly GCA_933228675.1). NCBI lineage: Eukaryota > Metazoa > Arthropoda > Insecta > Diptera > Rhiniidae > Stomorhina > Stomorhina lunata. The sequence continues at coordinate 59,832,948 of OW121740.1, read as the reverse complement.
TTTTTTCAGTGCCTGAAAAATCACTTCTCTAAGACGATGCGTGTGAGTTGGCTCCCTCTTCCACGTATAATTATTGGATTGATTTTCTACATTCCACTAAAAATACAATTAAGAAAAATCGAAACATGCGACCATGAAATTCTTCTTCTTCTTCTGTTATTCATAACTCCAAGAGGAGCATAGGGCCTTAACTATTCTTCATTCCGAGATTGAAATTCCGCACAAATTGACTTTCTGCACGTTCTTTCAGGTGCAGCAACACTACGGCATCTTCCTTGTAGATTCCAACGAAGTGCTTGTCAAGCAATGTTGATATTTGGCTTTAAAAGTGTGTGGTCTATCCACCGCCATTTCCGTTGACATACCTCTATAGAAGCAGGTAGGCCTTTATTTCATATGTGAAATAAAGGATGGATTTCACATTCGAGTTGTATATTCGCAACATAGTTGTTGATATATGCCGAGATTTCCAAATAGCTCGGAGAATGCCGAATGCCGATTTTGAATTACTAATACTCGATACAATGTCCTCTTCCTAGATAATTGATGGTATCTGCACATTCAATAACCTCGCTATCCACCTTGATGTGTGGCTACGGGTATATGCCATAACTTCCAGCCAGATTTAAGAGTGATAGCGTTAGTATTTTCTTAAAGGTAACCTGAGATTTGGCTTAGAAGACATACTTCAGCAGCAAATTGCAAGTCCTCGAGTTGTTTAAAGATTGTCCATTGGATACCGCGTCTAACATTTAGAGCCAAGCGCATTGTGTTGTCGATGAAGAGGATAAAAGGTATAAGTGACAAAATACATCCTTGTCTTACTCAAGCAGAAACTTCTAACGGATTTGACAATTTATCCTTTTGTAAGACTTGACATAAAGGAATAAAGGAAATTAGATGATAGGCATTTATAACATGAACTTTCAGGGTGAAAGATACAGAAGAAGTGATAGCCATCACGCTGACTAACAACAGGGATAACCTTATAGAAAAGTGGAGAGTTTCCAGTGAATGCTCTTTTTCGGATTTTCTTCACTGTGAATTTCAATAAGGTTTAATAAGAATCCTTTAGGAATCCCAGGAAAACCAACTGGGAAAACTTAAGTGGGTTCTTGGACGCCAAATATTGTCTCCACTAAGATTTCACCAACCAGAAAGCGCATTGTGTTGTCGATGAAGAGGATAAAAGATATAAGTGACAAAATACATCCTTGTCTTACTCAAGCAGAAACTTCTAACGGATTTGACAATTTATCCTTTTGTGGGTTCTTGGACGCCAAGACAGAGAATGTTCACCTGGAAATATTGTCTCCACTAAGATTTCACCAACCAGAAAGCCTACGCTGACGACGTAGTTATACTGGTATTAGGCAAATACCAGAATAAAATCAGTGAAATTATGATATCGGCACTGGGAGATCTCTTCTTCTGAGCCAGAGACAAAGGACTAGCAGTCAACCCTGAAAAGACCGAGTTAGTTTTATTTCCCAGGAAGTATAAGGTTAACAACTTCTAACTTAAAGAACTTAATGGTGAAGAGTTAGGACTATCATCAGAAGAAAAATTCCTAGGCAACTTCTTAGATAGGAAGATATCTTGGAAAATGAAGAAAGAACGCTGGAATGGATGCAGAAACTCAGTAGGTAAGTACTGGGGCCTATAACAAATGTTACTAAATTGGATGTACACGTCTTTAGTAAGAACGCTTGTACAGTAGGTTGGAAAGTGGTACACAAGGTCTCCCTTCTAAGTCTTCTGAGCAAAGTTCAAAGATGTGCTAGCACTGGCATCACTGGTGAAATAAGGAACACTCCTCAGGTAGCCTTAGACGTGATGCTGTCTCTACTTGCTTTGGATCTATTCATAAAGGGAACAGCAACAGATGGTCAAGAAAAATTTGTTCAGTCCGTACCAGAAATTGTTATTCCAGATAGAGCTAGCTGGGGGAAATCGTCAATCGCAGTTTAAGGGGAACTTCATCTTCACAGACGACTCTAAAATGGATATCGGCACCGGTGCTGGTATTTCCCTAATGGAGCACAATATTAAAAAATCTTTTAGGCTTAGGGATTAGTGCAGTGTCTTTCAGGCGAACATTTTTGCTGCACTAAAAGCCCTGAAAGGATGCAGTATCACCTAGAAGTTAGTAAAATCGTGTAGATTAGCTATTAATAGTTTGTCAGCAAAATATAAAGTAAGACCTTGATGGGTTCCTATTCATTGCAACATCAAAGGCAATCAATTGCGGACAAAGTCGCAAGATAAGGCTCGAGTCAGGAACTGATGCTCGCAGTGACAGGTTACGCGGTTAAACCTATATGTCTCCTTTTCATGAGCATAGCTTGGCAACTTGCATAATACCTAGGACTTTATGGCCCAATATAAATGTACGCAAAACCAAGTTATTGCTGGGTCTTAACAGGATCAGTCTTAAGAAATGCATATGTATTCTAACTGGCCACTGCGCCCTAAATTTTAGGCTAAAAAGGTGGGATGGAGCAATGCAGGACATTTACAGACTAGGCTCGGACGGGGATTCGTCCGAAACGGCCAAGCACATCCTCTGGCACTTTCCTATGCTTCAAAACCAGAGACTTAAATTTCTAAGCAACAGATTCCATGAGGAACTAGGTGACATCTAGAAGTGCGAACTAAGTGGTGTTGTTGGTTTTATAGTAGGACTCAGATGGCTTAGATAGGTCTTTTTCCCTATGGTAGCGTCGTAGCTACCACTTCTCTTCTCTACCACTCTCACTACAACCGTCCTCTCTTCATTTTTTCTGCTATCTCTTCTCTTCTATTAGGAAGCATCACGATGGTAACCAAGTGTAGATGCCATTCATTTGACATCACCTTTTAAACCTATTTATAACTTAATGACATGCCCTTGTATTTAAAAAAAAAAATGCTGGAGCCGTTTAAATAGGGATATATTTCTACAAAACATCCTTCTATCTTTTATTAAGTAAAAGCTGGGTTCAAAAATTTGCTATTACTCTTGACATACTTTTGAATGTAAGAATATAATTTTATATCACAATGATAATTTTTAAGTTATTTCATTATTCATGTAAATATGCATTTAGTCGTCCATAATTAAGACATTGTGGTTTTTAATAGCTCAACTTTATTTAAATTATACTTTCAAATTCTGGGTACTTTCGTACAATTTATATGAATGTTTGTGCGATTGTTATATTAAATATTGAGCTTATACGATCCGTAGAACTGAATTAATAGTTTCTTGCAAGTACGAGTAGTCTTGACTTAGATCACGTAGACTTATTTCGATTGTATGGCGGAAAAGTGCATGTAAGCTAATAATTTAATTTGAAATATGAATCAAATCGTATTTGCAATTGTTTATTGTTGTTGGGGCTGTGATATATATTTTTTGCAAACTATAAAAAAAGAAATTGTATTTGTATTATGTAGTTGTAGGGTTTCTAAATGACGGGGTAATAGAATTTTTGTAAAATATAGAAAGAAACGAAAGCGATGGTTTTGATTATTGAAAAACTGATATATTCAGGTATATGATGGAAATCGATCGTTTTCAAATCGTTCGATTTCAGATATATTTTTGAGGTAATTTTCGGTTATTTTTCACAAAAATTCAAATATTTAATCCTTTCGACTGATATTTTATCTTTCATTTGGTTTGAATTTTTTGGAAAAATAACCGAAAATGACCTCAAAAATATATCTGAAATCGAACGTTTTGAAAACGATCGATTTCCATCACATACCTGATATTTTTAGTCCATAGAAAATCTGGACCCTATTACAATATTTAACGCATCTGCTTAGAATAAATACATCCTTGGTTAGACAATATAATTTGCATGCTCCCTCTCGCACTAGGAACTTTTAGACGGCTGTTGGCATGACAATAGTAAGTTTGTAAGATAGTCCCAGTCTTGCTAATTTGTCTTCTCTAAAGTTTCCTGGTAGTTCATGTGGCCCGGCATCCACATAAAGGTAGAAACACAATTGGGACGAATAAATAATTTGGTCCAGCACGACGAATTCGGCTTTAAAAATTCGTCTTGTAAATTATTCCATTGAATACATTTGGGACGAAAAAGCGTTGTTGACGCCATTTTTGTTGATTCCTTATTTTCACAAATTACTTACACTTTCGCACATATCGCGCTCACAACATTTCAATTTTTTTTTTAATTTATTCTTTTATTATTTCAGAAAAAATTTTTATTTAAATAATTTTATTTGAAATAAATATTTTTTTTTGTTTACATTTGATAAGGTGACCATATTTAACAACACATATACCCATGAAATAAATATTAAAGGAAGTGCCACTTCAAAATTTTTGACTATAAAGAATATATGTATGTTCCCGTACTCTAACGAAACAACCCAAAACAGTCCGAAGTTGTCAGAAATTAGCCAAAAAAAACAACAATTTGTATTGAAAATTTTGTACGGGAACAAGTTTGAGTAAGTTTGGGTAGTTTCGTTAGAGTACGGGAACAAACATTATCTTTGAAGCTTGTATATTTTGTCAATATTACACAGATCGTTGCCACACTCGTAGATTTATGGAAATTTTTAAACCAAAATGTGTAGTTTGTAAAAAAAAAAATAAATAACGCTTAAAATAACTAAAATTGTCAATAAATAGTCTAATAAAATTGGTAGTTTGTAGCTTTGTATATGCTAAAACACATAAGATCTCAATTATATCATTAAGTTAAAAAATATTTCGTGTGTTTTACTGAATAACGAATTAAGGGCAAACTGCTGAGACGTTTGAGATAATATTCATAGCTTGTGTTCCAAAAGGTACAGGGCTAGTGCACACGGCATGCGGCTGCGGTCGGTCGTAGTATTGCCATTTTTTTCATTTTTCATAGTATTGCCATTTTTTTCATTTTTTTTCTAAGTGTATATGGGATTTTTTTTTATTTTTTGAAAGTAAGGTAGCCTCATTTTTTGAGTAAACTTCAGATATTCTTTCTTGTCAAATGTTTAATGTTTACAAAATAAAAATAAAGTGGCACTTCCTTTAATATTTATTTCATGCATATACCCCCTAATTTATAAACCAATTTTAAAATTACGAAAGACTTATTGTACGAATTTTGTATGGAAAATTTTAATTATAAGCTCGTCATTGTCTTGTTTTTCGATTATGAATTAGGGGGATAATTTCTAATATTTTACAACAGAAATAGAAATACAGCCACTCTCAACCAGTTAAGTCGTCGTTCGTTTGCGTATGAAATAGAAACAAACCTATCGCACTGTTCGATACGCATGACGAATTTCGTCGTACGCCCCAATTGTGAGCATACTCATATAAACCCATATGTTCAATTCTAACGACGCATACTCGTTCCGAAAAATTGGTCGTTCGTTCCAATTGTGTTTAATACTTAAGACAGATACTGAACTGTTAGATCTCCATGAAAGATCTACTGCAATCTAGGGTTGTTGGATGTTAAATTTAGAAAGAAAGAATTCAAAGGCTTAATGCCAGCATATCTATCACAGATCCCTACTACTGTTAAGATATATGTATGTATATATACTTTCCTAATGGCCATAATTTTGGCAAGTCTGGCAGCATGTTAAAGATTACACTGTGTCAATGTTCAACCATTGAGAAAACTTTGATAACCTAAAAGCCGCAGATGCACCATTTCGTTTGCTTATTATGTCCAGGGGCAGTTAATATAAAAACAAATTTAAAGCATCGGTTAAAATGATATGAAGCGCAACCCTGATGCATAGACCTGCCATTTATGGGACCCTTTCGAGTATTTTGTGGTACGCGGAAAACTTAAGAACCCTCCACCGGACCGTATAGCTTTACAGTCTGGTGAAGTGTATAAGCATATTTACTTTCAAAAAACGTACTACTACTGGATCAAATTTTTTTAATTTCATCGTCTCAACAATACTTCAAAAAATTGGGAAGATATATTTTTTTTATATTGAAACCCTTGCAACTTGTAAAATTATCTAAACAATCGTAAAAATTCAAGAGCTTATTGTAAAAGTGTAATAACAAGACAATTTGTTTATAAACAACAATTATAAACCCATAAAAAACTAATATGTAGAAAAATATTACAAACAACTGAAGCAACGTCACAATTCCATAATATAGTGGACTAAGGTACATATTGATCAAAGATCGCTGAAGTGTCAACAAAATTAGAGGTTGGGGGTGAATTCACTGTAAATTATTGCGTTAAAAATTGATTTGTTTGCAAAAATTTATTCTTCCGCTCTGGGTGATAATATAAGAACGAACAGGGGGTGATCTCTGCCATTTAGTTAAGTGGGAACAGACTTTGACTTTTAATTGCTCTACATATAATCACGTAGACTCTGGGATATTTAGGTTTCAGGTAATCTAATATTTAAAATGTGATTCACGTTTGTGCTAAGATTAAAAAAAAAGAATTGAAAAATGTAATGAATTCTAGAGCAAATATAAAGTGTGTTGAAATTAATTGATTTCTTAAAATAGTTTCAGTAATGAAAAGTTATTGGAATTGTTTACAGGTGCGATAATTTAATACATTTAGAATCATGATAACAATTTGACATTTTCGGTATTGGCTTTACAAAATTACAATTAATTTAAATGTGTAGGTACAATATGTTATGTCAAGATAAGAACAATTGCAGACACGTGCGATTGTACGGAAAGTTTATAGTCAAGATTTATAGTCACGAAGCATTTGTGACTATGCTCAGTGGATTTAGTACAGAATTTACTGAAAAAAATCAGCAAAAGCCAATTTTGAAAGGGAGTGATCGAAATTTGTTATTTTCAAGTACTAAATATTTTTATTTTGTAATAGTATGTTCTATTATATGGTATTAAACGTGGTATGAAAAATCAAGAGGTTTGCACATAGATGGCGCTGGTTAAAATAGAATGATATTTTATTTATTAGTTCGTAAATTATTGTTCTACGACGCTTCGTTTGTTAGTAAAAAAAATATATATGGCCAAGGCCGTGGGCTGGAACGTCACCAGTTTGCGCAATTTTCGACGTATATTTGATGAACAAAGTAAAAAAGTAGCGATAACTTTTGTTCACTCAAAATATATTCTCAGGCTGTAACTTTGGCGCAAAAAATGTGCTTCTGTTTCTTGCAAATTAAAAGTTACAGCCATTTGAAGTTAACTGGAACGTCACACTCAAAGAAAAGTGGTCTAAGAGCTTGTACAACATTTTCCAAAATTTCGTAATGTTTTCAAAAACCTGGACACGTTTCCCTCTAACATATCGTAGGTGAAAGATCAAAGAATACTCTACGCACAAAAAATTTATAAAAAATTGCATTTATAGTTGTTATGGATGCAAAAATGCGAGACTGGAACGTCACCAAAAAAAAGACTGGAACAACACATAAAGTTCTCTTACTTAGGAGCCATGCAAAAACGACCAATGTGAATAAATAAAACACCAAAATTTACTTAAAAAATTTTATTTGTTTATTTTTTATTGGATAAAAAAAAAACAACATCACTTCATGTTTGATTATACTATTCAGTAGGTACGTAAATTCTTTCAAAAACAATATTAAGTGAAATTATTTTCTCATAAAGTTGTAAAGAAAAAATTAAATAAAATAAAATAGAAACCGATGCTCAAAAATTTTGATATATTAATACTTCACAAATGTACTCTCTTTGTTTTGTGAGACTTTGGACTGTAAACAAACAAATGACAATTACAAAAGCACTAGATAATAAGAAAAACAATTTTCATTGAATTCCCCTTTTCCGCGGCCTTGGCCATATGTGTTGTCATATATAAGTTTTAACATGTGGAGATGCCGCTTATCCCCAGATTTATAATTTAACAATTATCTACAAACAATTTGGCGGTATTTATAAATTGCTGTCCGATCAATTCAAAAATAACAAGTAAGAGTGTTATATTCGGCTGTGCCGAATTTTATATACCCACCGTCAAGTTGTGTTAAATTCAGAAACAGACTGCAGCTAATTCAAAATCTGGACCAAAACTGAAAAAATCGCTAAGCTAATTGGTATTGTTGGTAAAACCTTTAGACTAAATTCGGTTGCCGTAGCTTTATAGTTCAACATTAAAAAATATTTTAGTGGTTTCTCCAGTATTTACTTTGATCAAAATTCGTTCTCATAACCGGGTATAGTTTTACATTAATAAGTTGTTAAATACTTTTCGTTGTGCTTAATAAGTAGTTAGGCTAAACACGTTAATAGTAATACGGCAGGTCCATATATTTCGTTAGGAGTTCCTAATGCATTCATCATATATAAAGTCTGGGCTGAACATTGATTGATGCCTACCTAATTTCACAGGTGCAATCTTAATATAACGAATGTACCTCCAAATCTTTTTGATTGTAGATATAAAACAGGGATGTTTTATATATAAGAATTATAGCCAAATGTTGACCGATTGTAACAAATTGTAACTGGCTGGTATATATATAGAGTTTATTCTTGCAAAATTTAGTGGCCATAGCTATCATAGTTTCTAATTTAATAGCTTTTAACTGGCCTTTGGTAAAATTTTTGGTTTCAGTGAGTGTTTTTTATATGAAAGCTAAAGTCAAATATTATATATATTCCTATAAAATTTGATAAACTGATCAAAAATTGCATAAAATTTCCCTATTTAAATTTAATCGTCATAGCTATTACAATTGTATTAAATTTATCAGCACTAATGTGTTTCCCGGGGCGGGGTTATATGGGAGCTCTAACTAAATTTGAACCGATTGTCCATTTTCAATACATATCTTTTTCAAGATATCCAAAATACTTTTGTAAAATTTTGTCCCTCTAGCTCTTTTCGTTAAGGCGCTATCGTGCTTTTATCTGACGGACAGACAGATATAAACAACCTTTTCTTTATGTATTTATGTGTTTCCATAAGTTTTTTATATGGGAGCTATGGTCAAATGGTGACCGATTGTGACAAATGGTTGGCTGGCATTGACATAGGACTTCCTTGTTTAGTCTTACTAGCTCTTGTAGTTAAGGAGCTATCACGATTTTATCTGACGGACAGACGGACATAAATCCCCTTTTCTTTTTGAATTTTTGTGTTTTCGTAAGTTTTTTATATGGGAGCTAGGTCAAATAGTGACAGACTGCAGCAAAATTTTGCACAATATTGGTGTCGCATATTTTTAAAATATAAATAAATTTGTGGCAATAAAGGACCAAAAACTCTATTTTGGGAAGGCATCCCTATGGGAGGTACTTGAAATAGTAATCCGATTTTTCACAAATTTCATTAAATTGTCTTCACACTTAAGACCTGTATTTGATAACAAGCTTACATGAATATCCAGCCAGCCAGCCGGGCGGACATCGTTTAAATAACTTAGACCAATATTTCTATGCGTTACAAGCATCAGCACAAACCCAATATACCCTTCCCGCTTATGATGGTGAAGGATAAAACAATGAAACATAAATACATTTTTTTCACACACAAAAGATCTGTCTGCCCCTTTATAGATGGTTCTAATAATTTGAACTCGAAAAAATTCTTATCACTAATAAAATGAATTAAAAAAAATTACATAAAAACTGTATGCACAATTTCTTTAAGCAAATATTAAAATTAATTTATAAAAACAAAAAACAGATAATATAAACAAAAGTAAGTGTGCGAAATTTAAAATTTGCTTAACACCTTCTTTGCCCTCCAGATACATATTAAGAACGAATACAATTTGTTTACTTAACTTGTCTTGTTATATTTTGCAAAAGTTAGAAACCGATTCGAACGTCTTGAATGTATCAGATTTTGATTATGTTTGATTGAATGTGCTTACAATCAGATTATTAGCCGGTAGAGAGCGATAGAGAGTAAAATAACAATTAATATGTATGTTTTACCGCAATCTATTGTATTATAGTAATCAAAAAAGAGAGTATCGAAAAAGATAATGAACAGAGAAGTATTCAGTTGCAAACCAAATAATTTTTGCTATGCTTTCAGAATTTCTACCTATGCCTACGTGACTTAATTCACGAGTTCATAATTTTGAAACAAAATACTATTAACGAAAAAGAAACGGATCAGCCAACATACGCTAAATATGCATAAGTATACTTGCAGTTTTGTTAACCTACTACCTTAATATTTTTTTATTGAACACGTGAAGTCTAAAACAATTAATTTTATTACTGATTCCAAAAATATAATATTACAAATACATAGTATATTACTAATTTTCACACAGCTGATGTAATGACATTTAAGGCCTTTATGGGCTTATTTTATCCCCATCTAAACAGGTTAGAAATTGTTGTTAAATCTATTGTTCACAATTATTACCAAAATCCGAAGTTGAAGATTAAATTATTTTAAAAAAGTTTTTTTTATAAGCTATAAGGAAGGAAACAAATAATCAGAATCACCATAGGTTATACCCTTAATGGGTTTATGCTATTATTTGTAACATATAAAAATATTGGTTTGAGACCCACCTTTCAATATACCAATAGTCTCAAAATCACTCCTTGATTCCGTTTGGCTAGCTGGATGTCCATTTAAGCTTGGAATCAAAGTACAGGTCATGAACCTGAAACGATAATTTATAGTTTGTAATATTTGTTGACCTGAGAAAAAAGTAAAATGTTCGAATATGAAAAAACTAAGTAAATTTGATAACATTTGGACAAAACTCAGCTATTTAGTACTTATAGTCCATGTCTTACTTTGGAATTTTTGTATTCTAAAGTATAAATTAAGTTATTTACAATCAAAGGAAAAAATCAGGTAATTTGAAAATTTTGGGCGGGCCATGGGTACGTATGTGAAAAATAAGAAGGGTGCTGATGTAGAAGGTCCCAGCAAAACTTTTCATTACCAAATAATGAGTTAAACAGCTAAACTATTGAACACGAACTACTTACTCATTCACTGTTTCATTACATTAACATGGGGATGTCATTGGAGGCAAGTTCTTACCAATTGCAGAAAAGTAATGACTTGGGTAAGCAATTAAAAAAAATATATTTTGAAACGAAATACAAATTTTTTTTATGGCCCCATGGGGGTTCGAACCCGACCCTCCGACTGCTAGGCAGAGACTCTTCCACTAAGCTACTTCATATGTTGACAACTTAGCAGCTGATAATTAATATATAAACAATTTTTATTTTTAGATCCAAAATCATGTGACAATAACTTTGCTTTTCCCTTCTTTCTTTGCTTTGTTGTAATTTTTGGAAAAAAAAATTTTATACAATTTTTTGTAAATGTTTAATGCATTTAAGAAACAATAAAGAATTTTTTTTTTTCAATTATTTTAAAACTTAAACACCCAGTAAAAAATAGGATCATCCAAAGAGTACTCTTGGAGCGCTCCTTTGCGAGTAATGGATTACCCCATAAAACTCCGAAACTCATAGGATTTTTAACACAGCATGTCCGCAGACACGAGTACTCCTTTTAAGCTCCTTATGGAGTACTCCCTTTAGTCTTGAAAATGACGACAGATGGAGTAATCGTTTTTGTCTCCTAAAGGAGCATAAAGGGAGTAAACATTCATATAAAATAAAAATTTGGTTTTTACAAAAATCAGAAAATATTAATTTTTATTTATATTGGAAACGTGTCTTTAAGTGCTTCTGCAAGAAAATTAAAGAAACGACAACGCGTAATATATTATTTAAAACATGCAATTAAAAATTCACCAATTACCGAAATAAAAAAAAGTAAAAAACATTGTATTTTTTGATCCATACCAATTTAATTTGAACAAAATATTTTTTGTTATGTCAAAGAAAAAAAAACTAACTGATGCATCCCTTGTTGATCCATTTGGAGTATTAAGTGAGGCATAAACAACAAAACAAAATAAAAAGTGTCGATAGCTCGCTTATTACTCCAAATGGATGAACAAGTTATTACTCCTTTGTTGCTCGATTATGGATTAATCCATATATTTTTTACTGGGCAATTTAAATCTTCGTTTTTGTATAAGTTTTTACATAAGATTGACTCTTACTTACTTAAATGGCCTATAGTTACAACCTGTTAAGGTCAAAGTCCGAGCATATTTTAGAATTACATGGACTTCGATCTTGTGCGAATATTCTCGAATTTTATAGGCCAAGCTTTAAAAAATGTTCCTCTACTTGGTCTTTCTATCGAAGTTTCGGACATCCTCCTCTAACATTAGGTGGTGGGACATTTTAATTCTAATTTTGCCCTCTTCATAGCATTTTTTTTTTCAAGAGAGGGTTACTAGCCCGTAATCCTAACCCATTTTTATCGATCTTATGGGACAACTCTCGGTACATGTTAGTTCACTATATTAATGGGTGTTAAACTAGCTCCCCGGGTGATACCACGAGGAGGTCAGTGTCCACAGTTGAGATGAAGGATGACCCAGATAAGTTGGGATTACCAAGCAAAGACCAATTAGAATCGTGTTTGGTATCCAACATCCCCTACATAATCAAAATTGACTCATAATGGTATTTTTTCATTACCGTGAGTTAGTTTTCCATTTTTTTTTTTACGGAAGGTAATATTTAAGTTCTTAAAATTCAAAAATCATTTAAAAATTGTTGACCTTGGTGGGATTTAAACCGGGGCCATTCAGTTTAAATTACCATCTTAATTACAAATAAGTACTTCTGTAATAACTTATTATTTTTCGGAGGGTATGTTGTAGTCATTAAAAGGTAACCAGTTATCAGAGTACTTGTCATTACCAAAGTTTTGCTGGGGTAATTATCATATGATTGTAGCTTAAGTTCGGTTGAAGTTAAAAGCAGTGTCACATAAACCAACTCCTAGCAGGAAAAGACTTGACCCACAGAGACTGAAGTCATCTGATGTTGCTGCTTAGTTCTCTTATGCTTTGAGCAACAAAATATATCCCCTGGATATCGCTGCCAACCAGAATATTGAAACTTACTGGAAAGATGTAAGATCTGCCTTAATTGATACTTCTGCCAGCGTAATTGGTTATAAAAGAAAGTCTACCAAGCCTTGGATTTCTAATAAAACGTGGCAGTTAATTGAAGAAAGAAAGCGAGCCAAAGGGAAAACAAACGATGCCAAAACCCTCAAGAGAAGCAAGAAAGGCAGCGTGAATACCAGCAAGCAAACCGAGAAGTTAAGCGTAGTGTAAGGGAAGATAAGCGGAGATGGGCTGATAATTTAGCTAAAGAAGCCCAAATAGCCAGTGAAACAGGCCGATACAAGGACCCATACCGTATCACCAAAGAAATAACTGGCCATAACCACCATAACTTGAAGCCATTAATGAACGAGCAGGGCGATTTGATCTACGCCAAAGATCAACAGATGAAAATGTGGAAAGATCATTACTCAAAATTGCTGTCAGCCAATCCAGCTGGATACTCCAAAATATGTGATTGCGAACCTATGCGTCACATAAATAATATTAATAATGAGTTTGATAAGTTACCACCAACATCCCAAGAAATAACAGCTGCAATCGAAAGGCTAAAACCTGGAAAATCTACAGGTCCTGATGGGATACCAACCGAATTACTAAAAGTTAACACAGCTCTATCAACAGTGTTGTTAAAGCCTCTAATCACGAAATATTGGTCGGAAGAAAGATTGCCAAATGATCTCAGAGAATAAAACTGCCAAAAAAAGGAAATTTGCAGGACTGTTCGTATTGGAGGGGTATTACCCCTCTTAACATTGTAAACAAAGTTATAGCCCATATTTTACACAGCCGTATAGCACCCATAGTCGAACCACAGCTAAGATGCGAACTACCAGGCCATAGACCAAGCAAATCATGTATTGATCACATCAGTCATTGTGGAGCAGTCGGTTGAGTGGAGATCCGCCCTGTATCTGCTTTTTATAGACTTCAAACGTACATTTGACAAATTAGAATTCAGCGCGATCTGGGAAGCTCTAAGATATAAAGGAGTTCCTGAAAAGATTATACGACTCGTCAAGGAACTTTACAACAATTCTTCATGAAGGTTCACAGAGCAAACTCATTAGTGTTAAGGTAGGAGTTCGCCAAGGCTGTGTGCTGTCTCCACTGCTATTCAACATAGTGCTCGATGATGTTTTGTGTCATTCGAGGTTCGGCCAACATGGTATATCGTGGGGCCTTCATGATAGATTAGATGACAACGCTGATGACGTATGTCTCTTTTCTCACAGTTTCTTTAGCATGCAGTTAAAAATCCAAAACTTTGCATCCCGTGCTGCCTTAACTGGCCTACAAATTAACATTAAGTTAACTAAGTGAGATTAAACTCACTTAACGAGTCCAAATTTTATCTTGATGGACAATATATTGACGAGGTTGAAACTTGCTGCTGCCTGGGAAGTTTAATATCTAAAAGCGGTGGCAGCAGAGAAGACATGCAAAGCAAAGCAAGCTTTTGGTATTCTCCATAAGTTCTGGAGATCTCAGAATATCTCGACTATCACCAAACTCAAAGTTTTTAACACTAATGTCAAACCCGTGCTCTTATATGGCTGTGAGACATGGAATAATTCGAGTCGAGAGATAAGCGGACTACAAGCATTTATCAATCGATGCCTCAGACGCATTCTAAGAATTTTCTGGCTTGTTACAATTTCAAATCAAGATTTATGGTTGCGCATCAATCAAGAACCATTACAAACTAATATTCGTACTCGGAAACATGGTTGGCTAGGACATACACTTAGAAAGGCAGCTACTGATATAAATCGTGAAGCCATCGAATATAATCCTCAAGGTTCTAGGAGATCTGGTAGACCTGCAAAGACGTGGAGGCGGCAAACTGAGAACGAGTTACGGGAGTTCGGAGTATCGTGGAACGAGATGAAAGTCTTGACTACCAATAAACACACATGGAAAACATTTGTTGAGGCCCTATGTTTCACAAGGAATTAAAGGACTAAATATATATATATATATATATGGGTACGATTTTCCCCCATCCGATTGACCCCAAATTTTCGGGATTATTTTTTAGCATTTCGAACAAATTTGGGGTTGGCCGGAAATGTATTTCTTCAAAAAATTTCCATATAGGGGCTGTTGGGACTCTAATAAATATATATATAGACAGATCCTTCTAACGATAGTCGCCTCATCTTATAGATTTTACAAATTGTTGTCGATGATGAATAAGTTGGTACAATTAAAAAAGTACTTTTGTGTTACCTTCAAAAAAGTACTTTTTGTGTTACCTTAAATTGTACCAACTTATTTACCATCGACAACAATTTGCAAAAAGTCAATTCAAAAGCAAAAACTAATACGATGAGGCGCTCTTGGTTTTCATATTTGCTTGCGAAAATATCAAATTTAATTTGTTCCATGAAGCCGCACAGTGTGTCGCGTAGAACATGCTAGGTGGACAAAATTATTTTATATTATGTAAAGATGATTATATATAGTGGTAGTCATATTGAGTTATTATTGACAGTTTTTGGTTAATTTTGTGTGTGGGTTATTTTGTTTAAATTAGATAAATATATTTCAAAAACTAAAATACACGCATATACTGAAATCCTTTTTAATTGATGGGGAAATATTTACAAGCCAAGGTAAAAATAGTTGCCTAACTTTATTACTATCATCGGAGTCTTGTGATGAGTTGTAGTCATATACACGCGAGTTTTTTTCATTCTTCGTGTATTTTAACCACTTCTCAAAAAAGGCTGAAGTCTGCTAAGCAATATGTATATTTTTACGAACAATAAAGATATTTCTGCGTAATGTCAAAAAACTAGCCCGGACAGAAGTGAATTTCTGCATATTCTGAAATTTTTCTTATAAAAGAAATGCGCTAAAATATATAGGATATTTAAAATAATGTTAAAAATTTAACTTATGTAGGGTTTATATAACTCAAGCTGCTGACGATTAAGTGAAATTTACATGTGTTTTGTTATTGTAACAAAAACAAAATACATGTAAATTTCACTCAATCGTCAGGCGCTTGAGTTATATAAACCCCACATTAATAGATTTTGATAAAAAAAAAAAAAACAAATACATTAAAAAATAGTACTTACCCTCATTATTAATATCCATCACAAAAGTTTTGAAAATATTACACAGTGCTACTACAATTTGCTCCTAAGTCACTAAATTCAAATTGAGTGTTTGAAAAAGTTGTATTAAAAATATGTCTTCTGACCGATTTTACTCATCTATTCCGAATTTGACAAACTACCTTTTCTCGGAATTCGGGGTTTGAAAGTGTTGTTTATGTTTTGCAAAAAAAAGAAATTGGAAATTATAACATGAATTTTGTCCACCTAGCACGTTCTACGCAACACACTGTGAGCCGGTACAAAAGTGCTTACGAGTACAATAACTTAAACAAATCAGAAAACCACTTATTGGACATGCAATATATGTATACGGTCTTAAGTTTGGTGTATTTTAAAGACATACAGACGCTTTTTACAATTCATTGCCTTACAAATTTTGAAATTCATATAATAATAATTGTTTGCTTTGTTGTCAACGCCGCAATTTAAATTTAATTTAACACCAGGTGGGCTTAAGGAAATACAAATTTTCTTTTTTGTTTCTTTTTTTTTAAATATTTCAAATATTTTTTTGAAAAATATGATGGGTTGCTAATTTTGCAAAAGATCTAGTGATTATGTATATTTTTTCCTAGATTGCGTAAAATACTTTTTCTTCTACCCAATTTAAAAAGTACTTGCGAATAACGAAAATATATCTGTGCAAATTTTATATGATCATAATCTCTTTTTTTTATTATTTTATTTATCAAAACTTAATATTTTGGAGTTTATAGCCCTTGAACAATTTTGGCCCACATTTTTTTGCAAAAATGTTATGCACTTAACTATAATTTATAAATTTTGATAAAAGAAAAAAAATTCCAGTTCCTCATGGAATTTGATAACATAAATATCTTATCGCATTTAACATGTGAGTAAAGGCAGTTAATTAAGTAATTTTGAAGTTCATGGTCTGATAATTTTAAGTATAAAACTTTAAACATGCGACTACGCAAAATTAGGCAATAGTTATATAAGTGTGTCTAGGGCTCAAAAGTATTATTTATGTAGTTAAAAATTATTCGAAATTATTGATTTATGAGTGTTGTATTTCATTTAATTTGATTTTATAGGGCGTCGATAGATCACATATGACACAAAAACTTAAAAATAGAATTCCACTATATTTTAAAAGTAAACAGACTTTTGATCTTCGATTTTTTTTTATAAAAAACCAAAGAATGTAGTTATCCACTAGCTATAAGAATAGGAATACTAGATATTGTAAACCTGCATTGAATGAGATGTTAGATCTAAAGAAAAGAGATGTCGAAAGAATTTTTTTATTTTGAATGTTCAGTAAATAACTTATCTTGGTTTTCGGGTAAATACTATATGGGAGCGATGGTTAAATCTGGTTTCGGAGGAAATTTTATGTGCTTGGTAACTGGTCATATAATAAAATAAGTTCTTTGTTCAAAATTTGTTCCTTGGTCTTGCCATCGAAGTTTCGGACGTCGTCTTCTAATTCTGCAGTTTTTTTTTTCTAACTTTACCTTTTTCATAGCAATTTTTTTTTCAAGAGTGGGTTATTAGCCCGACGCCCTAACCCATATTTTTTATCGTTCTTATAGGAGAACCATGTGTTAGCTCACTTCATTAACGAGTGTTAATGTACATAGTTTCTCGGTGATACTAAGAGGAGGTCAGTATCCACAGTTTAGATGAAGGATAAGCGAAATAAGTCTGGGCTAATCAAGTTAAGACCAATCTGAACTGTTATTAATTTGTTATTTATCAGCACATAAGTGCTTTTGGGGGTTATCATTTCTAGTGAAGTTGCGCCATTTGTAGTTATTTTGACGCATTTTTTAAGTTTTCTGTTCTCATTGATTTTTTTTACATCAAAGACGTGTTATTGCTATTAGCTTACCGCCGATGAAAAGAAAGAAATTAATGTAGCCGTGACCAGGGCACGAATCCAGGCTGAATATGATATGTTATGTTTAGTAATCAACGTGCTAACCAAATAAGCCTGGTCATGGCCCATTTTCAGTACCAATAAATGAAAAATATTTGTAGATTTAAGTTCTCTATTTATTTCGGTGATACAGAGGATATTGGATACCAAGCAACTGCTCTGAATGGTCTTAACTTGGTAGGAACAGACTTATCTGGTTATTCTTCATCTTAACTTACCTTCTCGAGGTATCATCCGGGTAACTACGTTAACACCCGTTAATGTGGTGAGTTAACATGTACAGCGAGTTGTCCCGAACGATAAAAAAATATGGGTTGGGTTACTAGCCCGACAAATGGAAAACAAATAATTACTATGAAAAAGCTAAAATTAAAATAAAAACGTCCCTTTAATGTTAGGAGAACACGTCCGAATCTTCGATAAAAAGACTAAGTAGAGGAAAATCTTTCAAAGCTTGGCCTACGAAATTGAAGAATATGTGCACAATCTAAGCGCATGGGTTTCTGAAATGTGATCGGCCTTTGACATTAACAGGTTGTAAATATAGTCCATTTAAATAAGTAAGTTAATAGGTCTCAATCGTACTCGATTCTGGATAAGTAAGATCGTTTCATATTAATTTTAGGAATTTACTTTGACTTGCTTGAATATATTAGTATGAAGTACGAGACCAATCTATTGCCATTTTCGCATTTCACTGCCACTTCAAATTTAGATGGAAGAAACTTTTTAGACAGAGGTTTATGTTATACAACTAAAAGGTAAACTGATTTGACATTTGACAGTAAAATTTATATAATTATGCTTTATTTTGTCAAATTGGATTAATTTTATTAAAAACGACACCTTAAAAGAGTAGATAGTAAGATAGAATAGTAGTAAAAGGCTTATCCACCAGATCAATAAGTTTGCACTGCAACAGATCCTAAAGTTCGTCGTGGGTGTCTGAGTCTCTCTTTTTGGAGCATTGAACACCGATAGAGATTCGGAAGAGTCCTTATCTAGACAAATGTCCGGTTTTGACTATAAGATCCTAGATGTACTACAGGTAACCACATTATCCCACGTCCTTGTGATTTCCTTACTGATCCAAGACTTGATACCTAAAGAGAAATGTCATAAAGGGGGAGCTATATCCGTCGCACTTTGACACAATTCTTAGATTGTGCCCTGTCTAGCGGCGTCGTCGGCAACTTCATTGCCATCAATGTCACAATGACCCGGAACCCAGCACAATCTAATTCTATAATAATAGATCTAATATGGCCAATCTACGTTTTTTGACAAGTTTTGAAGTAATGCTATAGTACCTGGTTGACCGAGCCTTGCTCGGAGCTTTATGATAAGCATTTTAAGGCAAATTTTTAAGTTTTTATATATTTTATTTTATAAAGTACTAAAGTAAATTTAGAGGAAAGACATTGTACAAATATTCAGTTAATTTTAAATTATTTTATTTATTTTGTCCGATCAACCTTCGTTGGCTTATCCGCAACAACATTGCTAAGGATTATAGCATGACTAAATGTACAGTTTACGATTAAATTGACTTTGAGTACATTTCAGCAGCGCCACCTGTCGGAAATTATTCATACCAACTAAAAAGCCTTCGCCGGCTCATGCGCTACAACTTTGCTAAAGATCATAGCATGATCAAATGTACAGTTTACGATTTATTTAATTTTTAGTAATTTTCAGTGGCGCCACCTGTCGGAAATTAGTCTTACCAACTTAAAAACCTTCGTCGGCTTATTCGCAACATATTCGCTAAAGAGCATAACATGATCAAATTCACAGTTTACAATTCTATAAAGAACATACATACAGACAAACATTAATTTCTTTAAAAGTTATAGCATTACTAATTTTTTCCCCTTTTTATCCCCTAATTTCAAAAACTTCTATTGCATATTTAGTACTGCTTTGGTACCAATTGAATTCGGTACATTTTAGTTAACAGTTAACGCAGTTAACATAATGTTCCCATTCATATTAACTTATGTGGTGTTAAGTTATCATTTTATCCCTTTTTACCCTTTTTGGACCCCAAAATCAAAAAAGTACCAAATACTTGATCAATATTTTTTTCACATCTATTGATTGCAGTACAAAGTTCCTTTCTATATTCTTTAGTTTAAAAAATAAGAGTGGGTTAAAAAAGTACCAAAAAAAATATTTTCACCCTTTTTTACCTCCTATCGGACATAATTTCGTTAATATACCTATTACTTTAGGAGATATAACGATTACAATTTTTCCCCTTTTTTCCCTCTTAGAGGCAAAGGTTCCAAAAGTCCCTTCTTCTTCAACCTATATATCAGAAAAGGTACCAACTGTCCAAATTTTATCATCAGCATAGGCATACGACCTTTCTTCCCAACTGGCAAAGTCTTCTCACGATGACATTGACAACCAGCAACAATAGCAATGGTGATGAAACCCCTCCCTGTGGAGTACCCCTAGTCACTTTATTATTATATTATATTACTAAGAAGATCAAAAATGTGTTGTCATCAATAAGTTAATCCTCAGAAAAATGTCAGTGATCAAGCTTTATCGTAGATAATTAAAAATGTTTAATAATAAATAGCTTATTAGATAACGGTTAAATTTAATATATTAATAGCAACATATATTAATAATCTATATATAGACTATATTAGATTCATTCGTTTACGTTTAAATTTGTACAAATTGTTACAAAATATTACGGAGATTAAATTCGTTCATATACTCAGTAAATACTCAGTTTACTGGACTTTTACTGGAAAGTAAACGAATGGACTTATTAAAGCAAAATAAAACAAAAACTAATTGAAGAATATCTTACCTACGCTAATGTATACATAACATTTTAATATAATAATGATACAAGTAATTAAAGTATTTGTTATAAGGGGCCTGAGAAATTGCGATAAAAAAGAGCTCTGAAATATTTAAAATTCTTGTGAAATTACTTTCAAAAAATATATTTTAAATAAAATTTTGTTAATCTTTTTGTGCCTTGTATTAATGTGTGATTTAGAAAGATGATGATATAATACCAAATATTTAATATTTATTTTGTTCCTTTTTTCTAGTTTTGTTTTCGAAATTTCCAATTAAGCATTTAAATTGCTTTTCTACCCTTCGCAACAACAGGTGGAAACGGTATGTTGGGTTCGTGCTGATGTTTGCAACGCATAGCAGTAATCGTCTCTTACCCAGCCTAACATATCAGGGCTGCCAGATACTTTTTGGTCACTATTCCCAAATTTAAAAATTTTTAGCCCCAAAAATCCCTAATTCATAAAAATGCGTGTTTGCTTACATTTTTATTCAATTAAATGAAGAGATCGATTTTATTAACATAAAAATAGTTCTGTATACTTGCAATCATTGCAAATTTAAATAATAAAATATTAGGAATCTAGTATTTCATAAACTTCAGAATCATTAAATTCTTGAGAATTAGATGAGTAAAACTATACATACGTCTACTTTCACACCAGTCAAGTTTGGCTTATGAAGTCTTAAATTTGTATCAAAAAAAGTTGACGGAATTGAAATTGATAACAAGCTTATGAAAATTTATATAAAATTTGGGAAAAATAAAATGGAAACTGATGAAGAAAATGTTGGTGTGTGAACGTGAATGCATATTCAAAAGATATCTGAAAGAAAAATAGATCAAGAGAATCTGATGTGTGTGAAAGGCCTAACTTTTTTGAATTGAATTTGTTAACATTTCAGTTGTCGGTTGAAATTCTTGACAACAAATTTTGTTGTTATTATGTTTTGTTGTTTTTGTTAAATTCATAACTGAAAATACTCGCTCTACACAGGCATTGCTTATAAGAACCGCTAACATATTCAAAACTGCTTGACCAAGTTCTTTATAGTGATGTATACAGGCAATATCTTGAAATTTATAAACTTTTGTCCAAAATTCAATTAAGATTGACGGCAGTTTTCCAAATATGGTATTCCAATTTGTAAAAGAAAGTTTATTCCATTGAGCTTCGTAGAGATCAATTGGGAGAATTCTCGTTCACTGAATTTTGGTTGAGATATTGGGTTTTGTTGCTTGAAAATATTTAAATTATCTGGTGAACATAATGCCATTTCATATATATATTTTTTTTATAATTGAAACAATTAAATTTTAAATGTACCTTTCTTGACTTGACAGATTACAGTTTGGTAGTTCTTTTTCGAGATGCAATTTTAATATCGAATCATTCATTACAAAATATTTTCCTTTATTAATAAAATATGAAGTTTTAAATTCACAAGTTAAAATTTCCCCAAAAAAATCCCAAACAAATTAGAGTGAATCCCCAACAAAAGCCCCAAACCAATTTTTTCGCCTTTTTGAAGATTAAATATCTTCAACTTTGGGACCAAAACCATAAATCTGGCAGCCCTGTAACATATAACCATTAATTTAAAATAAAATCTGAAGTAAATCACATTTGACCCTAGCTTCATTATAAAAGCCACTGGAAAAAAGGCGTATGTGTATATAAATCTCGTAAATATTACTCAAAGTATTAAAATTTTTTAAGTATTTATTTATAAAATTTCCACTTAGAACCTTAGAGGTATAGGGTTTCATGCGATCGGATTTGACCAAATGATATCAATTTTGTATTGCTTTTTCAAGTTCATTGACGTCCCCGGCGTATACATACGAAAGTATTTAATATTTTGTATTGCATTGCATAACCGACTGAGTGTTTGAGTGTTTTCGAGTTCAAAGCCATTTCAAAGAGTTATTATCACTAAAAAAGAAAATTATATTAGAATTCGCTTATTTGGGCCAAACTGATATATCTTAAAAATTGTTATTTCCACAAATACCTTATTTTAAATGACTAATACCAATTTAATTAACAAATTTGTAAATTAGTTTTGTTTTAAGCGAATAACATGGGCAATCAAACACCCAAACCGTAATCATTCATCTGGGCACGTAGACCCCCATTTAACAAACGTAATGTATTTAATACTACATATTAAATATATTCCATTCTATTCTATTCTAATTTGTATCTGTGCAAAAACGAATTTATCAAGAAATTTAATTTTTTCTTCATTACTTTTATTTGTTTGTGATTTGGTTGTTTTTGTTTTTTTTTTGTGGCTGCACTTGAAAAAATATTTTATATAAAACGTTGTCGGATTTCACGTGCTTTTATCTAACTTATAGTGATTTTTATGAATGATTTTTTTATTTTTTTTTTTAATTCCAATTAAATCTGTTTGCTATTTTTTTTTAATTTGGAACAATACACCATTTCTTTTGATTGATATAGCCTTTTCGTTCCTTGCCGTGTATATTAGAATTCAAATGAAGAAGCTTGTTATGGGTGGCACTATTTTCCCTCATAAATTACAGCATTAAATAACCTGAATTTCGCCGAATGGCATTACTAAGAATCAAATCTACCATATTTTAATAAGCTCTTAGTGGCGATCATTTTTACTTGATGTACGCTCGAAGAGCGGAGCAGATATAAGTAGCCACCATTATTTAGTAATGTGCAAAATTCTACTAAAAGTTGCGGCTCTGAGGTCTGATACGGGAAAAGCAGATCGGAAAATAGATGTAGGGAAACTGGAATCAGAAAGTCATCGGAATGCCTTTATTACTTAGATAAGGAATCCTCTTCCAGATGCAATAAACTACAACGAGCTTGTATTAATGGAATTTCTAGGTGTGTCACACTAACGTACAATAAAGTTGGTTAACAAACCGTAGGATATAAAGCAATGTTGGGCAAAGTCTCTCTGATTCTCTCTTATTTTGTATTTTCCTAGTCCTAGGGTTAGCAAAATACAAAATCAGAGAGACTTTGTCCAACATTGATTTAAAGATAACAAAAGGATAATTTGGATAACACAGGCAACATGAGACTTGGCAGAACAATGCAGAACCTTAAAAAATACAATGTTGAATGAAAACCGAGATGATGAATTCCTTAGTGCAACATATCGTGATCTATCCAATAAAATAAAGAAGTCTGCAAGAAGGGACAAGATAATGTGGATAGACGAGCAAGCAAGCCAAGCTGAATCAGCTGCAAGCCACGGCGATATGTATATCTATATACATATATATAGAATGGCTATCTCGAAAACGGCTCTAACGATTTTGATAAAATTTGGACAGTGGGTACCTTTTTTGATGTATAGGTCGAAGAAGAAGGGACTTTTAGAACCTTTGCCTCTAAGAGGGTAAACACGGGTAAAAAGGGGGAAAAAATAGAGAACGTTATATCTCCTTAAGTAATAGGTATAGAAACAAAATTAAAATTACATTTTAAACAGCTATGAAAATAAGCGGACAGGTGAAAATAGTTTTTTTGGTACTTTTTTTAACCCATACTTATATTTTAAACCAAAGAATATAGAAAGGAACTTTGTACTGCAGTCAATAGATGTGAAAGAAATATTGAACACGTATTTGGTACTTTTTTGATTTTGGGGCCAAAATGGATAAAAAGGGATAAAATGTTAACATCTCAAAAGTAATATTAATAGGAATTATGTTAACTGTGTTTTAATAAAATGTACCGAATACAATTAGTACGTAAGAAGTACCAAATAAACATATGGAACTTTTTGAAAGTAGTGGATAAAAAAGGGAAAAAATGAGTAATGTTATAACTTCTAAACAAGTGAATGTTTGTATGTATGTTGGTGGAAAATTACTCAAAGTCAATTTTATCGTAAGCTGTACATTTAATCATGCTATAATCTTTAGCAAAGTTGTTGCGGATAAGCCGACGAAGGTTTATTATTGGGAAGCAAAGTCTAAAGGTGACGCCACTGAAAATTACTCAAAATAAACTAAATCGTAAACTGTGCATTTGATCATGTTATAATCATTAGCAAAGTTGTTACGCATAAGCAGACGAAGGTTTCTTAGTTGGTGTGAACAACTTCAGGTGGCGCCACTGAAAACTACTCAAAATGAAATAAATCGTAAACTGTGCATTTGATCAGGCTATAATATTTAGCAAAGTTGTTGGTCATGAGTCGACGGAGGTTTCTGTTGGTATGACTAATTTCCAAAATTTTTCAAAATGAGTTAATCTGTAAACTATGCAAACTATGTGTTCATCGGACAAAATAAATAAAATATTTAATTCAAAATTAACTGAATATTTGCACAAAATGCTTATCATAAAGCTCCGAGCAAGGCTCGGTCAACCAGGTACTGATATATAATATATCCCATCATGAGTAGTAGTAGTGGTACACTTCTTTCAACTTTGGATGAACAACTAATACGCAGGATGGAACACTTCAAGTCAACACCTTAACAAACAGTCCGCCAACAATATAAGAAGTGAAGAATGCTATTAAAAGCCTTAAGCGCAACAAGACCCCGGGCAATGACAATATCTCAGCGGAGATGCTTTTAAGTGATGTTGAAGGATCATCGAGATTGTACCCCCATTTGTGCGTAAAATATGGGAAGAAGAAGCTCTGCCAACCTAATGGAATGAAGGTATACTAGTCAAAATATCAAAAAAGGGTGACTCCAAAACTGCAATAGCTACAGGAGTATAACACTTCTCCCAATACCGTGCAAAATTCTAAGTCGTGTAATTTTGAACAGAATATTCGACGCAGTTTCCTTTACACTCCTCGAAAATCAGTTTGGGTTTAAAAAAAATCGTGGCCCTATGCTCCATTGGGAGTCAAGGATAGCAGAAGAAGAGGAAATGATGTTTGAAGGTCCGATTATGTAGGAGTTACGGGCAATTGTGGATCGACCTCAATTTAACACCAAAATTTTGCGATAAATGAGGAATAGTTTTCAACATTTATACTCCCTTTTTTATTACTTCTATCAAGTTTTTAAAAGACAGAACTCTAAATCATCTAAGAATTTTATAAGAATTCAATTATTTTAGATATGTCTTTTTAAGATATGAAAAAAAGGACGATACACGCAGTTGATGATGGTAAAAAAAATAAAAATGTCTCTTTTAAAATGTAGGTATTTGGGTAATATATGGCTTTTGGGATAACTTTACGAGAGCTGCAGATTTGGGTATATTCAATCTCTTAAAAACCGAAAATTTGTGTTTTTAGAACTTGTTGGTAAATTATTTTTAAAACTATAAATACACATTCCCGTAATAAAACTTTTTAGTAACAAATAAACTTGGTCAAATATTTCACCAACAAAATAATTTTAATTTTAAATAATCTTAATTTTATATATTAACCCCTTAATTCATAAACAAATAATAAAACTATAAAAGTCCTATTGTAGGAATTTTGTTATTAAAATGTTATTTAGAAGCTTGTTTTTCGTTTATGAATAAAAGGTAAGAATTTATTGTATGTATTTAGTATTTATGAGTAGATAGAAATCAGTCGCATATTTCAGGACCATCTCATTGGAGCAACTACCGAGAATTTGAATTTAGGACATTAAGCCAAATTTTGTGGAAATCGGGGCCTATTCGATCGCACAAAACATACCTGCAAAAATAGTCATACATAAATATAAAGACAATTGAAGCTTATGCATAAATAAACCAATTTCTTAACAATTGGTTTACATTTGATCATGACATTACGAGTATGTACCTCCGCAGTACTTATTAAATTCAATTGCGGCCGTAGTGAGCTTAAGGACGAATTTAGTGAAGATAGTCCAAAATCGGTAATGTTCTGAAAAACAATGATGCTGTGCGATAACTGATATAGATCAGATATTAGTAAAAAAATCGGTGCTGTTGGGGCAGAAATTTTAATTTTTAAATTCAAATATCTTTAAAATCGTAAGAGATTTCTAAGTATTTGTTATATAGTATGATATTTCAAATCGGTTGAAAAATGACAATTATATATCGTGCAGCGCCCCAGTAGAAGCTAGGCTTTTCAGGTTCAAAATTTAAGCACCAACAATTATTTTTTAATCGGTCCAATGATTTAGAAGTTACAGACTTATTTCCATTATTTGTAGCATATTTATACTGAAGGGTTAAGTTTTTCCAGGCAAAAAGGAAGTGTCATTTTATTTTGTAAACATTAACCAGTTGACAAGAAAGAATATCTGAAGTTTACTCAAAAAATGAGGCTACACATGATTTAATAATTCTGAAGGTTGTTCCATTCTCTCTTTTTGTCGCCATGATAACTTTCTGACGTTTGTTAGGATATTAAAATTTTGTGCTACCATATTTCTGCCGACAATCCCACTTTTCTAATATTTTATGATAACAAAATTTATATAAGTATATCTTATATTCTTAAACGAGCAATAATTGTATATATATATATATATATATATATATATATATATATATATATATATATATCTATATATATATATATATATATATATATATATATATATATAGAATGGCTATCTCGAAAACGGCTCAAACTATTTTGATAACATTTGGACAGTGGGTACCTTTTTTGATGTATTGCTTACATTTTGTAAAATTTTTGTTTGTTAAATTTCCAGGCGAATTCATCAGCTGGGCTCTTGATATCACTTGTATTATTACACTATGGAGAGAATGAAACTTCCTTGTTATTATTATTTCATGAGGCTACCTTACTTTCAAAACAAACAAAAAACTCCCATTTACACTCAGAAAAAAATGAACTAGAATTTAGAAAAATTTCCTAAACTTGAGGAAAACATGGTTGTCGTATGGCGCCAAAGCCATATTTTACAGCAATTAAGTAAAAAAAATTCCCTATTTCACTTGTAGAGTTTGGGGAAACTAAGTACTAAAGTAAATTGCTCCTAGTGAGTGTTTTCATGTCATCAAAGTCAATCGAGTTCTTTCCTAAACTTTTAGGAACACAAGCTGTGAATATTATCTCAAATGTCTCAGCAGTTTGCCCTTAATTCGTTATTCAGTAAAACACACGAAATATTTTTTAATTTAATGATATAATTGAGATCTTATGTGTTTTAGCATCTACAAACCTACAAACTACCAATTTTATTAGACTGTCTATTGAAAATATTAGTTATTTTAAGCGTTATTTACTTTTTTTTTCAAACTACACATTTTAGTTTACAAATTTCCATAAAATAATGTACGAGTGTGGCAACGATCTGTGTAATATTGACAAAATATACAAACTTCAAAGATATTCTTTATAGTCAAAAATTTTGAAGTGGCACTTCCTTTAATATTTATTTCATGGTTTCTTCTTGTAAGGAACCTCCGGTTAGTCCGGGTTTGAAGCTGGGGTAGAACTCAGTCGTGTCCAGGCTCCTTTACATAAAATTTAAAAGAAATACTTAACTCTTTCTTTTGTGGACACTTTTCTTTCACTTTATTGTTTTACTTTTTGAATTCACTCTTACAGACTAGGTTTTTATTGAGAAACTGGATTGCTGTCTCTTGTAGGGAACCAGAGTGTTGGCAAGGCGAGAGAACCTAAACTAGTTTCGTTCCGAGTGTTTTCTTCCAGGACACGAACTAGTTACTCCTAGCTTTTACCTAGCCTACAATTTCCCTCTGTACTTCCGAGTATTACTTCCAGGAAGTTATCTCCTAATACTTGCTTGTACTGATTGGGAAACCAGCACCCTATTCTGGAATTTGATGTTATCAAATTCACCTTCTTCTAAACTTGGTCCTACGTTTGAATTCGATGTAATCGAATCCAATATCTCACCTCTTTACTGATTGTAAACCAGTAACTGTCTGAATTGATGTTATCGATTCAGTTTACCCCCTTCTACTACACTACTCTAAATTGAAATGACGTTCTCACTTCAACTTACCAATGTCTCTGTCTTGCCACCACGTCTTCCACGTTCCGCTGTAAAAATACAAGAGAGCTCATCGTTAATTTTCCCTGGC
This sequence comes from Stomorhina lunata, assembly GCA_933228675.1. Lineage (NCBI taxonomy): Eukaryota > Metazoa > Arthropoda > Insecta > Diptera > Rhiniidae > Stomorhina > Stomorhina lunata. The sequence goes on along the minus strand of OW121740.1, from coordinate 59,804,137 downwards.
TAATATACTAATACATTTTGGATACAGTTTGTAGTTTTGTAGTTATTACTTCCCGCTAGGTGTGAACCGATAGCGGTTGTAATAACTTTACAACATTTATTTTATCAAACTTATTAATAATGAAGCAACACGTTTGATCCACATGTTGTTGCAGCTCGTTATATTTTAAGTTGGCTTCTACACCTGACCCTCTACTATCGTCTAGGCTTCATCTTGACATCACTTGTCTTCCTTCTTTTGGCATCACTTGGCTTTCTCTTGTCCTTGACATCATTTTGTAATTACTGAAAAGAAAAGACACTTTGGCAGATGTAATCTGCCCCCTTGAAATGGATGTAATCCATTAACCCACCAGAAAAACTACATATGTCAGAATTCATATTCCCCTTTTATTGGGTACCACTGTGTGTCCACAATTTTATAACAAATTTGGGTCCTCACATTCTTTAATAATTTTTGTGGGTTACCCTTATACTCAGGTATGTTAGCAATCAAAACTGAGACATTGAACACTTCTAAAACATATCATATTTGACATATTATTAAATAAAAATATTTTGTTAAAAAAATAAGAAAAACTAGCACAAATTGAAAATACATGTGTATATATGTCTGTTCTTATTATTCTGTCGGTCAAGTTAAAGTCGTAAAAAACTGAAATGCGTGGGATCCATACGAGCAGACATATAAATAATCTGGAGGTCTGCATAAATATTTTTGGAAGTGTATAATAACGTACAAAATAATAATAACGTACAAAAAAAATTGCAGTATGATGAAATATCACTCAGAATTAAAAATAAAAATATTAAATTATTATAAAATAAATATTTTATATAGTTGGGGTATTCACAAAGTCTCATATCTAACTTTAGTGCTATAAATAAATAAATATTTTCTTTTTAAATCAAAATAAAAATTTGGCAAAATGAGACCCTGTGAATAGACTTAATGTTTTTATAGTTGTATTCCGAAAAAATAAACAATATAAAAATTAGTTCATGCTAAATAAATATCACATGATCCATTCATAATGCGGATGTTTTAGCCAAATTATTCTATAATTCTATTTATTATTTTATTGTTTTTGCAATTACTTAAATTAAAAATGAGAACATTTTTGGGAGAAATTTGCAAATGCAAAACAAATGCTTAACCCTTTCATGACCGCACAAATTTTTTTGTCACTAATTTTTTTGAAACTATTAGAAACTAAATTAGAATTTTGTTTAGGCTAAAATCTACGCTTTATTTTGATTTTATTTTTCAAAACACTATATGTAATTCGTATATATTTTGTTTTAGAACTTGGATATATAGCGTGCTTCTCAATCTGTCTAGAATTGGGTATACCTGCTGACGGAAATGGCCTACCCAACAATCGAAACGTACTCCATGGAAATGCTGATACCACATATATTTTTTGGTTTTTATCAATAAACTGTAACAAATAATTGTTATAAATGAAATCCAAGTGCAATACATTTATGTGAAATTTTTTGATAGGAATAACTCTTTTGCCGTATAGATTGAGTAAAAAGGAACTTTTTGGAAATTTTGCCGATAAGAAAGTAAAAACGGGGAAAAATCGAAAACAATACATCTCCAAAGGTAATATGTAAAGAAATAAATTTTAAATTACGTTTTGAACAGCAGACAGGTGCGTGGTACTTTTTTGAAACTATGCTCGATAGGGGGTAAAAAATGTTATTTTTTTTGTATTTTTTTACCCATTCTTATCTTTTGAACCAAAGAATATAGAAAGGAACTTCGTACTGCAATTAATATATGTAAAAAAAATATTGAACATGTACTTGGTACTTTTTTGATTTCGAAGGGCAATATGGGTAAAAAAGGGATAAAATTATTAGTTAATCTCATAAAGTACCAAATATGCATATGTAACTTTTTTGAATAAGAGGAGAGAATAAAAGGGAAATTGGTAACGTTATAACTTTTAAAGTAATAGGTTTGGAAACAACTATATTTTGGAAAAAAAAACCGAGCAGAGCCAATAAAATGTGAAAAATATTTTTGGTACTTTTGAACAAATGAACTTTAAACCAACAAGTAAGAAAGTGCTATAGTCGGTCAAGCCCGACCATACGATACCCTTTACCACGAAGGTCAAAGGCTTTTTTTCGTGTAAAAACCAAATATTTTCTAAATTTTGCCATCATACAAGCATTTCCCCAAAACTTTTATATTTAAACTATTTCCTTCATTTGGACTTACATATATGAAAGCTAGGGTCAAATGTGGACCGATTATCTCGAAATATGGCAAGTTGATTTCAGATTTTACAAAAATTATGTACGCAAAAAATATACTCATTTCAGATTTACAAGCGTTTTAGTGATTTTTTTGACCCATTTAGTGCGTTTTGACAGAAGAGTTTGTATGGAAGCTATGGTCAAATGTGGACCGATTATAACGAAATTTGGTACAGTGATTTTGGTTTACATAGGCAGTATTTGTTTTGAATTTCATGAAAAAATATTTATATTTGTGGCCAAAATACCAATTCCGGGAAGTGGTGGGAGGTACCATAAATAATGGATCGATTTTGACGAATTTCAATTGCTATGGTCCCACTATAAAAAAAAATTATCTGTGCCAAATTTCATCAAATTATCTTTAGAATTGACCTATACTTTGATTACATGGTTTACATAGGGGGTCCAGCCAGCCAGCCGTCCAGCCAGACGGACTGACATCGCTTGGTATATCGATTGGTATACTAAAAGGTGGGTCTAAGACAATATTTCTGTGCGCTACATACAGTATATCACATAAGTGATTATGCAAAGGTATTAATGTTTTTTTGTACTGGCAATAATACGCAGTATTGCCTTATACAAAAATACAAACATATTTAAAAAAAATTATCCCGTTATCATATCCCGTTAAGATTTCTTAAAATATAGAAAAAAAAACACATCACAAAAGTAAGTATACGTTTATTAAAGTTTTGACTTCCACTTGGGCTAAACGCATTTTAATCGCGAAAAAAGTGACTAATTGCTTTTATAAATTTTATTTAATGCCCAACTGATTTTTTATTGGAAATTTCTCTAAATTCTAGTTATGGCCCCTAATGGAAAAGAACTTTCACAAGACTTAAAAGATGTTATTATTAAACTCTACAAAGAGCAGAAAAGTCGGCGTGAAATTGCAAAACTTGTCAATAAGAGCAGTTCCACAATACAGAAAATTATAGAAAAATATAATAAGGAGGGAGATACTTGTAACAAACCTCGAACTGGGCGTCCACAAGTCTTTAATGATAGGGAGAAACGAATTATTACAAGAAAAATAGAAGTAAATCCCAAGATGAGTGCTCCAAAAGTAATGGCAGAAATAGAACTTGTGGACTGGGCGTCCACAAGTCTTTAATGATAGGGAGAAACGAATTATTACAAGAAAAATAGAAGTAAATCCCAAGATGAGTGCTCCAAAAGTAATGGCAGAAATAGAAAAAGAGACTGGAAAAACATGTAACCCACAATGGATAAGATGGTTTATTTGAATATTTTAAAAAACAATTTACATCAGAGTGCAGCTAAGTTGGGACTTACAGGATCATTTGTATTCCAACAGGACAATGATCCTAAACATACAGCCCGTATTGTTAGAGAATGGCTGTTGTATAACACACCAAAACAATTAAAAACTCCGCCCCAGTCACCTTACCTTAACCCAATAGAGCATCTGTGGGATTATCTCTAAAAGAAAATCAGAACTCACTGCATTACAAGCAAGGATACCCTAAAATCTGCACTAATTGAGGAGTGGAATAAAATTCCACCTTCCGTTACCCAAAACCTTATCGCATCTATGCCATCAAGATTGAAATCAGTCAAAAAGGCCAAGGGCTATCCAACAAAATATTAAATATAAGTCTGACTTAAGAAATTAAATCATAGTGTAGATTTTTGTAAAGTGCATACTTACTTTTGTGACCTGAATTCCAAACATTTTGTTTATTATACTGTATTAACCAGTAATGAATTAGAAATATTTTTTACTTTTTTATTATTTTTCTTAAGTTCTCATATAAAATAAATGAAACAACAAATTTTTATGTTTTTATTTCAATTTCTAAGATTTTTTTTTAATATTTTCAATTATTTATATCGCTGCATACTCACTTTAGTGACACACTGTATATTAGCACAAACTAATAATACCCTAAAAAAGTGTATCGCAATCGATTAAGAAAATGATTATATATAGAGAGAGCGCCATCTATTAGGCAATAATACATTAAAATTAAACTCCGAGTATGGCTCGGTCAACCACGTACTAACAATATTACTGTACATAAATTTAGTATTTACATATCGTCACCTGAAATGCAAAAGGAAGTAACTAACACAAAAATTACAATTGATTTTTTGATTGATTATGACACAGCAACCCAAAATACATCTAGCGTACGTTCAAAAACAGCGATTTTATTTACTTAAAACCAAAAATATTGCCCAAAATTTGTTTTGTAGTTAAGCCCTTTAGGTTTCAGAAAATATTCAAGTTGTAGTTAAGCCCTTAAGCTTTTTCGCAATTATTTAAACATTATTTGTTTTTTTTTTGTCATTTAAGTTTCCAGGAATGTCTGTGCAGTTGCATTGTTGACCAAATTTCAAAATTTAAAATTAATATTTCATTTTGTTTAAAAGTTATGATGTTTTTTGCTTACACTCTGCGACAAAAGTTTCGGGGATGTTATACCATTTTTCTGGTAGGTACTGTCGAGTAGAACAAAGCTCTGTCTTTGGAATTTTCAAAACACCCCCAAAATCTGGAGTTACGGATAAAAACCTCGATTTTAGTACCCGTACGCACTTATCACCCTGTAACTTAGACAAATTACAACAGATTTTAAGTTTTTTGAAAGATATTGAAAGAAGAAGTTTAGCCCTTTTCAGCGGTATATAGATTCTTAAAATATACTTAAGAAACATGTGTTTTTTTTTTAATACGAAATATATTTTTTCCGGTTTTTTACACATTTTACTATCATTTTACACCATAAGTGTAAAGCTTATATTGGATTTGTGATGATATTTGCAACGCAAAGAATTATTAGTCACTTTATGAGTTAATATAACGATGTCCTCCCTTCTATTTGGCTGCCTATCAAATTTTTAGAGATAATTTTAATTTTACAAAATGATTATCTTTGATACACGGATAATTATTTCAGAGAATCTTATATGATTACACTTGAGGAATCAAGATTTTGGACCTATACAAATTTTGTTAGAATCGATTTATACTAAAATACATCTTAAAACAGAACCTCCTCTTGAAAATCACTTAAATACCCCTAAAATTACAAAACCGCTTAACGCTAAAGTAAATTAGCATTTGTTAGAGCTAAATATCGGAGCCGCTGCCGGAAATATTATAAAGAAATTTACCACAGATACATATATCCCTACGAATTAACAAAACCTAAGTGATAAAGTTTATCAAATAGTCGGTCTCGATCGACGTTTTTGCTTATTAAATTGGCAACTTTGCAACGAAATCTTTCAATCGAAACAAAAAAAATGATCATTCATATTATAATGATCCCTTATATTAAATTTGAAACAACAAAAAATTGTTGTCGCCCTCTTCCAAATGCTTTCAAAATCACTTGAATTTTATTTGGTCGTATTCTACAAAAAAAAAAAAAACTTTATTATATTTATTGTTGTTTTTATTTTACTATTTTTAAAGAGAAACAAATTATCTAAATGAAAAAAAAAATCGCAACGTTGCTAAATAGATGAGGAGGCCATTGAACTTTATTTTTATTTCATTTCGCGTTTTTGCGTAAATGAAATTTCAATTTATATGAAATCATTAAGGGGTGGGTGGGTGTTTGGATGGAGGGTATGGTGTTATTTTTTTTTTCTTTGAATTTTATTTGTTTTTAATTTCACTGTGAAAGATTGTAGTTAGTAGTAAAAGTAGTGATAAACAAATCTATTTATTTTTGGCAATTTAGGTTGTTAATTTATTTATTTTAGTTTTTTTTTTTCTCTTCGTATTTATTTTAAGTTTAAGAAATTTTTAAAGTTCCTCAAACATTTTTTTTTAATTCATTTTAATTTAAATGTTTTCAAATTCTTTACAAAAAATCAAGTGCTTTAGAGTTTTTCGAATTATAATTTTAGTATATTTTTTTATTAAATTTAGAAGTGTACCATAGTGGGTCCATTTTGGACCATAGCTCCCATACAAGACCTTCTGAAAAAAGTCAAATAAATGCGAAGAAATTCATAAAAACTCTCCTAAATCTAAAGATAATGGCAATTTTAGGTTTATTAGTTACAGATAATTTATGTAAAAACAGTAATCAAATTTGTAAACTTCGAGAGAATCGGACCACATTTGACCCAAGCTCCAATATAATGGCAAATTAGATTTTGTTTTATGAATTTTCAAAAAATAAAGAAAAAATAAAATTTTTTATAAAAAAAATAATTTTACTTATAATAAAGGGTTATCTATTTCGTGGTTTTAAAAGTATAGGACTGGAATTCGAGATCTGTCAAACTAAGTTGTTAAACCATTTTTTTCTTTTAAGTTAAAAGTCTGACATTGACGAAAATTGATCGCTTAAATATCACAGAACGCATAAAAATGATCAAAACATACTACAAAAATGGTGATATTGCAATTGCCACATATCATGCTTTAAGAGGAGATTATGGTTTACATAATCGTCCAACTACGCAAACAATTGGCAAAATTGTGAAGAAATTTAAAGAGACTAGAGCGGTTACAAATATTGTAAGGTCTGTGAAACATCGTTTCTCTCGTTTCGCTGAAAATATCGCTGCTATAAGTGAAAGTGTTACCGAAGACCCGAATGTGTCGATTCCTCGTCGTTCTTAGGAATGGTCATATGATAACCGAGTTTTTTTGCCTGCTATTGAAGAATACGATTTGGAGAATATGTGGTTTTAACAAGACTGTGTCACATGCCGTACAACTCGAACGAATATGGCTTTATTGCAAGAGACATTTCCTGGCCGCCTAATTTCTTGTCGTGGCGATATCAACTGGCCATCAAGATCATGCGATTTGACACCATTAGACTTTTTTTGTGGGGCTACGCGAAAGACCGTGTTTATACAGATAAACCTTTAACTCTTGAGCACTTAAAAACCAACACTCGTTAAGTTATGGCTGAAATACCGCCTAATATGTGTCAAAAAGTGGTCGAAAATTACCTCAAAAGAATCAATACTTGCAACATTTTGTGTGGTGATCATTTAAATGATGTAGTGTTTCACTCATAAGGTTGACATTCAAACTTTATAATGAAAAAGAATTATCATGAAAAAATATTTTATATCGTCGGCCTATATCTAAAATGGCTTATCTGCAGATTTTAGAAATTAAGATTTTGATACCATACGCTTCCGTATGACGCGAATATTGGCTTTAATTTAATAATTTTTATTTCAGGAAATGAGAAGGAGTCTGCCAACCGTATTGTAAAAATATCACTTTGTTAAAAACTCACTAATAACAGAATTAAAGAGTTGTTTGCTTCTCCTGAAAAATCAGTATTTTGCAGATAAGCCATTTTAGTTATAGGCCGACGATATGTGTTTTATTTATGTTCTCTTTTGAAACCGAAAAAAGGATAACACAGTATTTTGTGTCCTTAAACAAAATCGACCCCCCTTCCAAAGATATAATAAAATCAATGGATAAGCCTATTTGAATGATTTTAAAAATTTTCGTCCTAAATATAAAAATTTATAAATTGAATCTCTTCTACTTCGTTTAAACTCTTTTGTCTCCGAATATTATGGTGTAAAAACTAGATTCATACCACATATCGTTTAGATTCTATGTGCTCCCAAAGTTCGACGTCTAGGTTATTTTTGTGAAAAATTGGCAATGTTTACGACTCAATAACTTCTGAACGCGTTGTCAGATTTTAATAAATTTGACGTGGTTGGAAAGTATTTTAATTCTTATTTTACATTATCGATTGATCTTTTATCATATCTCAAGGTCTTTTAATTCTCAAGTGACATTAAGTGGGAATTTAAGTTGACTTTATTCAGTAATAACTTTGTTGTGGGCTCACCACGGGTTCTGAAGTTAGATCGATTTTTCTTTATCAACTCACAAAAATTTCAAACTACTAAGAATTTCGCAATAATTCAAATAACGCGCAATCGATACGTGCCAGTGTATTTCACATTGGGCTAACAGAATCAAAAATATTGAAACCGAAACCCACCCGCACAATCGATGCACCACGGTCTGAATGATGTCAACGATTATGGTTATGACATCGAAACCTAAGTCAAGTCGTCCCAATGAAAGGGCCAAGGTAAAAAAGCACGCCAAGTTTGATCAAATGTGAAGGTTTTGCTCACTTTTTGTTTCGATTAAAGGGACTACTTTAAAGGGGACAAAATTTCTTTATTTGATTGGTGAATTAATAAATATATTTACTGAATTCACAAAATGTCAAAGCGTTGTATATAGTAGCTTAATGACATTTCACTTTGTCAACACCTTTTCGTATGTCTACAATGTTGTAAATGTGATCCAGTGTTGTCAAATTTCTAGAAGTTAAAAGCCACAAACCAATTTATTTTGTTACCTAAACGACTTTTTCAACGAATTTTTTAAAGATAACTCTTTTAAAATAACGGAAAAACACAATTTTTGGTCTGCTATCTATAGTTTTTTAGTTGTGAACTTTTAATATTTTTCTTATAATTTTTAAAATTTACATTGGCAACACTGGGAAATTTAAATTGTTTTAAAATTTGAAAGTATAATTTAATTATTTATTTTGTGTTAAATGACTGTGTAAAACTTAAAATAATTGTTGTTAGAATGAAAAAATAACAGACTGCGACAAAAAAATTGAAATGAAAGTTTCTGGGATGTTATATCATTTTTCTGGTAGGTACTGTCGAGAAGAACAAGACTCTGTTTTTAGAATTTTCAAAACACCCCCAAAATCTGGTAAAAAACAGTTTATCATACCCGTATGCACTTATCACCCTGTAACTCAGATAAATACCTACCGATTTTAAGGCTTAGCCCTTTTCAGCGGTATATAGCTTAATAAAAGTACCTGGTTGACCGAGCCTTGCTCGGGGCTTTATGATAAGCATTTTAAACAAATTTTAAAGTTTTTATATATTTTATTTTATACAGTTACAGTTTAACTCATTTTAAATAATTTTGAAAATTGGCCATACCAACAGAAACCTCCGTCGACTCATGCGCAACAACTTTGCACAGTTTATGATTTAATTCACTTATAGTCTGATCAAATGCACAGTTTACGATTTAATTCATTTTGAGTAATTTTCAGTGGCGCCACCTTTCGGACTTTGGTCATTCCAATTAATAAACCTTCGTCGGATTATCCGCAATAACTTTGCTAAAAATTATAGCATGATTAAATGTACAGTTTACGATTAAATTGACTTTAAGTAAATTTCAGTGGCGCCACCTGTCGAAATTTCTTCATACCAACTAAGAAACCTACGTCGGCTCATGTGCAACAACATTGCTAAAGAGTATAGCATGATTATATGTACAGCTTACAAATAAATTGACTTTGAGTAATTTTCAGTAGCGACACCTGTCGAAAATTATTCACACCAATTAAAAAGCATTCGCCGGCTCATGCGCTACAACTTTGCAAAAGATCATAATATGATCAAATGTACAGTTTACGATTTAATTAATTTTTAGTAATTTTCAGTGGCGCCAGCTGTCGGAAATTCGGTTTACCAACTTAAAAACCTCCGCCGGCTAAAGAGCACAACATGATCAAATTCACAGTTTACTATTCTATAAAGAACATACATACAGACAAACATTCATTTGTTTTAAAGTTATAACATTACTAATTTTTTCCCCTTTTTATCCCCTAATTTCAAAAAGTTCCATATGCATAATTGGTACTTCTTTGGTACCAATTGAATTCGGTACATTTTATTAGAAAGCATTTAACATAATTTTCCTATTCATATTACTTTTGTAGATGTTAATTTATCAGTTTATCCCTTTTTTACACATTTTGGCCACAAAATCAAAAAAGTACTAAATACGTGTTTAATATTTCTTTCACATCTATTGATTGCAGTACAAAGTTTCTTTCTATATTCCTTAGTTTAAAATATAAGAGTGGGTTAAAAAGGTACCAAAAAAACTATTTTCACCTTTTTTTTACCCCTTATCGGACATAGTATCAAAAAAGTACCAAACACCTGTCCGTATATTTTCATAGCTGTTTAAAACGTAATTTAAATTTTGTTTCTATACCTATTACTTAAGGAGATATAGCGTTTTCGATTTTTTCCCCTTTTTACCCGTTTTTACCCTCTTAGAGGCAAAGGTTCCAAAAGTCCCTTCTTCTTCGACCTATACATCAAAAAAGATACCCACTGTCCAAATTTTATCAAAATCGTTAGAGCCGTTTTCGAGATAGTCATTCTATATATATATATATATATATATATATATATATATATATATATATATATATATATATATATATATAAATACATACAATTATTGCTCGTTTAAGAATATAAGATAAGATACACTCTAGAGTCTAGACACATGTCTTTTTTATAACACCAAATATATTTTTTCCGGTTTTTTATACATTCTTCTATTTTCGGGACGTTGTTATACAATATTTTTGTATAGGAACCGTTCAATTTATGATCTGATTTTAAAAATATATACGAGTAAGATTACCAATAAAACGAGCCTTCATATTTAAAAATCCGTTAAAAACTGACTAATTTATTCAGCTTAGATTTTGGGGGTGTGAAAGGGACCTACTTTTTAACTCCGGCTCCGAACGGCAAATACATTAGTTAGAGAAGTTTTACATAGCCTAAAACTCAATAATGGCTGGCTGAGTTATGAGTTGAACCGCCGCTTTTTTGAAAAATTATTTTTTTTAAAGGGAGTCTGGCCGGGGATTGAACTTGGGAGCTCTGGTATGCTAGACGGATGACTAACATTCTATATCACGGCAGTACACAGAAAAATTGTATAACATCCCAAAAAACTTTTACTTCAGTTTTTTTTTTTTGTCTCAGTGTGTAATCATAATAAATTATTTTAGCTAAAGTTGGGTCACAACTCAAAATTTTTGAGTTGTGACCCTTTTGCATTTAGGGTGCGATGTGTAACAAATAAAACTAGTAAAATGAAACAAACATTATTTTTTCGTATTTTCTATCGATATACAACACATTTTGTAAATTCAATAATTTAAAAAAAAATATTTTTCAGAGACCGAATATTAATACTTTTAAAACAATATTTTCATATTTTAATCCATACAAAAACAATCATTGAAGTTTAAAAAATAATAAATATCCCTAAAGATTTTTAATTGTTCGAAATATATTGTATCGTTTTTCAATCCGATGAAAATAAAAAATAAAAAAATCGTTTGGGATATTTATCAGTTTAAAATTATTTTCATCTTTTTTCATCCGATGAAAAAAATATTTGATAGAAAATATTCAAATTTTATTTCTGTATTTGTCCTGGTTTCATTCATCATAATGTTCTTGCATAGATTAGGAAACTCCAAAAGCTTTGCGCCAACTGCCGTAGCAGGGGGATTTCTCGCATGATTACCCCTTGGAGTAGTATATTCTGTAATATTGTTTCTTTCCATTCTTAAAACATCGTGAGTGCTAAGTCGATGGGTGATGGGTCCAAAGTCACAAGCCACGTTTGTATAGCGAGCCGCTCGATCCGAGACTGAGGCCCGCTTGCAGCCGCAACTAACATGTTGAACAGACGCTGCATTTTCGTACTTTACCAAGTACAATTAACTTAGACGGTTAGACCATATACGTTGGAATGGCTCTAAGATAACTCCGTTTTATATTAGCCCTGACCTAGAATCCCACACGGGTTGTTTACCGCATCTAAAACTAGGTTGCTAAGGTTTCCAGGATGTACCACGAGAAGGTTAGAGTGGGAATTGGATACAGTTCTCACCTGGTAGCTAGAGACGCCAGGCAATTCTGCATCCTTCCATTCCCTATGTTCCACTGGGAGTCAAGAATGACAGAAGAAGATATGTCCTGGTATAAAAAGTCTTTATGACGTTTAAATAACAATAAATTCAATTATTGTTGCAAATTTTATGTTGAAATGGTTTTGCGAGTCAAAGAAACCACCAATAGTTCCATTAGGACTATTAGGTTTAACTTCGATGTCCTAAAACATTGCAATTAATTGGAAACATATTCATACATTCATTGTTAAAAGTTTTATAATTTCAAAAATATTTTATTTTTCAAAGTCAAAACAGAAGTTCAAAAATAAAACAATCAATAAAATATTTTTCTGTTCGGATATTTGTCGTTGAAGATATTTAAAATTTTCATCATGAGGGATATTTATATTTCAAATATAAATCCCTCATTTTTATTCATCGATCGAAATGAAAATAAATTTTCATAGGCAATGATATTTGAGCCGTTTATTTTGAAAGTGGCGTAAGTCACTTTTTCAAAAAAATTGAGTTAATGGCAAAACTAAGCACCATTGAACGGTATCTTTTCATTTTTAAAAAATTTGTCTAAAAAAAGTTGAGAACTATTGAGATTTGCTCGAGAAAAGTTTTGGTAATTAACGTTATAACAAAACTGTTTAATTTGAAAGTGGCGTAAGTCACTGTATTCAGAAAAATTAAGTGAAATCAACAATAATAGTGCTTATTTTATATATCTTTAAATTTTACTTAAAGTATACATTTCAATGATTGTATGAACAGTCGACCGGTAGACGCAATTAAATGTGAGGACATAAATTTCATGTTTAAACAAATTTAAATTGCAAAACGGAATACCAAAAAAGTACAAAAAAATGAAAAAGCAATTTGATTTGTATTTTGTAACTGTTTTTTTTTTCTCCCTCTTCCACGATTTTTGGTATTTTTAGAAATGTTGTGATCTTTGAACTTTTTGCATAAGTGCGGAAAAATAGTGCAGTTTTGTAAATAACATTATAGTGACAACTAATATAGTACACACTATTAGCAGCATTTTTTTTTTTAATTACATCTATATGATCGTGACTTTGGTGTAATAGAAGCAGCCTTAAAAAAACAAATGTTTTATATATTCCAAATGATTATTATAGCGTAATAGCCGCCTGTCGAAAAAAATCCTTCACAGTACACAACATGGAGCAGAAAGATTTTATTTTAATACAATCATTGGAAAAATCTGTTTCAAAAAGAAAAGTTAATACAGACCAAAACACAATAAATTGGCTAAAAATTCAATGGATACGATTTTATAAATAATGTTCCTTACAAAATGTTTTATAAACTAACTTTGGACGAAAAAGATGAATTTCTAACTTTGGATTTGTCACCAAAAAGAGGAAGACCTAGACGTTATTCACAAATAGAGACATATCCGTTATACGCTGGACCTCGTCCTGTTTCTTCAGCAAAGTACAAAGATATGATGGATTTGCTTAATTATATACCCCCAAATTACCAAAGTTATTTTAAAAATTTAAAACGAGACTTCACGATTTCCGAGGACTTAATCATTCCTAGTGATGACGAAAATTGAATAGAACTGATGTTCTTTAATATATGTAAATAACTTATACTTAAGTAACGTTTTAAAATGAATTATTTTTGTGTTTTAGAAATTACTTATACTTAAGTAATGTTTCAAAATGAATTAATTGTTTTTGTGTTTTATGAATATTAAAATAAAAAATACATTTTATATTAAAAAAAAAAAATTTGATCAATATTAGTGCAGTATAACTGAAGTTTTATAGGCCGAAGTATGCTCTAAAAAACTCCGAAAATTACCAAAAACGTGTTTGTCATCACAAAAAAATCTACATTAAGTTTATCTCTACGTTTTAAAGATACAAAAAGTATCAAAATTTGCCATTTCAATTCGTCACTTCAGTAAAATACTTTAGTCATGTCAACCATTTTTCTAAACTGTTTATTTTGAAAGTGGCTTAAGTCACTTCACCTTAATGAAAAATGGCGATTTTTTTATGCTAATATGAAATTATTTATACTGAGAAAAATTTCAATATCTTGAGATAATAAATACATTTTAATCTTTTGAAAAGTTGGCATCCATATTTTTAAACGTGTTAAAACGCAAACACTTAAATATCTCGACTTAAAAACAAAGTGACTTACGCCACTTTCAAAATTAACGGCTCATTTATACTTGATTGATTTAAAAAATAAAACAATATTCGGTCTCTGATATTTTTTCGAGAGAAATGTAAACCAGGGTAAAATGTGGAACGATTGTTACTAAATTTTGGTTATTGGTTCATATTCTTAAAATACTTATTTAAGCCAAGTTTTGGACTTAAAGTCGATTTTGTGATTTTCTGCGTATTTAAGTTTTTTGCAAAGGTGTTTTGTATGGAATGTATGGTCCAATCAATATCAGCAAAATTTAGTACACCGATTTCAATTATTATAAGCAATATTTACTAAATATTATTAAAATATAAAACTTGTGGCTGTAATGGGCCAAAAACTCTATCCCGGGAAAACAGGCGTATGGGAGGTACCCGAAATAATCCGATTATGTCGGATTATTATTGTTATTATACCCTTTATACCTATGGCAGTGACGAGTATAAATATGATAAAATTTAACGCACCAAGTTAAATTTTGGAGTTTTGGAGTGCTATTAGCACTCATCCTCATTTTGCAGTTGGTAAATCAGCAATCCGAAATGATGAATGATCTCTACAACTAAATTTTGTTAAAATAATACTAGTAAATAAATGTTTTATAAAATTTATTTATAAAACTAAAATGATTTAATGACTCGACAAAAATTAAATATATATCTTTATAGCACAATGACTATTTTAATGGGGCACATTAAATGTTTAATCACTTCATTTATAAACTTATTAATTGAGTGTTGAAACCATTAACTAGGATTATGACAATAATATGACAACACTAAAAATAAATTGCCGAAATCGGGTTGAAAAATTGATTTTATAGCAGCTGCTTTTTTTATCATTAAATATTAAAATTAGTAAATGACTGTCAGAATTTGATATTAGATGTGGTTTTTAGAAAAAAGGCAGTAAATCATAGACAAATTCTTTTGACAACTAAATAAGTAATTCTTGAATAAAAGTAAACGAATTTCGATTTAGTAATTTTATCTTCTATTTATATTGTAACCTAAAATGCAAAAGGGAGCAACTACATTTTTATTTTACAGGAGTAGCAAAAAAAACGTTAAAACTTTTAAACTACAAGAAATTTTATATCCAAATTTTGTAGTTGTTTCAACAAGGCATCAGCGAAGAAAATTCTAAAAACTAAAATGGTAAAGAACATAACTACAAATTGAATATTTTCTGAAACCAAAAGCCAATACGGCCCATACGGTTTGATCACCTGAAGAACTGCAACCTTGGCGCGTTATAGGTAAGTTGTGGTCCACTGTTCGATCTCTCTCGAACCCTATGAAAAAGGATGATTGGGTCGCTACTAAATTTGCAGATAACACCATATCAGACCCGAAAGCGTGCTTTTAGCCGATTATTTATTGAGCACCCCGAGAGAGACAAGGCAAAATGGAGTATTATTCGCAAACTGCATGATTTCCCAGTCTTGGAACCACCACAACTTTTTACACCCTGCGGAAGTTGAAAAGGCCACCCGTACAGCTAAGCCTTCAAAGGCAATTGGCCCTGACGGAATTTCCATGCTGATGCTAAAACACCTAGGCGAGTGGCGAGTGGGGAGTTGACCAGCCTCACTATACCCGATGTCTGGAAAGTGGGTAGAGTGATCCCAATATTAAAACCTGGGAAACCCGCGAATGAGGTATCATCGTACAGGCCGATATCCCTCCTGTCACCAGTCGCGAAAACACAGCTCGCCAACAGCATGGATTCCGCAAAATACACAGCACCACCACAGCATTAACAGCCATAACCACTCAGATCGCAAAAGGCTTTAACCAGCAGAGGCCTTGTGAAAGAACGGTCCTTGCAGCGCTTGACTTGTCAAAAGCCTTTGATACGGTAAGCCATGCCACCCTGCTGTCCACAATGTCAACAAATTTGAAGAGATGGATAGTAAATTATCTGAGTGGTCGTCAGTCGTTCGTAGATTTTAGTGGCCAGTGCTGAAAACACCGTAGATTCAAAATAATGGCAACAGGCCATAATGTGGAAAACCTATGCGGTAAAATGAATCGTTATCTCGGTATCATCCACAATTTTTTCTCTGAACGTAACTTGAAGATACAACCAACTAAATCCTCAGCGACCTTATTTACCACCTGGACAAAAGAAGTAAGCCTACAACTTGGCGTCGAGATCGTTGGTGTACCAATTCCGACAGTGAACCTGGGAGCCACACTCTACATCCTTTTTACTTCGTTAGCACATGCCACAACTGTCGCACATAAATTGCGATGTAGAAACAAGGTCCTTAAAGCACTAGCCGGCAATACTTGGGAAATGGACAAAGAAACCTTGCTGTCTACCTATAAAGCGATTGATCGGTCAGTGGCAAATTATGCTGCTCCAGTGTGGTCAGCGTCGCTAAAAGATACACAGTAGAGAAATATTCAATGCTGCCAAAATGCAGCCCTAAGAACTATAACAGGCTGACCACAAATTACCTCACCACATCATCTTCATGAGGAAACAAAGATCCTTCCAGTAAAGGAACACAACATTATGATATCTCAGCAGTTCCTTTTGGGATATCATCGGTGAAATCATCGAAATTGTAACATCACAGAGTTGGCATCTTCCCCGAGGCATGTCGGGAAAGATCTTCGCGTGTATTAGGATAGCATACGAAGATATATAATTGATCCTTTAGATCATACCTCGAAAAATAAGAGTCGTTTTAGCTCAACTGAGATCGGGATGGAGCAACAGATTAAATATCCTTTGGTCTCGCATAGACTGTGCCGTCCCCAACATATGCTCAGCTTGTGGTCAGGGTCCTCATGATACCCCTACATTTTCAATTGTACCGCCAACCCTACTTCACTTAGTCCGGAGGATTTGTGGACTCATCCAGTAGCACAATTTCTTGACCTTGATCTCCAAACAGATCCCCCATAAAAATAAAATTATAAAATTGTAAATGTTTGAAATTTATTTTCGAACCATAATTCAATGTAAAAAGATAAGTTCTAAATAGTTAAAAATAGTACACACAGATATTTCAGAAAAAATCCTTAACTCTTAAAAGATTAAAGATATTTAAATGAAATCTTCTATTCTTAATCGAGCAATAGTTGTATATATATATATATATATATATATATATACATACAACTATATATATAGAATGGCTATCTCGATAACGGCTCTAACGATTTTGATAAAATTTTGACAGTGGGTACCTTTTTTAATGTATAGGTCGAAACAGAAGGGACTTTTGGAACCTTTGCCTCTAAAAGGGTAAAAACGGGTAAAAAGGGGAAAAAATCGTAAACGTTATATCTCCTAAAGTAATAGGTATAGAAACAAAATTAAAATTACGTTTTTAACAGCTATGAAAATAAGCGGATAGGTGTTTGGTACTTCTTTGAAACTATGTCCGATAGGGGGTAAAAAAGGGTGAAAATAGTTTTTTTTTTGTACTTTCTTAACCCACTCTTATTTTTTAAACCAAAGAATATAGAAAGGAACTTTGTACTGCAGTCAATAGATGTGAAAGAAATATTGAACACGTATTTGGTACTTTTTTGATTTTGGGGCAAAATTTGTATAAAAGGGATAACATGCTAACTTAACATCTCAAAAAGTAATATGAATAAGAATATTGTTACTGCGTTTTAATAAAAAGTACCGAATTCAATTGGTACAAAAAAAAGTACCAAATATGCATATGGAACTTTTTGAAAGTAGGGGATAAAAAGGGGAAAAATGAGTAATGTTATAACTTGTAAACAAATGAATGTTTGTATGTATGTTCTTTATAGAATAGTAAACTGTGAATTTGATCATTTTATGATCTTTAGCGCAGATGTTGCGGATAAGCCGGCGAAGGTTTTTAAGTTGGTAAGACTAATTTCCGTTAGGTGGCGCCACTGAAAATGACTAAAAATTAATTAAATCGTAAACTGTACATTTGATCATGCTATGATCTTTCGCAAAGTTTTAGCGCATGAGCCGCGAAGGCTTTTTATTGGGTGTGAATAATTTCCGACAGGTGGCGCTACTGAAAATTACTCAAAGTCAATTTAATCGTAAGCTATACATTTAATAATGCTATAATCTTCAGCAAAGTTGTTACGGATAAGCCGACGAAGATTTATTTATGGGAATGACCAAAGTCCGATAAGTGGCGCCACTAAAAACTACTCAAAATGAATTAAATCTTAAACTGTGCATTTGATCAGGCTATAATCTTTAGCAAAGTTGTTGCGCATGAGTCGACGGAGGTTTCTGTTGTTATGACCAATTTCCCAAATTTTTCAAAATGAGTTAAACTACAAACTATGTGTTTATCGGACAAAATCAATATATAATTAAAAATTTACTGAATATTTGTACAGTGTATTTCCTCTAAATTTATTTTACTACGTTATAAAGTAAAATATATAAAAATTTAAAAATTTGCCTCAAAATGAGCTCCGAGCAGGGCTCGGTCAACCAGGTACTTTTATAAAGTTGCAACAAAAGAGCTTTAGGTTTAACCTGTAGGTAAACTGGTCAATGTTGAGTCGGGTGCTTTTAATATTTGCATATCTTTGAACCAAACCCCTACTTGGTACTTTTTGCTAACTTCGTCAATTCAAATTTTACGACTAACGATGTTAATGTTGTATTGACTGGGTTATCATCTCTCAGACCAAACGGTTAAAGTAATTTCGAAACTAAAAGATATAGAAACAAAAATAGGGAGTAACGGTTAACATTTTGTTTTCTATTTTTACCCAATTGTATCTTTGATACCAAATAATAAAAACATAAAATTTAAACTGCAATCGATTAACATTTAATACTAAATTAGTACTTTTTCTATACAAGGGATAACAAATTGTAACACACGGGAGAATAATTTAATACTTTAAAAAACTTTTAAACTTTAGGAAATTAAAACATAACTTGTTCCTCTTGATTTCTTTGGAATAAATGGAAATTAAGATAGAACTTAATTTTTTAAAATTTTTGCACATAAAATGTACTTTTACTAGTTTTAATGTTACCTTTTTAGCAAAATCACATAAAATGGCAGGAAATAAATAATCCTACTAGTTTTTTGTATAAATTTAATATGTCATCTTTATTAAGTATTTGTTTGATTAATGCTTTTAGTCAACTCTTTTGTAATAAAAATCGCCCATATTCTTTCTCTACTTACAAAATGTTAAAAATGTAATCAATACCATTTTGCTTATTTACGTCTTATAATTATGTATCAATAACTTTTTAATTAATACACACAACTTAAATAATTTTCCGTTTATAATTCAAATGTATTTATCATTTATCTGAAAATAGAAAATAATCTTTCAGAAGTCGATGCAAATGTGCACACAAAATTGGTGTTAATTTATGGCCACTTGTAATATAATCAACATCATTGAAAACATTGGACTATATCAGATCCAGAAGTAACTAATAGATTATTATAACTTTATTATGTCGATTATAAGGAAAGCTATGAAAACTAAGTAAAAAAATCTAGCAGCTATAATTTATAATAAACTGGAAATCTCTTGATTCAGATGATGATGAAAAAGTATATTTGAAAATTAGAATGTTCTTAAACCGGCCGAGTAATATACAAAATTTAATTAATTTTCAGTATATAAATACAGTTTGTTATATAATTTACCTCCAATTTCATTTGGCAGGAATCTCAAAATTCTCTTTCTTTTAACCAATTTGGATGATCTGAAATTGGCTCTGCTAAAATTAATTTTTTTTTTCTAAAATTTTACATATTTAATAGGTAAATAGAAAGGACCAATTTAATTTTAAAATACTCTAATTTATTAACCTTTTTATATCAATATTAAAGTGAGTGTGTTTTAAACTATTTTGATTATATTCGAAAATTGACTATTTATAGGAAATTTTTCGAAAATTGACTAATTATAGGAAATTTTTCGAAAATTGACTATTTATAGGAAATTTTTCGAAAATTGACTATTTATAGGAAATTTTTCGAAAATTGACTATTTATAGGAAATTTTTCAAAAATTTACTATTTATAGGAAATTTTCCAAAATTGACTATTTATAGGAAATTTTTCGAAAATTGACTATTTATAGGAAATTTTTTAAAAATTGACTATTTATAGGAAATTTTTCGAAAAATTTACTATTTATAGGAAATTTTTCCAAAATTGACTATTTATAGGAAATTTTTCAATAATTGACTATTTATAGGAAATTTTTCGAAAATTGACTATTTATAGGAAATTTTTGAAAATTGAATATATATAAGAATTTTTCCCAAAATTGACTATTTATAGGAAATTTTTCGAAAATTGACAATTTATAGGAAATTTTTCGAAAATTGACTATATATAGGAAATTTTTCGAAAATTGACTATTTATAGGAAATTTTTCGAAAATTGACTATTTATAGGAAATTTTTCGAAAATTGACTATTTATAGGAAATTTTTCGAAAATTGACTATTTATAGGAAATTTTTCGTAAATTGCCTATTAATAGGCAATTTTTCGAAAATTGACTATTTATAGGAAATTTTTCGAAAATTGACTATTTATAGGAAATTTTTCGAAAATTGACTATTTATAGGAAATTTTTCGAAAATTGACTATTTATAGGAAATTTTTCGAAAATTGACTATTTATAGGAAATTTTTCGAAAATTGACTATTTATAGGAAATTTTTCGAAAATTGACTATTTATAGGAAATTTTTCGTAAATTGCCTATTAATAGGCAATTTTTCGAAAATTGACTATTTATAGGAAATTTTTCGAAAATTGACTATTTATAGGAAATTTTTCGAAAATTGACTATTTATAGGAAATTTTTCGAAAATTGACTATTTATAGGAAATTTTTAAAAAATTGACTTTTTATAGGAAATTTTTCGAAAATTGACTATTTATAAGAAAATTTTTAAAAATTGACTATTTATAGGAAATTTTTCGAAAATTAACTATTTATAGGAAATTTTTCGAAAATTGACTATTTATAGGAAATTTTTCTAAAGTTGACTATTTATAAGAAATTTTTCCAAAATTGACTATTTATTGGAAATTTTTCGAAAATTGACTATTTATAGGAAATTTTTCGAAAATTGACTATTTATAGGAAATTTTTCGAAAATTGACTATTTATAGGAAATTTTTCGAAAATTGACTATTTATAGGAAATTTTTCGAAAATTGACTATTTATAGGAAATTTTTCGAAAATTGACTATTTATAGGAAATTTTTCGAAAATTGACTATTTATACGAAATTTTTCGAAAATTGACTATTTATACGAAATTTTTCGAAAATTGACTATTTATAGGAAATTTTTCGAAACTTGAATATTTATAGGACATTTTTCGATATTTGACTATTTATAGGAAATTTTTCAAAATTGACTATTTATAGGAAATTTTTCGAAAATTGACTATTTATAGGAAATTTTTCGAAAATTGACTATTTATAGGAAATTTTTCGAAAATTGACTATTTATAGGAAATTTTTTGAAAATTGAATATTTATAAGAAATTTTTCGAAAATTGACTATTTATAGGAAATTTTTCGAAAATTAACTATTTATAGGAAATTTTTCGAAAATTGACAATTTATAGGAAATTTTTCGAAAAATGACTATTTATAGGAAATTTTTCGAAAATTGACTATTCATACGAAATTTTTCGAAAATTGACTATTTACTTTAAATTTTTCGAAATTGACTATTTATAGGAAATTTTTCGAAAATTAACCATTTGTATGATTTTTTTTGAGAATTGATTATAGAAAATTTTTTGTAAATTGACTATTTAAAAATTTTTTTTTCAAAAATTGACTATTTATAAGAAATTTTACGAAAATATTGTTAAGAAATTTTTCGAAAATTGACTATATATAGGAAATTTTTCAAAAATTGACTATTTATAGAAATTTTTTTTCAAAAATTGACTATTTATAGGAAATTTTTCAAAAATTGACATTTATAGTAAATTTTCGAAAACTGGCTAATTATAGGAAATTTTTCGAAAATTTACTATTTATATATATAGGCAATTTTTCGAAAATGGCCTTAAATATTAATTTTGTCTCTATCACTTCTGATTTTACCATTATGAGATTTTGCTTATAAGCAACATTGAGCATTGGTGACACATTTGAAATCGAAAAGGAATATTTTGATTTCATAATATTTTTATTGATTTCTGTTACATTTCATGTGTAAATAACATGAAGCAAAACCATTTTTTTTGTGGGTTGCAACAAAGGTGTTCCTTAAATTTAAATATTTGTGGTCATAGTTCCTTTAAGAAACCTGCATGGCATCTTCTTGACTCCCAGTGAAGCAAAGGGCCTCAACCGCCCATTTATATCGAACTTTATTACGACATGTTAGGCATACATCATTCCGTGAATAGTTTGCTGCTTGCAACTCCGCATCATATGACCTTCTCCAGTTTCTAGCAGGTGCACATGTTGTTATTTGGCCTTCGAAGTGTGTAGTCTTTCCACCGCCATTTTCGTATATACACTTCTATGGAATCAGGGATTTGGTTTATAGATCTTCATTTCTTTTGCAATTCGGCCACTATATATTAAGGATTTGCAGTAAGCATTTGTTTGCAAAGGTTTAGGCGCGTATCGCAGCCATAATAACGGGTTGTCAATTTTGCGGTTTCCAAAGTGAATGTAAATAAAACGCATATAAAATATTTTTCTTCTTGATATTTCTTTTTTATTATAAAGTTTGAACGTTTGGTGAAACACTGCATCATTTAAATGACCACCACGAGAAATGTTGCAAGCATTGATTCTTTTAAGGTAATTTTCGATCACTTTTGACACATATTTTGCAGTGTTTCAGCCATAACTTGACAAATGTTGGTTTTTAAGTGCTCAAGAGTTTAAGGTTTATCTGCATAAACACGGTCTTTCGCGTAGCCCCACAAAAAAAGTCTAATGGTGTCAAATCGCATGATCTTGGTGGCCAGTTGATATCGACACGACAAGAAATTACGCGGCCAGGAAATGTCTCTTGCAATAGTTGTGTGGCATGTGACACCGTCTTGTTGAAACCACATATTCTCCAAGTCGTATTCTTCAATAATGTGCCGTAAGACAGTCCAAATTGTGTGAACGACGAAGAATCGATACATTCGGGTCTTTCGCAACACTTTCACTTACAGCAGCGATATTTTCAGCGGAACGAGCGATACGATGATGCACAGGTCTTATAATATTTGTAACCGCTCCAATCTCTTCAAATTTTTTCACGATTTTGCAAATTGCTTGCTTAGTTAGACGATTATGTAAACCATAATCTCATTACTCAAACCATATGTGGCTGTTGCAGAATCACCATTTTTGTAGTATGTTTTGATCATTTTTATGCGTTGTGTGATACTTAACCGATCTATTTTCGTCAATGTCAGACTTTTAACTGAAAAGAAAAAAAAATTGGTTTAACAACATAGTGTGACAGATGTCGAATTCCAATACAAGGTGTACTTGACATTCGAGTTGTTGATATTTGCCGAGACTTCCAAATAGGTAACCTTTTGTAGATACCAAACATCCAATATATTTTAAGCTACTTACACATCCAATGAAAACCGTGTCTACAATTCAGAGCCATGCGTATTATGTTGACTATGATGACGAGGATAAAAAGTATAGGTGACAAGATACATCCTTGCCTTACTCCAATAGTAACTTCGAACTGATATGACAATTTACCTTTGTATAGGACTCTACATTTAAAATCCACATACACTGCCCGAATTTAGTTCAGAATTTTCGTTTTTATTTAACGATTTTCTAAAATTCACCGTAAATAGCTCCTATTGACACTGTCAAAGGCCTTCATAAAGTCGAAAAACTCTATGTAAATGGGGGTGCGGAATTCATTACATTGCTCTAGAACTGTTGTTACTGTGTTGATTAGGTCAGCACAGAAACAATTCTCTCTGAATCCAAACAGGTTTTCGCGGAGTGTAGTTCAAAAATAATTAGACTTATTATTTTGCTCGGTATTGGATGAAGAGCTACACCCCTGTAGTTATTGCAGTCTTTGGAGTCACCCTTTTTGGAATTTTGACTAGTATACCTTCATTTCAGGAGGTTGGCAGGACTTCATCTTTTCATATTTTAAGCAAAAATGGGTGCTACAATCTCGCCGATCCTTCAACATCATCTTAAAATATCTTCGTTTAAAGAGGACCATATTTGACTATATAGTTCCTATAAAAGACCACATAATTTTTGTATAAACTGTAAACAATTGCTAAATTTCAAGAAAATCAGTCCAAATTTGACCTTAGCTGACATTGAAAAAATGTTTTCATGATGACACAATATAACAAATATATGTATGTCGGGTTTCACTGACTTGTAATCGGCCAAGTTCGACTTTCACACTAACTATTTCTTGTTTAGTGCTTGTCTACTTGTATTCTGCACTGTATTTTAAACTACTTACATATGTAGAGGAATAATATGTTGAACATATTCAAGAACATTAATAATGGGTGTTTTTTTAGAGGTATAGAACTTCGAATTGAAATAAAACACAAGAATATCGTTTTAATGTCCATCAATTTGGCTTTATTGGAAGGATAATTTTATGCCATTAATGTTTAAATATGATTTCGGGCATGTGGTCGCCGCGGCTGGCTCGAATAAAGCCAATTCTACAGGTCCAATTTTCAACTACTTTTTCGAGCATATGGGGCCGTATGTTGGCAATAACGCCACGAATGTTGGCTTCCAAGTCCCCTAATGTTTCTGGTTTGTTGGCGTAGACGAGCGACTTCACATATCCCCAAAGAAAATAATCCAGTGGTGTCAAATCGCACGATCTTGGTGGCCAATTGAAATTATGCGCTCATCGAATGTTTCCTTCAATAAATCAATTGTGACGTGCGCTGTGTGGCATGTAGCGTCGTCTTGTTGGAACCACAACTCATCCACATTTATGCCATCCAATTGGGGAACAAAATAGTCGGTTATCATGGCTCTATACCGGTCTCCATTTATGGTAACTGACTCTCCAGCATTTTTTCGGAAGAAGTATGCCCCAATGACTCCACCAGCCCATAGAGCACCCAAACAGTCAGTTTTTGTGGATGTAATGGCGTCTCAAGGGTCTCATGTGGATTCTCTTCACTCCAAATGCGGCAATTTTGCTTGTTGACGTAGCCATTCAACCAAAAATGAGCCTCATCACTGAACAAAATTTTGCGATGAAAATCAGCATCGAGATCAATCTCATTTTCGGCCCATACACCAAAATCACGACGCATTGCATGGTCTCGCGGCTTTAATTCTTGCACAAGCTGGATCTTGTAAGGTCGCAAGCCAAGATCTTTGCGCAAAATCTTCCATAAAGTTGATGGACAAAGCTCCAATTGCTGTGCACGGTGGCGAATCGATTCATTCGGGTCCTCTTCAACACTTTGCTCTACAGCGGCAATTGTTTCTTCGGTGCGCACTGTTCGACGTCGCTGCGGATGCGTATTATCACATAGAATAAACGTAGTGCGAAAACGATCCATGGTTAACCGAATCAATTGCTCTGATGGACGATTATGTCGACCATAAAATGGACGGAGCTTGCGGTAAACTTCGCGAACTGAACCATTATTTTCGAAATAAATTTGCACGATTTGCAAGCGTTGTTCTTTTGTCAACCTGTTCATGATGAAATGGCAAACCAAACTAAATATTAATCACTTGACAGCTGACAAAATAGCCGCCAGTTAAAAAAGTGATGCCAACTTAAAGTTCTATACCTCAATAAAAAACACCCGATAGAAAAACAAAAAATAAAATAGAAACAACAACAAATACAAATGAATATAATGGGAACATTTGTAAATGATATGTCTCAGGTTTAATTTTGTTCCTGCAGTTGGAATTTGTTTCGAAGTTGGCTTGAAATTTTACAAAATTATTTTCACACTTGCTAAAATTGAACATCCAAGAACATGAACAAAAAATGTCCAGACGTAATAACAACAACAATAAAAATAGCTACAACAAATAACATGATGCAAATAACAAGAATTTCTAATATTATTGGCCACCGAAAGCAAATACTTGATGGACAAAAAAAAAAACTAAAACTATTTAACTGCCAAAACTGCATCTACTTTAGAGCGAGTACAACAAATAGTGCTGCTACTTGCAACAAACAGCAAGTAGTAGCTGCAACATCGTCATGATCATCATCCGCAACACCAGCAACCGAAATGTTGTTAGTAGGTAACACTACTACTAATACGAATACCACTCGAGTGCCTGTTTGCAACAACTATTTACGAGTATGGCTGCCGTAAAATTTATAAGATTCCAAAAAGTGTAAATTAGAAGATTCCAAACCAACTGGACCTGCACAAAAATAAAGTAACTGAACTGAGGGGTATTAATCGCAGTCTTAGTTATGGCAGTCATTGCCATCAGGAGCCGAAGGTGTGAAGTAACGTTGTGTCAATGTTTAGTCTCGGTATCGATATTTGAACGAAAGTAATTTCATTCAATTGCCAATCACGATCACAATAAAAAAACTTCTGTTGAAGAATTTTAAGATTTTAGAAAGTATTAAAAATTAAGTCGGGTATTAATGCTTAAACTTAGGTGCGTGGGTGGTTTGGAAATGTACTGTTTAACAATTGTAGCTACATTATATTAAAAAAAAAATGAATGTGTAGTTCTTGTAAAACCCATGATCCCTTTGATAACCAAAGCAGAAGATCTCTAGAACACAAAGTACTCATAAAGCAAGAAAATATCTGAGTAAATGACAAAAGGTTTAGACAAACCAACTGACTATAGTGGAACAAAGACTAAGGGCCCTATAATGTGTTTTATTCGATCATTGATTGTGTTTAAAATTGCATATCAAAGGACTTTGCAATTGGTATTATGGCGTTCATTCATTGTGAATAGTATTTTTGTGAAATTGTCTTATTTGAATTATTCACAATAATATATTTCTATCAGTTGATACAATTTGTGCGGATTGCACTAATTTCGTTTGAAAGTGCTAAAGTATAATAATAAAAAATAAGTGTTATTAAATAATATGGATACGACGAAGATATGTTTTGAAGATTCTTCCGATGAGGATGAAAACTTGCTAAAACTTGCCAGATGAAGAAAGAAATTTTAGAGAATCTTCTAATCCCTTGGAAATGGATTCAATTACGTCAATTAAGGTGGAATGAGCAAAATATAGCATTCTCAATGTTGGTGTTTGCAACTATGGACTAAAACTTGTCCATTTTGTCATTGATTTTTACAAAGGTTTCGATAGTGCTAACTCGGCTGTCCGACTTAGCACTATCGGAACCTGGTCTTAATCTATCACTAATATCCCTGACAACATTGACTTCTGCAAATCCACTCCACTCTTTGATAAATCCTTTACTGTAGGGAAGGACATTTTTTTAGGCTTCCTGATCTACATATATAGTATTCTTCAATCCGAGATATCGACCATATACAAAGCAGTTCATTTAACTGATTCCACATAAATTGTAAGGGCCGATGTTGAATGTGAACCACACCTAAACGTTAAGTTTTTTTCCGAATTTTATTTGACATTTCTCTATTTCAGACTTATTCAATTTTAACCATGGAGAGATACACAATACAACAACGTGTTGAAGTTATCCAGACTTATTATGAAAATGGGCGTTCAAATCAAAATGCATATCGTGCACTTCGTGATTTTTTTGATCAATTTGATCGTCCAAATGTGCGTACAATCGCAAAAATCGTGGAAAAATTCAAGCAAACCGGGTCTGTAGAAGATGTGAGAACACCAGTGCATGCTCGTGCAGCTCGTACTGCAGAAAATATTGCTGCTGTTCGCGATAGTGTGGCTGAAGAGCCGTCTCTCACACTCGTCGTTGATGAACATTATGCATAAAGGCTTGCATTTACACGCTTACAAGGTGCAATTGGCTCAAGAACTAAAGCCTCTTGACCATTCCAAGCGTCGTGAATGGGCAGAATGGTGGCGAGAAATGGCAACAGTGGATGATCAATTTTTGAAGAAAATCATCTTCATGTGGATTCGTCAATAAACAGAATTGCCGCATTTGGGCGAATGAGAATCCAAGAGTGATTGTCGAAAAACCAATGCACCCACAAAGAGTGACTGTTTGGTGCGGTTTATGGGCTGGCGGCATCATCGGGCCGTATTTATTTCTAAAATGAGGTCGGTCAGGCAGTTACTGTGAATGGTGTTCGCTATCGTGAGATGATAACGAACTTTTTATGGCCCGAATTGGAAGATATGGATGTGGACGATATGTGGTTTCAGCAGGACGGTGCCACTTGCCACACAGCTAACGAAACAATGGCTCTTTTGCGCAACAATTTCAATGGCCGTGTTATCTCACGTAATGGCGATGTCAATTGGCCGCCAAGATCATGTGATTTGACACCGTTGGACTTTTTTCTTTGGGGTTATTTGAAAGAAAAGGTGTACGTCGATAAGCCAGCAACAATTCAAGAGCTAAAGGATGAGATAATTCGGCACATTAACGGCATAGAACCTCCATTATGCCTTAGGGTCATCGAAAATTTGGACCATCGGATGGAGGTGTGCCATACATAATTCAGTGATACCAATATATCATAACAAATAATTTCCTAAATAGTTTGTGTTTTATTCAAAATCAACATCGGCCCTTGAAATTTAACCACCCGATATAAGACAGGAATATTCGTTTCTGAATCGACAGTTAGGCTGTCATAAAATCCATACCTAATATCCACACACCATTTGTTCTTACTCGCGATTTTCGGGCATCTCTTAACAAGATGGCGAGACATTGCAATTTCAAACTTTTCCCGGGCACAAGAACATACCTGGTAACTCCACTTTTGGCAAACGTGCTAAATCAGGTGCTCTCCTGAGTCAGGATAAAATCGATAAATTTACGAGCTTACCGCTATCCACCTGTAAATCAGTAATTCGGCAATCCCTTTATGGGTCACCGCAGAAAACTTGATCCATTAAAACCACTTGTTCAATATCCAGGCAAACATGGCCCACTTATAACAATAAACGTTCAATATGCTTGGTATCTCTGCCTCGCTAACCTTCGAAGAGGAGGAGACAGTTACTTATCTTCTCTGCCTATCAATTTTGCTCTATCAATTTTGAGGGCTCTAAATCTGGAGGTGCTTTTTCTACATGATTTATCGATCTTCGATAGTCAGAAAAGAACGAATATCGAATAAATCTCGTAATAGAGACCTTGGTCTTCAAAGAAGAAATACTAGGCCTGTGCATGATGCACTTTCTCCTTAAGACAATTTATGAGGAGGTCCCAAAAGTGTGAATCTTCAGCATACATGACGGAAGTTAATAAGTTCACGAATTTTGGAAAATTCATATTACTCCTATCAATATGTAACACTCAGAAAGAAACCCACTTTTTTGGCGGCTGTTTGGTCTCCTGTGTGTTGTGGTTGATTCACGTTTTGTCCACGGTTATAAAACTGTGCCAAAAAGAGTTCCATATTGCGTTTGAACAACGGTTAACATTTTTTTAAATTCAGGACTAGCACTCAGGGGATGGCCCCTACTTATGCTATTCATTGTGTTGGGACTAGGAAAATAGGTTGTGGGAAGGACGAAAGAGTAAGTAGTGTTTGTGGAAATTAGATTTTAAATTTCCTATCAGAAAAAACTTCTTCGGAAAGTGAGTTTCACATACGTACTATACGGCTAAAGAACAAATTTTCTCTATAGTTTGTTGTTCAACCACAAATGCATGTGATCTGATGGATTGACGTGTGTTGCGTAAGAATCTTCGGGTTTCGGAAACGAGGTCCCTGATATCGTTAGAACACATTCCAAAGTAGTACCGATAGAACATTGTTATACAACCCACATTGCGCCGGTGCTCCAGTGAGTCAATAAAGTTGGATGCCCTACTGTCACTGATAAGCTCCAAAATAGACTTTGAAGCACCGACCCATACATGAGAGTTGTATTCCTTTTTTGGTCGGATATAGGTGGTGTAAATTTAAAGGAGATCAGTTGGAGTGAAGTATCTCTTAGTTCGATATAAAAAAAAGTGCACTATGTCACACTAACCTGACTTTTGTAGTGTGGGCTATTGGAGAGCAGAAAGCATTTCTGCTTTCTGTCGAATTTATACTTTAGGATGAATTCAAAATTTGTATCTTTAAGTCCCTCTCAAATAGCCCTCGCACTAACATTTATTTCAAAGCTTTTATGTAGACTTTACATACGACAAGGCCATTAATGACTCTTAAAGTTAGTGCTCAGTGGTTGGTGGCTGCAAGTTCATGCGCAGTTATTACTTCATCTAGTTCAAATACTCTTGCGTAGCCACCCCATGAAAAAGCCACCGCCAACAAGTGCACAAAATACAAGAAAACTTTATGTAACGTGACTTGTTGTATGCAACACGAAAAAATCGAAAGAAAAAGAAGAATTAAAATAGAAACCAAAATGCCAATTCATAAAAAAATGTCTGTCTAATCATTAAATAACATGTCATAAAATAAAAATGTATAAATATTGAACTGTGCAAAGATATGGAAAGACCGCAAACTGAATTAACAAATGTTGATACTCAATCGCATGTTTGTGCTTAAACGGTATCCCATGCGATTAGCATGACATATCACTTTTCTTCCAATAGAGATCTTTGACTTTGAGATCTTTGCATTAGTTGAAATGATTTGGTAACCAACGAAATAACATTAAAACAAATCGAGAGACAGATTGGTTTTGCAAAATTCATACTTATTTTTACAAACTTGCCTAGATTTTTGTAACTATTGTAGCAGAAGCCGGCTGCTATTGTGCAACCATTAAAAATTTGTCATTAAATACTATACGCAAAAAACATGATCGTTGTTATTTGTTCTAAAACTACCTCTTCTTTAGCTCATGTTTATTTTGCTTTGATAATGTAATACAAATTTAGTCAAAGTCCGTTTTCTTGTTGGGTTTTTTTTACTCCCCCTGCTGCTTTATAATGTAAATTGTTATACGTGGGTGGTATAATGTGGGAGCTAGAGGTATTGGTATATTTGGTTATTAGTCTTGGATTTAAAATTGATAAGCGAAATAATAAAATGAAACGAAACTACCTAAGATTTTATTAGATTTCTTTTTTCTTAATTCGATATATCTGTGCCTTTGTTGCTAAAAAGGCCAATGTCAAAAAAGTAGTATTGAGAAAAATTGATTTAAAGTTTTTATTTTCCATATAAATTCATAGTAACATGTTCAGAAAAACTCTTTTATATCTGTTCTAAGTTAAGTTAAAGATCAGCTGTTGAAACCAGATAAAAGAGGATAAAGATGGGAATCTAATGCAATGATTAACTCAAAACAGCAAAAAAAAATGGCATTGGTCCTTTTAGCACCATGCCACAGATATATAAAAATCAATGCCACTTTTCGTTGTAATTTTATATCTCAAGAACGGGCTCAAAAAAAATCTTTAGTTTTTGTTTGGACTATTTAGTAGATGGCTTATGTGAAGGTCGCTGAAAATCGCTCGAGCGATTTTTCATTTATCACATTTTTTTTGTAATAATATACGTATAATATACATAGTTGACCGAGCCTTGCACGGAACTTTATGATAAGCATTTTGTGCAAATATTCAGTTAATTTCGACGATTAAATTGACTTTGAGTAATTTTCAGTAGCGCCACCTGTCGGAAATTATTCACACCAATTAAAAAACCTTTGCCGGCTCATGCGCTACAACTTTGATAAAGATCATAGCATGATCAGATATACAGTTTACGATTTAATTAATTTTTAGTAATTTTCAGTGGCGCCACCTAACGGAAATTAGTCTTGCCAACTTAAAAACCTTCCCCGGCTTGTCCGTAACATCTTCGCTAAAGAGCACAATATGATCAAATTTACAGTTTACTATTCTATAAAGAACATACATACAAACATTCATTTGTTTAAAAGTTATAACATTTCCCCTTTTTTTCCACTACTTTCAAAAAGTTCCATATGCTTATTTGGTACTTCTTTGGTACCAATTGAATTCGGTACATTTTAATTAAACGCAGTTAACATAATTCCTATTCATATTACTTTTGAGATGTTAAGTTATCATTTTATCCCTTTTTACCCATTTTGGCCCCAAAATCAAAACAGTACCAAGTACGTGTTCAATATTTCTTCCACATCTATTGACTGCAGTACAAAGTTTCTTTCTATATTCTTTGGTTTAAAATATAAGAGTGGGTTAAAAAAGTACCAAAAAAACTATTTTCACCCTTTTTTACCCCCTATCGGACATAGTTTCAAAAAAGTACCAAACACCTGTCCGCTTATTTTCATAGCTGTTTAAAACGTAATTTTAATGTTAATTCTATACCTATTACTTTAGGAGATATGACGTTTTCGATTTTTTCCCTTTTTACCCGTTTTTACTCTCTTAGAGGCAAAGGTTCAAAATGTCCCTTTTTCTTCGACCTATACATCAAAAAAGGTACTCACTGTCCAAATTTTATCAAAATCGTTAGAGCCGTTTTCGAGATAGCCATTCTATATATATATAGATATATATATAGTACCTGGTAGACCGAGCCTTGCTCGGAGCTTTATGATAAGCATTTTGAGGAAAATTTTAAAGTTTTTATATATTTTATATTATAAAGTGCTAAAATAAATTTAGAGGAAAGACATTGTAGAAATATTCAGTTAATTTTGAATTATTTGATTTATTTTGTCCGACCAACACATAGTTTGCATAGTTTACAGTTTAACTCATTTTGAATAATTTTGGAAATTATTCATATCAACAAAAACCTCTGTCGACTTATGCGCAACAACTTTGCTAAAGATTATAGTCTGATCAAATGCACAGTTTACGATTTAATTCATTTTGAGTAGTTTTCTGTGGCGCCACCTGTCGGACTTTGCTTATTCCAATTCATAAAACTTCTTCGGCTTATCCGTAACAACTTTGCT
Source organism: Stomorhina lunata (assembly GCA_933228675.1). NCBI lineage: Eukaryota > Metazoa > Arthropoda > Insecta > Diptera > Rhiniidae > Stomorhina > Stomorhina lunata. The sequence continues at coordinate 59,770,942 of OW121740.1, read as the reverse complement.
GAAGATTGTAGCATGATTAAATGTACAGATTACGATTAAATTGACTTTGAGTATGTTTCTGTAGCGCCACCTGTCGGAAGTTATTCATACCAACTAAAAAGCCTTCGTCGGCTCATGCGCTACAACTTTGCTAAAGATCATAGCATGATCAAATGTACAGTTTTCGATTTAATTAATTTTTAGTAATTTTCAGTGGCGTCATCTGTCGGAAATTAGTCTTATCAACTTTAAAACCTTCGCCGGCTTATCCGCAACATCTTCGCTAAAGAGCATAACACAATCAAATTCACAGTTTACTATTCTATAAAGAACATACATACAGACAAACATTCATTTGTTTAAAATAATACTAATTTTTCCCCCTTTTTATTCCCTAATTTCTAAAAGTTCCATATGTATATTTGGTACTTTTTTGGTGCCAATTGAATTCGGTACATTTTTTTAAAACGCATTTAACATAATGTATAATGTTCCTATTCATATTACTTTGGAGATGTTAAGTTATCATTTTATCCCTTTTTACCCATTTTGGCTCCAAAATCAAAAAAGTACCAAATACGTGTTTCATGTTTTTTTTACATCTATTGATTGCAGTACCAAGTTTCTTTCTATATTCTTTAGTTTAAAATATAAGAGTGGGTTAAAAAGGTGCCAAAAAAACTTTTTTACCCCCTATTAGACATAGTTTCAAAAAAGTACCAAACACCTGTCCGCTTATTTTCAAAGCTGTTAAAACGTAATTTCAATTTTGTTTCTATACCTATTACTTTAGGAGACATAGCGTTTTCGATTTTTCCCCTTTTTACCCGTTTTTACCCTCTTAGAGGTAAAAGTTCCAAAAGTCCCTTCTTCTTCGACCTATACATCAAAAAAGATACCCACTGTCCAAATTTTATCAAAATCGTTAGAGCCGTTTTCGAGATAGCCATTCTATATATATGTATATATATATATATATATATATATATATATATATATATATATATATATATATATATATATATATATATATATATATATATATATATATATATATATATATATATACATATATATATATATATATACATATATATATATATATATATATATACAATTATTGCTCGTTTAAGAATATAAGAATTATTGCTCGTTTAAGAATATAAGATTAGGGCAAATCTACTTTTTTGGATATCATACTTTTTTTTAAGGTTTTACACGAGATAAAAACAATGGCGTAATGTTTTTCCCCGAATTCTTAAAATAGCTGATTTTTTTCTCATAATTCAATTTCAGTAAGATTAAGACTAATTTCCCACTTGTAGAATGCACCCACTAGTTGACAGACATCACAAAAAATACATTTTTTTTTAATTTATTTTCTTTTTTCTGATTTATTAGTTGAGATGCCCTACTTTGGGGGCCAATTGCGCCGCCCCAATAAAATCTAGGAAAAAGTATATATAGGCTAAAAGAAAACACTTCTCCACTTCTTTGGGAGAATTGTCAATAAGTTGATGAAATCTTCACTGTATCATCCAACAAAAAGTTAAATTAGCCTTAGAGGGAAAATAGTTTCTAAATCAAATAAACCCGAAATTTTATGTAAATCGATTTGTCGAAACCAGAACTGAACATTGAAATAAATTTCAAACATTGGGTAAAAAATAGGACTTTTTTAAAATTTTCAAAAATTTCTTTATTAAGAAATATTTTTTTGAATTAGGAAAGAAGTTTTATATTACTGACAAAATATATCTTTTTAAATGAAAAATAAAACGTTAAATTCTAATGAATAGTATAGCAGTAATTTCCAGTTTTGAAATTGACTTTTTGTCTTTATTGATTCTTTCTAAAAAGAAAATAACAACAAGTAATCAAAACTTAATCTAAACTAATATTATATAGAGTTTGCTAGTGCAACTCTATTTAAGATTTATTCGAATTTGAAGAAAATTAGTGAGTGGCTAGGTCCAAGTTATGCATCCTTCTTAATCGTTGGTGGCCTTCAAATTGCAAAAGCTGTCTTGCAAGAACATTTTGGTGGAAATATATTTTGTACAGAACCTTCTTATCTCTTCTTGGACCAGTGGAACATTTAAATCTCTATGGATATTATTATTTATGATGTACCAGAGGGCGCCAGTAATTAAACGTAAGATCCTTGATTGTCTTCTCTGTAATTTGGCAATGTTTGAAGCAGAAGCCGTGCCCCATAGCTGAATACTATACGTCCATATTAGTTTAATAATTGATTTGTACAAAAGGACTTTGTAATCTAACTCCAGAGCAGATTGTGGGCCAGTGAGCCAGTTTAGTTCAGCGGATTTCGATTTAATCTGAGTTAACTTACAGCCTATGTGTGAACATGTGAACACTCGGGAATCGTCACGTTGTTAATCATTATTGCAGGACAGTTATCTCTTCTCAGGATTTACCTTAATTTTCCATTTGTTTAGCCATATTTCCAGCTCGTGCATATGGGATTGTAATAGAGCAGAAGCAATTCTGGGATCGGAATTAATACTAAAAAATGCTGTATCATCTGCGAAAGTAGATGTATATGTAAGAACATTAGTTGGCATATCTGCTGTAAAGATAATATATAGCAGAGGACCCAATATACTACCCCGTGGAACACCAATAGCAATTTTCCTAGGAGAAGAATATTCATCTTTTTATCGAACTCGGAAAGTTCTATTGGACAAAAAAATGTAAAATTTTATACCCAAACAACCAAACTTCAAATAGCTGTAACATCAAAACTCGAGCTAACTTTTCAAAACCCACTTAGGGTTTTAGTCTACTAATTGCCTTCTATTATCTCCATTTGGTCTCATCCGGGAAAAAATCGACGACCCCTAATTTGGCGCACAGTGTTATATAGGGTGCGCAAATACCGTTTGTTTAAAACAACAGTCCATCTAACATAACGAACGCTGCCCATTATCGATAATAGTTTTCAAGAAATCGTAATTAATATGAGATCCATTAACTTAAATTCTTTGCCTTTAGTAGCCACGCCTACTACTATGAATATTTTGACAACATTTTTCGGCTACCTTTGTTTTTATATGTTTCCTTTTTATGGCATAAAAATTTTAAAAATCTATGTCATGAAAAAATATAGGTTTTGGCCCATCAAAATTGATTCTGAATCAATACATTCTCCTTTCTAAGCACATCTAATTGAACATACGGGATGTACCGAATTGTGCAACGATTTTATGAAGTTTTTTTCCAACGTTCTAGATTGACCTTAATAGTTTTATGCATTATAAACAAAAACAAAAACTTTATTAAAATGTTCTGAACAATTCCCTAATTTCATTAGAACCAATTGCAATGAAAGTACCGATAGAACACTAAAATATAAATGAATTCTTCGCGGGAGGAAGATCATATAAAATAAAGTCAAGTCATTCTAAAAAACAATTTTTTTAAAACTTTAGAAAAATCCAACTTAACGCACCTTCCTCCTATTAACATATTCCAGCTATAGAAATGCATATATCCCAATTACTTTTACACTTTCGTCAGTGGACTTTATTAACGGTTTTCAATTTTGCTTCATGTCTCTCACAAGTGCTCCTTCTCATATTCTTACGAGTTCTAGTTATGGATGTTTTGACATAAATGGCCCCCGTTTTTCGTTCTTGTTCCCATGTTTGTTTATGCCTTTGATGTCGTATTTTTTGCAAGTTTGCATTTGTAGGATCAGTGGCCATTTATTTGGCATTTTATGGCAGTCAATGTCAAGTACAAGTTCGTGATTCTTAAATGTTTTCAAAACGAACATAAATTTGACACTGTAATTGTTTGTTGCATGTTGCGGAATAGAGGGAAAAATATGATTTTTTATTTTATTTGATTTTTTTTTCAAATGCAAACGAGTATTAAGGAAATGTGTTGTTTTTCTGCGCCATTTCCATATTGGCTGATCATGTAGATTACGTTTGATCTGAGAAATTCCAAGGAATAGTTAAAGTGTCTGGATGACATGGTTATGTGTCTGCGAATGATTTGGCTATGGCTGGTATTTAATTGTTAGACTCATAAATTTGAAATAAGACAAATGCATTAGTTAGATAAAAATGAGTTTTGTTAATAATTTATGCAAATATCACTTTTAATATTCTGTACAATAACTTTCACACTTTTCGATTTCAGTAAAAATAGAAAAAAATTATAACCACATTAATGATATAAAGCTAGAATTACTGTAACGTAAACGTATACGTATTTGGTCAGCTGACACGTGAGCTTATCTGTTTTGTACGTAAGTAGTTATTGTTTCGTAAAAGTAATTTTAAAACTTTGTTTTTACATAAACTGTATTATCTACATTTTATTTTTTATGTGGACGGTAAGTAATTTTTCTTTAATATTAAAAAAGTTATACTGTTTAACTCCAATGATAAGCCTTGGCTTAAATTCGAAAGCCCTTCACAAGTTTTGGCTTTAGCAGAGCTTTACAAAACTGTTGAAAGTACATGGAATATATGATACGTTCACGTAAGTTCAGTGGCTAATAAACGTTTAATGCTAGAAACACATTCACAGCTACAGGCTACTGGCTACAACCTGTCAAAATTAGGTTACACGCATTCAAATGAGAATACAAGATTAAACTAATTTCTATTTTTATTGGCGACAATAACAGATTTAGTGCTGTCAACACCATAGAATATTGAAATAAATTAGCGATTTAAACCACTTAACTTTATTTACAATAATTATGAACGAAATTGAAATAAGCAATTAATATACTTATCAAATATTTATAAATATAATGTACTTAATAATATCTGATAAACATAAGCTATACAAATTTATATTTATATAACTCTTCCTCAATAAAAATACATTTTTAAGAAGTTAATTTTTAAACTGTCATAACTCACACGCTTCATGTGCTAGAGCTACGTAGTTTAGGTTATATAAAAGACCAGTATGTCCTGTATAAAATCTATTATTTAAAAGAGCATACGTATATCTATGTTTTTTTAAGATATGCGTATTTTTATAAAAAAATGTCGGTTGTAAAAATAAGTTTTTAGGATATGTGCTCTTAATCCATTATAAATCGGAAGAATATATCATTTGAAAAGTTATGCCCTATAATTCTTAAAATTGAAAAAGCTCTCAAACTATAAGTGATTCCACTAAAATCTTTCCATTAGAATTTTTTGTTTTATATATATTATCAGGTACATGAAAACCGTTGATGTCGGAGGTTGATTTCTGAAAAAGATTTATGTAATTTCTGTCAAAATATAAGTCGTTATTTTGCCCATCTTATAAATGCGATATTGGTATCACTCATAAGCAGCTGTTTCTATTGTAGACATTTTGATTTATTTTTTTTTTAATTTTTCTATCTGATTTTGTTTTATTTGGTAAGTTTATTATAACTTATTCTTTATTTATAATTAATAATAGTTCTTAATATATTTCAGGTATTGGTATGGACTTAGATGAAATGATAATATAGGAAGTTGTCCAAACATTAAAAATCTATATCAGCTGTTTTCAATGCAGCTGCTGTCTTAAACATAATTAAGTAACTGACTACATGGCGGCTGTTGCAGCCAACGACTTTGGTAGTCGGTGTTACCTCGGAGAATTGGGCCTTTGGTCGAGATGACATATGAATATATTAAAAGCGTAATTTTAATTTACGTTATTAAGAAAATTCTACAAAGGTCAAAACAATAATAATTTAATGTAGTAGGGTCCAGGTAACATGATATATGCATCAAAATTTGCCTTTCAGTTTGTTTTGGATCATATACCTACATTCATTTAATGGAACACAACACCTTTTTTGTTGATCAATCGATTTACCGGATCGCAAAAGCTCATAATAAATAATTTCCTTTATTTTAGCTAAACACTTATATGTCATTAGCTTTCTTGAAGTTATAATATTCCGTCCAAAATCTTTTAGCATAATTTTGCAGCAAGTGTTTCATTTTTCATCAACTGTTTTACTTTAGCAATTTTATTAGAATTGAATATTCCATTGTTATTTCATGTTGTCCCCAAATTGACTATTACGAATAAGTCAATCAGAGCCACCCGGTTACTGGACTACTGAGTCATCTCGCTGAGAGATATGTGCCAATGTAGGGTTGATGTTTAATAGCAGCATGACTAGTAGAAAATATAATCTGATACTTCCAAAGGTTTGACTTTAAACTTCCTCCGGCTTAAATTAACTGCTTTACTAAATCCTGGATTGTTTTCTATGATCTGGTAATCTACACTTAAGAAATTTCTAAATTTACTTCTCCTAAATTTTGCCATGTTGAACTTATGGTGATCTTGCCAAATATCCTGGTTATCTTTTTGGAATCTAAACCTATACGGAGAAAAAACACCTAGGATGTCTAAAGCATCATTACAATTTACTCATAAAGAAAAGTTTCAACAATACTAACCATTTTAAAGAGTCAGACCGTTGACTCTTTAAAATGATTATCGTAGTCCACTGCTCTGTTGTCAAATTCAGATCATTTGCTTTTCTAAACGATTTTTGCTATACATAGACGCCTCCTGGTTGAACAAATGGCTATACATAGACGCCTCCTGGCTGAACAAATGGCTCAGCATATAGTAATCAACTCGTTTATCAAAGCACCCTCACCCATATAGTTAAACTGAATAATATACACGAAAATATTAACTCTATTCAACCAATATTTTATATTTTTTACTAATTTTTTTAATTTTTTATAATATTCTAGAGAGATGCCCATTCCAATTTCAGGCTTCCCGAACTTTGTACTAATATACGTTTCTTTATTGATATATTTACTTACTTCAATGACCTATAGTTATAACCTGTTTAGGCCAAAGACTGATCATATGTTAGAATTCCATGGGCCTCTATCTTGTACGCATATTCTCCAATTTCGTAGGCCAAGTTTTGAAAGATTTTCTTCTACTTGGTCTTCCCATCGAAGTTTTGAAAGCCCTCTTCTACGAGTTCCCTCAGGATCATTATCGTACACTTTTCTTGCGGGAGTATTTTCATTCACTCGCACAATATGTCCTAGCCAACGCAGCCGCTGTTGCTTAATGCGTTTTACTATGTCTGTGTCAGCGTCTAGTTCATACAGATCATTCGATGTCTATACTCATTGTTGACGAAAACTGGTCCAACAATTTTACGTAGAATTTTCCTCTCAAACACTCCAAGGATAGCTTTATCTGCCTGTGGAAGTGACCATCATTCAGCACCATACAATAACACGGGTAGTATAAGCGTTTTATAGGGCGTAATTTTAGTTCTTACAGAGAGGTCTTTCTTTTTTAGGTGTTTGCTTAGGCCAAAATAGCATCGGTTGGCAAGTATGATTCTACGCTTGATTTTGAAGCTTATGTGATTGTTGATGTGCACAGCGGTACCAAGGTGTACAAATTCTTTTACAAGTTTATGTGCTCTATCCGCTATTTTACACATTTTGAGTTAATGGTGTCACTTTAGGTTTTCGACCCTAAATTTTTCAAATCTGCAGTCTAGTTTCTGAGATAAATAGTGTCTCTTTTGTTTTAAAAATAGATTCTTTGATGCTATTTTGCTCTATAAGTAAAAATCTCAAAATTCTATCGTATAGTTTTTTAGAAAAATCAAGTTAAAACTTCTGGATCGATTTTCTCAATATGCATTTTTGGATAACTTGCACAAGTTCTCCTTCCATAGTTTCAATACGTTTTTCGAATCTGGAACTAGATTTCCTTGGTAGTCCTTATATTACATTTTAAGTCTTATACATATCAATTTCCTTAAACACACGTCCCTCCATATCTTTCTTTTTTCTGCGGAATTGTCGTTTTTCTTCCCTCGTTTTCTCCATCTAAAGATCCACGAGTGCAGAGTTGCCTGTAGACCGCATTTTTCTCGGTAGTGGCGTTGCGACACTACTCGTTGTACTAAGATTTTTTGGGTTGACGGATTTGGTAGCCTATTACAAATTTTGCAGCAGACTTCATGGAGTTGGTAATATGTTGCCATAGCGTGCAAATGTCGTTTGAGCCAGAGTTATTCTCTCTTTGAGTTGCTCGTTTGGAGTTATCAGTGGCAATTTGCTGAGATTGCAGTTTTTACGTCAAACTTCCTTTGCGCTTCTGCCTGTACGCTCCTCGACACACTTAGACTTGTTCTCACCTTGGCTACAACAAGTAAATGATGGGAGCTTCTCGCATGGAATGCACATCCAACACACTTAATTAGTGTTGCTGATTACGACCATATTGCGAGCCGCTACAAAGGAGATAAACCTCATAACATTGTCAGTTAATACTCTGTATAGAACTTTCCTGCCCTATCTTTGCGTTAAAATCACCTAGTATAATTTTAACGTCGTAATTTGGGCAGCTATCGTAAACTTCCTTAAGTTGTCCATAAAAGACTTGCTTTACATCATCATCTTTCTCCCCTGTTAGAGCGTGAGCACAAATCAAGCTCAGAAGGAAGTACTTAGAATTAGATTGATTTGAGTCTGCAAAAGAAAATATCTTAATTTCGTATATAGTTTAGGAGTTATCAAAAAAGCTCAACATAATTCAGTGTTTTCGTTTTTCTTTGGACAAAAGCTAAGTTGGCTCGGTTTTGCTCGGTGGGAGCACCATAACCATGTGAAAGGTGAAAGTCTCTTCGTTAGATTAAGCGAAAAAAATATACCGAAATTAACTTATCGTAGAACAAAGTTCAAAATTTTCTGAAAAAAGTCACGTAAATTGTTACACATAATTAAAGCAAAAAATGTTGCAGTCGTTTAGGCGTAACTTTTTAATCAAATTGAATTAAGGTGTAAGTCCCGTAGGAGTGGACGGATTTTAACCAATATTAGTAGAGCTCTATTTTGGATCAACTAAAAGATGTGTGCCGAATTTAATCAAATTCTGTTGAGAATTGCGCCTTATATTGATAAGAAAATAAATGAAAAATGGGGGTCCAAAGCAGGTACCCCAAGGAATGGACGAATTTCAACAAAAATTAATAGACCTGTTTATCAGATCAAATTATAGACGTGTGTTGAATTTCAGGTACTCCAAGGAGTTGAAAATTAGTAGACCTCTTTTCTTAATTAGTTAATAGACGTGTGTTGAATTTCACCAAATTCTGTTTAGAGTTGCGACTTTACATTGAGAAGAAAAATAGGTGAAAAAGTGGGGGACCAATTTACCCCAAAGAGTCGACGAATTTCGATTTTTTTCTAATTTATCTTATCTATGTAAAACTGAACAAGTTTGCAAAATATCATCGTTGTAGGGTCATTCCTTCTATTTTCCGCATTCGATGTATGAAGAAATACCACTGTGCGACGCCGTGGCCATTCTATCATATTTCCTGGATAGCAGTCACATCACATTTATATTCATCGAAAACATCCATCCACTGGATCAGAGCACCTCTCAGTAAAGGGTTCGGATGTTCCAGGTGGTGATCCTTAAATCATGTTTTTTTCGTTTGTCATAGTCGTCAATATTAGGTGGGGGTGGACCGTTTTAATTCTTAAAGTTTGCTTTTATATAGTAGCTGACTTTTTCCAGGAGTTTGTTACAAGCCCTAAGTCCTAACCCATTTTTCATCGTTTTTATGGGAGAACTCGCAGCACTTGTTTGCCCATTACTTTAACGGCTGTTAACATAGTTAACCGGGTGACACCATGAGAAGATAAGTGCCTACAGTTGAGACGAAGGATAAATCAAGATAAGTCTGGGTTCGGGGCTGTAGCCCCAAAAATCCCCAATTCATAAAAAAGCGTATTTGCTTACATTTTTTTATTAAATTATATGAAAAGATATATTTTATTAACAGACAAATAGTTTTGTATGCTTGCAATAAATACCATTAAATATTTAAATAATAAAATATCTACTATTTCGCAAACTTCAGAATTATCAAATTCTCGAGTTATATAAGTCTACTTTCACACCAGTCAAGGTTGGCTCATCAAATCTTGAGTTTGTATGAGAAAAATCTGCCGGAGTTGAAATTGATAAAAAATTGACCTTAATTTAAAGAAAATAAAATAGAAACTGATGAAGAAAATGTTCTAGTGTGTACGTGAAAGCATATCCAAAAGAAATGTGAAAGAAAAACTGATCAAGAGAATTTGATGTATATGAAACTAACTTTTTTTAACTACTTTTGTTAACTTTTCAGTTGTGGGTTGAAATTGACTCAAATTTTATTATTATTATGATACACATGTATTCTTATTAAAGATTCTAGTATAGTTAAAAACGAAGTTTTATTTTTGTTAAATTTATAACAGAAAATACTTGCTCTACACAGGTGTAGCTCGTACTCGTAGGAACCGCTATCATATTCAAAACTGCTTGACCAAGTGATAGTGATATATAACGGCAAAAATATTGAAATTTATAAACGTTTGGCCAAAATTAAATTAAGTTTGCCGGTATTTTTTCGAATATGATTTTCCAATTTGAAAAATTACCCAGTAAAACTTTTCATTACCAAATAATGAGTTAAACAGTTAAACTATAGAACACGAACTAGTTACTCATTCGGTGTTTAAGTCATTACATTAACATGGGGATGTCATTGGAGGCAAGTACTTACCAATTGCAGAAAAGTAATGACTTGGGTAAGCAATTTGAAAGCAACAACAACAACAGCAACAACTTTTTTGTTGTTGTTTTATTAAAAACATATATTTTTAAACGAAATACAAAATTTTTTTTATGATCCCATGGGGGCTCGAACCCAGACCCTCCGACTGCTAGGCAGAGACTCTTCCACTAAGCTACTTCATATGTTGAAGACTTAGCAGCTTATAATTAATATAAACAATTTTTATTTTTAGATCCAAAATCATGTGAAAATAACTATGTTTTTCCATGTTTTTTTTTTGCTTTGTTGTAATTTTTCGAAAAATATTTTTATACGATTTTTTGTAATTATTTTAAAACTTTTTTAAAATTATTTTAAAACTTAAACAATTTAAATCTTCTTTTTTGTATAAGTTTATACATAAGATTGACTCTTACTTACTTAAATGTTACAACCTGTTAAGGTCAAAGTCCGAGCATATTTTAGAATTCCATGGATTTCGATCTTGTGCGAATATTCTCCAATTTTATAGGCCAAGCTTTGAAAAATGTTCCTCTACTTGGTCTTTCTATCGAAGTTTCGGACATCCACCTCTAATATTAGGTAGTGGGACATTTCAATTCCAATTTTATCCTCTTCATTGTATTTTTTTCAAGAGAGGGTTACTAGCCCGTAATCCTTACCCATTTTTATCGATCTTATGGGACAACTCTCGGAACATGTTAACTCACAATATTAATAGGTGTTAAACTAGCTCCCCGGGTGATACCATGAGGAGGTGTGTGTCCACAGTTGAGATGAAGGATGACCCAGATAAGTTGGGCTTACCAAGTTAAGACCAATTAGAATCGTGTTTGGTATTCAACATCCCCTACATAATCAAAATTGACTCATGATGGTATTTTTTCATTAACGTGAGTTAGTTTTACAAATTTTTTTTACAGAAGATAATATTTAAGTTCTTAAAATTCAAAAATCATTTAAAAAGACTCTTTAAATAAAAAAAAAAACTAAAAAAAATTGTTGCCCTTGGTGGGATTTGAACCGGGGCCATTCAGTTCAAATTACCATCTTAATTACAAATAAGTACTTCTGTAATAACTTATTATTTATTCGGATGGTATGTTGTAGTCGTTACAAGGTAACCAGTTATCAGAGTACTTACCATTACCAAAGTTTTGCTGGGTATATGATGTCTTAAATTCACAAGTTAAAATTTCCCAAAAAAAATCCCCAAGGCCCCAAACCAAAAATTTTCGACTTTTTGAAGATTGAACTTCCAAACCCCCAAATCTGGCAGACCTGTCTGGGTTTACCCAGTTAAACCAATCAGATCCGTTGCTTGGTATCCAATATCCTCTACATCTGTATGTTTTTTTACATCTGTTTTTATGCCAGATATCTCTCAATATTGTGAAATTCTATACTAAAACTTTTCTGGAATAACAATATAGTAAGGGTAGACTTGCTTGCAAGGCTAATTAATCTTCAGAGTAACAACTTTAATAGGAGGTCTCATAATGTTTAGAATTCCTATTTATCGGTCTTTAAAATGAACTCATATGCCAAATCACTGATAGTCTAGAAGTCCCTTTTTTACCTCTTGCCTGAAAATATATTATTGGTGGATATAAGAAAAAAAAAAATACTTTTTAGTACAGCGAAGATAACAAATGCATAATTTCCTATGGAATTATTGTTCCTTCTTGTCGCATTGTAATCAATTAATGTCGATTGCCTCAGCGCAAATTGCCTGGAAGTCCTTTATTTCTGCGTTATCAAGACTATAGAAATATTTAACATATTAATGCTGTTTTTTAATTTTTTGAGTTGGATTAAATTTATCGATTTTTAAGTTTTCAGCAATCTTAATATTTTGTAGAATATCTCAGAATGCGAAGCCTGAAGCAGACACAAGGGGGGAAACCCGTTTCTTAACCGTTTGCCTAATGTAGACATGCAAATTTGGTTACATATAATTTTCATATTTTACAAATCATATTAGATTAACAAGATTTATGACACTCCACATATAGGTCATTTTTATTTAAATGTCCATTTCTTTCTTATTTCCAAATAGAGAATTATGTCAGGAAAAATAAGAACACATCACTTTAATTTAATTCCAATAAAAAATATTTGCATGAGCCTTTCGTTGCCTTACGGTCTGTGATCAATGCAAAAAAGTGTTTTCACAAATGAATGCAAGAACGACTTTTAATTTGAATTACAATAAATGAATTCTTTTGATTTATATGATCTCATACTCGTTCCAGGAGAACTCCTCCTACGTTGTATTTAATAATAACGGTTTTAAGAAAAGTAAAATAATAAAACCAAGAATAATCAGGTCATCCTGTATCATGTGTCCAATATATGTTCATATACATACCGGGTTGACTGGAATGACGGACGGACCTAGGGGTATTGTTGCAAATGATTAATTAGATCATAAAATATAAGAACCACAAATTAGTTGATTACAGCATCTGAGCAATGCCAGCATAACATTAATGAGATGACCACCTCAGCCCATTCACTATTTATTCATCGTGATCATGATCAAGATCACAAGTAAATGATCCTCTTAAATGAAGTGCGAGAGGAAGCGGGAGGTAGAATCTGAAGGTTTGAATGTTGGTCGGTGAATTCAATTAACCACATTTCAATCAAGTGTAAATGTCGGAAATGTCAACAATTCGTTGCGCCTTTTTCTTATACAACCAAATGACCAAATGCCATCCATATACGAGTATTATTTGTATGAATGAGATTTCTTTTTCTTTTCTCCTGCTTCGTTTTCATTCTGTTATTTTGTTTAGCTTTTGTCAGCCTTGTTGTGTTCCAAGTTCTTTTTCTTGATCTTGGCTGTTTGACGGCCTCGCTTGTTGGCTTGCTTGACTGGGCCGGCTAGAACAGTAACAGTACAAAAATCTAAAGAAATTGATTTTTGTGCACATTGCGCATGCGTTTCTGCTTTTTGCAATTAAATGAAATTGTGGGGAGAATTTCCCAACTGCAAAAACTACGCACGAAAGTTATTACTCGTACATGACACAAGCCAAGGCGTGTTGGAAAAATAATAATAAAACGTGTGTTTTGACTTGGATCTTAATTCGAAATATAAACATGAATTTGGTGTGAGTGCGGCGTAAACTTGAATAGGCATTTTGATTTTTATAGACGGTATAATTTGCCGTATGAATATTTAATTGGATTAGTTGGTAATTTTACACAGAGAGATAAGTTAAAAAGTCGTAAATTTAATAAATTAATTGATCAATTCTATTTTTGATTTCTCTTTCTGATATCCTTGACTCCCAGTGGATCATAGAGCCTGAATCATTCTTTTATACCGAACTCAATTGCGAGATAGTGCATGAATTATTTGCTAATTGCAACTTCGCACCAATTGGCCTTCTCTTAGGTCTATCAGGTACATCATTATGTGGATTCCATCATTATTTATATATGGCCTTCGAAGCGTACATTAGAGTGCCAATAGCGTATATGGGGAAATTTTTTTGAAGATATCGTTTTCGGCCAACTGAAAGATTAGTTCAAAATGCTAAAGAAATAATCCCTTGGGGGTTGGCCGCATAAAAATTCCAACTTTGAAAAATAACTAACATTCTAGTGTAAATTATTTTTTAAGATCGTATAATACAAAGGGTAGGTTTTTACAATTTTCGATTTTATATGAATTTTCAAAATATATGGAAATTTTTTTATAAAAAAATATATATTTTCTAATTTGTGCCAATTACTCCAGATCCGTTAAACATATAAAAGAATTGTTTTAAAGCAAGAGTGCACAAGCCCTATGCTCTTAAATCTCGTTTCGTTTTTTCGTATGATTTCGTTTTTTCTTTGTATGTATTAGTTTTTACAACAAAAAATATTGAGTAAAAACTAGTTTTTCTTTCAAACTTTTGGGCATCCTTGTTTAAAGTCATGGTAGGCAAAAAGAGAACACAGGAAATATCAATGTATTGGTGATTTAACAAATAAAGAGATTAAGAAAAAATAAATATTTTCTTGTGCTCTTTTGCATGTGTTTTGTTGTTGCAAATCATACAAATTAGTGTTTTTATGTATTTGTGTATGTTTTTTCTTTTTGGTTCGTGTTGTGTGTGTGAAAATGACGAATGGTGCTCGGCCCCTCGGGCTAATTTGCCGATCATTGTTTAAAGCCGTGGTAGGCACAAAGAGAACATAGGAAATATCAATGTATTGGTGATTTTACAAATAAAGAGACTAAGAAAAAATAAATATTTTCTTGTTCTCTTTTGCATGTGTTTTGTTGTTGCAAATTGACTGTCTTCTTGGTTCGTGTTGTGTATGTGAAAATGACGATTGGTGCTCGGCCCGTAGGGGCTGATTTGCCTATCATGGGTTTAAACTTTAAAGCGTCTTAAATTTAATGGTTTCAAAAGAATCTAAGAACCAAAAATTCAATGGATATGACTTTTCAATAATTAAAAATTTTGTAAAAAATATTTAAAATCAACCAGCCTAACCACAGAACAAATTTTTAAGTCCATTTTATGTAAAATCGACTTTTTCAATGTTTCGTACCATAAGAAATTTTTAAAATAAGACTTTAAAAATATTTTTAAACAAATACATTTAAATATTACAAAAGCTATCATCAATAAAGAGAAATAATAAAATAAAATTTCAAAAAATTCCAAAAACAAAATATTAATATTATTTTGTGTTCATTAGACAAAACAGCATAAATTAATATTTTTAATTTTTTTCATAATATGATGAAACAGTTTAAATGCTCATGAGTTTTTACAAAAAAATATTTTTTTTGTGAAATAATAATAGAAAACAACAATTGTTATATGATCCCAAGCCGCTTTAAAGAAATTAACTTTAAAATGTATGTAATGACTGAAAATTGTGAAAATTTTCCAATTTCAACTTAACATTGGTTTCCAACGGATCACAAAATGAAAAATATTTAAAAAGAAAAAGCTTATTTTAGTTTTTAAAATGAAGTTTTCAAATTTAATTTAAAATTTGTTTTGTGGTACGATTTTCCAAAAAAAGTCCACTTTTTCGGTCTAAAGTCGACTTTAAATGTTCTGTGGTTAGGCTGAACGATTTTAAAGAAAATTTAATTTTGTAAATTTTTTGTATGGGTCGTTAAGTTCGACCAAATGATGCCCTTGCATTAAAACATGTAATTGCTATATTTTGTCAAATGTAGACCGATTTTTTCTAAATTTAAAAATTTACATCCCAAATCTATAAACGAACAAGTATGAAAGTGCTATAGTCGGTAAAGCTCGACCATACGATAACCTTCACCACTAAGGCCAAAGGTGTTCTTTTTTCTGTATAAAGACAAATATTTGCTAAATTTTGATATCTTACAAACATGTTTTTAAAATTTATATATTTAAGCTGTTATAGTCATTTGGACTTATATGAGAGCTAGGGCCAAATGTGGACCTTCTCGAAATTTGGCAAATTCACTACAATTTTTACAAAAATTATGTATGCAAAAATTAAACTCATCAAACTTATTTTCATCAGATTTATTAGCGTTTTAGAGATTTTTGTCTCATTTAGTACGTTTTGACAGAAGAGTTTGTATGGGAGCTATGGTCAAATGTGGACCGATTTCAACGAAATTTGGTGCAGTGATTTATTTATATTTGTAGCCAAAATATCAATTCCGGGAAGTGGGACCTATGGGAGATACCATAAATAATGGACCGATTTTGACGAATTTCAATATCCAAAAAAATGATGTGTGCCAAATTTCATTAAGTTATCTTTATAATTGCGACCTGCATTTTAATTACATGGTTTATATGGGGGTCCAGCCAGCCAGCCGTCCTGACGGACGGACTGACATCGCTAAATCGACTCAGAAAGTAATTCTAAACCTATTGTACCTATTATACTAAAAGGTGGGTCTAAGACAAATATTTCTATGCGTTACAAACATCAGCACAAACTTATAAGTTCCACCTATGGTGGTGAAGGGTATAAAAAGAGTTTCGAAAATTGATTCATATGTACGCAAATTTTCATGTTTTCTCTCGTATTGTTAGGAAATCGCTTTATTTTCAATTCCTCTACACAACATTTTAGTTCAATCTTTCTGCAAGTGCATTGAATCACGCCAGCAGTTAGAATGACACTGAACAGCTCTGAGGAGGAACTTGAATACGAGACATTCTCACAATTTTAAAATTTAACGGACCAGCAGATTTTCATACACACAAATGGATTTCAATTTCTTCTTTTTCAACTGTCTAATATTTTTATATTTATAAAAATTTTACTTCTAATATTAGAAAAGAACATGTTACCGATTACATTAGGAGGAAAAAGAACACATGCTTATAAATTTATCTACGCAACAATCTATCCATCAGTTCGTCTGATCATCTGTCAAACTGGTCATCCGCTAGTATTATGCAACTCGAACCAGTATCTAACTATTTTAAACATTTGTACATATACATTTTTAATAAAGCTTAAATTGAATTGTCGCCGTTTGGTGTTCAAAATCTATTTTTCACTTTATAGCTTTAAATATTTCTAAATATCAAATAAGTAGTATTATTTGTATGTAAGTATTAAGATGGTCTTAAAAATCCAAGTATTTAAATGAGATGTCATTGAATCCTGTCTGCTGTCAATCATCTTCTATTTACAAGTCGAATCGTACTTTCATTGACAGTTTGCAGGGGCGTTTTATGCACTTCCTGCCCAAAAGAAAATATGTATTTAGTACTCAAAATGTTACGCATTTTGTTAATCCCTAACATTAAGTAGTTGTTGTACAAGTTCTATAATGATTATTTAATATTTTTACATAAATATACTTGTATATACACAAGTATATCAACCATCATATTGCAACATTTTTATAAATAATTGAATCGATTTGAATTTGATGAATGTTTGTATGTAATTGTTTGAAGAACAACATTTTATTTTCTAATCACTTCTGTGATCAGTTCCAACAACAAAATGTTTGCATGACACATTCATCAATTGTTGTCACTTAAGAGAACAATTGTTTTTAGCAACAAATTCAATAGATACTCGTACGTGACTGCTGTCATTGCGTTACATTATTTGATACAACTTTTTTTTCAGTTTTTTATTTTTGATGAGAATAAAAGTGTAGAAAGTGGCAGTTTCATGTTATTCTAATAAATCTTGTGGTTTGACTTGACTGACGGACTGGCTGCCTGGATGGATGGATAGATGTTGGTTGGTTGTCGTACAATTGTAACAAACGCCAGTCAATTATTCCCATTGATAGATTGATAAAGATAAAGTTTCAAAATTTTGTATTTTGTTTCGCTGATTTGATATTTTAAATGATTTTCAAATAAAGTGGTAAGGGAAATTAAGAAATTCCATTGTTACCAGCAGTTTGGATTACTTGATTCATATTGAAGAACTATAAATATTCGATATCGATAAAAATGTAAGATATTTTAAAAACATTTGTGTAGCATACTTTTAGGATAATCCAAATAATTCAAAAATAAATCAGCCTAACCATCCCTTTAGGAGGAAT
The DNA here is from genome assembly GCA_933228675.1 of Stomorhina lunata. Lineage (NCBI taxonomy): Eukaryota > Metazoa > Arthropoda > Insecta > Diptera > Rhiniidae > Stomorhina > Stomorhina lunata. The sequence goes on along the minus strand of OW121740.1, from coordinate 59,752,814 downwards.
TTTAAATAATATATCCTCATGTGAAATGGAAAATGTCAAAAATGTTAAAAATCGTCATATGGTTACATGAAATCAAAAAGGACAAAATAACAAAATCAATTTAGAATAATTAATGATCAAATTTTATATTATACATGGTCATGTGAAATGAAAAATATCAAAAATATCGTCATATCGTTATATGAAATGAAAAAGATAAAATAACAAAATCAATTTATATTTATAAATTATCAAATGGAAAATTTTTATTTTATATAAAAAGGGAATTTTAAAACTTTATTATCAAAATGTGAAATTTTCTGTAAAAATTTCAAATTTTGAAAAATTCCCATAAAACGGGAAATTTAAAAAATAAAATAAAAAAAAGTGTTATTTTGAAAAGTAAATTTTAAAAATTTCTTGTAAAAACGGAAATTTTGAAATTTTTTATGTGAAATTTTAAATGGGAAATTTTTAAAATTTTCCATAAAAAATTTTGAACATTTTCTGTCTAAATGGAAAATTTTAAAAATTTCGCATAAAAAGGGACATTTTGAGAATTTTCAATAAAGAGAGGAAATTTTGAAAATTTCCCATAAAATGGAAAATTTTGAAAATTTCCCATAAAAAGCGAAATTTTGAAAATTTCTTGTAAAAAAGATAAATTTAATTTTTTTTGGAAATTTCTCATAAAAAAGGGAAATTTGCACATTTTCTGTCTAAATGGGAAATTTTGAAAATTTCGCATTAAAAGGGAAATTTTTAGAATTTTCTATAAAAACAGGAAATTTTGAAAATTTCCCATAAAAACGGAAAATTTTGAAAATTTCCCATAAAAAGCGAAATTTTGAAATTGGAAATTTCTCATAAAAAGGGAAATTTTAAAAATTTCTTGTAAAAAGGGAAATTTTGATTTTTTTTATAAAAATGGCAAATTTTGCACATTTTCTGTCTAAATGGGAAATTTTGAAAATTTCGCATTAAAAGGGAAATTTTTAGAATTTTCTATAAAAACAGGAAATTTTGAAAATTTCCCATAAAAACGGAAAATTTCCCATAAAAAGCGAAATTTTGACAATTTTCCCAAAAAAAAACGGGAAATTTTAAAAATTTTCTGTATAAATGGAAAATTTTCAAAATTTTCCATAAGAAGACATATTTTGAAAATTTCCCTACAAAAAATGTGAAATTTTCGCATAAAAATGGAAATATTTAGAATTTTCTATTAAAAGAGGAAATTTTGAAAATTTCCCATAAAAACGGAAAATTTTGAAAATTTCCCATAAAAAACGAAATTTTGAAAATTTCCCAAAAAAAAACGGATAATTTTAAAAATTTTCTGTATTAATGGAAAATTTTCAAAATTTCCCATAAGAAGGGATATTTTGAAAATTTCCCTAAAAAAATGGGAAATTTTGAAAATTTTCTATATAAAGCAGAAATTTTGAAAATTTCCCATAAAAATGGGATATTTTAAAATTTTCCCATAAAAATGGGATATTTTAAAATTTTCCCATAAAAAAGGGAAATTTTGAAAATTTCCCAAAAAAAAACAAGGAATTTTTAAAATTTTTTATATAAATGTGAAATTTCCAGTAAAAATATGAAATTTTAAAAATTACAATAAAAGGGAATATTTCCCTTAAAAAGGGAAATTTTTAAAATGTCCCATAAAATGGGAAATTTTAAAAATTTCCCATAAAAAAAGACAATTTCAAAAATTTCCCATAAAAAAGGGAAATTTTGAATTTTTTTTTATAAAAATGGAAAATTTTCTGTATAAAGGGGAAATTTGTAAAATTTCCCATAAAAAAGGGAAATTTTGAAAACTTCCCATAAAAAAGGGCAATTTTCAAAATTTCTTGCAAAACAGTGAAATGTTCGAAATGGCTCTTTTTATGGGAAATTTTCAAAGTTTCCCGTTAGAGGAACATCTCTAGTAGAGTTGGGCATAAATCTTTATCACAGTGGGATAAAGACATTCCAATTAGAACAAGGGGTACTTCTCTCAGACAATGAACTGCATCCGATTCTATTTTTAGGCTCATTGAAAGGGACCTACGTTTTAACTGCGATTCCGAACGGAAAATGCATTATGTAGAAAAAATTTGCATAGAATAAAGTGGCTAGCTGAGTTATGATTTCAACCGCTTTCTTGAAATTTATTTTTTCAAGTGTTTCTGGCCGCGGACCTCTGGTATGTTAGGCGGATGACTCAATTACGACATGTTATACACCAATGGTAAGAACATTTTATTAATTACTTTTAAGTGAGGTTAAAAATTTTTCACAATTTAGAAATTGATTTAAGACTTCTTTCAAAAAAGTGCAATAACAATAAATTTATAAAATTTTTTAACATTACTTTTTTATTTTTTTCGAAAAATCTCTAAAACTAAACAAGGTATTACAACCATTTTTGGACACAGTATAGAATAATGTATTAGAAATTCAAAAATATAAATTTCAAAACTATTCTGAAATAGTGATTAACATTTTCGAATACAGAACAGCACGCATTTCGAAAATTTGAGTTTTTTTTAGAAAAACGGTCGCTTCAAGTTTTATCTAAAACAAGTAAGAAAGTGCTATAGTCGGTCAAGTCCGGCCATACGATACCATTCACCACAAAGATCAAAGGTGTTCTTTTTCTTGTATAAAGACAAATATTTGCTAAATTTTGCCATCATACAAACTTTTTCCCAAAACTTATATATTTAAGCTGTTTCCGTCATTTGGGCTTATATGAGAGCTAGGGTCGATTGTAGACCGATTATCTCGAAATTTGGCAAATTAATTAAAGTTGTTACAAAAATTATGTTTGCAAAAATAAACTTAAAATTCTCATTATCATCAGATTTAAGAGCGTTTTAGTGGCTTTTGTCTCATTTAGTGCGTTTTGACAGAAGAGTTTGTATGGGAGCTATGGTCAAATGTGGACCTATTTCAACAAAATTTGATACAGTGATTTAAGTTTACATAAGCATTATTTATTTTAAACTGCATAAAAAAATATTGATATTTGTGGGCAATATATCAATTCCTGGAAGTGTGACCTATGGGACTGATTTTAATGACATTCAATATCAAAAAAAATATCTGTGCTAAATTTCATCAAATTATCTTTAGAATTGCGACCTGTACTTTGAGTACATGATTTACATGGGAGTCCAGCCAGGCGGACGGACGGACTGACATCGTCAAATCATCTCAGAAAGTGATTCTAATTCCATTGGTATACTAAAAGGTGGATCTAAGACATATATTTCATTGCGTTACATACATCAGCACAAACTTATAATACCCTTTCCACCTATGGTGAAGGGTATAAAAAGTCAAGCCGATTTTGCAACCTTCTGAAATGCAATTATATAGTCTCAAATATTCTCTTGAGGTTTCAAAAATAAAAGGTAGCGCGAATTCATAAACGAATCCAGAAAATGGAGTTTTATAAAAAACGCCAAATTTCCATACACGATAATTTTAATTGCAATAAACTTGTTTGGTTTAATTTTTTTTAATTTTTTAAATTGTTTTACATAAACAAGAAAATAAACTTTATTATTGCAAAAATCATTTATGTACCTTGTACAGTTTTACAGAAATTTAAAGACAATTTTCAAAATGATTTGGTAAAAAATACATTAAAATTTGGAAAGCTCAAGTCCTCCTTAACATTTCTCTTATACAGACTTACAGTTTAGAAGATATAGATTTATTACCACTTCTTTTTGTTTCAAACCCTTAAGAAATTTCTGATTAAAGAGATTTCTGTGAGGAAATGGAGTAAAGGGTCAAGTAGAGGATAGTTACGAGCAGTAAAAGGAAATTCAAAATAAAATAGTGTTTAATTTAATCAATTATTATCTATATACACGATATTCTCTTAAAATTGTTGAACAGAAATTTTGGTACTGGATATCCGTTGAAATTAGTTAAAATCAGTTCATTATTTTGGATGCATCCAATAAAAATACTAAGACCTAGTTTAAAGATATTAGTCCAATTTTCATAAACACAAAAGCTCAATGTTAGTATAATGACAAATTCTTACAAAATCCACATAGAGTCGGGCTTGACAACTACGAAAAGTACAAGTGACAGCATAGGACAGACCACCACGTTAATTTTGCTAAATAGTATGTTATCTGCTTGTGGACCGGTAGACATATTAGATAAATACTAAATATAGAACCTCGCTTTTGATGTTCCCCTACCAAAAAGTCTATTTAGATATAAACCAAATGCTCGTCGTTCGTCCCGGTTGTGTTTATAACTATATTTGGCAAGCGATTCGAATTGCAAAACTAAAATATTTTTAGAATTCTAATATATACATCATATGAAAATTAGGTCAAAAATATTGACCCAAGTGCACAGCATGTTGTAAAATCATAAAAATTTCAATGACTTCGTTGGTTGTAATTCAAACAAAAACTGATTCGTACTTAAATTAAAACGATTAGATGAACAAATTCTGATGCTAATAAATGTTTCAATACAACGAATGTATCTATTTTCTAATATTTTCCCATATTATTTTAACTACAGTTTTTTGGTGGTGGGAAGGAATTTTATTTTGAATTTTTGCGATGGGAACACAAAACTAAACAAATATTTCGTTGCTAAAAGATGAGTAAATCAACATAATGCAGCAAAAAAAATGTTACGAGACGAACGAAAAACTACAAAAGAACAAAAAATTGCTAATAAATATTAATTTATTGGCAAAGAAAGCAACAATAAGAATGTTTATTTAGGAATGCTGCTGAATATACTAAAGTTGCTGCTGCAACACATTTGTGTAGCCACCACGCAACAAATTGTAGAAACACCTTGTCTTATGCTAATTACATACATTCTAGGATTGCACAGTGAGATCGTTCGCAAAGTTTTTTTTTTCGTCTGATAAGAAACTACATTTTACAGTAAAGCGTCTCGACTTGTATGGAAAAAAAAAGTTCGCCATACACCATCGAATATAAAGCATTGCTATGAGGCAGTTTCGAAAAACATTTTTTTAATTTTTTTCGTCGCACATTGGGGTCGCCAAAATACATTTTTCGTTATATCTTCGGCATTTACAGTCGGATCTTGAAGTGTGATATATCGATGTTTTTGTCTCGAGGAGGCCAACATTTTTCTTCAATAGTCATTATTCTCAGGTATCCGGTTCTAGTACTTATCTATCAGACTCCTGTTCCTACCACCCTAATGTACCAGCCTAATATCAGAAAATTAAAGCTCTTAAAAAATTATTAAACTTTTACTAAGGAAGTTTTTCGATTTTCCAAACCGATCTATTAAAAACAAGGAATTTCTTATTTTGCCGCACATAGGGATCGCCAAAATACATTTTTCTTTATATCTTCACCATTTTCAGTCGGATCATAAAGTGTAATATATCGATGTTTTTGTCTAACGAAGGTCAATGTTTTTTGGGTTACATTCTTCTAGTACTTTTTTTGAGGTGGCCAATAGTTTGCTTTAATAATCAGTACCTGGTAGACCGAGCCTTGCTCGGAGCTTTATGATAATCATTTTGAGGAAAATTTTAAAGTTTTTATATATTTTATATTATAAAGTGCTAAAATAAATTTAGAGGAAAGACATTGTAGAAATATTCAGTTAATTTTGAATTATTTGATTTATTTTGTCCGACCAACACATAGTTTGCATAGTTTACAGTTTAACTCATTTTGAATAATTTTGGAAATTATTCATATCAACAGAAACCTCTGTCGACTCATGCGCAACAACTTTGCTAAAGATTATAGTCTGATCAAATGCACAGTTTACGATTTAATTCATTTTGAGTAGTTTTCTGTGGCGCCACCTGTCGGACTTTGCTTATTCCAATTCATAAAACTTCTTCGGCTTATCCGTAACAACTTTGCTGAAGATTATAGCATGATTAAATGTACAGCATACGATTAAATTGACTTTGAGTAAATTTCAGTAGCGCCACCTGTCGAAATTTCTTCATACCAACTAAGAAACCTTCGTCGGCTCATGTGCAACAACTTTGCTAAAGATTGTAGCATGATTAAATGTACAGATTACGATTAAATTGACTTTGAGTAAGTTTCTGTAGCGCCACCTGTCGGAAATTATTCATACCAACTAAAAAGCCTTCGTCGGCTCATGCGCTACAACTTTGCTAAAGATCATAACATGATCAAATGTACAGTTTACGATTTAATTAATTTTTAGTAATTTTCAGTGGCGCCATCTGTCGGAAATTAGTCTTATCAACTTTAAAACCTTCGCCGGCTTATCCGCAACATCTTCGCTAAAGAGCATAACACAATCAAATTCACAGTTTACTATTCTATAAAGAACATACATACAGACAAACATTCATTTGTTTAAAATAATACTAATTTTTCCCCCTTTTTATTCCCTAATTTCTAAAAGTTCCATATGTATATTTGGTACTTTTTTGGTGCCAATTGAATTCGGTACATTTTTTTAAAACGCATTTAACATAATGTATAATGTTCCTATTCATATTACTTTGGAGATGTTAAGTTATCATTTTATCCCTTTTTTACACATTTTGGCTCCAAAATCAAAAAAGTACCAAATACGTATTTCATGTTTTTTTACATCTATTGATTGCAGTACCAAGTTTCTTTCTATATTCTTTAGTTTAAAATATAAGAGTGTGTTAAAAAGGTGCCAGAAAAACTATTTTCACCCTTTTTTACCCCCTATCGGACATAGTTTCAAAAAAGTACCAAACACCTGTCCGCTTATTTTCAAAGCTGTTTAAAACGTAATTTTAATTTTGTTTCTATACCTATTACTTTAGGAGACATAGCGTTTTCGATTTTTTCCCCTTTTTACCCGTTTTTAACCTCTTAGAGGTAAAAGTTCCAAAAGTCCCTTCTTCTTCGACCTATACATCAAAAAAGATACCCACTGTCCAAATTTTATCAAAATCGTTAGAGCCGTTTTCGAGATAGCCATTCTATATATATATATATATATATATATATATATATATATATACAATTATTGCTCGTTTAAGAATATAAGATTTGTCTCAGAAATCCGTTCTAGTATTTATTTAAAATTATGAAAAAATATCATGTAAAAATTCACAGTGTAAATACCCAAACAGTCTCTTAGTTTGTCTTGCTATTCGTTTTATCTACGAAATAATTGTTTGAATTTAGTCTGTATCTGTAACATTTAATCGAATTGTGTTTATTTTAATTATAAACTATCAAAAATTAATTTAAATAAACAACAACCTCCTGAACTCTCCGCTTTTATTTAATCCTTCATTCTGGTTCTTGTGGAAACCCAAGCTCAAGCAATTCCAATAGATGATATATCTTGGGTTCGTCAATAGCCGGACGACGTTCAACAAATGCTTCGTCCGCCTATAGAAAATAACGTTCACTTTTTCCAGCCGGTTCACAATTTAAGATTTTTTTTGACTGCATTTTTTTTAATGCAAGAACTGCTGGAAGCATTACAGTTTCCAAAGAAGTAATCGAAATACCAGGTAACATAAGGAAAATACTTTCTATTGATAGTTTTATTTACTAAACTTAATTATTTTCACAGCTTATCTATGCCTTTGTATGAGTTAAGATATATTGGGTAGGTACTATGTAGAAGAATGTATTTAAGGTCAATGATTAATATCGCAAAACATTGGCCTTCGTTAGACAAAAACATCGCTATATCACACTTCTAGATCTGACTGTAAATGCCGAAGATATAACAAAAAATTTATTTTGACGACCCCAATGTGCGACGAAAAAAAATAAACAATTTTTTCGAAACTGCCTCATAGCAATGCTTTATATTCGATGGTGTACGGCAAACTTTATTTTTTTGAGACGCCCTACTGTACAGTTTTAAATTTGTGTAAGACTTAGCCTATTCACGCAATTATTTTTCCACCTATGGTGTTGCAAGTTGCAACAATAATAAACTCCAACAAATTTTTCGCATTAGATTTATAGCGCCTTGAGTAAAATAAAATCACAGTAAAAGAATAAACACAATTAGAAGCAATTGATATGGTATTATAGCCTGTAAGCCCGAGAACATGATACCCTACCACTGAATTGTATGCAAATAACACTAATTTACAAAATTTAACTTTTTGCATTACATTAAATGGTGGCTATTAATGTTTCTCTGAGAGTCACCTTTTAGTGTACCGATCGACTGAGATTCACTGAGTCATTAAACAATGTCCGGTAGTTGGCTAAATATCCATGTAAACTTGTGATTAAGGCGCAGGAGGTAACTTTAAAGATATATTTATTTGAGTCTGTAAAACGATGGGTCAAACCATTTTGCGGTTACTTCTTAAATGGTTCATACGCTGTGTAACATTTTGGCACACTGTCTCCAACATATCGGCCGGTATATTAAACATTGGATTTCAGCTTTTAACCTTTGCAGGCTTGACCAAATAAATATATTTGTTAAATTTTGTCGTCGTACAAACATTTTTTGAAGGCTTGTATATATTTAGGTCAATTAGTCAAAGTTCCAATTCTATCTATTTTTTTGCAGTTTAATATTCTCAATCTCGGAAATTATAGTAGATACCCGAAATAAGGTACCAAAAGCGATGGTCCTAGTATTAAAACAAATCAAAAGTCCTTATATAATTAGTACCAGCTTTTTAAACATATTCAAAAAATACTGTCAAAAAAATTCATTCAACTTAATTTGTTTCCGCCCGGGTTCGAACCGGGGACCTTGTGCGTGTGAAGCACACGTGATAACCACTACACTACGGAAACTTGTGATAGGGAAATCATATAACTTTAGCTTTATATTACGTTAGTCCTTTAATTAGATTATTTAGTAAACAATTCAAGTTAGATGATAGCAACATTTGTCATTGTATTCATTCATAGGCCAAGCATGTTAGAGATCATTCCAAGAGGAAACCATGAATGAAACGCTAAATTTTGACCTATCTACAATATGCAATTGGGGTCGTTTAAATAGGATCGATTTCCACACTCGAAAAACCTAATGTTGTATGTTAACACACAAATGCGCTACGAACAATGTTGGATCATCTATAATTATGGGTGTTATAATTATTGAGGAATCAGAAACTCTTGATGTTCTAGGCATAAAAATTCTGTGTGATGTCCGTTGGACTCAACAGGTTTTTCAAGTTTTTAAAGAAGCATTTTAGTGTCTTGGTGCAAGACATACTTTACTCCAACTGATCTCCTAATATCTATACCACTTATTTCCGACCGAAAATGGAAACAACTCTCATGTATGGGGTGGTGCTTTAAAGTCCATTTTGGAGCTTCTCGATTGTGTACAAAAGAGGGAGAAGCACAGTGCTACCATCACATACAACCAATGGACAAAAATCCAAGCAGTTGTCTTAGATGAATGAAATTTGGTTGTGACTTGATATGGATTCAACATGATCATGTTCGAAATTTTAACAAAATCGGACAAAGGAAACGCCTACCGCCTACATATTTCTTAATATTGAAAAATAAATGAAATTCACAAAACTAAAAATATCTCCTATATGAGATACGTTAGACAAATAAAACTTGGTGCTTAATTTAATAAGAATTTGGTTAAATTGTTTGCGAAGTTTCGACAAAATAGACATAATGATACGCCTTGGATGCACAAATCCTTAAATCTGGAAGAATCGACAAAAATCACAAATGAAAAATATATATGAAACAAGTCGTTGTAAATTTTGTATGTTATGGGTGTCGGTCGAAGGACACGCCTATTGCCCACATATTTATTAAAATTAAAAATAAACATAGGTCCTATGCTCCACTGGGAGTCAAGGATAACAGAAGGAAAATAAATAGAATTCACAAAATAAAAAGTATATCGTATGTGAGTTACTTTGGACAAAAAAAAAATTGGTCATTGATTTTATATAGAATTGGCCAAATTGTTTGCAAACTTTCGACAAAATCGGTCTAGGATATGGAAGAGCCGAACAAATTACAATATGAAAAATATATCTGAAAGCAGTTGTCGTATATAAATTTGGTGTGTAACTTAATGCCGAATAGGTTTATTTGTGCATAAGATCTTAAAAAATCCGTCTACGAACATATACTTCAACAAAACTCAAAATAAGTCTTAGAGTAGTTGTCGTAGTTGTCAGGGACCCGACTGTTAGTCATATTTTCTTAAATGTATCATATTTAACAAAATCATAAAAAAACAAATAAGAAGTGCGGTCAAGCCATACGATACCCTTCACCACAAAGATTAAAGGTGTTCTTTTTCCTGTATAAAGACAAATATTTGCTAAATTTTGACATCATACAAACATTTTCTTAAAACTTATATATTGAAGCTGTTTCCGCCATTTGGACTAATATGAGAGCAAGGTTTAAATTTGGACCGATTATCTCGTAATTTAACAAATTTATTTCAGTTGTTACAAAAATTATGTTTGCAAAAAATAAACTTAAAATTCTCAATATCTTCAGATTTAAGAGCGTTTTAGTGATTTTTGACTCATTTAGTACGTTTTGACACATAAGTTTGTATGGGAGCTATGGTCAAACGTAGACCGATTTCAACGAAATTTGGAACAGTGATTTTAGTTTATATAAACAGTATTTATTTTAAATTTCATGAAAAAATATTGATATTTGTGGCCAAAATATCAATTCCGGGAAGTGGGACCTATGGGAGGTACCATAAATAATGAACTGATTTTGACGAATTTCAATAGCAATGGTCCCACTATCAAATGATCTGTATCAAATTTCATCAAATTATCTTTAGAATTGCGACCTGTACTTTGATTACAAGGTTTACATGGGGGTCCAGCCAGCCAGCCAGACGGACGAACATCGCTAAATCGGCTCAGAAAGTGATTCTAAGCCTATTGGTATACTAAAAGGTCGGTCTAAGACAAATATTTCTATGCGTTACATACATCAGCACAAACTTATAATACCCTTTCCACCTATGGTGGTGAAGGGTATAAAAAACTAAAACATCAAAATTCTATTCTACACTGAAGGCACCAACATTTTTTCGTAATTTTGCTCAACATTGGCGCCACCTGGCGGCAACAAAAATGGACAAAATCAAAAAATTTATTGTTATCTACCGAAATCAAATACAAACTTTTAAGAAAATTTGCGGCAATAATTTTTTTGATTTTTGTAAACTGATGGTAGCACTATGCGAAGGTGCTTATCGGTGACAGAAGGGTGCTCAACCGAAATTAGTTATCTTGTTCCTGAAACCCGTACATTTCTTCGTAGCACACGCAATTCAACAAGGGCTCATCGCTTTGCAATCGATTTTAATTATGATACCCAAAGGTTCAAATGGAATATCCACAAATACTACTCCCTCTATCTTCCTTTCAACAACTTTTTTCCTAGTTCTATCACAAAATGTAGGGGTCATCCTGAGTGTTGGTCCAATAAAAAAAAATGATTTTTAGATTATTGCCAATTCAAATGACACTGTACGATGATAGTGTGGTATTATTTTTAAATGTGTTTTTTTTGTGGAACTTAAAGGTTTTAATAAGATTTTTTCTTTATTTTAATTTTTATTAATATGTAAAAAAATATTTAAAAAAAAAACTTGGAGATGCGGGGCATCGATCCCCGTACCTCTCACATGCTAAGCGAGCGCTCTACCATCTGAGCTACATCCCCATGTTAATGTTGGATGTCAAAAGTATCTGTTAAGTTAAAAGTTGTTTCTGTTAAACAGTAAAGTCTTTGCATGAATAGTGACTACTACTGTTCGTTTGTACATTTCCAACTAAAAGCTTTTTTAAAGCTTTTCGCTATAAATACATTTGACCTTGAACAGGGCTTCCCTAAAATTGTTTTTCATTATTTAATGTTTCTTGTTGTTAATTCTTTAACCCTAGAATACTTATATTGGAATATTTAGTTTAATAATGACACAAGCATTATTTAGATGTGGTAAATTATATAGATTTCTGACGTTGTACTAAATGTGTTTTGTAGATGAAGCTACAGGCAAACCCCATTAAATACATACATACACATGTGAGCACAACAATAGGTATAAACGTGTTAAATATAAAAAAATCAAAGCATTCAAGTTTAATTATTTGAATAGGTATTTTTGAAAATTATATATGTGCAGAAAATAAATGGTTTTTGTAATCAGAGACCGAATATTGTTTTATTTTTTAAATCAATCAAGTATAAATATCATTGCCGATGAAAATGTATTTTCATTTCGATCGATGAATAAAAATGAGGGATTTATATTTGAAATATAAATATCCCTCATGATGAAAATTTTAAATATCTTTAACGATAAATATCCGAACAGAAAAATATTTTATTGATTGTTTTATTTTTGAACTTCTGTTTTGACTTTGAAAAAATAAAATATTTTTGAAATTGTAAAATTTTTAACAATGAATGTATGAATATGTTTCCAATTAACTGGAATGTTTTAGGACATCGAAGTTAAACCTAATAGTCCTAATGGAACTATTGGTGGTTTCTTTGACTCGCAAAACCATTTCAACATAAAATTTGCAACAATAATTGAATTTATTGTTATTTAAACGTCCTAAAGACTATTTATACCAGGACAAATCTTCTTTTTCTGTCATCCTTGATTCCCAGTGGAGCATAGGGCCTGGGAGGATGCAGCAATTGCCTGGCGTCTCTTGCTACCAGGTAAGAACTGTATCCAATTCCTACTCTAACCTTCTCGTGGTACATCCTGTAAACCTGAGCAACCTAGTTTTAGATGCGGTAAGCAACCCGTGTGGGATTCTAGGTCAGGGCAAATATAAAAGGGAGTTATCTTAGAGCGATTCCAACGTATGTGGTCTAAGGGTATAAGATAATTATACTTGGTAAAGTACGAAAATGCAGCGTCTGTTCAACATGTTAGTTGCGGCTGCAAGCGGGCATCAGTCTCGGATCGAGTGGCTCGCTATATAAACGTGGCTTGTGTCTTTGGACCCATCACCCATCGACTTAGCACTCACGATGTTTTAAGCATGGAAAGAAACAACATTACAGAATATACTACTCCAAGGGGTAATCACCTGTTATGGCAGCTGGCGCAAGGATTTTGGAGTTGCCTAATCTATGCAAGAACATTATGATGAATGAAACCAAACACAGAAATAAAATTTGAATATTTTCTATCAAAAGTTTTTTCATCGGATGAAAAAAGATGAAAATTATTTTGAACTGATAAATATCCCAAACGATTTTCTTATTTTTTATTTTCATCGGATTGAAAACGATACAAAATTTTTCGAACAATTAAAAATCTTTAGGGATTTTTATTATTTTTTAAACTTCAATGATTGTTTTTGTATGGATTAAAACATGAAAATATTGTTTTAAAAGTATTAATATTCGGCCTCTGTTTGTAATAAACTACTATATACTTTTAAAGTGAAATTTGAACATAGTTACAATACGTATTTTGAATTACTTATAATGTTATTTATATAAAATGTTTTCAATAAATCTTGTAAAATTATCATAAATCTTGAGAGTAATTCCTTAATTTTGCTAACCTAAATATAATTTGTGTAAAAAATATGCTTTAGCTGTTTTTATTCATTTAAAATACAAATAAATTTAAGGTATTTAACAAATTTCTATAAATCAAAATTTAGGAGCTACGCAAGCAATTGGCAAAATTGTGAAGAATTTTAAAGAGACTGGAGCGGTTACAAATATTGTATTGCATTATCGTTTCGCTCGTTCCGCTGAAAATATCGCTGCTGTAAGTCAAAGTGTTGCCGAAGACCCAAATGTGCCGATTCCACGTCGTTCTCAGGAATTAGTGATTTCTTACGACACATTATTGAAGAATACGACTTAGAGAATATGTTGTTTCAACAATACGGTGCCACATATTACACAACTCGAGCGAATATGGCTTTATTGCAAGAGACATTTCCTGGCCGCGTAATTTCTCGTCATGGCGATATCAACTGGCCACCAAGACCAAGCGATTTGACACCATTAGAGTTTTTTTGTGGGGCTACACGAAAGACCGTGTTTATGCAAATAAACCTTTAACTCTTGAGGACTTAAAAACCAACATTCGTCAAGTTATGGCTGAAATACTGCCCAATATGTGTCAAAAGGTGGTCGAAAATTACCTCAAAAGAATCAATGCTTGCAACATTTCACGTGGTGGGCATTTAGATGATGTAGTGTTTCACACATAATGTCAACGTTCAAACTTTATAATAAAAAAGAAATATCATGAAAAAAATATTTTATATGTGTTTTATTTACGTTGACATTTGAAACCTTATATGTAGAACGATTTCGACAATATTCAAAATAATGATTTGTACATACATTCTGCTGAATATTTTTAAATATAAGTGTTATTAATTTCGGAAACTATACCCGAAATAAAGTACCAATGGAAATAATGTCCGATGGTCTTAGTAGTAAAACAAATCACAAGTCCTTATGTAATTATTACCTACTTTATAAACATATTCAAAAAGTACTTTCAAAAAAATTCTGGCACTTAATTTGTTTCCGCCCGGGTTCGAACCGGGGACCTTGTGCGTGTGAAGCACACGTGATAACCACTACACTACGGAAACTTGTGATAGGGTTAGAAAATCATATAACTTTAGTTTTATATTACGTTGGTCCTTGTGATTAATGTGATTATTTAGTAAACAATTCAAGTCAATAAATTTTATTGATCTGGAAGTGATGCTAATTCAGACATTATCGATTAATTTAACATAAGGATGTCTTTTGCCTATACAGTACAGGCCCAAAACATCGTTCATTATTGCTCTTTATAGAAATGCATTAATATTACAAACAATCTTGAAAAATAAGATTTTATACTTAAAATAAGATTTTTCGCATTTACTCTACTTTCAAGCAGAAAATCTTATTATCAGCACGTTTTTTCTTGTTATAATATTCGTATTTAAAGATAAAATAAAACACATTTTTTATTATTTTTTTCCCCCTTTCGAGGAATGTAATAGTATTCCTATATTTTAAAATTTATTTTAGATTAGTAAAAAAATTTATCCTAAAAATACCTTGACTTCATCTTCCGTTGGAAAAAGTGTGCATATTTCTGTCAATATATCTTGGAAATCGTGAGGATGAAGTGCGAGATCCTTTTTTAGAATTTGATGTACTATATTCTGGATCAGCTCATCACGATAGTTATTGTTTAAATCTTTGTGTGAAGCATAAAATTCTAGGATGTTTTTGCCACTTACTGATTTATTCAATAGTGAAGCTAAATCCTATATAAATAAACGAAAATATTTTATGTTTTGTACACATTTTAATGTATTAAGTAATTATCTAATACTTTTACCTTGTCAAACACTTTTTTGTTAACTTCCACATTTACAGAAGACGATGGAGTGGAAGTTACATCCGGACATTTTTGTAGCCACTGACCTACCTTCGACGGCATCGAAAGTGTATCTTCATCAATTTCAAACTAAAGGACAAAACTATTAGTGGTTTAATTTACTTTCTAAATAAAATATTAAAACCTGTTTCTTTTTCCAGACAAATAATTTTTCACGAAACTCCATTCGAAGTCCTAAGGGTGGAATGGCTTCCTTTACATCTTCTGCTTTCATATACTGCAGACTTCTAAAAGTTACATTTGAGCCTGAAACAAATTAAATCAATATAATTTTTTATAAAGAAATTTACTTATGTATTTATAAATATGATTAAAAACTTACGCTGCAGGTACGGAAAAACGCATTCCAGATCGAATTCTTTCAAAAGATTTTTCTTGTGAGGGGCAGTTCAATTCATACTCCCCATCACATACCGGAACTAAATTGCCTTCTATTGGAATATTTAAAAGGATCACTTCATCCGGATTAAGGTTTTCCATTTATATTTCTTATTAAATTTATATTTTTTCTCAAAAACTTAGTTTTTCACTTTTTCGCAACTACTTCGGTCGGCGGATTACAATTTATGACAAAATACTGAGAAATTTCCCTAAAACAAGCACACAAATCTACAAAATCAAGAATACGATCTTAAGATTAGAACTTACAATCTTCAAAATAAGAATAAAATCTTGAAATCAAGATCGCAATCTTGAAATCTAAAATTAAGATTTAAAATCTTATAATAAGATTAAAATCTTTAAAGCAATCAAATTACATGTTTATTTTTAGATTGTATTCTCATAACTAAGAATTTATTCTTAAATTTAAGAATATAAATCTTACTGGCTATATTTTCAAGATTGAAAATTCAAGATTTCGCAATCTTATATTGTAGATTTTTTTTCTTGAAATCAGATAGTAATTTTTCTCTTAGTGTAAGGAAACGTTAACCTCCTAAAACTAAATATGAAGTTAATATGTCTTTCTGAAGGATATTCTTATTCTTACCGACTCGGAAGAAGTAAAGTTTACTAATATTTAAATATTTATTTATGTGCCTAAATAGAACTTTTCGAAAAAAAATATGTGCCACGTTCATTAAGGTACAGGGCCAATACACGCGGCATGCGGCTGCGGGCGGTCGTAGTATTGCCAGTACATAAAATGTGCGCTTGTTTACAAAAATGTTCATATAAAAAATAGTTGAGTAGGATATAATTAAATCTGGCAGCACTGAAAAAATCTGCCGCGCGGAAAAGTAGAACAAAGTTCTACTTTTTTCCATTGCCGCTTGAAATTTGACAAATCAAAAAAGAGCTGATTGCCGCCCGCAGCCGCTTGCCGCGTGTATTGGCCCTGTACCTTAATGAACGTGGCACATATTTGGCCTTCTACCTTTACTGTAAGGTTCGAAATTAACACTATTGTCATCAAGTGTATAAATAAAGGGAATATTTTAGTAATATAAAGGGACTCAATACTAAATTATAGTAAAATACTATCTACAATGCTTTGTTTCCGCCCGGGTTCGAACCGGGGACCTTGTGCGTGTGAAGCACACGTGATAACCACTACACTACGAAAACTTTAATCCTTTTTAGCTCAATCCTTTAATAGTTTATATTATCAAGGTGTGTATTGGATTTCTAAAGCAAAACTTCAAATCAGTTTAAATCGAAATTATCTTAATTAGAGTTTGTAAAGCACCATTTCGAAAAGAATTTCAGTTAGAATTTCCATAAAAACCCACTCTTTAAAAACAACAATTTGAAATATTCAAGTAAAGGTTAACACCATGTAATTATTCGCTAATACTAACAACTTGTACTATGTAACTTTTAGGGTGTTTATTTTACTCGACTTTTTTGTTTGAGTAATCAAATAACTTGAAAATAGGGTTTTTTAATTACTCGGAAAATCGATTAATCGTTAAAAATTACTCGAGTTAATCGAGTAAAAAATTCATCTCAAAATTACTCGAGTAAGATTTTTCTGTAATCTTTTTATATATATATTTTTAATACAAAATTTTTTTTAATAAAATTTTAGTGTTTTATTAACAAAAAAGTTTAACAATTCGCAATAAAAAACATAAAACAAAAATAAAAAAAAATATTTTTAATAAAAATAAACATTTGTAACATATTGGCACCCTAAATATTTTAAGCGAGTTTATTTACTTCTATATATAAAAAGCAATCTTTCAATTTCATAAATCCTGAGTTTGATCTAATGGATTAGTTGGCTCTACGACTACCTTTTACCCATGTTTACAATGGGATCTTCAACTGATCTAAAGTAGGATCTACGTCCTTTAACTGAACTATAGTAGGACGTACCGTTACTATAGTAGGACCTACGATTACACAGGTATCTTCAACTAAACTATAGTAGTATCTACGGATACATTGGAAACTTCAATGTTTAACGTTTGCAATGATACCTACAACTAATCTGTAACAGGAGCTACGATTACATTAGGACCTTTTAATAAACAATAGTAGAAATTACGAATACATTGGATACCACAACAGGTCTATGGTAGACTAGGCTATCTATATCAGAAATTACATTGACTATATATATACTATGGACTATATACATACAATGCACTATATACACACAACGGACTATATTACAATGAAATAATTTTACTCGAGTAACTCGATTACTAGTGGAAGATTACTCAAATAAATCTTTATTTGAAATTAGCCATTTTATTTTACTAGAGCGATTAATCGATTTTATTTTTCCGATTAATCGAGCAAACATAACTCGAGTAAACACCCTAGTAACTTTCCTAAATACAGCTTCAATTAAAGCGGTAACTCTTAAATTTGTTTCTTACTAGCGTATCCTGCGGTCGACACAATCGACCGGCATCTAGTTCATTGTGAATACAAATTTCCCGTGCTGTGGCTTAGTTGGTTAGCACGTAATATTTCATTGAGCCTGGGTTCGATCCCCGGTCTCGGCAACAACAATTTCTGAAATTATTAATTTCTAATAAAATTAAGGCCCCTAGGCTCCACTGGAAGTCAATGATAACAGAATTTAAATTATTAGTTACCTCAGCATCTTCCATCGGCGGTAAGCCTACAGCAATAACACGCCGTCTACGAAAAATAAATAAAATTGGCTGTTAAACAAAAAAATGTGTCTAAATAACAACAAATGGCGCAACTTCACTGTTCTAAAAATAGATATGATGTGCAATTACAGTGTTGCTTTATCTCTCCCTTTCATCACCTTTCTCTTCTCTATTATCCCCTTTCCAAAGAAGGTTACCCAATTCATATATACTCTATATGCAATTTTATATGTAGTATTTGCCTGAGTGCTACTTCTGTTTAAAAAAAAAAACTCATCACAATCAGAGCTTTAAGTCAAAAATGACAGTGTCGATGTAGCAAGTTTTTAAAATTGCTCGGGCTAAACGGATATGTGAAAATTGATCTCATTGATTTCTATGTCACTCCGTACAATAAAGCGTCGAATTGGCCAAATTGGCAAAACTATAATTAAAAATTGTGTAGCTCTCGAAGAGTTTACTGATTCAAGACATTCCATAATAAACCGTTTTTGCATCTTCAGAAGTGAATGAGAAGGAAAAAGTGTTAGACTTAGTACCTCCTATCAAAACAACTTGCGTTATCGATGTCAAAACAGCGTTCAGTGAAGTCATGAACTGATAAACTTGTAAGCGTTACTAACGGACTGACAAAAATGATGTAGAAATCAAGGTCTTATTGAACTTTTTAACAAAGATCCTAATATTTCAAATTTATTATCATTTTACTGCATAATTAACTGCGAGAACCACGAAGTACTTGGAATCTATAGAAGCTTACAGTTTAAAACCATTCCAGTCTCAATGCAAGATTTGCCTTTTAATATTCCTTCCTGATATTATAGCATTTTCTAAACATTAATCAGTTTTGAATTTACATTTGATTCAGACCGATCATTTAATTAATTTTCTTGAAAATAATCTGTAATTATTATAAACTTTCCTTCAAAAGACTGTTTTTTTAATCGGTAACATCCTCTTTGGGTATAAGTCACAATGTTCTTATCCAACTCTTTACTACTGTGACTCTTAAAAATATTGGCATTGTAAAATTGCTCTTAATGACCTCATGCGTGCCCTTCCCTGCAATATTATTTAATTTTTTAACACAATATTTATCCCTCAATCGCTCGAAGATCCCAATAAACCAGGGACCGAAAAAAAATAATTATTCTTGAATTTTCAAAGAAAAAAAGCAATCATATGGAAATATCGCAGAACTAATTTGAAAACATCATTTTACTTGTTTTCCACTATATTTTCAGAAAATGACATGCTTTTTAAATTCTTGATTTTTATTATTTTTTTCAAAAATAATTTTTATTTTACGATTTTTATTTTTTTTTTTTTGTCAAATATATTTGTCAAATTCTGACAAATATTTTTTTTGGCAAAAATATTTGTCAAGATCTGATTTTTATTTATTTTTAACAGAAATAATTGTTATTCTGATTTACATTTTTTTTGTCAAAAATATTTGTCAAATAAAAAACGCAAAAATAAAAAAATCAATATATAATTTAAAAAAAAATTTAAAAATTTCCCATAATAACGGTAAATTTTAAAACGTAGTATTTGAAATTTTCCCATAAGAACGGGAAATTTTAAAAATTTTTTGTAAAAAGGGGAAATTTTGAATATTCTTTTTTAAAATGTGAAATTTTGAAAATTTCCTATATAAATGGGAAATTATAAAAATTTTCTGTAAAAATGGGAAATTTTGAAAATTTCCCATAAAAAAGGGAAATTTTGAAAATTTCTCATAAAAAAGGGAAATTTTGAAAATTTCCCATAAAAAAGGGAAATTTTGAAAATTTCCCATAAAAAAGGGAAATTTTGAAAATTTCCCATAAAAAAGGGAAATTTTGAAAATTTCCCATAAAAAGGGAAACTTTGAAAATTTCCCATAAAAAAGGGAAATTTTGAAAATTTCCCGTAAAAAAGGGAAATTTTGAAAATTTCTCATAAAAAAGTCATATATTGAAAATTTCCCATAAAAAAGGAAAATTTTGAAAATTTCCCATAAAAAAGGGAAATTTTGAAAACTTCCCGATTTTAGGTGAAATTTTCAAAATTTCCCTTTTTTATGTAAAATTTTAAAAATTCCCCTTTTTTATGGGAAATTTTAAAAATTTCCCTTTTTTATGGGAAATTTTCAAAATTTACGTTTTTTATGGGAAATTTTCAAAATTTCCCTTTTTTATGAGAAATTTTCAAAATTTCCCTTTTTATGGGAAATTTCAAAATTTCCCATTTTTATGGGAAATTTTCAAAATTTCCCTTTTTTATGGGAAATTTTCAAAATTTCCCTTTTTTATGGGAAATTTTCAAAGTTTCCCTTTTTTATGGGAAATTTTCAAAATTTCCCTTTTTTATGGGAAATTTTCAAAATTTCCCTTTTTTATGGGAAATTTTCAAAATTTCCCTTTTTTATGAGAAATTTTCAAAATTTCCCTTTTTTATGGGAAATTTTCAAAATTTCCCTTTTTTATGGGAAATTTTCAAAATTTCCCTTTTTTATGGGAAATTTTCAAAATTTCCCTTTTTTTATGGGAAATGTTCAAAATTTCCCTTTTTTATGGGAAATTTTCAAAGTTTCCCTTTTTTATGGGAAATTTTCAAAATTTCCCTTTTTTATGGGAAATTTTCAAAATTTCCCTTTTTTATGGGAAATTTTCAAAATTTCCCTTTTTTATGGGAAATTTTCAAAATTTCCCTTTTTTATGAGAAATTTTCAAAATTTCCCTTTTTTATGGGAAATTTTCAAAATGTCCCTTTTTTATGGGAAATTTTCAAAATTTGCCATTTTTACAGAAAATTTTTATAATTTCCCATTTATATAGGAAATTTTCAAAATTTCACATTTTAAAAAAGAATATTCAAAATTTCCCCTTTTTACAAGAAATTTTTAAAATTTCCCGTTCTTATGGGAAAATTTCAAATACTACGTTTTTATGGGAAATTTTCAAAATTTTAATTTTTATTGAAAATTTTTAAAATTTACCGTTATTATGGGAAATTTTTAAATTTTTTTTAAAATTATATATTGATTTTTTTTATTTTTGCGTTTTTTATTTGACAAATATTTTTGATAAAAAAAAATTTAAATCAGAATAACAATTATTTCTGTTAAAAATAAATAAAAATCAGATCTTGACAAATATTTTTGCCAAAAAAAATATTTGTCAGACCTTGACAAATATTTTTGACAAATAAAATAAAAATCAATTTTTGACAAATATTTTTGACAAAAAAAATATTTGTCAGCTCTTGACAAATATTTTTGCCAAAAAAAATATTTGTTAGAATTTGACAAATATATTTGACAAAAAAAAAAAAAATAAAAATCATAAATTAAAAATTATTTCTGCCAAAAAAAAATAAAAATCGTAAAATAATAATTATATTTTGATTTTTATTATAAATGTCATAATTGTAACGGTCCCTGCAATAAACCAACACAAAAAAACAAAATTCCATAAAATTTTAACTTCAAATAATTCAAATTTGAAAGGTTTACATTTTATGCACTTTTTTGTCAAATCTTCCAAAATACTAATTTCGTCTTTCACTTCCTCACCACAAATAATAAAAACAATACCAATAATTTTTGTTGCTATTATTTTACAAAACAAAAATATTTATTTAATTGTAATAAAATACTCTTTATTTTTGTCTTTGGCTACCACTATCTCCCCACAAATGTACTCTTTAATTCTCATCACTCACCAAAAATAATAAAAACAAAAGAAAACATGTTTGCATACAATTTCTTTTGTTTGATTCTTATAAGTAATAGTGAATTTCATATGCATGTGAGTTTTCTTTATTGTGTTAGTAAGATTTTTAAATACCAAACCGATTTTTTAAAACTGAACCGATTTTAATAAAATATAGATTCGTCTGATCTACGGAAAAATACCTTTCAAATGGTATAAAATTTTCCAGAAATGAGTGTATAATTAAAGCGTAAAGGGGGATAATAAATGGGTGCTTGCGTATTAATATTATAGATTGTTTGTTTAATAACTTACAGTCTTATGCAAAAAAAACAAAAATAACGATTGGTAAATTTAAGCAAAATTCCTTAATTTTTAGCCCATATTCAATTTCTCAACTAGAATTCCCTTAAATGATTTTAATTTAATTGTAAATACCATCACTTTAAAAAAGTCTTTTTGTATAAAAAACTAAAATAAATAAAATAAATAATCCGTTAGCTTCTTGACAACTCCCATACAAAAATATTGATTTTATTCGTTTTCATTATTTCATTAATATTTTAATGCGGTAAGGTAGAAGGCTAAAGCACGCGGCTGCGGGCGGCAATCAGCTGTTTTTTGATTTGTCAAATTTGAAGCGGCAATGGAAAAAAGTAGAACTTTATTATACTTTTTCGCGCAGCAGATTTTTTCAGTGCTGGCAGATTTAATTATATCCTACTCAAACATTTTTTTATATGAATATTTTTGTAAACAAACGCACATTTTATGTGCCCGCAGCCGCATGCCGCGTGTATTGACCTTCTACCTGTAGATTTATAGTTGGAACATAAAGAAGGAATATTAATGAAACTTAGCAGGTGTAACACCAGTTAAAATATAATAAAATTCTGAGTCAGAAGATGATGAAGATTTCCAGCAACATGAGGGTTGTTGGGAATCTTCATCATCTTCTTCGAGGGAACAGAAAATTTTAAGGAAATATTCTAAGATATGGGAGTTGCATTAGTGAATGTAAAATAATTTTACTCGATGGGCTCAGAATTTATTTTTGATAAATTTATGTTAAAGTTTTCGTCATTTACACCTGACGTATGTTATACCCATATTGAGCACATTATGAGAGGCGGCCGAAAAATATGAGAAAAAAAAATTAAAAAATGGCGAAAATGTGCAGCCATTAACAAGTATTAGCAGTGATTCATGGATTCATCCCCCAAGTATGGTGTCTATTTCATAAAACAACGGTCCAAATAAAATAAAAAAATAAGAAGACGAAATGTGAAAAACATTGCATGCCAATTAAGCTAAGAACTACAAACTTGCGCTACTAAGATTTTGTGTTCTATATACCTAAAGTCTTAGGAACTCAAATTTGTAATTCGAATTTCCGAACACCTAAGAGTACAAAAATTATTCGAGTTGAAAGTTGTTTAAATAAAAAATGTTATAAAAAAAAACTGTGTGACTTTTTTTTTTAAAAGCAACTTTTTTTGCGACTTTTTCAAATTTGTCAGCGGTAACGCTGGCTATCTACATAATTTAAAGCTACGTTAAATATTTTATTATTTTGACAAAAAATATTTAGTGAAAACTTTTAATGAAAATATTTAAGTTTTCAGACTTCTAATTAAAAATAATATTTTTGCTAAATTTCGTTATCATTAAAAGGTTTGGGGTGGGGTTTCTACAAGCAGACAGTCCACTAAAATTGGACCTCATGTTATCGTTGAGAACTATAGCTTCGAGGTTGTAGAAGAATTTGTTTACCTTGGAAATGCTGTCAACATAAATAACGAAAAAAGTTTCGAAATCAAACGTAGAATCATAGCCAACAGATGCCATTTTGGCCTAAGCAGGCAGCTTAGGAATAAAATCATTTCTATAATAACATAAATTACACTCTACAAAACGCTTATACTACCAATGTGATTGTAAAGACTGAACCATGGGCACATGCACAAGCAGATGAAGCTTTTATTTTTGAGAGGAAGATTCTACGAAAAAAGTATGGGCCAATCAGCGTCAACAATGAATATCTACGCAGATTTAATCATGAGCTGTACGAGTTATACGCTGACATTGACATAGTAAAAGGCATTCAACAACAGCGGTTGCGTAGACTAGGACATGTGGTGAGAATGGATGAAAATATTCGAGCAAGAAAAGTGTTCGAAAATGATCGCGAGGAACTCGTAGAATAGAACGACCGAAACTTCGATGGGAAGATCAAGTAGAGAAAAATCTTTTAAAGCTTTTCCTACGAAATTGGAGAATATTTGCACAAGATCGAAGTGCATGGAATTCGAAAATATGTTTGGCCTTTGACCTAAACAGGTTATAATATAGGACATTTAAGTAAATAAAATAATAAACATTATTAAAACGGTTTTAATACAGTTGTTAAAATAATTACATACAAAGTTATCCAATATTTTTACACAAACGTAAAGCTTTTGGTTACAATAATAACAAAGTAATTAAAAAATATTTTGTCCAATAGCTTTAATATCTAATTACTTTATTAATTGATACTTCATTACAAAAAAAAATAACTACTTAAGATTATCGGAATATAATAAACCAGATAATTATTAATCAAACTACAACCATAAAGTGTTTAATTTAATCAAAATTCATTACGCACAGTTGGCGTACACGATTTTTATTCACTTGAAGCCGGGTAGACCGACGGACGGACGGCCAGATACTATATGATTGAACGAACTAAACGGAAAGCTTAGAAAAATAAATCATTAATAATGCAGAGAAACGTGCATTGACAGTGATACAAAAAAATTAAACTACTCAAACTGGTCTCTTGAACGAACGTTTCAGGTGTTAAAGGTGGCAGCAAATTAAATTGACTTCAAAAGCTGCGATATCCAAAGATACATATATACAACTATTTATGTTACTCTAGTCATTTAATAAAGACACATTTATACATCCTATATATATGTATACATATCGTCACCTGAACTTAAAATTATTATGACTAACTAAAAAATCTTTGTTGTTCACAAATTTTGAATGATATCTTGGATATCAGAAAACTTTCCGCTAGATGGCAGCCGCATTTGCTCACCATCAACCACAAATCTGTTTGAAAATTTCGCTTAAATGTTTGGCTTTGTTTACCGTTCCGCAACTGTAGACTAGACGTGGATCCACCACAACACACCGAAACCAAACAGTGGATCGGGTCAAAGAAGGCAAAGTTTTTTTGATGGATATTATTCAACACCAACTATAACTTGGTGTTATTGTGCCGTTTCAATGAGGATTTTTTTAAGTGAAGTAATATAAAGTGTATATACAAATTGGGTTACATTCTTTGGAAAGGTGATAGTAGAGAGATCCACCATATTCTACAAACTTAAAGAAATGGCTCGTCGGAAAGAGATTTTACACTAACGACGAAATCATCTTACAAATAATTCCTATTAAAAAGCCAATGTTTATATCCACCATCAAAAAGAGTAAGATTGTCATCCCGTTTGTAATTTCCTTAATATTGGCTCTGAATCCTTATGAAATTCTAAGACGAAATAGCAAAGACCGTCTTCATGTCCGTCTGTCTGTTGAAAGTTCAATAGGGCTAAATGAAATGAGCTAGGCACATTTTGGTATTAAAATTGGGCGAAGTCGGTTCGAATTTTAAGATAGCTTCGCTTTTTTGCTAATAAATGACAAATTGTAACAGATATGATGATATAATTTTTTATATAGAACTTTTGCATAAGACCTATAACATTTTCATCGAAATCGGTTCACATTTAGCTAGATCCCACACAAAACACTTATGGAAACTGCCTAAATCCACATTAAATACACTTAAATGCAAATAAATGATAAACTATAATAGCTGTGACCACTAAATTTAACACAAACAAGTAAGAAAGCGCTATAGTCGGTCAAGCCGACCATACGATACCCTTCACCACTAAGGTCAAAGGTGTTATTTTTCCTGTATAAAGACAAATATTTGCTAAATTTTGCCATCATACAAACATTTTCTCAAAACGTATATATTCAACCTGTTTCCGTCATTTGGACTTATATGAGAGCTAGGGTCAAATGTGGACCGATTATCTCGAAATTTGCCAAATTGATTTCAGTTGTTACAAAAATTATGTATGCAAAAAATAAACTCAAAATTTTCATTATCTTTAGATTTACGAGCGTTTTAGTGATTTTTTGTCTCATTTAGTGCGTTTTTGAAGAAGAGTTTGTATGGGAGCTATGGTCAAATGTGGACCGATTTGGTACAGTGATTTAAGTTTACATAAGCAGTATATGTTTTAAATTTCATGAAAAAATATTGATATTTGTGGCCAATATAGCAATTCCGGGAAGTGGGACCTATGGGAGGTACCAAAAATAATGGACCGATTTTGACCAATTTCAATAGCCATGGTCCCATTATCAAAAAAATTATCTGTGCCAAATTTCATCAAATTATCTTTAGAATTGCGACCTGTAGTTTGAT
This sequence comes from Stomorhina lunata, assembly GCA_933228675.1. Lineage (NCBI taxonomy): Eukaryota > Metazoa > Arthropoda > Insecta > Diptera > Rhiniidae > Stomorhina > Stomorhina lunata. The sequence goes on along the minus strand of OW121740.1, from coordinate 59,726,166 downwards.
TACAAGGTTTACATGGGGGTCCAGCCAGCCAGACGGACGGACGGACGCTAAATCGCTAAATCGACTCAGAAAGTGATTCTAAATCTATTGGTATACTAAAAGGTGGGTCTAAGACAAATATTTCTGTGCGTTACAAACATCAGCACAAACTTATAATACCCTTTCCACCTATGGTGGTGAAGGGTGTACATATTTTGTACATATTTTGTCACAGTCGGTCACCATTTGACCGTAGCTCCCATATGAAAAACATATGGAAACGTAAAAATACCAAAAATAGGGAGTTTCTATTTATCAAATAAAAGCGCTATGGCCCCTTAGCTAAAAGAGCATGAGAGACAAAAAGTTGTGTATTGAAAATGGGGGAAATCGGTTCACATTTAGTTAAAGCCCCCATATAACCCTAACTCCAAATTAACATTGTGTATTGAAAATGGGCGAAATCGGTTCACATTTAGCTAAAGCAACCATATAACACCAACCCTAAATTAATATTACTGCTGATAAATTAACACCAATTGTAATAGATATGACAACTTAATTTAGAATAGAGCAGTTTTATGCAACTATTGGTCAAGATATCGAATATTATGGGAATCGGTCCATATTTTGCTATAGTTTTCATATAAAAACCACTACCGGAAACCACTAAAATGCCAGTTAAAAGCTATTAAATTATAAACTATGAAAGCTTTGGCAAAATAAGCTTTATATAAATACTAGCCAGTGTATAAAATTTTATGACAATAGGTCAGCATTTAACTAAAGTTCTTACTAAATTTAACACAATTTGATGGTGGGTATATAAGATTCGGTACAACCGAATAAAATTGCATACCCTCAAGTTCACGAAATTTCTGGAGGAAAATGCAGTAACTCTGAAACTATTTTAAAGATTATTGGTTTTAGTGACTTTACAGAAAACTGTTAACTACTTTTTTAGATCCTATCAAAAACATTTATTGGTTTCTAGGGTATATAAAACTATAAAAGAAAAATTGTAAAAATTATCTCATTTTGCATATCAAGTGACGATATGTACTCATATCTCTACATGTAAGACACAACTGTCTATTACCTATAAAATTCACTTAATAATATATTTGTTGTCTGGCGCCTTGTTTTTGTGTATGAATAAGTTTCGATTATGCGATAATAATCAGAAAATTTTGATACTAAATTAACAATGGGCCAAAGCAAAAAATTATTGAAATAAATCTGAAACTCTCAGAAGTGTGCTACTTTAATCATATACAGGGTGACTGATTTTTCTACATTAAGAAACTCAAATAACTTTTTATAAAGTTCATGTAATTTACTTTTATAGTGTTTCTTTATTTGACAAATAATACATTTTTACGACATTTTATCGAAAAGTTATTATCGCGGACTCTAATGCCTGAAAGCGGCTCAATATGCAAATACTTGTTTTATTGTCCCAATTCTCCATTTTCGTTGATCTAAAGATCAAGTTATAAAATTAAAACTTTTTTTGTATCTGCTTTTATCAGCCACCCTGTTCTTATATCACGCTTTTGAAGTCGTGCCCACGGCAATCGGTTTTTCCTACCAAAACGACTCGGAAATCTTTACACTCCGATCAAGGTCTGCCACTTCTGCGATATTTCTAAAAATATCACAGTTACAAAAATAAAGCTCCTACTTCACGACTCAAACTTGTAGGACATTTTATAACAATCTGAAATTTACAAGTTCCGATATTCTAATTGTTTGTGCCCCATTGTGGCTTTGTGTAATTATCTCAAAATTCAATAAAAACGAAAGCTTTAACAAATTTTAACATTTATTTTTAACACAATTATTTACTTTTTTATTACTTCAAATTTCAAATCCGAAATGTTGCGAGTCAACTCTTCGATCAGCTGAGTTTTGGCAAAAGCAAAACCGGGTGGAATGACGCCGCCGCTAAAAAATAAAGTAAAAATAAATTTACATTAAAGTTTAATTATTTAATGTTTTGCACAAAGTGTATTGCACTGGACTTCCAATTGATTATAATTATTTGTAATAGTTATAAACTATTTATTGATTAGCTAATATAGTTTTATCAATAAATTATTTATTACAATTAAAAATAATTGTAACAAATAGGGAATTAATATTTGTACCTTCCAGGCATATTTTTATGCTCCTTCAATATAACCTTAGCACACGATAGAAGCGCACGACTGGTGAATCCGTAGGCCGGATCATTGCCACTTAATCTAACAATAACTTTTTTGTTCGGTGGACTCGTTTCTGGACAATCCTTACTCCAGCCTTTCGCTTTGTAGGTCATGCTAAATTCAAAAGATTTTCTGTTTGCTGGTAATGGACCCTCGCCCGACATTAGACCATTTGTAAAGTATAATGGATATTTAAGCAAAAGATTGCGTGTACAACTAAATTGCGCCATGATCATCAAAAAGATTAAGTAGAAGGGTAATTTAAAAGCGGTCCAACAAGATCTAGAGTTAAAATAAATTTTAGGTTTTACCGAAATCTTAAGTTATTAAGTAAAAAAAACTTACTGAAATCCCTTGTAAAGTTCAAATTGTATGGGCCTCTTCTTGTCGACGACATAAGATAAACATTGGGATCTTAAAACAGAAGCACGATCTGCGTTTGGTAGGGGTATAAAATAACTGCTTAAGCCATCAACTTTGTGAGGTAATAATCTGAAAAGAACGATAATGAAATTTAAAAATCTTCCAAATAACATTTAAATTAAATATTCTTTACTTTCTTCCCAACTTAGGACGCAGCGTTGGCAATGATTGACGATTTAATTTGAATTGCAATCTTAACATCTCGACCACATGTTGCATGGCAAAGACAGCGCTCTCCCAAGTGCCGCTATTTAAAATAACCTTTGACGATTTATCCTGATAATTGAGTTCATTTTCCCAAAACATTTCAATAGAATTGACAGTGCCTTTAGAAAATAAAAGGCCCAAATGAGAGGACTAATAAACTTTTATCCAAACAATACTTACCCTCGAAATTTCTTTCAGCAAACACTACACCTATATCGGCGGGTATACTTTCAAAGGCACAGGCTGATACTACATACACGCTTCTCTCTTGAGCCAAATCATGATAATCCAATTGCATTTTATCGATATATTGAGGTTCACCACTGATATCAACATGATGAGTACCGGCTGCTACACAGGCTTTCACCACCACCTCACCGTATAAACGATAGGGCCCGCAGCAATTTAAAACGATCTGAAAAAAGGGTTTGCAATGTAGGTATATTAGGGAGATTCATAAGGATTAATATCAAATCTTTTTTCTAGGTTTAATAGCTCCAGACTTTATTTAAATAAATAATTTATCTAGATTTTTTCTAATGATGGAATTTTTAAAATCGGGCCAAAATTTCTGAGATATAAACAAATACGTATATCGTCAATAAAACTTTAATTTAATTTATATAAATCCCCAAATATTCTTAATATAGTTAAATCATCCATATATCAATATTATAAAATATAATCATTATATCCTTCAAGGGTATATTGGGTTTGTGCTGATGTTTGTTACGCATAGAAATATTGGTCTGAGACCCACCTTTTAGTATACCAACCGTCTTAAAATCACACCCTGAAGATAATTTGATGGCACAAGGGCGATCCCTATTTATTTTGGGCGAAATCGGATTACTATTTCGGGTACCTCCCATAGGGTTGCCTTCCCGCAATAAAGTTTTTCGTCTGTTACAGCCACAAATTTAGTTGTATTTTAATAATATTCAGCACAAATACTGCTTACTATAACCTTTATGGGAGGTATGGTCATTTTTGACCACACCTCCCATACAAGACACATTCTCAAAAGACGTTTATGTACACATAAAAGCACAAAAACGTTAATAACTCTAAAGATAAATGCATTTGATTACTTAAACTTTGCACAGATAAATATTTTATAAGTATGGACCAATAACCAAAATTTGGTAACAATCGGTTCACAATTGACCCTAGCTCCCATAATAGGCCCTTAGCCGGAAATTATATAAATCTGGAAATTTTAATGTATGTCTCTAAGACTTAAGGAAAACTTGTTTTATTGTTGGTCTATATTTGACCTTAGTAGTGAAGGGTATGATATAGTCGGACTTGACCGACTATTGCTTTTCTTACTTGTTTTCTTATTCGATATATATTCTACCTATTAACCGACGTGAATAGGAGAAGACGTGGTGACATTGCCAGATTGTAAAATTTCGAACCTATAATTTTAATGTAAAAATTGTACTAAGAGAAATATGTGTCGTCTACGAAAACAAATTTAGACATACAGAAGGTGAAGACTTACAGCCTGTTCACAAAACTGTTATACGTTAGAAGGCAATCGAATACTAGCCTAACGATAAAGCTCTAAATTGAGTTCATTTTCTTTTTTCGTTTGGAAGTAAAAGCTTCGTAATGAAATATCAGATAATAGTATTGCCATGAGATATTTTATTACTTTTCTGAAAGCTTTTCCTGTAAAACTTAAGACTTTTGTAAAATGATGTTAACCCTAAAATTAAATAAAATCAAAAATAAATAAAAACAAAAAATAAAAAATTTAACATTTTTTTCAAAATTAAATTAAACATTTGTTCAATGATGTTCTGGGTATGAAAAGACAAGTGGTTTTAGGAACAAGTTCCCTGATTTCGATAGACCGGATTCCAAAGCAACTAGAAACGGTAGAACATTGTGACACTCCAGTGGCTCAATAGAGTTGCATACCGACGAGCGCGTTCACCGTATCCTACACTCGGTCGAGTAGCTCTTACAAAGACTCTATTCTGAGACATGTATTGCATAAGAAGATTTTAGTTTGGGAACGAGTTACCTAATTTCGTTGGGGCACATTCCAAAGTAAAAACGATAGAAAAGTGTGACACTCCAGTGGTGCAATACATAGACCCTATTCCGAAACATGTATTGCGTACCGGTGAAATACAAATCTCATGTATGGGCCGGTGCTTTTTTGGAACTTCTTGACCGAGTACAGGGGAGAGCAAAATTGCTCATCGGTAACAGTAGGTTATCCAACTCTATTGTTCTATTGTTACTACTTTGGAATGTGCTCTAACAAAATCAGGAAACTCGTTCTCGATACATGAACTTTCTTAAGCAGTACACGTCTATCTGTTAGAGCTCATCCTTTCGTAGTCGATTGACCAGTAGACAGACGATACTCTACAGATAGACGATACAATAGCCGTACAGTTCGAATGTAGAATTTCCTTCCCGCAGAAGTTTTTCCAACCAGTTGCAATATAGGAAAGATTAAATCAAATATCCACAAACAGTACCTATTCCCCCTCCCACAACCTTTTCCTAGTTTCAACACAATGCATTGTATTGTGTTCAAGTCCTAAACAAAAAGAAAAAAATTAAATAACCGTTTTTGTTTCCCAGGCGATTAAAATTTTTTAATTGCCTGATTTGACATTTACTTTCGTCTATACATTTCATTTACGAACCAAAATTTTAAAAGCTTTTTCTCGTTTCACTCAAAAAAAATTCAAAAACCAAAAGTTCAATTTTTTCGTAAGTTGACGTACAATTTGAAAAAATTGTAGTTTCAAAAGCAGGCCGTTAATTTTACATGGAAAGACAAGGTAAATGTTCACAACTCTTTGTGTCATAAATTGAGAACTAACCAAAAGTTTTACAGCTGAAATGGGATACAGTGCACACCCATTATATTCTCGAGATCTGCCGCCTTCGAATTAAAGTTTCTTCCGGTCATTACAAAATATTTTGTTAGGTCAAATTTGCCAGAAAAAAACCAAATAATTTTTTTTAATGGGAAAAAGAAAAAAATCGTGTCCGATACGAAGTAAAATAAATAAATTTAAAGAACAATTTAAATGCGTTTAAATCTGCCGATAAATTAAAGGAAATGTGTTTGGTACTATTTGGCAAATTAAACCATCGCATCGGGGCTAAAAAGAGATGCTTTTAAACTGAAAAATCAGTCAACGGATTTTTAAATATGAAGGCTCGTTTTATTAGTAATCTTATATATTTTTAAAATCAGATCATAAATAGAACGGTTCCCATACAAAAATGTTGTGTAAAAACGTCCCGAAAATAGAAAAATGTGGAAAAAAGCCGGGAAAAAATATATTTGTTGTTAAAAAAACACATGCATCTAAACTTTTGCCGATCGCAGCTTTAGATTCTAAAGCTGCGATCGGCAAAAGCTAGCCCGAGGGCATTTATCTTTTTTATATTCACACATATTGCTCACACATATAGGAAAAAGATAACAAATGTTTATCTTAAGATAATCATTCTCTCATGAGCATGTAAACGTATGAGTTGTTGTGTTAGTATCTTACTAACAAAACAACTTGTTTGTTTGAGTAAAGGGCATAGATAAAGAGAGAACTACAAAAATAACCCACACAAACACAAGATGCAATAGTATTAGTTTGCGGGACACTGATCTAAAGCAATGTTGGGCAAAGTCTCTTTACCCCTAGGATTATCAAAATACAAAATCAGAGAGACTTTGCCCAACATTGATCTAAAGTATATTTTAATAAGCTATATACCGTTGAAAGGCGCTAAGCTTCTTCCTTATCTTTTATCAAAACTAAAATCGGTTGACATTTGTCTAAGTGACAGGGTGATAAGTGCATACGGGTATGAAAAAACGGGTTTTTACCGTAACTCCAGAATCTGGGGGGTGTTTTGAAAATTTTTTGTTTTACTCGACAGTACCTATCAGAAAAATGGTATAACATCCCAGAAACTTTTACTTAATTTTTTTGTCGCAGTGTGTAATTTGGTTCTGAGAGTAAACCTTGAATGGGAGCTATCGTCTATCTTAACCTAGTTGGCACCGATATTTTTATTAGTGCAATATTCATTCTAAATATTATTTAAACATGTTAAAATTTTTAATGTAAGAGGTCAAAATCTTAATTCGGAGAAGTCAGTCTTATCATCAGACCAAGACCAATTTTAATTGCGATGGTCCCACTATGAAAACACATTTTATAAATTTATCTTCAAAGCCGCGAACTGTTCTTTGACATTTAGACGACCATTAAATAAATAAGTTTAATGGCCGTCTAAAAGTTTTGTTTGTAAATTTAGTAATAATTCGAGGTTTTCGATCTGTCTAAATTGGGGATAATCCTCCTGAAGAGATGGCTCAACCAACTATCGAAACGCGTCGAGGAATTTGGTTTCTCCGCAAACATTTTTTGGCTTTTTATCAATAATTTGGTCTGTTACATTAATAAATAAATGTAACAGATTTGGGATCAAATGCGAATACTCTTCTTTTTGGAAAAAAACAAATATTTAGTACTTTTTATACCCAACATCAAAAAGAATGGGGGGTATATTGAGATTGTCATTCCGTTTGTAATTTTCTTAATATTTAAAAACCTAAAGGGATATATTCTGAATCCTTATGAAATTCTAAGATGCCCGTCTGTAGATGAAGGTCACTGAAATTTGGCCAAATATTCTTCATTTCTTGGAAAATTTTGGTATTAAAATTGGACGAAATCGGTTTACATTTGACAACAGCTTCCGTATAACCTCGCATACGCCAATTGCTTATTCGCTAATAAATGACAAATTATAACAGATATGATAATAAAATTTAGCACAGCGAAGTTTTATATGCTCGTTTTTAAGAGTATAAAATTTCATCCAAATCGCGCCACATTTAAACATAGCTTCTATAAAAAACACTTACGAAAACTGCCTAAATTGCACCTAAAATACACTAAAACGCGATTTAATAATAAACTATACTAGCTATGGCCATTAAATTTAACACAAGAAAGTCGTACGTGAGTACCAGCCAGTGCTAAAATCACCATTAGACCATAGCTCCCATATAAAAAACTTACGGAAACTCAAAAAATACAAAAAGAAAAGGGGGCTTATGTCCGTCAGATAAAAGTGCGTTAGCTCCTTAAAGAAAAGAGCTAGAAGGACAAAATTTAGTATTTTTAATATCTTGAAAAAGTTGTGTATAGAAAATGGATGAAATCAGTTCACAATTAGTTATAGCTCCCATATAAGCCCGCCCGGGAATCACATTAATGCTGATAAATAGAATGCAAATGTAATAGCTATGACGGTTTTATTTTATATAGAAAAGTTTTATGCAACTATTGGTCAGTATATAAAATTTTATAGGAATCGGTCCATATTTGACTATAGCTTTTATATAGAAACCACTCCCGGAAACCAAAAAAAAAAAAAAAATGCAACAAAGGCCAGTTAAAAGCTATTAAATTAGAAACTATGACAGCTATGGCCACTAAATTTGGGGAAACATTCAGTATATTAAGATTGTACCAAGGAAATTAGATAGCTATCAATCAATGTCCAGACTTTATATACAGTAGATGCATTAGGAACTCCTAACAAAATATATGGACCTGTCGTATTACTATCAACATGTTTATCCTAACTACACGCAACGAAAAGTATTAAACCAGTTTAACCGGGTCATGAAACTAAATTTTGTGCTGGGAAACCATTTTGAAAAAAAAAAAAAATAAAAATGAAATTTCAATTTAAAAAAAAATTCAAATACTAAAATTGTTTCTCATAAAAACAGGTTGTCTAACTTTGGTGGAACCTTGTCATTCAAATTTTCGCATTAAATTGGGAATTGAAAGTGAAACACTTCGAACTTTTACAAAATTTATATTTCTATCTTTATTACATGTATGTAATTTGCTACATATGTATGTACAATGTATAATACGTTACATAGTAATTATTGAAAAAGCTTAAAAGCTTTGATTAAACTATTTTTCAAACTTTGTTGCAAACTAAAAATGTAGACGTTCGCAACAAAGCGTTAGAATTACATTTTTATACCCTTCAACATCATAGGTGGAAAGGGTATTATAAGTTTATGCTGATGAATGTAAAGCATAGACCCACCTTTTAGTACACCAATAGACTTAGAATCACTTTCTGAGTCGATTTAGCGATATCCGTCCGTCCGTCCGTCTGGCTGGTTGGACCCCCATGTAAACCATGTAATCAAAGTACAGGTCGCAATTCTAAAGATAGTTTGATGAAACTTGACACAGACAATTTTTTTGATAGTGCCTATTAAAATTCGTCAAAATCGTTCCAATATTTATGGTACCTCCCATAGGTCCCACTCTCAGGAATTGATATTTTGGCCACAAATATCAAAATATTTTTTCATGAAATTTCAAACAAATACTGCTTATGTAAACCAAAATCATTGTACCAAATTTCGTTGAAATCGGTCTACATTTGACCATAGCTTCCATACTCTTCTATCAAAACGCACTAAATCTGAAGATAATGACAATTTTTTTTACATACATAACTTTTGTAGAAACTGTGATCAATTTGTTAAATTTCAAGATAATCGGTCCACATTTGACCCTAGTCCTCATATAAGTCGAAATGACGGAAACAGCTTAAATATATAAGTCTTGAGAAAAAGTTTGTATAATCACAAAACTTAGCAAATATTTGTCTTTATACACGAAAAAGAGCACCTTTGACCTTAGTGGTGAAGGGTATCGTATAGTCGGGCTTGACCGACTTTAGCTCTTTCTTACTTGTTTAAATACAAATTTAAGTTTTTTCAATTTAATTTTTTTTTTAACATAAAAAATGTTTGACCTTACCTTGCATTTTTTGGCCATATTCTGTATTGAAACTTCATCGCCGACATCGGCTAAAACAATGGGTGTGTGTTTTAAGTCCTTTCCCAACTTATCTCCTATCTCTGTTAAAAGTTTTTGCAGTTTGCCCTTAAATGTTGAAAGACAATTTTGTATAAAAATATAATTTAGAGTTGAAAAACAAAAACTTACCTCATTTCTGCCGGCTATGCCCCAATTTAAATCTTTAAATATTTCCACGGCATTCTCAACCACAAATTTTCCCGTAAAACCTGTGGCTCCAAAAATAATTGCATCTAATTTTTCGGTCATGTCAACTGTCTCACGATATGGTCAAAACTAAACTGAAATTTGAAATACAAAGTTTGTGCTTTCAAATCTAATCAAACTAATCAACGCAAATTGTAGTCGAAGCTTTTGTTATATGACAAAATTCTCTGGTTATCTCCATTTCAATCTCAATCTGACGAAAACGAACAAACATTAAAAGAGAGATCAATGTTCAAAATACTAGAATATTTATACTACGAGTGACTAAATATTAATCATTAATTTATAATTTGGAATAATTGCAGGCATATCTTAAAAATTTAACCGAAACGTAAACAAAACTTGTTTTTTGAGTAAAAATAAAGTATCAAGCATGTACGATATTTTGAACCCCTATTTTAATACAACTACAGACTGTAATATTACTCGCAAAGAAAATCTATTAGAATCTGGTGTATTCATATTATGATTGGACTGAATTGGAGAATTTCTTAGGTCTACAATTTTACAAGATTTAAATGTCATGTCACAAAACTAGTTTTTAATTTTATAAAATAACAATCTAAGCCTTAATTCAATTCTTTCCTAAATATATATTTTCCCTTACCTAATCAATGTTTCGATCTACCTTTTCCGAACATTATAACACCGATCATAATCAAATAATTGATTAATTATATCGCTGTGATTTAATACCTTTGTTAAAACTTTCTGTAATATTTAGATTTGGCAAAGTATTAATTAGTGGGTACCGAGTATTAAGTAATGGTCCATCAATGTTACTTATCACGTTCAGGGTTGTATTTTAAACCGTTGAATTCAAAATAAGACCGTGATATTAACTACCAAACTGACATCATTTATAATGTAGATCCTCACTACAATCTCGTTTTTTATAATGAATGACCGGTACGAATATTTTCATGCAAAAGATATGCACATGAATGCAAAATTATTTTCTTCGGTAAATAGTTTTCAAGGGTTTTGTACCGAAACGGAAAAAAATTATTTTATTTTAAAATTATATTTTATATTTATTATATTTTAAAACCAAAACTAGAATACATTGTACTGGATTTTGCAGTGTTTCTTACAAAAAAATTTGACGAGTGGGTTTAGCATTAAAGTCGGAGCTCTTTTTATCACAAAAAAGTGCATGATGTAGAATAATGCCCTTTCTGACCTTTGTTAATAATGAACTCGTCAGCTCGTAAATAAAAAATTCTAATATTGTCATTTGAAATGAAAATTTCGAATAATCCATACACATGACCCAAGCTATCATATCAGAGCGAGCGGCGAAATTTGTTTAAATAGTACCTGGTTGACCGAGCCTTGCTCGGGGCTTTATGATAAGCACTTTGAGGCAAATTTTAAAGTTTTTATATATTTTATTTTATACAGTTACAGTTTAACTCATTTTAAATAATTTTGAAAATTGGTCATACCAACAGAAACCTCCGTCGACTCATGCGCAACAACTTTGCTAAAGATTATAGTCTGATCAAATGCACACTTTACGATTTAATTCATTTTGAGTAATTTTCAGTGGCGCCACCTGTTAGACTTTGGTCATTCCAATTAATAAACCTTCGTCGGATTATCCGCAATAACTTTGCTAAAAATTATAGTATGATTAAATGTACAGTTTACTATTAAACTGACTTTAAGTAAATTTCAGTGGCGCCACCTGTCGAAATTTCTTCATACCAACTAAGAAACCTTCGTCGGCTCATGTGCAACAACATTGCTAAAGATTATAGCATGATTATATGTACAGCTTACGATTAAATTGACTTTAAGTAATTTTCAGTAGCGCCACCTGTCGGAAATTATTCACACCAATTAAAAAGCATTCGCCGGCTCATGCGCTACAACTTTGCAAAAGATCATAGTATGATCAAATGTACAGTTTACGATTTAATTAATTTTTAGTAATTTTCAGTGGCGCCACCTGTCGGAAATTCGGTTTACCAACTTAAAAACCTCCGCCGGCTTATCCGCAACATCTTTGCTAAAGAGCATAACATGATCAAACTTACAGTTTACTATTCTATAAAGAACATATATACAGACAAACATTCATTTGTTTTAAAGTTATAACATTACTAATTTTTTCCCCTTTTTATCCCCTAATTTCAAAAAGTTCCATATGCATAATTGGTACTTCTTTGGTACCAATTGAATTCGGTACATTTTATTAGAAAGCAGTTAACATAATGTTCCTATTCATATTACTTTTGTAGATGTTAAGTTATCAGTTTATCCCTTTTTTACACATTTTGGCCACAAAATCAAAAAAGTACCAAATACGTGTTCAATATTTCTTTCACATCTATTGATTGCAGTACAAAGTTTTTTTCTATATTCCTTAGTTTAAAATATAAGAGAGGGTTAAAAAGGTACCAAAAAAACTATTTTCACCTTTTTTTACCCCTTATCGGACATAGTTTGAAAAAAGTACCAAACACCTATCCGTTTATTTTCATAGCTGTTTAAAACGTAATTTAAATTTTGTTTCTATACCTATTACTTAAGGAGATATAGCGTTTTCGATTTTTTCTCCTTTTTACCCGTTTTTACCCTTTTAGAGGCAAAGGTTCCAAAAGTCCCTTCTTCTTCGACCTATACATCAAAAAAGATACCCACTGTCCCAATTTTATCAAAATCGTTAGAGCCGTTTTCGAGATAGTCATTCTATATATATATATATATATATATATATATATATGTATATATATATATATATATATATATATATATATATATATATATATATATACAATTATTGCTCGTTTAAGAATATAAGATAAGATATGTACATTAGGGTGACAAGAAATTTTTTTTCTTTGATTTCAAATGTTTTTCTACGGAATATTGTGACACTAGCATGATATAAGTATAAGGTAATTCCATTGCCTTTACTAATTTTTTAATAAGGATTTTTGAATTTTGAATTTTATGTATATATTTGAAAAATCGTTGCCACATATTTACAAAGTATCTTAGGATTTTTTTTTTCATAATGTGTAATGGATATTGAATAATAATTTATTTTGGTAATTTAGAATAAAATAATATGCCACAGAATTATAGATCAGAAATAAAGCTACACCATGATTATATGATTTTCTTATTTATTTTAACTTTAATTTTTATAGCTGAAAAATTCAAAAGTTTTTATCGAAATATAGAATAGGTTACTTGGACCAACGAGGAAGGTATTTTCATTAGAAATCACCTAAAGGCATTGCCCATTAGATTTTGATTGTCCAAGAAGTCAGAGCAGTAACTTCGAGATGTTTTTCTGCTTTGATCCTATATTCGATTTTGAAGTTTTTTAGAACATCCATCCCACCAAAACCGATCAAGTATTTTTTCCAAAGCAGTAAAAAAACTTTATTCATATGGAAATGAGGTGCTATACTGCTGCAAAAGCGATCGTCACCGATAAAAGTTCTCCATCTAGATGAAGACTATTTTAGACTTGAACAAATGTTTCAGCGATCTTTTGGTAGTCTTCGCTTTCCCGTTAATTGCGAATAGTTTCGGAGATGGTGTATAGAACAGACAAAATAGCATGTAAATCAACTTAATCGGCAAATGTGATGTTTGTAATTTTAACAGCTACGATATCTGGACAAGCGCTTTCTATTTCCATATTCAAGTTAAAGATGATATTGCCTCTGGTATTTTGATGTTGTCCTTCTTCAGGCTGTACTTCAGCCCAATAACCTTGGGCTACGTGGGGGCTCCAGAACGGTTTATGGCATCTTCTGCTATTACCGGAAATCTTTTAGTCTTTTATTTGTTTAATTTCAAATTTAATTTCTTTTCTTTTAATATTTAATTTAAACCCTACAAGAAATGAATGACCGAAACTAACACATAGGCAATTTTTTTACTAATATCTTTAAACAATTTTTGTATGGAAGAGTGAAACAACTGCAGATATCTGCAATTATTTCGCTCTTACATATGTAAGAATATATTTTGACAACTCGTAAATTGTATATCAAAATTTTATTGTCGTCGAAATTATTTTAATAAAAATAAAATAAAATTATTGTTTATATTTAATTATCAAACATTTCAAGGTAAACGGTTTAATAATCGGTGGAACTTATGGGGCAGTAACTTTACGTTTTATTACAGGCTTTCGGGAAATATTTATCAAAATTCTCTAGTAAGCAAAGTGCTCAACCAGAACAGGAAAAATTTACTGAATATCTTGTTAAAAAAGATAAGTTTTCTAAAATAGTTCTAAATTTAATTTTCGTATTCCAGTTTATGCAAAATTACAAGTGCTGTGTCAAATAAGAAAGTGTCACCTATAACTATTCCTATGGATTGGATTTGTATCAAATAGTTTCTTTAATATTTAACTAAACGATAAATGTTTTTAAATATAATACAATAAATAAATTAAAATTTGGACAGGTAAATGTATTTTCCTTTGTTGTTTTCTGGCTAGACAATTGGGGCCGATATATACATCAAGACTGATTAGTCACCTGTGACCGATATTTACATCAAGAGTGACTAGTCACCTGTGATCAATATATACATCACCATTGATAAGTAAAATGTATTAGAGTGAGCGGTTCGGATATACATATCTGGAGCCCGAACAATACATGTGTAAGAAAGAGATGCAAAATCACATGTATACAAAAGTTTCGGTCAGCTTTTTCATATTTGCCTTAATAAAATGATAGAAACTGCTGATTGATATAGCAGTCAACACTACCAGTCAGTTGATCGGTCAAATGACTGGTCATGTTCTTGTAGGGAATAACAAAAAATTCAACAAAATAATAAAATTTCAAATAAAAAGTACACAAAAATTCAAATATATGGTAGCTTCATTTTTACACAAATGTCAAAATCCTCAAATGTGTCAGATAGTGATTTTTAAATTTAATAATGACAATGGAACTACCGTGTATATATATATCTTGGACACTAGGTCCAAAAGTTTAGATCTGAAAATTTGAGCCAAATCGGAATGTTTTTCTACGGAATATTGTGACACTAGATCTAAAAGATCTGAAAATTTGAGCCAAATCGGACAACGTTCTTTGGGTGCGCATCGGGTCCAAAGTTTAAGAGCCCATTTGTATGAGGAAAAATGTTTTATTTTTTATTTTTGCGAAATTTAGACCAAAAATAAATCATTTTTACAAGAAAAAATAATATAATATTAAAGAGAACTAACACAGCTTTATTTCAAATCGTTTTGTTCAATTTGGCTCAAATTTTCAGATCTAAACTTTTGGACCTAGTGACACAATATTCCGTGGAAAATGTTATAAAATTCGAAAAATCATTTTCCTTCATACAAAAAATTATCACCCTAACGTACATCCACTAGCATTTTAACCCTCTACTTTGTTATATTTATAGGCTCAAAAGATGCATATGGGTCAAGATAAGTAACAAAAAGTTTTTAACGTATTCCACCACTATTTGCGAAAAAATACTAATCACACCTCGCCTTATTTTCATAGCAGATCCAAACTTAATTTTGTTTCTATCAATTTTAGTTTCAGAGATATAATGTTATTGTTATTATTTTTATTATTATTTTCTACCTCCAAAACGGCCGAATTTTCAGAAAGTCTAGAATACGTGTCTTTTAGTTTTTACTATTGATCTCAGCGCATTTTCACTTTTAGTTTAGGAGACATCATCTTGTCTATTTGTCTCTTTTTTTCCCCTATTGAATCGAAAAAAGTTCCAAAAGCGTATTTTATATTTTGTTCCTGTCAATTATCGTTCGGATTATCGAGTTATCCGGACTATAGACGATGCAATTATTCAAACAATTTAATTATATGTTATATATATAAATTTCTTTCTTAGTGGATTTATACATCAAAAAAAGCTATAGTAGCTATACAATATAAGTTTATACAAAAACGTTTTTTTTGGCAATCGGTCTACATGACTTCAGTAAAGCATGATTTGTTTCAAATTCTATGAGATACACAGGTATTTTTTCCAAGAAAAGAGTATTTAAGTTATTTCCGGCAGAGGAACTTATATCGTCGTGAGGGAGTTTATGTACCCTATACGCTAAAAATGCATTTTGAGAAAATAGATCTTGAAGTTTTAACTTAATTTTTCTAAAAAAAAACTTCACGATAGAATTTTGAGATTTTTACACCATATATTTGGCGTATTGAGCAAAATAGTACAAAAAAATAATCTGTTTTGAAGGATAAAGAACAAAACAGACACTATTTATCTCAGAAACTAGACTAGATAGCCGAAACGGCTACTAGGATCGAAAACCTAAAGTGGCATCATTACTCAAAATGTGTAAAATGACGGATAGAGCACATAAATTCCCGCACGACTATATGTGAACTTTGGGTCATATATTCGTTTAAATTTTAACCACTGTTATTTCAAATCTGGCAAGGCTAATGTCATTCTATTCTGTCACAAAATTCAGTTATTTTCCCCACAGAACAAAAATAATAGATTTACGATGGTTTGAAGCGGTTTGTGGAGCAGAGACATCACTTGGCCTATTTAAAATGAGGACGTAGCAACCTCTGCGATCAGTGTAGATTAAAATCGCAATATGATAACCGATTTATTTGTACCCGTATTGCTTTAAGCGATGTTTGGTTTCAACAGAATGCTGAAACTTGTCACACATCTCATCTGGCAATAGATTTATTGCGTCAAACGTTTGATGACCGAATAACTTGATGAAATGCTGATGTCCATTAAAAGCCAAGAAGCTGTGATTTAACACCGTTAGACCATTTTCTGCGGGTCGCCGTTAAAGACAAGTGTTGTGCCTACAAACTAGAGACAACTGAAAATTTAAATGCCAACACTTGTAATACCATTGTCGAGATACGAACCCTTACACTTGAAAAAGTGCTCTAATATTGGATGGGATACTTTGATTTAGATTTATGAAGTTTTAGAACTTTAAATAGAAGTACTTGTATAGTAGCTATGGACATATAAGGGCAGATTACAAATGGGTAGAGTGATTTTAGTTTTTAATAGTTATATGTTTCATTAAGTCACCAATCCGTGAAAGCTGTCTTATCCGAGTTACCGGAGATATTAGGTCAAATGTTTCAAAATAAATATTTAGTTAAAATTCGTGATTTTAGTTTTAAAATTTTGACCTGTACTTTGATAAAAATTTAACTCGAGAAATCAGTCGAACGGATATCGTTAAATCGATTTGAAAGTAATTCTAAGTCTATCGGTAAGCTTATCTTTAAGCTTACTTAGCTTAATCTCAGATCACTTTTTCTATACCTTACAAACACCAGCACAAACTTATATGGTAATGTAGGGTATAATAAAGAGCAAACCATAATTTTTGTTGAAACTATTCGATTTAATAAGTTTTCAGTTTGTTTGAGTCTTATGTCTTTTGGACTATATTTCTTTCCAGAGTATCAAAAAGCTCCTCTGAGAATTTTCTTAAATACCTATTCATTAAAAATTGTTTAATATTTAGTTTTAAATGCATTATAATTTTTAAATTGCTAATAGGTCTGTGACTAAATATTTTTTGAAACGTCAAATAGTTATGGAATTTAAACCAAAATTAAGAGATAAAGAGGGTTTAGCTTCAAATACAATAATAATGACTAAACAATTAAGAGAAAAATGCAGGTGTGAGAGAATAAAACACATAAATTTCATTGAAGATTTTAGTAAATATTTTGTTTTTTTTTTTTTGCCAAGTCATGATTATTTTGACTTTTTCAATGTTTAGAGAATGTTATTAAATATGAAACGTAGATATTTTATTCACTGATTCATTCACTACGAGCAGTGTTTGTACGGCTACTCTAAAAGTAGCTGTAGCGACGAAAAAAAGCCTACTTTTAAGATACAAATTTGTTAAAAAATAGTAGCCAATACCCGTCTACTTCTACTGCTACATTCATATATAAATAGCAAATCATTGCATACGGCTAAAGCTCCAACTTCTTGAAGTAGAAGTAGCTGTTGACGCTGTATTATTCCGAAGCGTTTATATTTTTAAGCTACAGCTATTTTTCAAAACACAAAAACGGCAAGTAGAAGTAGCTCTTTGCTACTTCAACTGAAGTATTGGTAGGGGTAGAAAACAGCAAAAATATTCTATTTAATTTTTGCTTCAATTTGAAGAGTAGCCTAAATCGAAAATATTTTTTCTGGCTATTTTACAGCTACTTCTTGGCTATTTTGCTGCTACTTTCTGGCTACTTTATACAAAAACTTTATTCTTGGAGCTGTGCAATACAAACATTTACTTCTGGCTACAGACTGACAATTAGAAGAACAAAGAAAGAACGTGTATTATTTTGTTCGTTTTTTTTTCGTTTATTCTTTTGTCGAGTGTGTGAAACAAATTACAAAAGAAAAAAAATTGTTGATGTGTAGCCAGAAGTAAATGTTTGTATTGCACAGCTCCAAGAATAAAGTTTTCATATAAAGTAGCCAGAAAGTAGCTGCAAAATAGCCCTAAAGTAGATGCAAAATAGCCATGAAGTAGCTACAAAGTAGCCAGAAAAAATATTTTCGATTTAGGCTACTCTTTAAATTGAAGCACAAATTAAGTATAATATTTTTGCTGTTTTCTACTCCTACCAATACTTTAATTGAAGTATCAAAGAGCCACTTCTACTTGCAGCTTTTGTTTTTTGAAAAATTGCTGTAGCTTAAAAATGTAAATGCTTCGGAATAATACAGCGTCTACTGCTACTTTTACTTGCCGCTTTTATTTTTTGAAAAGTAGCAGTAGCTTAAAAATATAAATGCTTCGAAATAATGCAGCGTCTACTGCTACATCTACTTGAAAAAGTTGGAGCTGTAGCCGTAGCGGTAATTAAAAAAAAAAAAATGTAGCTAAAGTAGAAATTCAAACACTGTCTACGAGATGTTTTGCAAAAAGTGATATTTACTTAAATCTGTATGTTTTGTATATCGTATATTAGTTTTAATTATTCAAGTTTTTAAACGATTAATAACCGAATAAAAAATAATTATTTGGTAAAGGCTAAGGAGTGTTCCTAATAAAATATGCGTTTAGAAAATAATTAATATTTTTATTTTAATTTGATATTTACTACCATTTAAAGTCAAATGAGGATCGACTGTCATTAAATTTTATATACAGTCCAATAGTTCCATAAATTCCAAAATTAAATTGTCATATCTATTATAATTCGATTAAATTTGTCAGTATTAAAGTCATATGAGAGCTATAATCAAATGCAAACCGATTTCGCCCAATTTCAATAACAAACTTTTTTAAGAAATTGGAAATACTGTAGGTCGTTTCTGTAACTCAAAGTGATAAGTTTTCACAGCGAAAAGTATGAAACAAAAAATTCCACCGTTTCTCGACCTGGAAGAAAAAAAGTGTTTCTGTAACACAAAGTGAGTACTAGCAACACTGATTACGTTTTTAATGGAAATTTCCAATACATCTGTCAAAAAGTAAACAGCTGGTAGAAAAAGTAAAAATTTATCATCAAAAAAATTAAAAAATTAATTTAAAATAAGAAAAAATAGATATATATAGACATATATATTTATATATTATTTTAAATGTTTAGTGTGGTGTTGTTAGTTGCCGAACAAAACGATCGCCGAAATATTTTTGATATTCTTTAAATTTTCTGAAATTAATTAAAATGGAAAATATTTGAATAAATAAAATGAAGCGATTGATTACATTTTATTTAATTATATGTTTTAATTATGTATTTGTTTTTACTTTTTAGTTCAAATGTTTCTTTTTCGACGCCTTTAATATGTGCGAATTGTTTTGACAGATAAAATGAAAAACTTTTCGCATCATTCGCTTACAGAAACAGTTTTACTCGCACATTTCCAATAAATTTGACGTAAGTTGCTGAATGACAGATAGTTCTCACAAAAATAAATTACAGAAACACTTGGGTGAAAAAAATGACATTTTGTTTCAATTCAACTGGTTTCTTTTTCATTTTCATTGTTCCACTCGAATAATTTATCGATGCGAGAGTTACAGAAACTAGGCACTGTTGTCAAATTTGGTTACTTTGTTAAGGAGTTATCGTGCTTTCAACTGGCAGACATGGAAGACAGAAACTTCTATTTTTTTTGTAGTTTTGCTGTTTGCATTAGTTATTTTGTATCAGTCAATTGTGAACCGATTTCACCCAATTTCAATCCCACCAACTCTTTTTGATGATGGGTATAAAAATTATCACACATACATATGTCTCTGAGAATTAAGAAAAACTTGTAAAGTACAAAAAAAAAACACATATAAAATATTTTTTTTTCATGATATTTATTTTTTATTATAAAGTTTAAGGGCCCAATGCTCAACTGGGAGTCAAGGATAACAGAATAAAGTTTGAACGTTGAGATTATGTGTGAAACACTACATCATTTAAATGGCCACCACGCGAAATGTTGCAAGCATTGATTCTTTTGAGATAATTTTCGACCACTTTTAGACAAATATTGGGCGATATTTTAGCCATAACTTGACGAATGTTGGTTTTTAAGTGCTCAAGAGAGAAAGGTTTATCTGCATAAACACGGTCTTTCGCAAAAAAGTCGAATAGTGTCAAATCGCATGAACTTGGTGGTGATATCGCCACGACAATACTTATGCAATCCATTTTCGGCAATGTCAGACTTTTAACCGAAAATAAAAAAAAATTGGTTTAACAACTTAGTTTGACAGATGTCGAATTCCAGTCCTATACTTTAGAAACAACGAAATGGATAACCCGATATTATATTTTGTATTTTAATGACTAAAATTAAAAAATAGTCCCAGTTTTTCCCATATAAATGGGTAAATTTTTATTTTCGATGAAGCCGGCACGGGTTCGAGGTCCGAGGTGCAACAATTTTTTTTGTGATCTAAATTTTCCTAACACTATGATTACATATATTACAAAATATGAGGTAGATGTTGTGGAACAAACAACATTTTCAGAAGGGTCCAGAATGTGTTCTGCCGATAGTTCAGATTTGCAAATCCCGCAGTTATTTAACAAGTTTTAATGAGTTTTTTCAGTATCACCAAGTTTTAACCTGGAACACAATCTAGCTTCTCAGCTTGGGACTTGTGGTGGATTGAATATAGGTTGTCCTCGAGTTTTTATTATTTTGTAACTCTGACCGCATTAATTCCAGTTATCAATCTTTTTAGAATATAAATGTGATTTAATTTAGTTCCTTTCTTTGCTTTCTTGGACGTAGAAAGTTAATAGTGGAGCTCTCGATGATGCTTTATCTGCTGATTTATTTCCAGGTGACCACATGTTTCTATAGGTTCTATTATCGACCACTACTTGATTTGTGTTGTTAATTTTAGATTTTGCAAATATTGTGGAGCAGCTTTTAGTGCAAATGACAAATTTTCCTTTATATTTTAGACAATATTATATAGCTAGTTTCTGTTGTAAAAATATTGAATTGGTTTTCGAGCAAGCCATTGTTTTTCGCGGAGAGATTTTTAATAATAACTAAAACTGATCTACTTAGGTCTGTTTTAAAACGAATTGTAAAAATGAATGTTAGCCAAACCATTTGTAAAGTTTATAAAAATTTCAAAATATAATATGATATAATTCATTGATTTTTCTAAAAATAAAGCAATTAAGCTAATGTGTAATCGATAAACAATTAATTTATTAAATAAGATAATATTTACCTATAACACTAGAGAACAGTTTTTTGACCAAACGCATTTGACACCTAATCTATATGTAAAATTGTCCGCTGAATCCAAATATGAAGTCAGAATGGTCAAAAGTAGAACAGTTTTCGAGATATTGCAAAATAACCGTTTTTTGTGTTTTTAAAAAAGATGAAGGCACTTAAAATAAAATATTTTCAAAAATGTCCGTCGGTTCGGACATTTCTTTCTTTCCAATGAAAGACAATAAAATTACTAAAATAACCATTGGTTGTTTGTTAAGATCGGTCATGAAATGACAGAGTAATAGTGGAAAAAACTTCAGATTCCATGAAAAATTTGTTAATTTTTAGCAATTTCGCCCTTTTCAATCAATCTCTTTTAAACCGAACAATTAAAAATTTGTATGTATTTTTACATAGCGTATTAGTATATTAAGTGGGAATATTTTGCGTCCAACATGATCCAGATTGGTACAGAAGTGACAAAGCTACAGAAGATTAAGTGAATTTAGCCGCTTTTCGCTATTTTTAAATCAAGTGCCCAAAGGAAAAACAAACATTTTAAATATTAAAAAATTTTAATTTTGGGAAAAAAAGAAATTAAGAAAGCGTGAAATTTGTTAACAAGAACGAAATGCGTAAGGCAAAACGGGCATTTATTTGCAAGAACAATCCAAACAAGTTTTGCTATGCTTGTGGAGTGTACAGTTTTGCACAGCCGTCAAATTTTTCAAACCAATTGCAAAAAGCATTTCGGATGTATTTCAAAGTCAATACGGAAAACATATTGAAATCTTGGACCCCGAATACTTTGTGTAATTCATGCAAAACTCGTTTAACTATGTGGATGTCGGGTGCAGAGTGAGTATGCGTTTTTTAATTTTGTTCTTAGAAAATATGTCTTCAGAATCTTAAGCTAATTTACTATACTGTAGTCGGTATATGCCATTTGATGTTCCCGCCATTTGGCATGAACCCAAAAACCACGAAATCGACTGTTATTTTTGCTTAGCCAATGTAAAGCAAAATGGACGTCATAAGTCTGTTGAATATGCAGATGTTAACTCCTTTATAAAACCAATTCCTCATATGCCTGAAGCTCAATATCCCCTTTGTCCAAAGCGGAAGCATGACTCCGATTCATATGATTCAAGTGACGACAGTGACTTAATTGAAAATAAGGAAACAGTAATGCCCCTCACACAAGCTGAACTCAATGACTGGGTTAGAGATTTGGAGTTACCGAAGAAAAAGGCAGAGTTGTTAGCATCAAGAATGAAAGAACGTGGCTTTGTGACACCTGACGTGAGAATTTCGCATTACAGGAGCCGACATGAAAGTTTTTCTAGTTACTTTTCGAAAAAAGATGGTATTTGCTATTGCCATGATATTAATGGCTTGTTCAGTCAATTCGGGGAGACACACAATCCAGACGATTGGCGATTATTTATTGACAGCAGCAAGTTAAGCTTAAAAGCTGTTCTGTTACACAAAGGTAATAAAAAGCCTTCAGTTCCAGTGGCACATGCTGTAAAGGTAAAAGAATCTTATGAGTCCATATCTCAAATGCTCGATCTTGTAAATTATGAAGTCCATAACTGGAAAATCTGTGCCGATTTAAAAGTTGTTGCCATGGTGACTGGTTTGCAACAAGGGTACACAAAATATTGTTGTTTTTTGTGCAAATGGGATAGCCGAGCGCATCAGGAACACTATTCCCGAAAAGATTGGCCGGATAGAACAAATTTTACGCTTGGTCAAGACAATGTCAAATATAAAGCTCTCGTGAAAAAGGAAAAAATTATTTTGCCACCGTTACATATAAAACTTGGCTTAATCAAAAATTTTGTAAAAGCTTTGGTAAAAAGAGGAAACAGTGTCGCATTTAAATACCTGAAAACCGTTTTTCCCAACTTGTCAGATGCCAAAATTAAAGAAGGGATTTTTGTGGGACCACAAATTACAAAGCTACTCAAGGATTCAAAATTTGATTCGATTTTGTCTGAAGATGAGTTAAAGGCATGGAGATCATTTGGTTTGGTTGTATCAGGCTTTTTGGGCAATTTCAGGGATCCAAACTATGAAGACATCATTCGTGATTTGTTAAAAAACTATGAGAAAATTGGTAGGTTTTTAAATCGTTTTTTCATTGAAGAATTTTACTTAACACTCATTTTTATATCTTACTTAAAAAGGAGTTAATATGTCTTTAAAAATACACCTTCTGCATTCGCACTTAAATTTCTTCCCAAATAACCTCGGCGATGAAAGTGACGAACATGGTGAGCGTTTTCACCAACAAATACAAGAAATGGAACGTCGATACCAAGGGGTGTATGATGAGGTGATGCTGGGCGACTATTGTTGGTTCCTTGTGCGAGAGGCAGAAAATAATTACAATAGGCAAAGCAATTCAACAGTTCTAAGTCATTTTTAATATTTATTATTAATAATGCAATTTATACCTACATGCATTTTTTTAATTTTATAAAAATCTAAAAATGGGATAATTTAATTAATCTTCTACAACTCTGTGATTTTTGCACCGATCTGATTCTTATTGGACCCGTAATATTTGTATTGAAATAAATTAATCTCGTAAGTGATGAAACTAAAGAAAAAGTTATTGTTTGGTTTAAAAAAAAGAAGTTGAAAACAGCAAAATTTCAAAAAATCATTAAAATTTTCGTGAAGTTCAAGCTTTGGTCAACTGTAAAACTCTAAATTCTTATCCAATTTTTGCAAGCGTCCCGTGATTGTTTTGATAATTTTATTGTCTTTCAACGGCAAAAAAGACTTTCAAAATCCGCCAAGCTGTTTTGAAGGTACGTTCACTATAGTGACATAACCTTTTTAGAAAACGCAAAAAACTGTTATTACGCAATATCTCGAAAACTGTTCTACTTTTGACCATTTTGATTTCATATTCGGATTCAGTGAGCAATTTTACATACAGATCAAGTGTCAAATTCATTTGGTCACGACTTTGTTGAAATCTTGTGAAGTAGTGTAATTACTGATATATTTTAGAAATTTGACCTAATTAAAATTATTACAAATAGTATATTTTTAATTGAAATTTCTGTTATATCAGGCTTGCGTTCATTAATAAATCGACGTTGGAAGAGGGCGCTAAGTGTTGACAAAGTCGTATAGCGGAAAGGAAATTGCTATTTACTGACCTGAGTCCAAAAAAATATTTTGCTTAAGGTACACTAGAGTGGTTCAAAAATTGACGTGGTAGTAAAAACTATCAAAGAGAAAAATGTAGCCCTTACAGAGCCGCGAACACTGAAATGGGCAAATCCTGCTTGACGGACGAAACATTTGTACGGATTTTGTTGTACATAAATGAATCCTATTGTCGTTTTACACGAGATATCTTTGCACAGATTTCGGAGAATATTAGGCCATCGATTGTGCTCTCGAATGGCATTTGTTAATTTACATACTTGCTTTGGAGGAAAAAGATATTCGGTTTTAAAGTGCTGTGACGGACGCTACAAAAAATGGAAGTGACTTTTTTTTCAACAAGTGCTTCTGTAATTTTCATCAAAACGGTCGTAGTATTAAAAAATGTTTAAATACATTAAAGATAGAGGAAAATCAGAGGATTATAAAACAGCTTTTATAAAATTTTTTTAAAGTTTCCAGTTTCAAAAAGAATGACTATTCGCATTTGATCCGAAATCTGTTACATTTATTTATTAATGTAACAGACCAATTTATTGATAAAAAGACAAAAATTGTTTGCGGAGAAACCAAAATTCCTCGACGCGTTTCGATGGTTGGTTAGGCCATCTCTTCAGGAGGATTATCCCCAATTTAGACAGATCGAAAACCTCGCATTAATACTTATTTACAAACAAAACTTTTTAGAATTATGTTCATAAACCATAAGTTTCAACAAAAATCCATAAGTGAACTGTTGTGGACGCTACGTGACGGACGATACAGTTTTTACTTGCATGTTTTTTATTAGAAAAAATGCATATTTCATATTTTTTAAGGGTTCGTAAATCAGTAAAAATAATGGTGTTATATGTTCCCGAATTTTATCGTGGTTAAAAATGCGATTTTAGGGCACAATTTAATATTTCGCAAAACGACTACATAGATATATTTATTTAAAGTTTTACAATTTTTACATGTTATTTTTCGTCCCAAGAATGCTAGGGCTAGATGTTAGAGTGCCCCAAAAATAAAAAAAAAATTGTTTTTCAAAAGCATCAAATTTGCCCCACTTCATGTTTTTTTACACATAATACCTTAAAATTTATCTGTGGATATAGACAGTGTTATTGCTTTATGAATAAGACAGACAGTGTTCGTAAATTTTGTATTAAATAAATATAATTTTGTAAAAAATATATACTGTGACGGACGCTACACACTTTTCTATACATATAATTCTGTGAAATGCTATATAAACATGTATATATTTTAAGCCTAATGTAAAGCATACTAAAAGTTATCTTTACGAACTAAGTTCATTTGGAGAAAAAAGAAAAATTGCACTAGTCAAATTAAAAAAAAAAACCTTTATTTCTGTGACGGACGCTACTTCAAGTAAAAAGGGCTCACAGTCCCTTTTTACTTGAAGTTATTTATATTACTCCAATTACTTTTGATGAGGTCTTTTACATCTAATTGTATAAAATTAAGCAGACTTTGAGCCCCTACTGAAACTTGATAACTAAATGGATGTTTTTGCGATTTTTATGAACTTTTAAAAAACCTATTATTTTAAAATATTTATAAAAATTCGAGGTGGGTGTAAATAAAGACCTGCCATTCACGAAGAGAGCAATTAAAAATTGTATCCATTATATATTCTAAAACATGGGGGAGGGTCTGTAATGGTTTGGGGCTGTATGTCCAGTGCTGGTGTTGGAAATTTGCATTTTATAGATGGAAAAATGGACAAGTTTGTCTATTTAGATATTTTAAAGCAAAATGTTAAGCAGAGCGCAGAAAAACTTGGAATTTTAAACAAGTTTACTTTTTACCAAGATAATGGCCTAAGTACACATCTGCTATTGCGAAGCTCTGGCTGAACCAACTGCACTAAGCTGTTGAGTCCTCCCCCACAATCCCCAGACTTATATGTTATAGAGCATTTATGGTTTGAAGTAGGTCGTAGAATGTATAAAAACAGCTACAACAATATAACTGAACTAAAATCAGCGTTGCTACATGAGTGGAACAATATTCCGTCGGAAGTGTGCGCCAATTTGGTCGATTCGATGCAAAACAGATTTAGAAATGTTATTGAATCCAAAGGATATGCTACGAAATATTACTTTTTTTTCTAAGTTGTTAAAAAGGTTGTATTCGTTATTGTGTCCGATTATTTGTTTGATCTCAAAAAATTTATTATTTTTATTACTTTTTGTTTTTTTATGAAATAAATTGTTGTTTTTTTCTTTTTTGGTTTTATAGACAAATAAAATAATTTTTATAGCGAAATAAATCAAAAATAATTTTTTTTTTTAAAAGATCTTGTTATAAAAGCACTTAAACTAAGTGTTATACCGATGTCCGATTATACGTTTGAACCACTGTATATGTAATTTTGACAGCTTTTAAATTTTGTCCTTGGTTTAAGGTTTTTCGGATTTGCCCATATATAAAATGTAATGATAGGACTAAAGACGGCGACACAGTGAACAAAATACTCAATGGGCGATATTTGTAGGCGTGGTAAAAAAAATGAAAAAAAAAAATAAAAATTGTTTTAATATTATATTTAATCCTAGGTCACCCGACACAATTTTTTTGTATGGAAGCCGAACAGCTCTATGTTGGTACACCAAAATTTTCGTCTATACATTTAATTTCCATATACAAAATTTAGTTTGAAACTACCGAAATTGAAGCAAATAATAAATTATTATGAATAGTCGCCAAGCACTGTCATATAATGACCTACATCACTGAGATACACTGAGATAATATATGGTTATTTAATTACTTTATTTTTCTTATAGTGACCCAAATGAATATAAGTGCCTGTGCAAAATTTTATCAGCGTATAGTTAAAAATGCGACCTGTACTTTACCCACAAGCTTTTTATGAAACAGTCACCCTATCAAAGTAAGATTTCCATAAGTTACAAACATTAGCAGAATCCCAATATATCCCCCAAACCTTTAGAAGTGATTTTTATACAAATCTAAACTGCCCGTATACTTATTAGCAATGCAGTTGGCCTTATGATCTTTCGAATATGTAATATTTGTTCTCACTAATTTTCTAAAATCTGTAAAACAACTTAAGTCGACAAGTAAAATGTAGTTTTTTTGCTGTCATTTGTTAATTGCCTTCATTTGCTAATTATATATTAAAATAATATAAATGCAGTTTTGTCTTTTATTCATAAAATATTACTACATATATCTTTGAAGAGCTCCTTATCAGAAGTCATTAGCAGAAACTTGTTTTTATAACCTTCATTACTATTTATTAGACTGACTTCTCGAAATTGAGTTTTTGGTTACTGACCTAACCGAATATAATACAGGGTGTCTGATTGCAAATTTATATTTTAAAATGCGACTATTTCAAAAAGTAATAAACGGTGCAGATTTGTCACTCCCGATGTCGCAGTAGTCGATTGAGCATAGCGTTTTCGCAATAGAGACATTTTTTAAGAGTAATGATTATTCGCAATTGCTTGCCGACAATTTTATTCAAAGTTCGTTATTCGGCGAATGTGTGATGGACCGTGTGTTAATTTATTTCGTTCTTGGGTGCAGAGATTCCGTGCAACTGCTTCGGTTATAAATGTCCCAAGGCCATTGAACTGGTAAAAAATAGTTTACGTAAAAATCTGCCACTTTCAATATATAAAAGAGCAGCCTCACTGGGACTTCAAAAAGCAATTACACTGTGAAACACGATTTTGTGGTCAGGAAAATTCCCATACAAATGGAAAGTATAAGACCAGTGTCTTCAAGCCCTAAAAGCGTTTGGACATAGCAGGTAGAACTTTAAAGTTAACGCCATTTGAAAGTTGCAATTTTTCCTTGCATCATATGTGAAATCAAGTGATACAAATACAGTTCCATTTTCTTTGTCCTTCTCTCGAATATGGATTATAGTATTTGACATCAAAATAAAAAGACGGGCCCATGAGGGAATCGCGAAATAGTAGACTTTTTGTAAAACAACTCATATTATTTAAGTACAAAGCTAAACCTACCAGCGCCAAACGATTTTGGGGTTTTAATAAACAAGTGGTGTGCTTTCATTTGGCATAGGTTTTTTTGACCCCTGATCATCACCCTCAATATGTGTCATAGTGTTATTCATGAAATTTTAATAAAGGATCTTAAGTTCCATTCTTTTAAAAATTTAAATCGCTTGCATTAATCAAAGTCACATTCTTAGACTTTGATTTACCTACGCAAAAATTTCTGTGAAACGATGTTGGAGCCTTTTTGCACTGCAAATCCCATTTTTTTGAGCGACGAGGCCCATTTTCTCTTAAACAACCACGTCAACAAGCAAAACTGCCGTTTCTGGTATTGAAGAACCCGTAACCCTCGATTAAAATCATCAAAAACCATGGAATTGGCTGGACCCCCATGTAAACCATGTAATCAAAGTACAGGTAGCAATTCTAAAGATAATTTGATGAAATGTCACAGATAATTTTTTTGGTAATGAAGCCATGGCTATTGAAGTTCGTCAAAATCGGTTCATTATTTATGGTACCTCCCATAGGTCCCACTTCCCGGAATATTTTGGCCACAATATTTTTTCATGAAATTTAAACGAAATACTGCTTATGTAAACCAAAATGACTGTACCAAATGTCGTTGAAATAGGTCGACATTTGACTATAGCTCACATACAAACTTTTCTATCAAAACGCACTAAATGAGACAAAAATCTCTAAAAACGCTCATAAATCTGAAGATAATGACCATTTTGAGTTTATTTTTTGCATACATAATTTTTGTAATCAATTTGCCAAATTTCGAGATAATCGGTCTACATTTGACCCTAGCTCTCATATAAGTCCAAACGATGGAAACATTATATATATATAAGTTTTGAGAAAATTTTTGTATGATGGCAAAATTTACCAAATATTTGTCTTTATGCAGGAAAAAGAAGACCTTTGACCTTAGTGGTAAAGGGTATCGTATGGTCGGGCTTGACCGACTATAGCACTTTCTTACTTCTTTTTTTTCTCGCAAATGTACGCATGATTACGGAATTTTTGCCATTGGAATTTTTAACATCGTAGGAAGCTTTTGGTTTGGGAGATATAGTGCTTTAGTTCCAAAATATAAATCGATATATCTCTCTTATTTTTGCACCGATAGTAAGAATATGCATATTATGTAAAACTACTCCGAATAGATACCTCAATCGGTTTATTAAAAGTCGATTGAGATATCTCGTCTGAAATATATTTCGGAGCACTCTCACGTGACATACATATTGCTACTATCGGCGCAAAAATAAGAGAGATATTTTGAATTGTACTTCAGAATTTTTAAGCTTATATCTCCAAAACAAAAACAATCTTAACAAAAATGTGTACAATATTATTCTTAAAATTAAAAGTTCTTTATATGCCATAAAAATGATTAAAATCGGTGCAGTTCGCTTTAAACTATGTAGACTTTTTAACTGAAAGATAAAAAAATATGAATTTTAAACCTCAATATCTCTGTTATATTTAAAGATATTGGCTGATACCAAATAAAAGCTTAAAAGGTTGACTATCGATTATTTTTCGAGATAGGGACATTTTGTACAAAAACCATGGGTTAAATTTAACATTTTTTCTTAATAATTCCTTATCTGAAAGATATTTCAGAGCACTTACACATGATATACATGTACAACTATCGGTGCAAAAATAAGAGAGATATAACGATTTATATTTCGGAACTATATCACTCAAACCAATAATTTTTTAAACTATTACTCTATAAATTTATTTCTTTATGGGCTATATACATTTTTAAGATTGGTGCAGTTCAGTTAAACTAGACTTTGGAACTGAAAAATCATTTTTATACCTCAATATCTCTATTACATTTAAAAATATTGGCTGACTATTGATACCAAATGAAAGCTTGAAAGGTTGGCTACTTATGTCTATGTAACTTAGGTTTACGTCATATCGATTAGTTTTCGAGATATGAACATTTTTGTGCAAAAACCAAGGGTAAAACTTAACATTTTTCTTAATAATTACTCATCTGAAGGATATTTCGGATCACTTTTACTTGATATACATATTTCAGCAGTTCGAAATGCGTCGAGGAAAGATTTCCCCACCAACATATTTTTAGTTTTATCAAAAAACTATTTATTTCAATAGTAAATAATTGTAATAAATTGGGATCTTAGTGCAATACGTTACAGTAAAACTTTTTAAAAATATATTATATTTAGTGTTTTATTTTTGAACTTCTGATTTGACTTTGAAAAATTTAAGTATTTCTAAAATATTAAAATTTTCAACAATGAATGTATGAATATGTTTTTAAGTAATTGTAATGTTTTAGAACATCGAAGTTAAACTTTATAGTCCGAATGGTGGTTTCTTCGATTCGCATCGCTTTGCAGGGATATTTCTAAAAACAGAGACACTTTTAAATCATTCAAACGCATGTAGAAAACGACCATTTGTTGCCCAAAACCATTTAAATATAAAATTTGAAACAATAATTGAATTTATTGTTATTTGAACGTCCTAAAGACGTACAAATACAGAAATAAAATTTGAATTTTTATACCCTTCACCACCATAGGTGGAAAGGGTATTATAAGTTTGTGCTGATGTATGTAACGCATAGAAATATTTGTCTTAGACCCACCTTTTAGTATACCAAAAGGCTTAGAATCACTTTCTGAGTAGATTTAGCTATGTCCGTCCATCCGTCCGTCCGTCTGGCTGGCTGGCTGGACCCCCATGTAAACCTTGTAATCAAACTACAGGTCGCAATTCTAAAGATAATTTGATGAAATTTGGCACAGATCATTTTTTGATAATGGGACCATGGCTATTGAAATTGGTCAAAATGGGTCCATTATTTCTCGTACCTCCCATAGGTCCCACTTCCTGGAATTGATATATTGGCCACAAATATCAATATTTTTTCATGAAATTTTAAATAAATACTGCTTGTATAAACTAAAATCACTGTACCAAATTTCGTTGAAATCGGCCCACATTTGACCATAGCTCCCATACAAACTTTTCTTTAAAAACGCACTAAATGAGACAAAAATTCACTAAAACCCTCGTAAATCTAAAGATAATGAAAATTTTGAGCATATTTTTTGCATACATAATTTTTGTAACTGTAATCAACTTGCCAAATTTCGAGATAATCGGTCCACATTTGACCCTAGCTCTCATATAAGTCCAAATGTCGGAAACAGGTCAAATATATAAGTTTTGAGAAAATGTTTGTATGATGGCAAAATTTAGCAAATATTTGTCTTTATACAGGAAAAATAACACCTTTGACATTAGTGGTGAAGGGTATCGTATGGTCGGGCTTGACCGACTATAGAGCTTTCTTACTTGTTTCTATTAATTTTTTTTTTTTTGGAAAAAAGATGAAAATTATTTTGAACTGTACTGATAAATATCCCAACCGATTTTTTTATATTTTATTTTCATCAGGGCCCTATTTCACTAAGCTACAAGTTTACAATTACAAATGTTTTTGCCTGTAAAATTCTGAACTTGTAAATAATTGTTTTTCATTAAAATACAATTACAAGTTTGTAGCTACAAGTGATTTTGACAATTCACATGTCGAACTTCTACAAGTGGTTTTGTTTCACTAATCTAAATTTGTACTTGTACACTTGTAGAATTGTAGAAAAAAGCATAGGGTCGACGGAGACTCTTAAAAAGATTTTACAAGTTACAAGTGAATGATAAATTGAATTCAAATTTGGTTTTTAACTATTTTTTAATAAAAATTATTTAAAATTAACACAAAATCAAATCAATATTAATTACTATTTATTTATTTTATTTCTTTTTAAATATGTTTCGATTAATAATAGTCCATTACTTAGTGTACCTTGACGAATTTTGTTTACTTTGACGAATTTTAATAGCACACTACCAAAATAATTGTTTGTGCCAAATTTAATCAAATTATCTTGAGAATTGCGAAATGTACTTTGATTACAAGGTTTACATGGGGGTCCAGCCAGCCGTCCAGCCAGATGGACGGACGAACTGACATCGTTTAATCGGCTCAGGAAGTAATTCTAAATCCGTTGTTATACTAAAAGGTGGTCTAACTAAGACCAATATTTCTATGCGTTATATATATCAGCCCAAACTTATAATACCCTTTCCACCTATAGTGATGAAGCGTATGCAGAACAAGGGAGATCAGTGATGTCCTTAACTCAAGGAGCATATCTTCCATTTTCTTTATCATTCTCTCAAATGTGAATAATAGTATAGACAACAAAATACGAAAACCAAAAAATGGGCTCATGGTGGATCGGAAAACAAAAAACTTTTTCTTAACTTTTTAATTAAAAGAGCATAAAACTACAAGGCATATGCTAAAATATGAGCCTAGTCTTATAAAAATCTGATAACCGTATCGTTATAAGCATATAAAGTGGGTATGTTTCTGAAAAAATATTGAAAAAAAAAAAACGAACTTTGAACCGCCATAAAATTTGAACCAAAGCTAAATTAAAAATTTGGAAGAAGTGTAATAATTGTCTAGGCTAGGAGAATGTACATATACATAAAATTTCATAAAAATCGTATTTTTTATTTGACTCCATATATTTATCAAAATATTTTATTTTATTATAATTGTAATTTTAGAAATTGTAGTTTACAAGTCCAAAAAGCTACAATTGTTGTGAAAATTTTAATGAAACACATTTGAACAGCACCTGTAAGAATTAGACTTGTAATTGTAACTTGTAAACTTGTAGACTTGTAGTTTAGTGAAATAGGGCCCTGATTGAAAAACGATAAAAAAAAAATGTTCCAAAATAATAAAAATCCTGAGGGATTTTTATTATTTTTTTTTTACTTTAATGATTTACTTCAATGATTGTTTTTTTTTATGGATTAAAATATGTTTTTGTTTCTTATTTCTAAATTCTGTTGAAAAAAAAATTTGGATTGTTTCCGCCCGGGTTCGAACCGGGGACCTTGTGCGTGTGAAGCACACGTGATAACCACTACACTACGAAAACCGTTGTTTATGAAAGCGCTAACTATTGGTTTTGTTGGTTTGGACAGAAAAGCTTATGTGTGCTTTAAAAAAAAGCTTTCTGCTTTAGCACAAGAGAATTTATCACATGAATAAGCGAATAAACACGATAACAATTATAACAGTGTAGGCCAATTACATCACGATTTTTAAAAATATGCCATAATCATTTTATAATCAAAATGTTTTAAAAACATTAATAAATACATGTTTTTTAATCCCAAAACATTTAGTAATAAACATTTTTATTACTTTTTCGTTAAAATTAATTTTACGACGTACCCTACAATAAATTGTCAGTAATTACAGTCAATTAAATAAACATTTTGTGGTATTTAATCTATTTACATTGTACTCGGTTTATTGTTATTTTTAAAATTTGTTTTTTTTTTAAAATTCAACAAAGGATCTTTTCAATGTTGAATTACATTTAACAGGAATTAATTTAATTTTAATAAAATACAACACAAAAGGAGATCAATAAAATTTTCTATTGCTCTCAAGATTGAACCTCAACATTTCACACACATTTTTTTACGACCGATCATAAAATAACGGGGCGTTCCGTAAGCAATTATTACACACTGGACCTCACCTCTCGTCGTTAAACAAATACAATAAAATCCAGGGATAAACAAACAAATAAAACGAAAATATTGACAAGTATTTTTTAAATATTTATAAACATTTCATGATCAAATATCTAAAAGTTAACCCCCAAAATATTTAAACGAAAATACATATGTAAGTAGGTATCATTAAAAATCCATAAATTTGTATCCATAAAATTTTTTTAGACGTCAGTCTGATTAAATCACATTAAAGACAGTCCTTTTGTCTGTCATTCATTTGTATGAGAGTAAACTGATCGTTTTGTGGTGACATGACAAGTGCCAGAGCGGATTTTTTTGAAGAGATCTTGAACTTGATCATGATTTTCAATTTCAAATTTACGATCAATTTAAGTCATATAAAATGTGTGTTTGTGTTCTTAAGTCGGCGCATTGCTCTTTTCTTTTGTTACTTCAACAAAAAACCCTTGATTTTGTGCCCAAATATTGAGGTAACAAATTAACAAAAGGAATTGTTAGGAAAAATCTTGTTGTTCTGATTGTTTTGCTCTTGAGTGTTAAAGAACTAACATTTTAAACAAATAAATTCAATGGGCGTCTTTGTAGTCATTGTAGAACAAAAATAATTAGAATTTTTATTCATAAAATATTCATGATAATAAAGTTTACCGTAACATTTGGTTTCTTTGCTATTAATAAAAAAAATTATGTATATACAAAAAAAAAAACAATATAATTATAAAAAAGTAGTTTGTTTCCGCCCGGGTTCGAACCGGGGACCTTGTGCGTGTGAAGCACACGTGATAACCACTACACTACGAAAACCTTGACGGAAGTTTGTCAATTGTTTCATTTAAACCCAATGTCGCATTACGATTATAATGTGGAATTGACGTATCAATATTTTAATTAAACTATACGTTATACTATATTGAACTATAATTTGAATTCATATAAATGATCAGTTCAGATATTATACTATATAATTAAGATTTATTATCATTCTGACAAGTCTTTTTCAAGGTTTTCGTAGTGTAGTGGTTATCACGTGTGCTTCACACGCACAAGGTCCCCGGTTCGAACCCGGGCGGAAACAATTCTACTTTTTTTTTCTAATTTAGACCAATCGCTTACTTGCCAATAAATGACAAATTATAACGACATGATGATAAAATTTAGTATAGAAAAGTTGTATATAACTATAATGCATCATACAAAATTTCATGGAAATCGGTTCACATTTAACCATACTTACTTACTTACTTAAATGGGCTATATATACAAACTGTTTAAGTCAAGGGCTGAGTATATTTTAAAAATCCATGCGCTTTAAACTTGTGCGCATATTCTCTAGTTGCGTAGGCCAAGCTTTGAAAGATTTTTCTCTACTTGGTCTTTCCATCGAAGTTTCAGACGTCCTCTTTTAACATTATTATTATCTAAATAAAAACCGACGTCCTAACTCATATTCCTTTATAGTTCTAATGGGAGAACTCGTGGCACATGTTAGCCAACTTCATTAACGGGCGTTTACGTAGTTACTCGGCTGATACCATGAGGAGGTCAGTGTCCACAGTTGAGAACCGTTGTTTGGTACTCAACATCCCCTCCATCACCTATCACATTTAACCATAGCTCCCATATAAAACCATTACAGTTAAAGTCCACATAAAATACTTTAAGTGTAAGATAAACTATAATAGCTATGGCAACTAAATTTAGCACTAGAAAGTTTTATGTAAGTGTGCCAAATTTGTTGACAAGCCATCACCATTTGATCATAGCTCCCATATAAAATACTACAAATAAAACGCGCCTAACGAAAAGTGTTAAAGAGACAACATTTGGCAAAAGCATTTCTCGTTGAAAATGTTCTATATTGAAAATGAGCAAAATCGGTTCAAAATCGGCCTCGGGAATCAATTTAATGCTGATAAATTAAATCAAACTATAATTGCTTTGAAGACTTTGTTTAGAACAGAGAACATTTATGCAACTATTGGTCAGTATATAAAATTGAATAGGAATCGGTCCATATTTGACCGTAGCTATTAAACAAAAAACACTCCCGGGAACCACTAAAATACAACAAACTCTAGTTAAATGCTAATAAATTATAAACTAATATAATTATTACAGGTACATTCAGTTTATTTAGACAAGTTGCTATTGACGTGTTTGGTCTAAATTTATCTTAATAAAAGACAACACTTCTTCTATTGGACAAAGCTGGCCACTAAAAACATACAATGGAATAAATAATTTGTCCATTCAACAACAAACTTATGAAAATTGAACTATGTTTGACCTTCTTACTGCAGAGTGTAGTAGAATAGGACTTGACCAATTTTTGAAATCCAAAAAGATCTGTTTCCGCCCGGGTTCGAACCGGGGACCTTGTGCGTGTGAAGCACACGTGATAACCACTACACTACGAAAACCTTGATTTCCGTTCGCAAAAATACTCATTTGAGTCCGAAGAACTTTTTGCATATTTTGTACTTTACTTGGAGTTGCAAGTACATAATTCGCTTTTGAAATACGAGAAAGTGTAAAAAATGTACATATTCCTGATTATGTACTTGTACTTATTAGTATCCCAGCAAAACTTTGGTAATGGCAAGTACTTTGTGAACTGGTTACCTTGTAATGACTACAATATATTACAGAAGTACTTATTTGTAATTAAGATGGTAATTTAAGCTGAACGGCCCCGGTTCAAATCCCACCAAGACCACAAATTTTTTTACATTTTTTTTAATGATTTTTGAATTTATAGGGAATTTACACTAGCCTAAAATCTAGTAGATTTGATTTCAAATCTCAATCAAAATCTAGATCGTTTAGACTACATTTTTTGATGTTAGCTAGATTATATTATTACAAGAGAATTAGTTGACTGATATAAAATGAAAAAATATATTTTCAAAATAATGTTTGATGTTTAATTTATATTTCTTCCTCATTTGTTTTTTTCCATTTTTTATTCAAATTTAGTTTAATTAATATATTTAATAATTTTTTCGGCACTTTTTTCTTTTGTTGTGATTTATTTTCAATTGTTATGTCATTTTGATTTACACAGCGTGGTATTTTTTAGTACTTTTTGGAAGAAAAACATGGTTGCATCATTAAGTACTACTAGATTTTAAGTAGATTTTGCCAAAATCTACTTAATAACTAAATTTATTTTTGTATGGGAAATCTAGTCGAAATCAACTAAATTTTGAGCAAAATCTCGTAAATACTAGATTTCGAGGTAATGTAAATGCCTTATAACAGAACTTAAATATAACCTTCAGTAAAAAAAAAATTTGGAAAACTTACACATGGTAATGAAAAAATACCACAATGAGTCAATTTTTATTATGTAGGGGATGTTGGATACCAAACACGGTTCTGACTAGTCTTAAATTTGTAAGCTAAGACTTATCTTGGTCATCCTTCATCTCAACTGTGGACACTGACCTCCTCGTGGTATCACCCGGGGAACTAGTTTAACACCCCTTAATGTAGTGAGCTAACATGTACCGAGGACATCCGAAACTTCGATGGAAAAACCAAGTAGAGGAAAATTTTTCGAAACTTGACCTATATAATTGGAGAATATTCGAACAATATAAAACTATCAAAGAGAGAAATGTAGCCCTTACAGAGCCCTGAACATGGATATATAAAGCGTTATAATCGGACTAAAGATGGCGACACAGTGAACAAAACACTAAAAGGGCGGTATTTGTAGGCGTGGTAAAATAATAAAAAAATATTTTTTGGAATTGTTTTGACATTATCTTTAATCCTAGGGGGTGACTGACTCAACTTTTTATACCCACCATCAAAAAGAATGGGGGGTATATTGAGATTGTCATTCCGTTTGTAATTTCCTTAATATTGGTTCAAAAATCAAAAACGATATATATTCTGAATCCTTATGAAATTCTAAGACGATTGAGCTATGTCTGTCTGTCTGTCCGTCTGTCTGTCTGTCTGTTGAAATCACGATAACGTCTAAACGAAAAGAGCTAGCTAACTGAAACTTAGCAAAAACATTGTTTATCTATGAGAAAATTTTGGTATTGAAATTGGGCAAAATCGGTTAGCATTTGGCCATAGCTCCCGTATAACCTCGTCTAGGCTAATCGCTTATTTGCTAATAAATGACAAATTATGACAGTTATGATGACAAAATTTGGTATCTAGAAGTTTTAGATAAGCACTAGGCAGCATATAAAATTTCATCGAAATCGGTTCACATTTAGCCATAGCTCCCATACAAAAAACTTACGAAAACAGGCTAAATTTCACCCAAAATACACTTAAATGCCAATAAATCTAAAAGTATAACAGATATAACCACTAAATTTGGCACAAGAAAGTCTTATATCAATACCAGCCAGTGTGCAAAATTTTGTCACAATCGGTCACTATTTGACCTAGCTCCCATATAAAAAACTTACGAAAACACAAAAATTCAAAAAGAAAAGGGGATTTATGTCCGTCTGTCCGTCAGATAAAATCGTGAGCACAAGGAAGTCTTATGTCAATGCCAGCCAGTGTGTAAAATTTCGTCACAATCGGTCACCATTTGACCATAGCTCCCATATAAAAAACTTATGGAAACATAAAAATACATAAAGAAAAGGTTGTTTATGTCCGTCTGTCCGTCAGATAAAAGCACGATAGCGCCTTAACGAAAAGAGCTAGAGGGACAAAAGTATTTTGGATATCTTGAAAAACATGTGTGTTGAAAATGGACAAAATCGGTTCAAATTTAGTTAGAGCTCCCATATAACCCCGCCCCGGGAAACACATTAGTGGTGATAAATTGAATACAATTGTAAAAGCTATGACGATTAAATTTAAAATAGGGAAGTTTTATGCAATTTTTGATCAGTTTATCAAATTTTATAGGAATCAGTCCATATTTGACTTTAGCTTTCATGTGAAAAACACTCACGGAAACCAAAAATTTTACCAAAGGCCAGTTAAAAGCTATTAAATTAGAAACTATGATAGCTATGGTCACTAAATTTTGCAAGAATAAGCTCTCTATATATACCAGCCAGTGTGTAAAATTTTGTTATAATCGGTCAACATTTGGCTATAATTCTTACATATATAACATCCCCTTTTTATATCTACAATCAAAAAGATTTGGAGGTACATTCATTATATTAAGATTTTTTGTTTTATTTTTAAGTAGTCGCTTGTTAAGCGTCTATGAGTCTTTTTGTACACTTTTTTGATCACCAAACTTATTACACACATTCTGCATTCAAATAGTCGATTTCAAGGTATTTTCTGAGTCTTTTTGTGGTCTTTTTTTTTATCACCAAACTGATTAAAATAACATAAAAAACAGTCATATTAGGATCGTTTGCACGATAACATTTTGACTGCACACATACTGCAAGAATTGTTTCTTCTTTTGTAAACTAGTCGTTTTCTAAGCGTTTTAAGGAGTCTTTTTGCAATCCTTTATAGATCACCAAGGTGATTAATCAGTTTTCGATCATCTATACGAATCCCAAAATACTAATTTTGCTGATATTATCGTCAACAATCACCAAATTGCTAGCTGGGTAGGTATCAATTATTAGTAATTTTTTTCGAAATATTCGGAAATATAATTTGGAAAGTTCTTCCGATCTGTGCAATTCTTACGCTTTTGGCTCTTAAATTAATTTTAATGAATATCAGGAATATATTTGAGAGGTTTATAAGTACATACGCAATATATGATGTACACAAGATCAAGTTGAAGATACCTACGTAAGGTCAGACCACAAATTTAAGTTTGACCGTCTGATGGAATCAGGTTTTTAAAGATTCTTGTGAGTGTACCATCATGAACTATACATACATATGTATATCAGATACAAATCGGTCCGTAAATACCAGGGAAACCAACAGACTGACATGGCTTAATCGTCTCTCCTCGCGATTCCAAAGAATAATGAAAAAACAAGTAAGAAAGTGCTATAGTCGGTCAAGCCCGACCATATGATACCCTTCACCACTAAGGTCAAAAGTGTTATTTTTCCATACAAACATTTTCTCAAAAGTTATATATTTAAGCTGCTTCCGACATTTGGACTTATATGAGAGCTAGGGTCAAATGTGGACCGATTATCTCGAAATTCAAATTTATTACAGTTGTTACAAAAATTATGTATGCAAAAAATTCCCATTATCTCCAGATTTACGAGCGTTTTAGTGATTTTTGTCTCAGTGCGTTTTTAAAGAAAAGTTTGTACGGGAGCTATGGTCAAATGTGGACCGATTTTAACGAAATATGGTACAGTGATTTAGGTTTACATAATCAGTATTTGATTTAAATCTCGTGAAAAAATATTGATATTTGTGGCCAATATATCAATTCCGGGAAGTGGGACCTATGGGAGGTACCATAAATAATGAACCGATTTTGACGAATTTCAATAGGCATGGTCCCGTTATCAAAAATGATCTGTGCCAAATTTCATCAAATTATCTTCAGAATTGCGACCTGTAGTTTGATTACAAGGTTTACATGGGGGTCCAGCCAGCCAGACGGACGGACGGTCGCTAAATCGACTCAGAAAGTGATTCTAAGCCTATTGGTATACTAAAAGGTAGGTCAATGCAAATATTTCCATACGTTACATACATCAGCATATACTTATAATACCCTTTCCACCTATGGTGGTGAAGGGTATAATTGCATACTAAATAACTGACTTATAATACGCTTTTATCTATTGGTGCAGGGTATGAAATTAAAACTAATAGAAGTATATGAACTGTTATATACATACTTCTGTTAATCTTTGCTAAGAAATAAACTTTTTAAAGCAAAACATTTAAATGTTGTAAACTCAACTGACAACCGTAGGAATGTCGCCGTCATAACAAATGTCAAATTGTTCAGTTAAAGTAAAATTGTCTGGACAATTACACTGACATGAAATCATGTCCCTCAAAATATTGTAAATATTGTTATTTAAAACATATCGTAAGTACATGAAAACTTCGACTTGAAGTTCTTTTTTCTGAAGTTTTATAGTTTTCTTATATTGTTTTCAAGAACTTTAACATAACATCAAAATGAAGCTTTGAAAAAAAAAAACAGTCATGTCTTTAATGCACTTATATTTAAATATTAAAGTCTTTAAACTATTAAATAATTTGCAACAAAAATTGCAATAAATCAAGTCTTAAAGACTGTATCACCTGCCGGTTAATTTTTTTTTGTATCCGATTTTTTTTTATACATATAAAATATGATTTTCTTTCTTCTAAATAATTTAGAAGATCGATAGTTTAAATAAAGCATTACTAGTTTCCCTGGAAAAACTATTTTATTTACATTCCAAAAAGTTTTTATTATCGTTATACATTTGATATTTAAATAACTCTTTTCTTGAGACCACCCACGTTTTTAAACAAAATTTTGAAAATTTTATAAGTGATGTAGGTCAGTGAACCTGATCACCATCATAGTGTGACATCGACACAATTACCACATACTCGAAAATAAATAATTCTCAGAATATTTTATTACACATCCTATAAAAAACGACACCTTTACGAATTCCAAAAAAAAAAATCAAAACTGTTCCGTAGACGCCGAACAAAAAATAAATTTTTTTTAAATGATCAATGATCGAGGAATTAAAAAGAAACGCAGACAGAGCAGATCGACCACATAAAACAATACAAATCTGACTATAAATCTGATAAAATGATCAAAAGAGATAAAAACAATTGAGATTGAGATTTATTAGATAAATACTCGTATACGAAAGTATTTAAAGAAACAAAATCTTTTATCGAATACGTGTAAAAAGTTCTTTATTTTCTTTAGTACAGAAAGAGACAAAGATCACTAAAAAAAATGACAAGTGTTGCGAATAGAAGAGGCAAAAGGCGCTTTTTGAAGGTGTTCAGTAAGAAAGCAAGAAGCATTTTTATAACGATAACGTGAGAAATTGATCATAAAAACACTTTTTTTCGGGATATACGAGGATTGTAAGAGATTTTTATAAAAACGAAAATCTTTCAAGTTTTGATCGTTATCATTAGTCAATAGCCAAAATTACATTCAAGATATTAAGCTTATTATCACAATTTTAAAGATACATACTTTCATGAGACTTTGCATACAATTTTTTTGGTACAAGGGCAAATCCTGTGTAAAATAAATAAGATTTGTAATACCTCCCACAAAATGTTTACGTTGGAATATAATTTTATGTTCCTCCACAGGGATAGCAAACATGGTACAATTGTACTTTTTTATACATTTTGACCCTGGTTGGTACCGTGATGCTACGGCGTTCCACTTGGTACATTTTATAAATCTTAATTTTTCACTGTGTCCGAGCCGATTGTTGGGGATATAAAAAAGGTAAATGTAAGTATGATCCAGATAAAAATTTTGAGATTTAATTTTTTATTTAATCATCGAAGTTTTGGAACACTTAAAAACTGATTTTCACATGTTGCTAATATTATAAACTTTCTTCCTTTTAAAGTGTGTGAACATATGGAAAAATTGCTCCGATTAACTCAGCAACAATCTCTGAGCAATTTTAAAGACATTTCCATCGAAATTGGGTTAAATCGATTTATTATTTCGGGTACTATCGTTACCGGTACATCCACAATTTTTCGATTCAAAGGATTTGGGCAATAATAACTTTTCACTGTTAGTCTACTTTTACATTAGTCAGATTTGGCTTATCAAGTCTTCAACTTGTATGAGAAAAAACTGACAAAATTAAAATTGATACAAACCTGATCGTACTATCAAGTTTACGAAAATTTTAAAAATTTGTATGAAATTTGGGGAAAAAAGAAGTAAAAATTGATTAAGAAAATGTTTGTGTGTGATCGTGAATGCAGGTTCAAAAGAAATTTGAAGAAAAGGTGATCAAGTAAACCTGATTCGTGTGAGACAAGACTTAGTGACAGTATCAAATTTTGTTGGATTTGATTGATATTTGAATATATCGTTACTTTAATATAGAAAGGCCCTAAGGCGTTTTTTATTCAAATCGCTTTTTAAGGCTTTGTCTTATAT
The DNA here is from genome assembly GCA_933228675.1 of Stomorhina lunata. Taxonomy (NCBI): domain Eukaryota; kingdom Metazoa; phylum Arthropoda; class Insecta; order Diptera; family Rhiniidae; genus Stomorhina; species Stomorhina lunata. Next base: position 59,682,680 of record OW121740.1, on the reverse strand, counting down.
AATTTTATACAAATCTTATAATTTTAAAAAATATTAATATAGTATTAAATTCTTTAGAGAATTTAGTAAAAAACTGCGCTTAAAACATTTTTGTATCTTCAAAACTTAAGATTTTATTTAGTTTTTGTCCCCTCTCCTGTAACGTAAGAAAAACATTAGTTAGGGCTTTTCTATATTAAAGTAACGATATGCACCTCCCCTTCAATTTCTGTTTTCACAAATGTCGTCAGTACACCAACCAATTTCAGTACTTTCTTAACTGTTATATAATAAATTGTATAACTAAAATTACACAGGTCAACAGCAAAAATGTGCTCGAGTAACCACTATACACATTTGATGTATCATGGCTACCTTAGTACAAAAATGGTAAAATTTTTAATTTCTATGGCAAGATTTAAAAAAAACAAAAAATTTTTTTTAAATTGCAATTTTTTTTAGACGTTTCTTCAAATAATTAATGATAACTCAAAAACTACTAGTCCGATATTATTAAAATAAAATCAGAAAAATTAAGATTTAATTAGCCTTTGATTCGTCTATATATCGCGTTTCAATCGGATCAATAGTATCAGAGTTATAATAAAAAATTTAAGAAAAAAATATATTTTTTACGTAAAAATGGCAAAAAATTTTGTTTTAAAAAAAACATGAAAAATAGAAAACAAATAATAGCAACAAAACGAGATATCGACCATAAAAATCGATTGATTATTTTCGAATTTATTCACAATTAAGTGAATTCACTCATTTTCACAAAATTTTATATTTTTGCTTGATATACGTATACAGGGTTTTTCAAATGTGTAGATTTTAGAATTTCAAGGAGTGCCGGTCGGATTATTGTGAGATTTGGTGAGAAACTTTCACCCACAAAATTTTAGCCAAATTGGACAACGCTAACACTTGTCGCCCAGGTCCTAAAGCTGACAAATCAAGTTTATATCGGAAAAATTTTATAATTTTTAAGTTTTTGCTAAATTAACGCTATTTATTCCCACTTTTGCAAAAAAGTGGATCCTGGTCCTTAGGGAAAACACAATGAGATTTCCAATAAGCTACATATCTTTAAAATCGGTTAAACAGTTTTCGAATTACTACAATTTGCACTGCCCATTACATGTCCTTGAGGACTTGCCGAAGGCAATTGACCAAAAAATGTGAAGTCAAATCGATGGAAGAGATCAAAAATGCATTTCATTGTTTTATTCATGTATTTTCTTTTATTTTATATTTTATTATTTAAATTTATTACAACTTATAAAATAAGGAAATAAATAAATAAATATTATAAACTACAAACTTTGGAATTTTCTTTTATGACATTTTCTATTATTAAATAACGAAGTGTTGAAAAATCTGTCATCATGTGTGCATCCCAGCGACCCTGGTATCTTTCCTCCATTGTCCGAATATCTTGGTAAAATCGTTGGCCCTGTTCCTCACTTAAGTCTCTTAGATTTTCAGGAAAACGATCTAAGTGACTGTGAAGGTAATGTAACTTGATGCTCATGTTGCATCCAAGACTCTGGAAGTGAGTTAACATCTCTTCAACGTGCGCAACATAATCATCATCCTTGTTATTCCCTAAGAAATGTTGAATAACCCATACAAACGAATCCCATGCATTTTTCTCAATTTCTGACATTGAGCTGAGAAAATCGGTATCTTTGACCAATTTGCGAATTTGTGGGCCGTCAAATATTCCTGCTCTCTGCTTTTCCATACTCAAACTTGGAAACTTCCTTGAAATATACTAGAAACATTCACCATCTTTATTGAGTGCTTTAACAAATTGTTTCATCAGACCAAGTTTAATGTGAAGAGGGGGTAATATGATGCGATCTCGGATCACCAGAGGTACATTTATGTATAACATTCGGCATACCTGGATCCAGTGTTTCCCTATAAGAACCAGAATCCACTTTTTTGCAAAAGGGGGATAAATAGCTTTAATTTTGCAAAAACTGAAAATTTGTCAATTTTTTTTTTCGATTTAAACGCTATTTATTAGATTTGGGGCCTATGCGCTACGTGCTAACGTAGTCCAATTCGACTAACATTTTGTGGGTGGAAGTTTCTCACCAAATCTCACAATAATCCGACATGCACCCCTTGAAATTGGAAAATTTATTTTTTTCATACATTTGAAAACCCGCTATAATGCGTATATCAAGCAAAAAACTAAAATTTTGTGAAAATGAGCGAATTCACTAAATTGTGAATAAATTCTAAAAAAATCAATCGATTTTTATGGTCGATATCTCATTTGGTTGCTATTATATGTCGCTATGCGATAAAATAATAAATTTGGAAGTTTTTTGCCGTTTTCGATTTTTCATGATTTTTTTTAAAACGAAAATTTGCCATTGCCATTTTTACATAAAAAATATATTTTTTTCTTAAGTTTTTTATTATAACTCCGATACTATTGATCCGATTGAAACGCTATATATAGGAAAATTTGACACATTTTTTTGGTGGTGAAACCATTTCTATTGTAAATGGTCAAAATCGTTACATTATTTTGGGTGACTGTGGTAAGTCACGCTTCCCGGATTTTAGATTTTGGCCACAAATTTAAATATATTTTTATAAAATTTGGATAAAATATTGCTTATATAAACAAAAATTGCTGTAGTAAATTTTGTTAAAATCAGTTCACATTTGATCATAGCTCCCACACAAAACCTTCTGATAAAAGTCACTTAAATGCATCGAAATTCACAAAAACTTTTCTAAATCTAAATATAATGACAATTTTATGATTATTTTGAAAATTAAAAAAAAACAATTTTAGATCAATAAATTTTAGTAGCTTTGTCATTTTCAGCTGAGGACCTGATATGGTTTCTAGGGTCATTTGTGGATCGATTGTTACCAAATTTCGTTTATCGGTTTGTATTTTCAAAATATTTATCTAAGGAAAGTTTAAGTAATTAAATGCAATTATCTTTAGACTTATGAGCTTTTTGTGCTTTTCTGGGTATTTAAAAGACTTTTGAGAATATGTCTTGTATGATAGGTATGGTCAAATATGGACCGATACTGATTTAGGTTATATATATCTAGTTCCCACACAACATTCCAATTAGAGCAAGGGATACTTCTCTCAGACAATGAGCTGCATCCGATCTTTTTTAGACTCATTGAAAGGGACCTACGTTTTAACTCTGGCTCCGAACTGCAAATGCATTAGTTTGATAAGTTTTACATAGCCTCATACTCAATAGCCAGTGGCTAGCTGAGTTATGAAATGAACAGTTTTTTTAATTTTTTTAAGTGAGTCTGGCTAGGGATCGAACTTGGGACCTCTGATAGGTGGATGACTAACCTGCTATACCACGGCGGCTCACATGATTATAAGTTCATAAGCAATATTTGCGCTGAATATTATTAAAGTACAATTAAATATATATCTGTAAATTGCCAAAAACTCTATTACGGGAAGGCATCCCTATGAGAGGTACCCAAAATTGTAATCTGATTTTGGCCAAAAAGTAAATGAATCACCTTTTATATCAAAATATGAGTCTGTTCCAAATTTCATTAAATTGTCTTTAAAGCTACGACGTGTCTTTTGATACTGACATCGTTAAATTGACGCAGCGAGTGATTCGATTGGTAAAGGTATAATAATGAATTGTAACTTAAATATAACATTTGCTCACCACCCTCGTACTGACTTTGTTTAAGACACAAAAAAAAAAACACAACAAGTGCGTTTTGATATTTTGGAACTCGTACACAATGGAATTTTAGGTACCAAACAGCGATGAAGATGATGATCGAGATGATGGCGTTGGTAATGATGACGATCTCAATTGATGATGCAGTGATTTATTTTTATTGGCTCATATACTCATTGATCAATGATAACAATCGACTCAAAAGACCAAAAATAAAATTTAAAAATACTACAAATATAAATCAATAATAATGATCATATGATATACATATGAAGCGATCTTTGTTTTAAAATTATATTGAATTTGCCAGAAGTTTTTCGTTGTTTGAAAATTAATTTAGTTGTTTAAATTTTCGAAGCAATTTAAATGAACATTTATTCATTCATGAATATTAAATTGCTTTTAATTTACAAAACTAAATTCCTCGAAATGATCATATCTAAATTCAATTTAATTTGACCCTAACCAAGGCATATATTCGGAAATTCACCCTTTATTGTAGATACACTTGGTGTTAATTATGATTTATGTCTAGTAATTTTTATTACATACATATGTATTTGCAAATTTGTTCGAAAAATCAGTTTTAAATGAAATTTGTTCATTTTTTTGTTTTAAGTAAATTGAAGAGACAAATTACACTACACAACAAATGAACATCTTTTGAAAAGTGCAAGGTCGTGACTATATGGGTCCTATTCTACGATCAAAATGTAGTAAAACCCTATACTCAGTTTGTAAAAGTTAGTGGCCGTTTTATTTTTATGGGCCTCCAAAGTTTCCCAATATTAGCATGATGCCTAAAAAAGGTGTCATCAGTTTTTACCAAATAACCAATAATCTCTTAAAAATATCGCTTAACTATGTTCGGCAAAAATGTAGCCAAGAGTATGACAAATATTTCTTGCTAAAATTTTATGATAAAAATGTATTTTATCTTAAAGTTTTTTTTTAAAACAGTTAAAGAAAAATTTGTTTTTTCTTGATTTTTTTATCATAACTTCTTTAAAATCCTGATTATTCCTACACTATATTTGGGAAAATTGTAGCCACAGTAAAGCTTAACAACTTTTGTGAACACACCAATATAATTTGAACGTATTTGGATACCAAAAATAGGTCATAAAGACTTCCTTGTGCCAAAAAAATTATATTTTTAACTAAAATTTTATTATTAGCAATATCTCAAAAACGTATTTTTGCGAAAAAGAACTTTTTTGTTGTGGAAAATAAATCTCTGAGGTTATAAAAACAATTTTTGTTCTACGACTTTTTTATTTCTGATTTCTGTAAAAAGATGGCGCTATTTTGAGGTTACATACTGAAATCGTATTTTTAATAACAAAAACTAAAAAATATGGTTTAACTATGTTCCGCAACTTTGTTCAGGAGTATTTGGTCTAGTTTTTTTCTGAATGTACCAACATCGAAAAACATCCAAATAAAATGTATTTGATACAATAGTAAGAAACATGGCAGTACCAGCACCTTGCGGCAATTTGTTGCAACATTTTTAGAAACGCAATAATAGATACTGTCAAAAAGTTTCAAAAGAGATGTCTGTGATGAAATTTCGACCAAAAATAAGGAATCTAGAGGCAAAAGTAGTCAATAGTACACCGAATCTGACACTTTTTTTATAGGATTTAATTTAAATTTCAATATATTAATTGCATTTAAAGCAACTGGAGTTAACATGTGATTAAACAAATCATCTCTTTTACCACTTGGAACATTTTAACCGTCAAACGATTCTATCAAAAAGCAATTTTCAACATTTTTTATGTGCTTAAATTTGAGTAAAAAATTTAATTTTGTTTTCACAAGGGAGTCTATATTACCTATTTTTGGTATCTGGACACGTTCAGATTATATTGGTGTGTTCACAAAAGTTATTTAGCCTTGCTGTGGCTACAATTTTCCCAAATATAGTGTAGGAAAAATCAGGATTTCCAAAAAGTTATGATCAAAAAATTAAAAACAAAAAAATTTTTCTTTAACTTTTTTAAAAAATGTCTGCAATAAAATACATTTTTATATTAAAATTTTAGCAAAAAAGTATTCGCCATACTCTTCGCTACATTTTTGCCGAACATAGCTAAGCGATATTTTTAAGTGTTGATTAGATATTTGGTAAAAACTGATGACACCTTTTTTAGGCATCATAATATTGGGAAACTTTGGAGGCCCATAAAAATAAAACGGTCACTAACATGGCCAAACTGAGTATAGGGTTTTACTACATTTTGATAGTAGAATCGGACCTATATAGTCACGACCTTGCACTTTTTTCGCTGTTGTGCAGTGTTATTACTTAAGAATGACCTATGTATATATAACCCACCTACTAATAGAAATTAAACCAAAATAATCAATCATTATGAATATCATTTTGACAAATTTCTTTGAATATTTTATTTGTGATCTATATTTGAGTTCGATTTCTCGTGTATTTGACGTACAGAAAACTATTCATTTGTCTAATTTTATTTTTCACTTAACAAAACTAAAAGTTTATGAATTTATATAAATTTTTATAAATTTATATAAAACATTTACCCATTTTTAGTTATACTGTGTTTGAGACTCGGATAGATTGTAATCAAAGTACAATATTGAACAATTATTTTAAGTAGCTCCCATGGACATATGTTATTTTGTATGTACTCGTATATACCGTTTTTAAAATTTTCAAATAAAGACATTATAAGAAAACTATTTTCATTTTTCCCGACAAAAGAAAATTTAACCGATTTACGACGAATTAAAAGACCTGGATTTTATATCGAAGCTCGATGTATGGGTTCCTATTACAAGATCATAATATTGAATTATCAGATCTTGTCCTTTGCGAAATAACGTTATGAACGGATATGGTAAAACGTTAGGCATAATTTTTGTCAGCGATCCATGCGATTATTTCTTAAAAATAACTGTTCCTGTTACAAGACCTGATGATTCTTTATTTATCAGCAAATACAGTTTGTCTAAATGCCATAGGTGAATGTTCCAACCAGACGACACAATTTTTTACATATGACTTTTCAATTTAAAAGTCATATGTATTTGAGAATGTCTGGTAAAATAGTTGTTTTATATTTTTTATAAGAAAAAATAATGGAATATTAAAGAAAACTAACACAGCTTTATTTAAAATAGTCAAAACAAAAATCCATGAAGTAGTTTTGGAGTTATTCCATTTTTTCCCCTGAAAATGTTTGTCCTTGAAAATGCGCCTGAGGATATGCACCAAAACTCATATGTTGTATTTAAAGAAATTTAAAAATTAGACATAACTTATCACTAAATGACTCGTTAGTATTTAATAGTTCAGTTTTGCTTATTATAATGGAATTACTTAGTTTTTTCCATGTTGGGAAATGGTACATTATTCTCAGGTCTGCTCCAAAAATTATTTTTTAATTTTTCGAAAATTTTGTTCAACAAATATTACAAATTTAGAATTTGTTAAAACAGATAAATTGGAGAATTAAATTTAAAAAAATTTAGGCCGATATCTTGAACAGTTTCTCCGTACCTACGACTTAAAATTTAAGAATTTCGCGAAAATTTACATTTTTGAGGCAAATTCTAGTTAATGCTCGGTAAATTTTACTTGTATTAAATTTTAACAAAAAAAAATTATTATTATTATTGCTTAGTTTATGGAAAGCCTATGCTGAAAAGTTTTTCTACTGGGGTCAAAATTTGGATTTCCTTAAAATTTTCAGAGCGAGATACCGAAATATCAAGTAATAATTAGCGAATTTTAATAAAAAGCATGAAAATAATTGTTTTTTATTAAAGAAAAAGTAAATACGAACATTGATTTGATAGTTTTTTGTTTTGCATTTATAATCTACATTCTCTACAAAATCTTTTTGTAGAGAATGTAGATTATCATTTTTCGAATACACCCCTATCAAATCAATGATCAAGATATCGACCTAAATTTTTTTTTAATTTTATTCTCTAAATTTGTAATATTTGTTGAACAAAATTTTCGAAACATTAAAAATTATTTTTGAAACCGACCTGAGAAAAATGTAACATTTTCCAACATGGAAAAAACTAAGTAAATTCGATTATATTTAAACAAAACTGAACTATTTACTAGTAACAAGCCATTAAATGACAAATCATATCTAACTTTGGAATTTCTTTATTTACAACATAAAATTTTTGGTGCATATACTTAGGCGCGTTTTCAGAGACATGAATTTTCAGGGTATAAATCTAGTAAGTCCAAAACCACTTCATTCATTTTTGTTTTTGACTATTTGAAATAAAGCTGTATTACCCAGTAAAACTTTTCATTACCAAATAATGAGTTAAACTATTGAACACGAACTACTTACTCATTCGCTGTTTAAGTCATTACATTAACATAGGGATGTCATTGGAGGCAAGTACTTACCAATTGCAGAAAAGTAATGACTTGGGTAAGCAATTTGAAAGCAACAACAACAACAGCAACAACTTTTTTGTTGTTTTATTAAAAACATATATTTTTAAACGAAATACAAAATTTTTTTTATGATCCCATGGGGGCTCGAACCCAGACCCTCCGACTGCTAAGCAGAGACTCTTCCACTAAGCTACTTCATACATTGAAAACTTAGCAGCTTATAATTAATATAAACAATTTTTATTTTTAGATCCAAAATCATGTGAAAATAACTTTGTTTCCCCTGCTTTTTTTGCTTTGTTGTAATTTTTAGAAAAATATTTTTATACGATTTTTTGTAATTATTTTAAAACTTTTTTAAAATTATTTTAAAACTTAAACAATTTAAATCTTCTTTTTTGTATAAGTTTTTACATAAGATTGACTCTTACTTACTTAAATGTTACAACCTGTTAAGGTCAAAGTCCGAGCATATTTTAGAATTCCATGGATTTCGATCTTGTGCGAATATTCTCCAATTTTATAGGCTAAGCTTTGAAAAATGTTCCTCTACTTGGTCTTTCTATCGAAATTTCGGACATCCTCCTCTAATGTTAGGTAGTGGGACATTTCAATTCTAATTTTATCCTCTTCATTGTATTTTTTTTTTTTCAAGAGAGGGTTACTAGCCCGTAATCCTAACCCATTTTTATCGATCTTATGGGACAACTCTCGGAATATGTTAACTCACAATATTAATGGGTGTTAATCTTGCTCCCCGGGTGATACCATGAGGAGGTGTGTGTCCACAGTTGAGATGAAGTATGACCCAGATAAGTTGGGCTTACCAAGTTAAGACCAATTAGAATCGTGTTTGGTATTCAACATCCCCTACATAATCAAAATTGACTCATGATGGTATTTTTTCATTAACGTGAGCTAGTTTTACATTTTTTTTTTACAGAAGATAATATTTAAGTTCTTAAAATTCAAAAATCATTTAAAAATACTCTTTTAATAAAAAAAAAACTAAAAAAAAATTGTTGCCCTTGGTGGGATTTGAACCGGGGCCATTCAGTTTAAATTATCATCTTAATTACAAATAAGTACTTCTGTAATAACTTATTATTTATTTGGATGATATGTTGTAGTCGTTACAAGGTAACCAGTTATCAGAGTACTTGCCATTACCAAAGTTTTGCTGGGTAGTTTTCTTTAATATTTCATTATTTTTTCTTTTAAAAATTGTTATTTTTAGTTGAAATTTCTCAAAAACAAAATATAACCCATTTTCCCCACACAAATGGTCTCTTAAGATTTGGACCCGACGCGCGCCCATAGAACGTTGTCCGATTTGGCTCAAATTTTCAGATCTAAACTTTTAGACCTAGTGTCACAAAATTCCGTAGAAAAAAATATAAAATTCGAAAAATCATTTTCCTTCTTACAAAAAATTGTCACCCTAATGTACATATGTGTATTTTTTCCCATGGCACAAAAATTGTAAGGTATAACCGTTCTCTCTTACAAAAAAAATTTTTGAAGTAAATGCGAAATATTTGAAATATGTTTTTTGTAAACAATTATAAAAGTCGTTGCCACATTTGAGAAATGGGAATATTATTATCAGGAAATTTTGAACGTATAATGTGTAATGTGTTGTAAACATTTCGTTAAAAACAAAGTTTAGCGGACTGCACAAGGAAAAAAAAGACTTGAGACAATTCAATTTTGTCATAATATTTAAAGTATTTTTGTGTAACATATTTTTTTATAATTTATGCTACAGTTTCTTCAGCTTCTTTTTGGGATTGAAAATTTTATTTTCACCAACATTTTATTTAAAAAACGCATCTTCAAATATAAGATAGATTTTGGTGTGATCTTTTATAGTATGAGAATTATGGGCTTTTTAAATTTCAAAAATTATACGGCATAACTTTAGAAGTTTATATCCGATATAAACTGGTATATCAAACAAAAGCTACTGAAAGTATTATTCAAATGATATACATTCTTCCGATTTATAAAGATTAAGAGCTCATATACTCAAAACTTATTTTTACAAGCGACTTTGTTTATAAAAATTGGCATATCTTAAAATAATATAGACATAAGTATGGTCTTTTATATAATGAATTTTATACAGGATATACTGGGCTTTTATATAACATAAACTACTTAGCTCTAGCATATGTACCGTGTTAGTTATGACAGCGTAAAATTTCACTTTTATTGAGTTAGAGTTATATAAATATACATTTTTATATTATATATAAAATGTAAATATTTTTTTTTTGTCAATATCTACAACGGTAGTCGTGTGGCTATGTCGAAGCTTAAAAAATGACTTCTATTTGAATAAATGTATTCTAATTTTAACAGGTTGTAGCCCGTAGCCTGCAGTCGTGATTGTGTTTATAGTATAATAGCAAACAGAAACTGGTATTTTCAAAAGTAGTATGGTAGCATAATTTCAGAAAAGAAAATAATAATTCGATCAAACGTCAGAAAGTTAATATGGCTGACAAAAGAGAGAACGGTTATACCTTACTAATTTCTTTTATCATGTTTTTTCCTACATTTGGTGTAAAAATACACACATGTATCTAAAGTTTATTTTAAGAAACTTAAAATATCTGCCATTATGACAAACTTATAAATCAAATTTTTCATACAAAATTCAAACGATAAGCCTTTAATAATTTTATAATTCGTATACGAATATTTTTCTCATTAAATCAATGTTGCCAAATGATTACATGCCGTTTAAGTATTTGAACGGAAAGACTAACGACTATAAAAATTAAAAAATCTTTAAAATTCATAGACGGTAATGGCGCGTAGTTTGAATTAATGTCATGTGATCAATCGCATAATAAAATATGAACATAAATGACATATTAATTTGAATAATTTTGGCACCTTCTCACATCAAATATGACATTACGAAATGAGTTATTATATAATAACAGTTAATTTGTCAATGACTTATTTTAAATTGATCAATTCTAAAGTGTGTGAAAATGCGAAAATTTTTAAAAACACTGCGAGAAATGTTAATAGAACATGTTATGTATATAGAAGAAATAATTCTGTTTAGTCCCGGATCCTTCACTATATTTTTGTTGAGTGTAATTTTGAAAAAAAGAGTCATCATGTTTATGCTAAAATTAAAATTCATAGAACGTTAAATATTTGTGGTGGTAATGACTTGACTCCTTCTTTTGCCACTGTCGTCTATTTTTTAAATATTCTTTTAAAGTTAATATGCAACGAATATTCTTGTGGTTGAGTTGAGGAAGGAGTAGCTAAAACATGAAAAAATTATGACAAACATTTGTCATTCTTTTGTTAAATGTGGGAGCCAAGAAATTTTCAAACCCCAACAAAATTCTTGTGGTCAACTACAGGAAAAAAAATCATGAATAATAAATATATAAATTTCAAAGTTAAAGTCATAATTAAATTGATCATTATTTTTGCCATAAATATCGTGTTGAATTGACAATTAAATAATTTGTAAATCACGTTCTTTAACATGATCAAAATGCATAATAATACCAATAAAAGTTATAAATATTACAAAAAAAAAAAAAATATTCGAAGTATAGAATTTCTTTACAAGAATAGAAATAACTCTTTATTCGATATTTGCACCGTTCCGTTCTGGTTGCGAAATAAAATAAATGTGATATTTTCCTCTATCCCATAAATTGGCTTTGGAAATGATAAAATGACTTAACATACTCTTGTTTAGTCTTTCAAATGCTTGAGGTGTTGCAAGTTTCTGCATAGAGACCATAAATTATATTCTTATCTTAATTTTATGTATCTTCCCATAATAATATTTATTTACTTTTTTATGTTCTTTTAATAAAATATAAATTAGATTGATTGTCCCATTAGCGCTAATTAATGTAAATATATTTTTCTATATTTTTCTTGTTGGCAATTTACAACAGCCGAGTAAAGCGCTTAAATCTATTTGTCATATACCCTACATTTGGACATGTAGAAATATGTTCCTAAAACCAGACATCCATACAGATTAACCTATTTTTGATTTATATAAAATCGAGAAATTACATATCGCACTTGCTCCTAGAAACAAAGACAATTTAATATTTACAACTTTTCAGTAGAGGAAAAAAACATTTTTCTAGTACTACTTTCATATCAAGTATATCGATTTGAGGCCTCTCCCGGTGCAGTAGTATAAAAAGCATGGGTTACACTGGTCAACAGCAAAAATACATTTACGATGTTGGATACCAAGCGACGGTGGATCTGAAACACTTGAGGTCCTTTTAGAAACACACTTTCCGGGCTGCAAACCCCTTAACACGTGCACAGCCATTAACCACACCATCTTCGAGTCCACTCCGATCCCTTTTAACAGGGAAAGAATTAAATGGGCTCTTGATAGTTTCGACCCGTATAAAGCTGCGGGTCCGGATGGTATCATCCCAGCCGATCTGCAACATAATGCCGATCTCCTAATACCCTGGCTAGCTCTGATATATGATGGTTGTCTTAGGCTATCTCATATACCAGAACCCTGGACCAGGTGTAATGTTGTCTTCATTCCCAAAGCGGGTAAGGCTAAACATACGAAACCGAAGGATTTCAGACCAATAAGTCTCTGTCCCTTCCTTCTAAAAATCCTGGAGCGCATCGTTGACGCGCATCTACGCGCTACAATCGACACTACACTCCTCTCCAGCTCACAGCATGCCTATAACAAAGGTAAATCTGTTGAGACTGCACTCCACTCACTAGTTAGCTTTATTGAAAAATCCAGAGTCTATTATATCGGCTATGGAGGACTTAGGGGTTGATAAATCCATTATTTCGTTTGTAGGAAAGCTTCTCACCTACAGAGTCATTAGCTCAACCGTGGGCGTCGCTACAATCTACAAGGTAGCATGTCGAGGGACCCCACAAGGAGGTGTACTATCCCCGCTTCTATGGAACCTTGCAATTAACAAGCTTCTCACCAAACTAGACTCTCTGAGATTCAACACTATCGCATACGCGGACGATGTCGCTATAGCAGTGTCAGGAAAATTTCTTAACACCCTGTCACAACGTCTTGAAACAGCCCTTGACATACTTAACCGTTGGAGCATCTCTAACGGCCTGGGAGTTAATCCCACTAAAACGGAACTTGTACTTTTCTCGCGGAAATACAAAATACCCAACTTTACTCTTCCAAAACTTAATAAGGTTGAACTCGTGCTCACTGACCATGCCAAATATCTTGGGGTCATTCTGGACTCAAAACTGTCCTGGAGCCTAAACACCCAATTCAGGGTGTCCAAAGCATCTGTTGCACTCTACTCATGCAGAGGAGCCATAGGCAAAACCTGGGGACTCAATCCCACTAATACTGTCTGGCTCTTCGACATGGTCGTCAAGCCTATACTAATGTATGGTGCGCTGGTATAGTGGCCTGCACTAACCAACTCAAACCAACGGAATTCTTTCACAAAAATTCTAAGAACATCCGCTCTAATGATCACGGGTGCCCTAAAAACTACACCATCCAAGGCGCTCTTTGTTATGCTCGACTGGCTCCCAGTCGAATTAATGGCACAACAAATTGCCCTTAACTCGGCTGTCCGACTTAGCACTATCGGAACCTGGTCCCATTCGCAATCAGGACACTCCACTATCCTGGATAAATTTATAGATATCCCTGACAATATTGATTACTGCATTCCCACCCCACTCTTCGACAAATACTTTACTGTAACTATCTCTGGAGACCCACCATCCTTTGATGATGACTGTCTGGAGGTATATACGGACGGATCTAAGGCGTGGGAGGGGGCTTCTTCATTCCGCTTTTAGGGAAGGAAATCTGTTTTAAGCTACCTGATCATTGTAGTATCCTTCAATCCGAGATATCGGCCATATATAGGGCTGCCAATTGGTTAAAATATTATAGAATATACGGCAGGGATATTCGCTTTTGTATCGACAGTCAGGCTGCCATAAAATCCCTATCTAATGTCCACACGACATCTGTTCTTACTCGTAAATGCCGGGCATCTCTAAATGAGATGGCGAGACATTGCAATATCGAACTTTTTAGGGTACCCGGGCACCACAACATACCTGGTAACTCCACTGCGGACAGACTTGCTAAATCCGGTGCTCTCCTGGGTCAGGATAACATCGATCAATTTACGGGAATACCGCTATCCGCCTACAAATCAGAAATTAGGCAACTTCTTTATGAATCAGCGCAGAACACCTGGTCCCTTGAAACTACTTGTTCAATATCCAGGCAAACATGGCCCACTTATGACAAGAAACGTTCAAAGTGCTTGGCTTCTCTACCTCGCCACAGACTCCGCAACCTAATCTCGACCCTAGGTCATTGTACTTTTGGGCTGCATGCCAGAAGGCTTAACCTTCAACACCATGACTACTGCCGTAGCTGTCACAACGTTGAAGAGGAGGAAACGGTTACTTATCTTCTCTGCCACTGCCCCGCTCTCTCTTTTTCGAGAGCTACCTTTCTGGGAGCACTCTATCTGCATGATCTATCCGATCTAGCGAGTATTGACATTCGCAAAATAGAATCGTTTATCAGAGCTACAGGATGGCTTGAATAAGCCTCTCATCGATGGTCTGGAATTAATTATCTTTGTTCTCTTTTCCAGTCTATCCACTGCAGGTACCACAAAGGGACCGCTTCTAGGACCCAAGTGACGCTGACTAGCCATCGGCTGCCTGCCTAACCTAACCTAACCTACCAAGCGACGGTTCTGTTTGGTCTTGACTTGGTAAGCTCAGACTTATCTTGGTTTATCCTTCATCTCAAATGTGGACACAGACCTCCTCGTGGTATCACTTGGGTAACTACATTAACATCTGTTAAAGTAGCGTGCCAACATGTGCCGCGAGTTCAGCCATAAGAACGATAAAAACAACGGTTAGGATGTCGGGTTAGTAACCCACTCTTAGAAAAAAAAAAAAACTACTATGATAAAGCAAAAAGTAACATATGAACCCTTTACAGAGGAGGTGCTTTGATCCAGTTAATGGATGTTCTTGATGCATACAAGTGTGATGTAACCGCTGTCCATGAGTTAAGATAGAATGGCCATGGCGGCTTCATGGTCAGCAAAATAATGGGAAATCCAGTCTCCAGGTTCACCACAGTAACCGAATCGATAGCTATAATACGAGTCAGAGCAAAGTACTTTCATCTGTGCCTGATTTGGGCTCACGCTCCCACAGAGGGGATATAAAAGAAGCCTTTTATATAAACTTGACGAAGTCTACGTGAAAATTATAGTGCGTGATTTTAACGCAAAGATTTGGCGGAAAGTTGCTTTGAGCCCATTATTAGTAAATTTAGTCTCCACAACGTAACATCCGACATTGGTTTGAGGTGATCTCCTTTGCTGCAGCTCGCAATATGGCTGTGAGCAGTAAAGGTTTCTACACTTTGAAATCCACAAAGCGACGTGGGTGTCTCCCGATCAAATTACAAAAAATCAGATAGATCATTTGTAGTTGACGAAAGGCACTCATCAAGTGTATTGGATGTAAGTACAATTCGAGAAACCAATTTGAGAACATACAGACAGAAGCACAAAGAAAGTTTGAAGTCACCAAGCTACAATCTCAATTACTCAGAGAAAATATTTGCGGTTCAAACGATATCTGCACGCTATGGAAACATATCGCCAACTCTATGAAGACTTTTGCAAAATCTGTATCTTTTCCTAGAAACTCTTATTTAGTATGACGAGAAGTGCCGCCATGCCTCTGCTGAAAAAAATCCGCAATCAGTGTTTAAACGTCGAACTTTAGACAAATATTGAAAGAAAAGAGGGGAAGAGAAACGCCTATTCTGACGTAAAAAACAATGAAATGGAAGGACGTGTGTTTGAGGAAATTGAAATGTATAAGAGTCGTAATGAAGTGCGTAAATTTTACTAAAAAGTTAAACACCAATCGGCTGGTTTTGGCAAATGTATCTTCTCCTGTAATAACGACCAAGAAAAGCTGATGACAGATACAGAAAAATGCTAATTGCTGATTTTAAATGAATTTGATCAAGATGACACGACTAAACAATTCAATAATATCTATTTTATATATTTTTTTACAGATAATATCTTAAATTTAATCTGTGGTTATAGACAGTGTTATTACTTTATGAATAAGACAGACATGTGTTCGTAAATTTTGTATTTAATAAATATCAGTTTGGAAAAAGTATATACTGTGACGGACGCTACACACTTTCCTATACATATTATTCTGTAAAATGCTATATTAACATCTATATATTTTTAGCCTAATTTAAAGCATACTATAAGTTCTCTTTACGACCCAGGTTCAATTGGAGAAAAAAAAAGAAAAATTGCACTATTTCTGTGACGGACGCTACACACTGTGAGCCCTTTTTTACTTGACGTTATGTATATCACTCCAATTACTTTTGATGGGACCTTTTACATCTAATTGTATAAAATTAAGCAGATACTGAGACTTGATACCTAATGAATGTTTTTCCGATTTTTATGAACTTTTGAAAAACCTATTATTTAAAAAAAAATATATAAAAATTCGAGATAGGTGCAAATAAAACCTGCCATTCACGAAGAGAGCTATCAAAAATTGTATCCATTATATATTTTAAAGGATCAATATATGGTAAATTTTTCCATATACACTAATACGCGATTTCGACAGTTTTAAAATTTTGTCCTTAGTTTAAGGTTTTTCGGATTTGCATTTTTCAGAGTGTATTATAGAGGCATATGATTCCTTTCAATTGCATATAAGATTCCATCGACCATACCGTGTGAAAGGCTAAAGCCTGAAGTTAATGAAATAATTGGAATTAAGTACTACAGAATGAATTCATGGTGAACCACTAGTATATTTAACGTAGGGTACCCTAATGTTTACTTTCCCAAACACTTGTAAATAATGTATGTAAGTCTACTTTCACACCAGTCAGGTGGGGCTCATCAAGTCTTGAGTTTATATTGAAGAAAAGCAGACAGAACTGAAATTGATACAAACCTGACCGTTCTATTAAGTTTACGAAAATTTTTATGTTTTGTATGAAATTTAAGGAAAACAAGTAAGAGTGTTATATTCGGCTGTGCCGAATCTGATATACCCACCATCAAGTTGTGTTAAATTTAGAAACATATCTCATATATCTACGAGGCTGCAGCGAATTCAAAACGTGGACCAAATTGGAAAAAAGATGTTACGCTAGTTGTTATTGTTGGTAAAATATTTGGAATAACTTCGGTTGCAGTAGCTTTATAGTTCAACATTCAAAAGTGTGTAAGTGGTTTCCCTAGTAATTATTTACTTTGAAAAAAATTCGTTATCACAACCGGGTATGGTTTTACATTAATAAGTTGTTAAATACTTTTCCTTTAGCTTAACATTTAGTTAGGATAAAAAAGTTATTAGTAATACGACTGGTCCATATATTTTGTAAGGAGGTCCTAATGCATCTACCATATCTTAATATGCTGCTTGTACCTTCGAATCTTTTTAATTGTAGATATAAAAAGGGGATGTAATATATATATAAGAATTATAGCCAAATGTTGTAACAAAATTTTACACACGGGTTGGTATTTATATAAAGCTTATTTTTGCAAAATTTAGTAGCAATAGCTGTCACAGTTTCTAATTTAATAGCTTTTAACTGGTCCTTGCTAAATATTTTTTGGTTTCCGGGAGTATATTTTATATGAGACTTATAGTCAAATATGGACCGATTCCTATAAAATTTGATATACTGACCAATAGTTGTATAAAACTTCTCTATACTAAATTTAGTCGTCATAGCTATTACAATTGTATTCAATTTATCAGTATTCATGTGTTTCCCGGGGCGGGGTTATATGGGAGCTCTAACTAAATGTGAGCCGATTTTGCCCATTTTCAGCACACAACTTTTGTTACATATCAGAAATACTTTTGTAAAATTTTGTCTCTCTAGCTTTTGTAGTTAAGGCGCTATCGCGCTTTTATCTAACGGACAGACGGACATAAACCCCCTTTTCTTTTTGTATTTTTGTGTTTCCGTAAGTTCTTTATATGGGAGCTATGGTCAAATGGTGACCGATTGTGACAAAATTTTGCACACTGGCTGGTTTTAACATAAGACTTATTTGTGCTAAATTTGCTATTATATTTTAGCATTTATTGGCATTTAAGTGAATTTCAGGTGGAATTTTGGCTGTTTCCGTATGTTTTTTATATGGGAGCTATGGTTAAATGTGAACCGATTTCAATGAAATTTTATATGCTGCCTAGTGCTTATGTAAAACTTCTAGATACCAAATTTTGTCATCATAGCAGTTATAGTTTGTCATTTATTAGCAAATAAGCGACTAGCATAGACGAGGTTATACGGGAGCTATGGTCAAATGTTAACCGATTTTGCCTAATTTCAATACCAAAATTTTCTCATAGATGAAGAATCTTTTTACTAAGTTTCAGTGAGCTAGCTCCTTTCGTTTAGGCGTTATCGTGATTTCAACAGACAGACAGACAGACGGACATCGCTCAATCGTCTTAGAATTTCATAAGGATTCAGAATATATATCGTTTTTGATTTTTGAGCCAATATTAAGGAAATTACAAACGGAATGACAATCTCAATATACCCCCCATTCTTTTTGATGGTGGGTATAAAAAACTGAAAACTGATAAAGAAAATGTTCGTGTGTGAACGTGAATGCAGGTTCAAAAGAAATTTGAAGAAAAACTAATCAAGTAAACCTGATCTGTGTAAAACATCACTAAGTCTTCTTTCACACCAGTCAATTTTGGCTCATTAAGTCTTGAGTTTGTATGAGCAAATTGAATTGAATTGAGTTTACGAAATTTTTTAAATTTGTATGAAATTAAAGGAAAATAAAATGAAAACTGATGAAGAAAATTTTCGTGTGTAAACGTGTATACAATTTTAAAAGAAATTAAAAACAAGTAAGAGTGTTATATTCGGCTGTGCCGAATCCTATATACCCACCATCAAGTTGTGTTAAATTTAGAAACATATCTCATATATCTACAAGGGTGCAGCTAATTCAAAATCTGCACCAAAACTGGAAAAATCGCTAAGCTATTTGGTATTGTTGGTAAAACCTTTGGACTAAATTAGGTTTCCGTAGCTTTATAGTTCAACATTCAAAAATATTTTAGTAGTTTCCCCAGTATTTACTTTGATCAAAATTCGGTCTCATAACCAGGTATAGTTTTACATTAATAAGTTGTTAAATACTTTTCGTTGTGATTAATATGTAGTTAGGCTAAACACGTTAATAGTAATACGACAGGTCCATATATTTCGTTATGAGTTCCTAATGCATTCATCATATATAAAGTCTGGGCTGAACATTGATTGATGCCTATATAATTTCATAGGTGCAATCTTAATATAATGAATGTACCTCCAAATCTTTTTGATTGTAGATATAAAAAGGGGATGTTATATATATATAAGAATTATAGCCAAATGTTGACCGATTATAACAAAATTTTACACACTGGCTGGTATATATAGAGAGCTTATTCTTGCAAAATTTAGTGACCATAGCTATCATAGTTTCTAATTTAATAGCTTTGGCCTTTGCTAAAATTTTTGGTTTCCGTGAGTGTTTTTCACATGAAAGCTAAAGTCAAATATGGACTGATTCCTATAAAATTTGATAAACTGATCAAAAATTGCATAAAACTTCCCTATTTTAAATTTAATCGTCATAGCTATTACAATTGTATTCAATTTATCAGCATTAATGTGTTTCCCGAGGCGGGGTTATATGGGAGCTCTAACTAAATTTGAACCGATTTTGTCCATTTTCAACACACATCTTTTTCAAGATATCCAAAATACTTTTGTAAAATTTTGTCCCTCTAGCTCTTTTCGTTAAGGCGCTATCGTGCTTTTATCTGACGGACAGACGGACATAAACAACCTTTTCTTTATGTATTTTTGTGTTTCCATAAGTTTTTTATATGGGAGCTATGGTCATATGGTGACCGATTGTGACGAAATTTTGCACACTGGCTGGCATTGACATAAGACTTCCTTGTGCTAAATTTAGTGGTTATATCTGTTATACTTTTAGATTTATTGGCATTTAAGTGTATTTTGGGTGAAATTTAGCCTGTTTTCGTAAGTTTTTTGTATGGGAGCTATGGCTAAATGTGAACCGATTTCGATGAAATTTTATATGCTGCCTAGTGCTTATCTTCTAGATACCAAATTTTGTCATCGTAACTGTCATAATTTGTCATTTATTAGCAAATAAGCGATTAGCCTAGACGAGGTTATACGGGAGCTATGGCCAAATGCTAACCGATTTTGCCCAATTTCAATACCAAAATTTTCTCATAGATAAAGAATGTTTTTGCTAAGTTTCAGTTAGCTAGCTCTTTTCGTTTAGACGTTATCGTGATTTCAACAGACAGACAGACAGACAGACGGACATAGCTCAATCGTCTTAGAATTTCATAAGGATTCAGAATATATATCGTTTTTGATTTTTGAACCAATATTAAGGAAATTACAAACGGAATGACAATCTCAATATACCCCACATTCTTTTTGATGGTGGGTATAAAAAACACATGAAGTAAACCTGATGTGTGTGAAACAGTACTAAGTATGTATCTAAACCTGCACAGTGATTTGAAAAAAAAGTTTTTCAGAGGTAGTTTTCTAACTGTATGCCTAACTAAATTCTAACTATCGAAATAAGATCCGAAAATGATTAAGACATTTTTAGGTCAAAAATAATAAAATTTTAAATAATAATAACTATTAAAATAATTTACAAAAAATTAGAAATTTTCCGTAACTATAAAATAACATTTTCCTTGTAATGCATTTTAAAATATAGATTAAGTTAAATATTGACATTATATTAACTAGCTTTCATTATAAATGATTAGTTATTAAGAAGCTAATCTAAACTTTAATAATGCCCAAAACTTTTTTTCCATCTACTGTGAGGTTCAAGTTTATAAAATAAATAAAAAAGCAAAATGCTCTTTAAAGCAATTTATAAACAGTTTATGAAAAAATGAATATAAATTATTAATATTATTAAAAGGTAAGTCAATTTAAGTTTGATATTCATAATTAATAATTCGATAAGAAATAATGACTTTTTAAGGTGTTTACAGTTTTCTAGTCATTTCTAACAAATTGTGGACATCCATTAGCGTAAGTACTTAATATATATTTTGACAATTTTGCAAAAAAATTAATAATACTTTTTTTTTTAATTAGCGAGAAAATAACGAGCAAACTGATATACTTTCGAAAAAAGATTAAGAGAGAGATTATAATTGTACCCTTCACAATCATATATGAAAAGGGTATTTTGGGTTTGTGCTGATGTTTGTAACGTATAAAAATATTGGTCTAAGACCCAAATTTTAGTTTATGCAGATTTTCTCCCTGAGTTGATTTAATCCATGTAAGTTCGTCATCAACGCATTGGTCGTAAATTGAAAGATAATTTATTGAAATTTGGTACATGATTTTGGACAAAATCGGATGATTATTTTGGGTTTATTTGTATATTATACTTGAATATTATATTTGTATAATACTTGTTAGCGAGAGATTTCCTTAGGAAATTTTGAGCTAGTGAGAGATTTTATTAGTAAATGTTAAGATGGCGAGAGATTTAATTAGCAAATGGTGAGCTAGCGAGTGATTTTTTTAGTAAATTTTGAGCTAGCGAGAGATTTCTTTAGTAAATGATGAAGTAGCGAAAGATTTCTTTAGTAAATGATGAGGTAGCGAGAAATTTCTTTTGTAAATTTTGAGTAAGCTAGAGATTTATTAAGTAAATCTTAAGCTGGCGAGATTTTCCTTTAGTAAATTTTGAGCTAGCGAGATAAATATTTCTATAGCAAATCTTGTGCTAACGAGAGATTCCTTTTTTAAAATTTGAGCTAGCGATTGATTTCTTTAATAAATCTTGAGTTAGCGAGAGTTTTCTTTAGTAAATTTTGAGCAAGCGAGAGATTCCTTTAGTAAATTTTGAGCTAGCTAGAGATGAAACGTACTGGTAAAGTTCCGAGTCAAGATTTTTGCATTAAGCACATAGACAACAGCAGGCTACGGGCTACAACCTGTCAAAATTAGAATACATGCATTCAAATAAAAATAAATTTTTTGGAGTCGACACAGCTACACGACTACCGACCACCGTTGTAGCTGTAGCCAAAATTAAACTATTTTCTATTTTTGTTGGCGACAATAATAGATTTAGTGCTGTCAACACCATATAATATTGAAATAAATGAGCGATTTAAGCAACTTGAATTTATTTACCACAAATACAATGGGGAGAATTTATGTAAACAATTTACATACTTATCAAATATTTTTATATTTAATGTATATAATAATATCTAATAAAATATTATGTAAAAATTTATATTTATATAACTCTAACTCAATAAAAGTTAAATTTTAAAAAGTTATTTTTTAAACTGTCTAACTCACACGCTACGTGTGCTAGAGCTACGTAGTTCATGTTATATAAAAGCCCAGTATGTCCTTTATAAAATTCATTATATAAAAGAGCATACTTATATCTATATCGTTTTAAGATATACGAATTTTTATAAAAAAAGTCGGTTGCTGAAATAAGTTTATAGTATATTAGCTCTTAATCCATTATAAAGAATATTATATAGAATATATAAGATTATAAAAGATATTTTCAGTAGCTTTTGTTTGGTACCAAAAAAGTTAATATCGGATATAAACTTCTAAAGTTATACCGTATTATTCTTGAAATTTAAGAAGCCCATAACTATTAAACTATTAGAGATCACACCATAAATTAAAAAAAAAAATTTTTTTGATATAGACATACCATCAGGTACAGGAAAACCGTTGATTTCGGAGGTTAGTTAATAAAATGAATTTATGTCGTTTTTATCAAAATTTAAATTGTTATTTTGTCCATCTTATAAACGCGATATTGGCACCACTCATAAACAGGTGTTTCGAAATGTAGCTGCCATCTTAAATGTAGCTGCCGTCCCCAAAATAATTAAGTAGCTGACTACGAGGCGACGATTGCAGCCAACGACTTTTGTAGTCGGTGTTCGTGTAGCCTGCTGTTGTCTATGTGTTTAATGCATTTGATGTTGCTGGTGAACGAAGCAATTTTCAGGAAGATTGCTGTACTAACAGAAAAAAATTTCCTGTGTGTCAAGCAATTAAAAGTTGTGGCAAAAGAAGCCAAGTATTTTTGGAATCAGGCTTTTAACAGCACAGAGGGTCTACATATTTCTAGAGCGATATCGCGTCATTAAACAAATTTGTCATTTTTATACCAACTACCCACAACTAAGTCCCATAAAAAAACTACTATTAAATCTTTTAATAAAAAGAAATTTCCGAAAAAAGTCCAAATACATATGGGCAAATCCGAAAAATATTAAACCAAGGACAAAATTTTAAAACTGTCAAAATCGCATATTCATGTTTATGCAAAATTTAACCATATATTGATCCTTAAGAATATATAATGGATACAATTTTTGATTGCTCTCTTCGTGAATGGCAGGTCTTTATTTGCACCCATCTCGAATTTGTATACATTTTTAAAATAATAGGTTTTTAAAATGTTCATAAAAATCGCAAAAACATCCATTTAGATATCAAGTTTCAGTAGGAACTCAAAGTCTGTTTAATTTTATACAATTAGATGTAAAAAACCCCATCAAAAGTAATTGGAGTGATATAAATAACGTCAAGTAAAAAAGGGCTCACAGTGTGTAGCGTCCGTCACAGAAATAAAGGTTTTTTTTTTTAAATTTGACTAGTGCAATTTTCTTTTTTCTCCAATTGAACTTGATTCGTAAAGAGAACTTGTAGTATGCTT
This sequence comes from Stomorhina lunata, assembly GCA_933228675.1. Taxonomy (NCBI): domain Eukaryota; kingdom Metazoa; phylum Arthropoda; class Insecta; order Diptera; family Rhiniidae; genus Stomorhina; species Stomorhina lunata. Next base: position 59,658,681 of record OW121740.1, on the reverse strand, counting down.
TACATTAGACTAAAAATATATTGATGTTTATATAGCATTTTACAGAATAATATGTATAGGAAAGTGTGTAGCGTCCGTCACAGTATATATTTTTTACAAAATGATATTTATTAAATACAAAATTTACGAACACATTTCTGTCTTATTCATAAAGCAATAGCACTGTCTATATCCACAGATTAAATTTAAGATATTGGGTGTTAAAAAAAATATACAGTGGGGCAAATTTGATGCTTTTGAAATTTTATTTTTTTTTTTATATTTGGGACACTCTAACTGCTAGCCGCAGCATCCTTTCGACGAAAAATAAGATGTAAAAAGTACAAAACTTTAAATAAATATATGTATGTAGTGGTTTTGTGAAATATTAAATTGTGCCCAAAAATCGCATTTTACCGCGAACATGAAAATGAAGGAGATGAAATTCGGGAACAAATAATATCGTCAATTATCACTGATTTACGAATCGTTAAAACAAAAGTATGAAATATGATTTTTTTCCTAGTAAAAAACATTCAAGTAAAAACTGTATCGTCCGTCATGTAGCGTCCGCAACAGTTCATTTATGGATTTTTGTTGAAACTGGAAACTTTAAAATATTTTATAAAAGCTGTTTTGTAATCCTCTGATTTTCCTCTATCTTGAATATAAGTACAATTTTTTTTATTACTATGACCGATTTGATGAAAATTACAGAAACACTTGTTGAAAAAAGTCACTTCCATTTTTTGTAGCGTCCGTCACAGCACTTTAAAAGCGAATATCTTTTTCCCCCAAAACAAGTATGTAAAATAACAAATGCCATTCGATAGCACAATTGATGGGCTAATATTCTCTGGAATCCGTGCAAAGATATCTAGTGTAGAACGGTAATGGAATACGTTTAAATACAACAAAATCCGTACAAATGTATCGTCCGTCACGCAGGATTTGCCCATATGTTAATTGGCCTATGTGGCTCTTATATATAATTGTGAATTATAAATAAATAAATTAACCGTTAGGCGGTTTTTAAAAAAAACTGTATGTGGTTATAGCAGAAGTGTCGGGGTGTTTTGAACCTGGAAAGCCTATATTGTACTGGGCCGACACAATCGGCCCCCAAAGTAAGGCACCTCGGAGTCATAAATCACTTAAAACGATATATAATTGTCATTTCCCAACCGATTTGAAAAATCACACTATACCAAATTTTTAGTTTTAAGTAAACTTACATTATATGTACATACATTTTGGTTGAGATTATAGACTTAAATATTATATATTAATCTAAAGGAAATTGTATATATTTTAATCAAAACCTGCAATGGTATAGAACTTTTTAAGGAAAAAAAAAATATTTTTAGTAACACAAATCCCAGAATTCCCAAAATGATTTGAAAAATTTCCAAAAAATGGCTATTTTCAGCTTTTTTTGCTCTAGTTGCTTGGCCACTTTTAGGGCGATCACAAAATTTGTAACAAAAGCTGGTGTTCAAAACTCTGGATTGGCTTTCCCAAAGTCCAGTTTTTTATGTTATAGAAACTTTGTAGTCATACAGAAAGCAAAACAGATCTGCGGATTTAAAAAGAACAAAAGATAAAACCGTTATTGAGGTCTCAAAAGCTTGGAAAGAGACTTCAATGGAGTTTCTACAGTTCTTGGCGGATTCTGTTCCGAACCACCACCAAAAAGTTTTAAATGCTAAAGGAGGATACTATTTTGATTAATTTAAATAATTATTATTAATTTTTGTTGACCTTGAAGTTCCCAATTTTTTTAATACGCTCTCTAAAATCATGTCAAAATACTTATGCCACATCCTGAAATTTCCTTTTTTAGTTTCAATGAAAAAAAAAATATATATATACAAAACATTTAAGACGTGAAAAGTCTTTTGTTTTCTAATAAATTGTAATATTTTATACTATTTTCAATATTTTTAATTTATTTTTTAATTGCGTAGGACCGAAAATAAAAAAAGAAGAAAAACAACTGGTTTGTCAAAATAATTATGCCGAGTAGTGTAGGGTAGGAGGGGGACCATTTGCCATAGGGGCGCATTTGCCACCACTAATTTTCTTGAAAACTAACTTATCTTTTTTGATGCTGTAATCGATTTTATATTTGTTTATCATTGATATTCTATATGTCAAATTTTGACTGCTGTAGCTTTCATATTTAAAACATCAGGTGTGATTTACTGTTTTAGCAGATCCTGAAAAAATATTTTGCTACAAGTATTTTTGTAATACTTTCCTTAGTTTTTTGTTATCCTAAGAAATTTTTCATTAGTTTAATAAACAATATGGTATTGACAACAAATATTTTAAGTTTTTATCAATAAATCTATTTCTTATGTGAAAAATAGTTCATTCCATCTAAGGACCCTACCTGGGGCACATTTGCCATACCTATATAACAAAGCAACTCGTCGACATTTTTTTGAGCCCGACATTCGTAATATCCCTAAAAAGGATATCGTATTTTGGTTGCAAGGTCCAATCCATCTTCCGTCTTAATAATTTTTTTTTTTTAATGTTGATATGTCACAGTACAATGTTAACAGAGGCCTAATAGTATAAATTTTGATCTCTGAATTTTTTACTATTTTGTTTAATTTATCCATGTGAAATGAACTTGAATTAATTTTTTGGTTTGTTTGTTTTGTATATTAAAGCTTTATAGCAATAAAAATTTACTTTATTACAATAATTTTTTTACTTCTTTTTTGTACCCAACTTATTGGCAAATGTGCCCCATGGGTGGGGCACATTGGCCACTTTTAGTTAATTTGCTATTTTTTTAAATTTAATACATAAATAAAAGTCGTAGGCAATCTGAACCAACACATTTTAAAGCTAACATATATAGGTACCTATGAAGAACAACAAAATTGTTATAACTCTCCCGGTAGGAAACCTAGAGCACTTAAAAAAAAAAGTGGCAAATGCTCCCTCTTCTACCCTACTTTTGCAATGTAATTAGTTTTAGATGTCAAGATCACTAGCAAGGTAATTTTTAGAATAATTTGAGTTATCTATTGTATATTATGTTATAAGTTAAATATTAGGTTATACGTCTACGAAATTTCAATTCATTAACGGTAAAGTAATTAAAAGGCAAGACTCTTCTGTTAGAAAATTCATTCAAAAATGAAAACTTAATTGAATTTCCTACTGGCACTATTTATTATTACAACATTTACAGTATCAAATAAATGTGAAACAATTTGTAAATTCTTCCAGACATTCTGACCTGAAAATATTTATTAATTTAGTAAATACTAACATTTCCTTCAACAAAGAATACTAGAAAATCTTGATTGATATTGCCACCTAAGAACAGTTGGTATAACATATTATGACAACAAATACGGATCATGACTTCTTTCAATCAAATCTTCTTATATCATAGCATCAAATTGTTACGAGAGCATATCTTATCCTAAACATAAACTTAACACGAAAAATCAATTTAAATTGTCTACAAAAATTGAGATCTAGACTAAACAAAAATATTTAACTCAAGTATTCAACTAGTTTTCAATTTGTGTTTTCTAATACCCCCGACATTCATGAAGTGACATCTTGTAAATCCCATCATCAATTCAAAATTCCAAAATAAAGCAAAATTTGTAACTCAAACATTTCATCTAATTGAAATGACCGTTATTGAATGCCCAACTTTGTCCCAGTCTTCTTCTCTGCGCATATCCTAAAGACGAGACATAAATATTTAGTACAAAGAAATTTTTAGTCAAATATTAAATTAATGGGAAATTTCGAAGGATTAATTCTGACAACTTAGTGTTGCAATTGTCAAATGTTAGATGTAGGATGGAGTTTAGAATAAACATTTATTATAAGAAAAAGAGTTCAAGTTGATGACGATGGAGACGATGATGATCGAATAGGAAAACATGATGTACAAAGCATGTACTTACAAGTACTTAGAAGAATTTACAAGAACACTTTTATTTAATATACACTAAAATTGGTTTGACATTTTTGTAATCTTTAAAGATTTTTAAATGCAACAACATACATCATTTTTTTAATTCGTAGTCTACAAAATCAAATGCACTGGAAGAAAAGTTAGGAAAATTAAAAAAAAACACACAAAATTATAAAAGATTTTTCCCAAAATATCAACAATTTCTTTAAAAGTGCTGGCTTTAGAAACAAGTTAATCAGTAAAAGTAGACCATCCAACTCTTTTGATTCACTGGAACATTGTCGCAATGTGGCCTGTGACTGTGCTCCTGTATTTGAATCGATCTTGTGAGCATTTTCACTAATTTCGTAGTTTTTCGTTGAAAGACTTTCCTCGACTTGGTCTTTTCATCGGAAGTCCTCTTCTAACTAGGGTGTTCATTTTACTCGACTTTTAATTGTTTGAGTAATCGAATAACTTGAAAATGGGATTTTTAAATTATTCGGAAAATCGATTAAATGCCGTGGTATAGCAGGTTAGTCACCCGCCTAGCATACCAGAGGCCCTGGCCAGACTCACTTGAAAAAATAAATTTTCAAAAAAGCGGCGGTTCACCTCATAACTCAGCTAGCCACTGGTAATTGAGTGTTAGGCTATATAAAACTTCTCTAACTAATGCATTTGCCGTTCGGAGCTGGCGTTAAAACGTTGGTCCCTTTCAATGAGTCCAAAAATAGAATCGGATGCAGCTCATTGTCTGAGAGAAGTACCCCTTGTTCCAATTGGAATGTTGTCGGGGAATTATATATATATATATATATATATATATATATATATATATATATATATATATATATATATATATATATATATATAAATATTTAAAGCGAGTTCATTTACTTCTATATATAAAAAGCAATCTTTCGATTTCAAAAATCTTGAGTTTGATCTAATTGATTAGTAATCTCTACGACTACCTTTTACCTATGTTTATAATGGGATCTTCAACTGGACTTAAGTAGGATCTACGATTACATTGCGTCCTTTTACTGAACTATAGTAGGACCAGGGATCTTCAACTAAACTATAGTAGTATCTACGAATACATTGGAGACTTCAACTGGACTATATATGTTTTATATCTATAACAGGACCTACGATTACATTAGGACCTTTAAATAAACAATAGTACAAATTACGAATACATTGGATACCACAACATTTCTATGGTAGACTAGGCTATTTATATCTCATATAACATTGACTATATATAAACTATGGACTTTATATATACAATGGACTATATACACACAATGGACTATATTACAAGTTGTAATTTACAAGTCTCGATTATTGCTTAGAATTGGCAATGTTAAAATCCACGATTATTTCATAGATGAAAAATTAACTATATTAAAACTGTCGATTATGCTTTAAATTAACTATATAGTAGAACCAATCAATTATTGCCTAAAATGGACCATAGAACGGTAGATAATTGATTTAAGTGGTCTTCATTTGAAACCTTGATTATTGCATAAAATGGAATATATCATTATTTAGTAGCAGCAAAGATTTTCAAGTCAAAGTTGGCCATTATTTGCGTGGCAGGGGAACAGCAACAATTTAGCAACAAAAAAAAGAAACACAAAGAAATATGCATACTAAACTAACAAAACATACAGCAAGTAGTATCTTAGCTATCCATTTGGCAACCGTTTTTTTTTACAAATATAACAATTTAGAAATACGCTGAGACAAATTTTAGCCGTTTTATTTAAAAAAAATAATTACAAAATTATTGAAATAATTTTACTCGAGTAACTCGGTTACTCGTGGAAAGTTACTCAAATAAACCTTTAAAATTAGCCATTTTATTTTACTCGAGCGATTAATCGATTTTATTTTTCCGATTAATCGAGCAAACATAACTCGAGTAAACACCCTACTTCTAACATAAGGGTGTCGTTTTTATTTTAATATTAGCTTTTTCATAGTAATTGTTTTTTTTTCCATTAGTGGTTTACTAGCCAGATGTCCTAATCCATATTTTTATAGTTCTTATGAAAGAACTTGCGGCATATGTTAGCTCACTATTTTAATGGGTGTTAACGTAGTTTCCCGGGTGATACCACGGGGAGGTCGGTGTTCATATTTGAGATGAAGAAAAACAAAGGTAAGTCTGGGCTTACCAAATTATGACCAATCAGAACCAATGCTTGATATCTAAAATCCCTACATCGCGGTCTTGAAACTCCAAAATAGACTTTAAAGCACCGATTCATACAAGTTAGTTGTATTCAATTTGCGTTCACATGAGACGGATAGGGAAATTATTTCATACATATGTTGGAAACGCCACTCTTTTCAAAGGGCAACGACTTGTCAAAATTATTGTCCCGCATTCATAAGATTTATGAGCAATACATGACAAGAAATAACAAAAAGATGAAACACTTTTAAAAGCCAGGTTTATAAGTAAACTGAACACGGAAGGGCAGAATGGTTTACTAGGGGCTCTTGAGGACAACAATCTGGATGACGGGCTTGATTTCAAATACTTCGTTTGATTTTCGAGGTCACTCTAATTTCAGTTCTTGTCAAAAAAGACGATAAAGCGAAGACGGGAATAAGAAACTGTCCGATCTATCTCAAAATAGTCAATATAAATTTTAAGCTATTTAACGCTAAGGGGAGGAAATTGGTTAAAAGGCAAAAGAAAGTCTTGGCTAGGTTCTTAAACATTTACGACTTTACCAAGGATATCTTTAGAATTTCCTCCAGTTTCATCTAACAAGGTAAAGCTAGAAGCTCAACAGTAGCCAATAAATATTAGCAAAGATCATACATAAATAATTCCCACGACAGTCCAATTGGAACAAGGGGTACTTTTCACAGACAATGAGCTGCATAAGATTATATTTTTAGGCTCGTTAAAAGGGACCTACGTTTAAACTCCGACTCCGAGCGGCAAATGCATTTGTTAGAGAAGTTTTAAATAGCCTAATACTCAATAACCAGTGGCTAGCTGAGTTATGAGGTCAACAGCTTTTTTTGAATGATAGAACTTGGGATCTCTGGTTAAGGTTATAAATGGAAATGTGCAAGAGCCAGATCAGGTGATGAGTAACTCTCTACCACGAAGAAAACTCCATGAGCGGCTGTCGGTGGATGCTCGGCAATATAAACGTTTTTTTCAACACTCGAGATATAGATTTAATTCAGCTGAAATCAATTAGATTCAACGGATTCATATCAAAAGTTTATGATTCTTTGATACTTATTCTATGCATGTCCGCATATTCGGAAACCGAGTTTAACTTAGAAAGTCTTTTACAAGTATAAGTATATATTAGGAGAAAAAAACGGAGCTATATGGAATTACGTTTGAACTTTTTTGATTTTCTGATTTCTGAGAAAGTTCTATATAAATTGAGTATTATGCATTAAACACATAGACAACAGCAGGCTACACGAACACCGACTACAATCGTCGTTGGCTGCAATCGTCGCCTCGTAGTCAGCTACTTAATTATTTTGGGGACGGCAGCTACATTTCGAAACACCTGTTTATGAGTGGTGCCAATATCGCGTTTATAAGATGGACAAAATAACAATTTAAATTTTGATAAAAACGACATAAATTCATTTTATTAATTAACCTCCGGTTTTCCTGTACCTGATGGTATGTCTATATCAAAAAAAAAATTATAGAAAGATTTTGGTGTGATCTCTAATAGTTTAAGAGTTATGGGCTTTTTAAATTTCAAGAATAATACAGTATAACTTTAGAAGTTTATATCCGATATTAACTTTTTTGGTATCAAACAAAAGCTACTGAAAATATCTTTTATATTCTTATATCTTTTATATTCTTATAATGGATAAGGAGCTAATATACTACAAACTTATTTCTGCAACCGACTTTTTTTTATTAAAATTCGTATATCTTAAAACAATATAGATATAAGTATGCTCTTTTATATAATGAATTTTATAAAGGACATACTGGGCTTTTATATAACATGAACTACGTAGCTCTAGCAAGTAGCGTATGAGTTGACAGTTTAAAAAATAACTTTTTAAAATTTTACTTCAATAGAGTTATATAAATATAAATTTTTACATAATATTTTATTAGATATTATTATATACATTAAATATATAAATATTTTACAAGTATGTAAATTGTTTACATAAATTCTCCCCATTGTATTTGTGGTAAATAAATTCAAGTGGTTTAAATCGCTCATTTATTTCAATATTATATGGTGTTGACAGCACTAAATCTTTTATTGCCGCCAACAAAAATAGAAAATAGTTTAATTTTGGCTACAGCTACAACGGTGGTCGGTAGTCGTGTAACCGTGTCGACTCGAAAAAATTTATTTCTATTTGAATGCATGTATTCTAATTTTGACAGGTTGTAGCCCGTAGCCTGCTGTTGTCTATGTGTTTAATGCATTACTGCACAAGAATTAGCATACAAACTGCTACATCTAAAGGAGTTGACTTAGATACCTTGAATAATAAATATAACCCTTTACTCGATGCTATCATACACCATTAAACGCAATAAAGAATGTTCCGAATGAAATTGTATTTAGATTAAGGTCAATAAAACTCAAACCTTACCATATAAAATCTATTCAATATACGCAAATTTATTGTCATATTGTACAAATTCATTTAACATTCAAATGTTGATTTATTATTCGGTATTTAAATAATTATTGAATTTTTGTAAAGTTCTTCCATTAAGATTTTACAGCTGCTTCTGTCACCTTTTTGAAGAAGGTTCTCCACCTGCGCTTAAAATTGGAAATTTTTATGGGACACCTTTGCTTTTTACAAGAGCCTAGTACATTTCCAGTCTGAAGTTCTGGACAGTTAGGTGGACTTGCCTCTCGTGGTACAAAATAAAATATTTGTTTGGATAGCACTCGAGTGCCTTTATTCCGTAGTGGCATGATGCCAAATCGGGCCAAAAATATGTTGGCAATAGGTGCTACGAACGGCAAATGCATTAGTTAGAGAAGTTTTACATAGCCTAATACTCAATAATCAGTGGCTATGTTATGAGGTGAACCGCCGCTTTTTTGAAAATTTTTATTTTTTTCAAGTGGGTCTGCCCGGGAATCGAACTTGGGACCAATATTCCTTGGACCTACTCTACCTCCTGGTCCAGGTTTTATTTCAATGTTCAGGTCTTTCTTATACCGTTTAATTACATTTCAAATAGTTTGAGGGTCAACTTTAAGATTTTTTGCAACTGTTTTAAAGTCCATGACGGATTTCTTTTATTTTCCTATAATAAATTAATGATTTTTATATTAATGTATCTATAAAAGCGTGATAACAACAAAATAGATAATATAGATAAGTCTCGGCTAAAATAGTAAATGTGTATTTCAGTCGGAACACTCTCTATGTTTGATAATAAGGGTCTACCCTTATTGCCAAATTCCTAGTAAAGTACAGTGTGTTGACTTCTGTTCTTATACCCTTCACCACCATAGCTATGCATAGCTGGAAAGGGTATATTGGGTTTGTGTTAATGTTTGTAACGCATAGAAATATTGGTCTGAGACCAATCGACTTAAAATCACTCCCTGAGTTGTTTAAACGAGGTCCGACTATCTGGTCCGTTTATCCATGTAAGCTTGTTATCATTGTACAGGTCGTAACAGGCTCATATTTTGGTTCAAGGACGATCCCTATACTTTTTGTGCGAAATCGGATTACTATTTCGGGTATCTCCCATAGGGATGCCTTCCTAGAAGAGAGTTTTTGATCCTTTAAAGCCGGAAATTTAGTTTCATTTTAATAATATTTAGCACAAATATTGCTTATAATAACCTTAAACAGTGTACCTAATTTTGTAGGAATCGGCCCATATTTGCCCATACTTCTTATACAAGACACAAAACTCAAAACTTTAAAGATAAATGCATTTTATTATTAAAACCTTGCACAGATAAATATTTTGTAATATATTTGTAATATATTTTGTAAATATAAACCAATAACCAAAATTTGGTATCAATCGGTCCACAATTGACCCTAGCTCCCATATCAGGCCCTTAACCGGAAATGATATAAATCTCGAAATTTTGACAAAATAGCACATAGTATATTTACATATGTCTCTAAGACTTAAGGAAAACTTGTTAAATTGTTGGTCCATATTTGGCCTTAGTAGTGAAGGGTATGACATAGTCGGGTTTGACCGACCATAGTTTTTCTTAATTGTCAGGTAGGCTTATTGGCTTACTCCAGGCCTATTTCAAGTTATATTGCAGGCCATACACACTGCGACTGTTGGTACAAATTTAGTATGAAAATGAGAAACATAGAATATTTAATGTTAAACAGAAATGTTTACAAACATTACAATCTTATTGTACAACTTGCAAAAAATTAAAGCTTTTTGTACAACCAACCCCAACGACCACACAAAACTTGCAATCAGCTTTACAACCGTGTCAAGTTTTACCAACTATCGCAGCGTCTGTGGCTTGCTTAAATGTAGTAGTACTTTTTTCCCTGAATTCGACATCAGTTCTTAATTACGCGAGAAATCTAACAAAATGGCTCAGAAGTTTAGTTTAAATCGTATGTAAAAGTCGGGATACAAGCTAATACTAGGAAACTGTAGATCTTGGGACTACCACACAAATTTCAGATGAATTAGAATCTTTGGACATGCCTCTAGTTACTTACAAGCTCTTTCTATAATAGTGCATTCAGACAGCATTAAAATCTAGTAGATTTGAGTTGAAATCTCGATCTAAATCTTAATCGTTCACACCAACATTTTTTGACATTTATCTAGATTTCAACTTCATAACAAAAACAGCTGACTCAAATGTAAATAAAAGAAAAAATTAACCGGCAAAAAATTGATACAATGGAAAATACAGCAAATATTTTATTATTTTGTGATTTCAAAGTTAAAAAAATACAAAGAGAGATGGTATTGCTGCATATCACCCTTTAATATTTTTTATAGCATCCATTTTATTAAATTTCCGAGATTAAATAATTAAAATTTTTCAGCTTAATTTTTTTCCTTTTTTTTAGATTTACCAACCACCTGTCAATTTTGTTTACACAGTGTTGTAATTTTTTGTCATTTTTGAAGAAAATCAGGGTTGTGTTGCGAGGTAGTAGCCGAAATCTACTAGATTTTGCCAAAATCTAGTGCCGAAGAAGATTTTGATTTGTATGGGAAATCTCGTCAAAATCTAGTAGATTTGCGATGAAATCTCGTAAGTACGAGATTTTAAATTGGTGTGAATTGGCTATAAGAGATCATTGAAATTAGAAAATGATATAGTGGGCCTTTTCCGAAGAGGAGGCGAGAAGAAGAATTTTCTGTTTTTTCTCTTACCTGGCTTATAGAAGGCGATCTGGCTGTTATAGATATTGACCGACCTTAAAGATTTTAAAGCGATCTGCAATGTTTAACGGGGGAAGTTATTGATAGATGTCAAATATTTCTTATAGGAAAACTTGTGCTAACGTAAAGCTTTTGTATAAAAGCAAAGGCAAGCGAGAGATTTCTACTGGTAATGTTAAAGATAACTGGATATTCGATTCGAAGAGTCGGAGCTAGCGAGATCTTCTGTTTAGAAAGGTTTCTGTTAATAAACCATGTACTATGTAGCTAAAGATTCATTTTAGCAAAGCTTTTTATTAGCGAGAGCCTTCTATTAGGAAAGCTTGGGCTATTAAGGGGTTTCTGTTTAAAAAGGTTGAGTTAACGATAGGTTTCTAAAAGGAAAGTTTATATTACCGAGAGATTTAAGATATTGAGAGGCTTTTGATAGAAAGATTGAGCAAGCTTAAGGTTTCTGGAAAAAAATATATGCTGTGGAGTTTATAAATCTGTTTTAAATACAAAATTTCTCTAAGTGCGTTCAGTTCTCTGTCGTAGACTTTGAAAATATTAAAAAATCTTAAATATTAAAAAAATACTTCATTTGCAAACAACTCTTTTCCAGAATTTGTTCGTTCCTTGCAAAGAAATCGTATCTTTTTTTCTATCTGTTGTATATTCTACTTAATACTGATGACTGATTGACGACAAGATATTTGACAGCCGCTCTAATCATGGTTGTCACATCTGTTGTTTTTTAAGAGTTTTCATATGTCCGTCTGTCTCTTGGCTATGGTGTCCGTCCCTGCATGTGGATTATGCTGCGTGTCGTGTTAAATGAATGTGCGTGCAGACTTTTTATTAGATGCCACATTTTTCTAACTGTAACATACAAATGTAACATAAATAATATGGAAAATATTGTTGTTATACATTTAGTATTTGTTGCAGTTGCTGTCATTGTTGCATTTATTTTGTTAATGAAACGATGACTGTTTTCAGCAGTTGAATGCATTTTCTATTCAATTCTCCATACAAGTGTGTTAAGTGTCAATGCTGTCTGTCGTCTTGTGAAGTTGGTTGGTTCATTCGTTCCCCCAAGTTGCAAGTATCTACTTTTAGCATTTGAAGAAATCTAAAGAAAACACCCTTTTCGATTAAATTTTCGTTTAAGAGTTTTTTTTTTTTTTGATTATAAACATTTTCATTAAGATTTTGTTTTCTGCGCTTCAATTGTTCTTTGTTGCCGTATCTCATTGTTTTTATCTATGGAAGTCATTAAAAGCGATTTGTTGTAGTGAATTTTCTAATGAAAAGTGTTGCAATTAAATCGCATCGAATGAATGACAAATGAATTGAAGCGCTTACTTATGCTTTTATTTTTAGGAGATTTGCCTTTGGGGAAATTCTGGTTAAACGTTTGAAAAATAATCTAAACTGTAAATTGATATTGAGGTCATGCATCCATCATAATTTTTGTATTGCAGACAGACGCATTTTGTAAGATTGACTCTGTTTGTCTCTGTTAGTCTTAGAAATACTAGAAACCTTCCTCCCCATTTCCATTAGCGATTGAAGTATCTGGAAGTTTAGACATACATTTGTAATTTATGCTCTTCAAGATCCGTTTTTGACGTTTTTACTTAATTAAGAATAAACAATTTCATTTGGTTTATGACATTTATATTAATTACTTGATTCCGTTAGAAATAGTAGGGACGCAACGTCGATTATCAAGGAAAAATAAGCTTGCCAAATCAAATTCTTGTTTCGGGTACCTTCCACAAATTTATTTATATTTGAATGAAGTTCAGCTGGAATTTTTGTTTGTTTCGAATGAAACATGCATTTACTAAATGGCCTATATTTACAACCTGTTAAAGTCAAAGGCCGAGCATATTTTACAATTCAATGCGCTTCGATCTTGTGCTCATATTCTCCGATTTTATAGGCCAAGCTTTGAAAGATTTTTCTCTACTTGGTCTTTCCATCGAATTTTCGGACATCCTCTTTTCCGAGTTCCCTCTGGATCGTTTTCGAATACTTTTCATGCTGAAGTATTTTCATCCATTTTCACAACATGTTCCAGCCAACGCAACCGCTGCTGTTTGATGCGTTTTACTAAGTCGATTTTAGCGTATGTCGATATTCATTGTTGATGCAAAGATATTGCGTAGAATCTTCCTATCAAAAATTCCAAGAATAGCTTCATCTTCATATGTGGTCCAACTCTTGTGGACTCTCTGTTTGTAGAAATAACACAGCACAACAAAATAAAAAAAATTGCATGTGCTTTTAAAACCACTATACAATTTTGATGTATCATGACTACCTTTGCACAAAAATGGTAAAATTTTTAAATTCTATGGATAGATTTTAGAAAATTTTGTTTTTTTTTTTTTTTTTAATTGCAATTTTTTTGACGTTTCTTCAAATAATTAATGATAACTCAAAAACTACTAGTCCGATATTATTAAAATAAAAAGAAAAACTAAGATAGCCTTTAGTTCGTCTATATATCGCATTTCAATCGGATCAATAGTATCGAAGTTATAATAAAAAACTTCAGAAAAAAATATATTTTGTACGAAAAAATGGCAAAAATTTTCGTTTTAAAAAAATCATGAAAAATCGAAAACGGCAAAAAACTTCCAGATTTATTATTTTATCGCATAGCGACATATAATAGCAACAACATGAGATATCGACCATAAAATCTATTTTTTGTGAAAATGAGTGAATTCACTTAATTGTGAATAAATTCGAAAATAATCAATCGATTTTTATGGTCGATATCTCGTTTTGTTGCTATTATTTGTGGCTTTGCGACAGAATAATGAATCTGAACATTTTTTTGCCGTTTTCTATTTTTCATGATTTTTTTAAAACGAAAATGTTTGCCATTTTTACGTAAAAAATATATTTTTTTCTTAAATTTTTTATTATAACTCTGATACTATTGATCCGATTGAAACGCGATATATAGACGAATCAAAGGCTATGTAAATCTTAATTAAATTAATTTAATTTCTGATTTTATTTGAATAATATCCGATTATTAGTTTCTGAGTTATCATTAATTATGTGAAAAAATTTCTAAAAAAAATTGCAATTTTTTTTTTTAAAAACCTATCCATAAAAAAAAATCCATAAAAAATTTTACCATTTTTGTACTAAGGTAGCCATGATACACCAAATGTATATAGTGGTTACTCGAGCATATTTTTGCTGTTGCCCTGTGTAATCAGTTTTGTTTTTGATTCATTGACAACTAGACTTATTTTACTAATTACTTCTCGATGCTTGAAAAGGCGGCAGTTACCTAGCGCGAGTAGCATGTGTATTCCCCGACGATAAAGAGATCGCCGTTTAGTTATGAAGGACTCCGATAGGCTCTTATCTATTTTAATGATATAATATAATGATATATATCAATTTGTTTCGCTTGTGTTTTCTCCACGATTTGATGTAGCGTGAAGATCAGGTCAGTGGTAGATTTAAATGGTCTAAAGCCACGTTGACAGGTCCAAATTATTTCATTTACTTTGGGCTTTAGCCTTTCTCACAATATGGACAAAGAACACTGAGACCTTATTTTGGTTGAGTGGTGGACATATGACGCTGTCATCTTTGATTTGCTCAGGCGTGTCATCTTGGTCGCTTACATTTGATACCAGCAATTTACAAAAGTGCTCCCTTCATAGTTTCAGTACGCTTTCTGTATCTGTCACCAGATTTCCTTGGTTGTCATTACAGAAGAAGATACAATTGCCAAAACCATCAGTTTGGTACTTAACTTTTAATTAAATTTACGCAATACGTTTCGAGTCTTATACATCTCAATTTCTTAAAAAAAACTTCTTTTCAATTCTTTGTATCTTCTTCTGAATAGGCGTTTCTCTGCCCTCCTTTCCTCTCGATATCTTTCTTAGGCTCGACGCATAACTACTGATTGCAAAGTTGCGTTGCAGGCTTTATTTATCTCAGCAGTGGCATTGTGGCACTCCTCGTCATACCAAGAGTTTTTAGTTGTAGGATTTTGGAACCCTTGTACAGATTTTGCAGCTGCTTTCATGGAATTGGTTTGAAACAGAAACATTTCTCTGAGCAATTGAACTGTTCGTTGCGAGAAATCGGTAGCAATTTGATGGGTTTTGAGCTTTGCGACGTCAGATTTTCTTTGCGCTTTGTTCCTCGACACACTCAGACGTATTCTCGCCTTGGCTGCAACAAGGATATGATCGGGGTCCATATTAGCCCTTCGAATTGAGCGCACGTCCAGTAAACTTGAGGAGTGTCTTCCAACAGAGTAAAAAATCGGGTATTTCAAGGGACTACTTTATAGCATTTGGAATAAATCGGGGGTTGGCGTGAAACGTATTTCTTCAAAAAAAATTCTCCATATGGGCAAATCCTGCGTGACATTTGTACGGATTTTGTTGTACTTAAATGTATCCCATTGGGATGTAAATGGGATGCAGTTGTTGCCTGGGTTTCCAGCTAACAGGTAATAACTGTATTCAATTCCTACTCACACCTCCTAGTGGTACATCCTGGAAACCTGAGCAACCTAGTTGAAGATGCGGTAAACAATCCGAGTGGCATTCTAGGTCAGGGCTAACGTGAGGGAAGTTATCTTAGAGCCATTCCGACGTATTTGGTCTAAGGGTCTATGATAATTGTACTTGGTAAAGTACGAAACCGGACCGAGCGGCTTGCTTAACAAACGTGGCTCTTGTCTTTGGACTCATCATCCATCGACTAAGCACTTGCGATGTTTTAAGCATGGAAAGAAACAACATTATGGAATATACTACTCCAAGGGGTAATCAACCGAGAAATCCCCCTGCCACGGCATCTGGCACAAGGTTTTTGGAGGTGCCAAATCTATGCAAGAACATCTTGATGAATTAAACCAATTCTATCCAAATAAATCGAACTGAGGCCCTATGCTCCACTGGGAGTCAAGGATAACAGAAGAAGAAGAAATGTATCCCATTGTCGTTCTACAGTAGATATCTTTGCACATATTTCAGATAATATTAGCCCATCGATTGTGCTATCGAATGGAATTTTTTAATTTACATACTTCTTTTGGATGAAAAAGATATTCGCTTTTAAAAATGGAAGTGATTTTTTTTAACACGTGTTCCTCTAATTTTCATCCAATCGGTCATAATAATAAAAATTGTACATACATTAAAGATAGAGGAAAATCAGAGGATTACAAAACAGCTTTTATAAAATATATTAAAGTTTCCAGTTTCAACAAAAATCCATAAATGAACTGTTGCGGACGCTACATGACGGACGATACAGTTTTTACTTGAATGTTTTTTACTAGGAAAAAAATCATATTTCATATTTTTGTTTTAAAGATTCGTAAATCAGTGATAATTGACGATATTATTTGTTCCCGAATTTTATCTCCTTCATTTTCATGTTCGCGGTAAAATGCGATTTTTGGGCACAATTTAATATTTCACAAAACCACTACATACATATATTTATTTAAAGTTTTACACTTTTTACATCTTATTTTTTGTCGAAAGAATCGTGCGGATAGCTATTAGAGTGTCCCAAAAATCAAATTTCAAAAGCATCAGATTTGCCCCACTGTATATTTTTTTTAACACCTAATATCTTAAATTTATTCTGTGGATATAGACAGTGTTATTGCTTTATGAATAAGACAGACATGTGTTCGTAAATTTCGTATTTAATAAATATTATTTTGTAAAAAATATATACTGTGACGGACGCTACACACTTTCCTATACATATTATTCTGTAAAATGCTATATAAACACTTATATATTTTTTGCCTAATTTAAAGCATACTAAAAGTTCTCTTAACGAACCAAGTTCAATTGGAGAAAAAAGAAAAATTGCACTAGTCAAATTAAAAAAATCTTTATTTCTGTGACGGACGCTACACACTATGAGCCATTATTAACTTGGCGTTATTTATATCACTCCAAACTGACTTTGAGTCCCTACTGAAACTTGATACCTAAATGGATGTTTTTGCGATTTTTATAAACTTTTAAAAAACCTATTATTTTGAAAAATGTATAAAAATTCGAGATGGATGCAAATAAACCCCTGCCATTCCCGAAGAGAGCACTCAAAAATTGTATCCATTATATATTCTAAAGGATCAATATATGGTTAATTTTTCCATAAACACAAATATGCGATTTTGACAGTTTTAAAATTTTGTCTTTGGTTTAATATTTTTCGGATTTGCCCATATATTTATCTGGCAATCTAATGTAACATAACGTTACTTTAATATAGAAAAGCCCTAACTAATATTTTTCTTACGTTACAGAAGACTGAAAATAAACTAAATAAAATCTAATAAACGCAGTTTTTTACTAAATTCTATAATAATATTTTTTAAAATTAAAATATTTTTGTAAAATTACATAAGATAAAGCTTTAAAAAGCAATTTGAATGAAAAACGACTTAGGGCCTTTCTATATTAAAGTAACGATAAGTTGCTATTGTGGACAAGACAAAATCTGTTACTGTTATATGTGGAAAGGGTATTATAAGCTTGTAATCATAAATATAACGCATAATCATAAATATAACGCCTTTATCGGCTCAGAATCACTTCCTGACTTAAATCACTTCCGATGACCGTTCGTCCGTCTGAACGGCTGGCTGGCAGACCATGTAAGCTGGTAATCAATGTATAGATCTCAATTTTTTAAATAATTTAATGACAATTTGTACATTTTTATTCATAGTGGGATCATTGCTATTGAAAATTACTGAAATCGTTTTATTTTATTTGATATCTCCCATAGGTCCGGCTTTCCGGAATTGATATTTTTGCCTCAAATTTCGTATATTTTTATGAAATTTTTAACTTATATTAACAGAAATCAATATAACAAATTTAATTCATATTTGACCAAGCTTCGTTTAATGAAGGGAGCTGGCAAAATGTTTGTTGCTAGGTTCCGTGAATCATATTAGCAAACGGCGACGTTCATCTAACTTAGCAAACTTCTACGATTTAAATGAATATTTTAGCCATTAATCTTCGTTATTTGCATTAGTTTTCATTTTACAAAACACTTAAATTCCTCTGATTCATATGCAAATCTCAATAAGATTTTAATATAAGTCCATTATTAATAACCGATCCTAATTAGCGTATTCAATTCAACAAAAGACAGCAATTAACACTTACGATCAAATACAAATACCCTGTAAATATAAAATTATATTAATTGAAATAATATTAAAATTAATTAATTATTCGCACGAAATCAAGTTGGAGAAGAAAAAGAAGGAAGTAAAGTATTGCGCACAACAAAACACAAGATCGGTTCTGTTACACACGTAACAATTGTTCTCACCGATGACAGAGAACATACAAACGAACAAGATCAACTATTTGAATTGGCGCCAGCCCCAGTAATTTTCACTGTGAATAGAACAACTTGAATAACATGTTGAAATTAAATACAAATGACATTTGCTTACAACAGAGATACAAATAGATAGTACATACTTATTTCCATTAGTTGAAACATTTACATACATAAATAGATAAATATTCGAATAGCGCAGATTCATAATCCGAATTTAGCCAAAGTTGTTTTATTGCTGTTTTGTGCGAATAAATTTGCTTTGATCTATTTTGGTTGCGTTATGTTGCTGCTGAATTATTGCACTTGTTGCGTTTTGTATGACACGACCAAAAACAAACAAAAACATTTCGCCGCAAACGACCAACTGACCAACCAACCAATATTTCCATAATAGATATTATATAAAACATGACATTCAAAGTCGTAACAATTTGCCAACAGCGCAATTTGAAATGTCAAAATGTCATTGCCATTATATGGTATTGGCGTCGGTGTTAATCCTGATCGAGGCAGTTATTGCCGCCATCGACGCCGTCTTTGTTGTGTTTGCTCATTGTTCATTTCATGTTCAACATTTGGGACAGTGTCTATGTCAGGGCTTTTCTTCTCTGTTGCACAGCCATTAACGCTACTAAGCTTATCTTGTAAAAAGTTTGCAATGCTGGATGGATTGCATCAGTGTTAGTAAATTGATATTTATTCATATTTTGATAGAATAATTAATAAAGTTGTTACAGTTAAAGAAATAATAAAATGATTTGATATTAACAAATACTATTTTGGCTTAGCTTTTGAATATTACTTTTCGACTTAAATATTGTGAACAAAGTGGGCCCGCCCGAGTTCCTGGAAGATATTAAATTTAATCTTATAATAGTTACGAAAATTGAGGAACTTCACCTGACCCGATAATTATACCCTTCACCGCCATAGGTGGAAAGGGTATTATAAGTTTGTGCTGATGTATGTAACGCATGGAAATATTTGTCTTAGACCCATCTTTTAGTATACCAATAGGCTTAGAATCACTTTCTGAGTCGATTAAGCGGTGTCCGTCCGTCCTTCTGGCTGGCTGGCTGGACCCCCATGTAAACCTTGTAATCAAACTACAGGCCGCAATTCTAAAGATAATTTGATGAAATGGGACCATGGCTATTGAAATTCGTCAAAAACGGTTCATTATTTATGGTACCTCTCATAGGTCCCACTTCGCGAAATTGATATATTGGCCACAAATATCAACATTTGTTCATGAAATTTAAATCAGATATTGCCTATGTAAACGAAAATCACTGCACCAAATTTCGTTAAAATCGGTCCACATTTGACCATAGCTCCCTTACAAACTTTTCTTTAAAAACGCACTAAATGAGACAAAAATCACTAAAACGCTCGTAAATCTGAAGAATTTTAAGTTTATTTTTTGCATACATATTTTTTGTAACAACTGTAATCAATTTGCCAAATTTCGAGATAATCGGACCACATTTGACCCTAGCTCTCATATAAGTCCAAATGTCGGAAGCAGCTTAAATATATAAGTTTTGAGAAAATGTTTGTATGATGGCAAAAATTAGGAAATATTTGTCTTTATACAGAAAAAATAACACCTTTGACCTTAGTTGTGAAGGGTATCGTATGGTCGGGCTTGACCGACTATAGCACTTTCTTACTTGTCTTTTTAATGGTTACAAGCTATTGCTTCGCGGCCCTTTGAAACATTTCAGTAGGGCTAAGGCCTCCCAAATTTGTTCCTATAATTAAAAAATTATATTTTTGCTTTGTAGCTTTATATTAAGGTTATTTAAAAATTCAAAAAAATGAAAATCACGAGGGCTGGTTTGTAAGTTCGTGTTAGACCCATGATAAAAAAAAAGTTAGGTATAAAAGCTAGGTCTCTAATAGAGTTTACTTACTTACTTACTTAAATGGCCTATATTACAACCTGTTAAGGTCAAAGGCCGAGCATATTTTAGAATTCCATGCGCTTCGATTTTGTGCGCATATTCTCCAATTTCGTAAGCCAAGCTTGGATAAATTTTCTTCTACTTGGTCTTTCCATCGAAGTTTCGGTCGTCCTCGTCTTCGAGTTCCCTCGGGATCATGTTCAAACACTTTTCTTGCTGTAGTATTTTCATCCATTCGCAGCACATGTCCTAGCCAATGCAAACGCTCCTGTTTTATGCGTTTTACTATGTCAATGTCAGCAAATAACTCATACAGCTCATGATTAAATCGATGCCGAAATTCATTGTTAATGCTGATTGGACCATAGATTTTTCGTAGCATCTTCCTCTCAAAGACTCCAAGAACAGCTTCATCGGCTTGTGCAAGTGCCCATGATTCAGCACCATATAATAACACTGGTAGTATAAGCGTTTTGTAGAGCGTAATTTTAGTTCTTGTTGAGAGGATTTTATTCCTAAGCTGCCTGCTTAGGCCGAAATAGCATCTGTTGGCAAGTATGATTCTTCTTTTAATTTCGATATTTACTGCGGTATCAAGGTAGACAAATTCTTCAACAACCTCGAAGCTATAGTTGTCCACGGTTACGTTTGGTCCAATTCTAGTGGATTGCTTGCTAGTAGAGACCATCAGTTTTGTTTTGGATTCATTGACTACTAGACCCATTTTCATTGATTCCTTCTCAATACTGGAAAATGCGGCAGTCACCTCACGCAATGTGCGCCCCATAATATCAATGTCATCGGCAAAGGCGAGTAATATGTGCTTTCTGCTAAAAATTGTGCCAGTTGTATTAACTGCAGCACCACGCAAGATTTTCTCTAACAACACGTCGAAGAGATCACATGATAAACTGTCGCCTTGCCTAAATTCTCGCTCCAATCGTCAGGCATACGTTCTTCTAGCCATATGGAATTCAGGAGTTGAAACATGTACTTTATTAATTCATCACCTCCGGTCTTGAAAAGCTCTGCTGGTAATCCATCAGCACCCGCAGCTTTGTTATTTTTTATACGAGATATTGCAGCTCTCGCTTATGTTGGGTGGTGGGCATATAATGTCGTCATCACTGATTTGTTCAGGCATGTCATGGTCACTTACACTTGATACCAGCAATTTGCAGAAGTGCTCATTCCATAATTTCAGGACGTTCTCAGTATCTGTCACCAGGTTATCTTGATTGTCCTTACATGAGAGAACACAATTGCTAAAACCTTCAGTTTGGTGTTTAATTTTTTGGTAAAATTTTCTCATCTCATCAAAATCTGAATATGCGTTTTTCTTCCCTCTTTCTTTCGCGGTATCTTTCCAAAGTTCCTCGTGTAACTACTCTCTGTAGAGTTGCCGTGTAGGTTGCAGTTTTTCGTCTGTGGCATTACGGCGTTCCTCATCATACCACGAGTTTTTAGGGCGAGGGGCTTGGAACCCTAGTGCCGATTTTGCAGCAGTTTTTAAAGCGTTGGCAATATGTTGCCACTGCTCATTTACATTATTGGAACTCGGAGCATTTTAAAGGACCAAAAATTATATTCCGGGAAGGCATCCCTATGGGAGGTACCCGAAATAGTAATCCGATTTCACCCAAAAAAAAATAGGGATCGTTCTTGGACCAAAATATGAACATGTGATTAAATTACCTTTTCCAACTTTGAATCCATTTTAATTGACAAACTTCTTCTTCTTTTCAAAAAAAGGCATTCACACATAATAATAACATAAACAATTTCTCAACAGCTGTTTGACTTTCTACTGTGTTGCCATACTTAATACCTTAATTCTTTACTAATTCACTTTGATTTCGTGCATTAACGTCAAGGCTAATGCACAAAAAGATGGGGATAATCCTTGAATTAATTCAAATTAAGGCTTTTAATGCAAATTAAGGCTCCCGTCTGTCTGGGGTATTACATTATTTGATTTCATCCAAGTATTAACTTCACATGGAATTCTTTTTCTAACAATCGGCACAAAGTTATAAAGATTTTCAATCAAAGAAGAAAGTAATGAGGACTGGTAATCAACGTTATTTGATCCAAAAAAGAGAGCAGAATCATAATCAGACAAGAAAGAAAAAAACCCATCCCAATCAATACTGTTAGAGTTGCTATATTCAAAATATTCAGTATGACGATCTATTTTTATACGAAAAGAGGCAAAAATTAGGGCATGGTGGGATATAGAAGGACATTGCACTTGACCTGAAGACACAATCATAGAGCAATCATTCATCTGCCAATAATCTATTTAATAAAGACGTAGAACCATGACTAGCATCAAAATGAGTAGGTTTCGAATTATGGTATATTGATAGGTTACATCTTTGCAAAAGTGATCTAATAATTTCAGCCCAAGAAGAATTAAATAGATTGCAATTGAAATCTCCAATGACAATGATATTCGAGTATTCTAAGAACAAATCAAAATGATTATACTTAAATGAAGCAATATTGCCATTAGGTAAATAAACAACACCAAAAAGAACTTTAACACTGTTATCAAAGATTTCAACAAAAGTAGATTAAAAACTTCCAAATTCACAGATTTTAAGAATTTGCTTAAATTTTAAAGATTTAGATACAAAAATTCCAACACCCCACCCCTTGTATTCAACCTATCATTTCGGACAAAATAAAAATCAGGAATATCTACAGACAAACTAGAAAACTTTTTTATGGCTTTAACCAGGTCTCCGAAACGGCAATTACATCAAAGTTTTCATTAACAATATCCTTAAACTCATCTAGTTTTGTTGAATTCCTGCAGGGTTTTATACTCTGGCAATTAATGTGACCAATTCTCAAATGATCAGAACACTTAGGTAAAGATAACTTATAGGAAGAATTACCACTTAATATAGGACCAATATTGTCAAATCATTATAATCATATAAATCTAAACAACTGTCAAAACAGAAATATTAATAGTGAGATCAATAATAACAAATTAAGCAAATATAAAAAAGGTTAAAGAAAATAAACTTTCATATTCATAAACAATTAAAAATTATCAAAGGCTTATTGTAGGAATTTAAAATTATATAGAAAATTTGATTTAAACGCTTTTCTTAACTTTCATTTTCTTTTTTTCTTAACTTTTCTTTTCTTATATTTCATTTATGAATTAGAAAAATTAAATTAAACAATTTTTTTTATTGAAGATTTCTTCAGAGTAAAAAAAAATTTTAAGGTTATACATTAAATCTGTCTGAAAATACCTTAAGCGAAATAAAATCTAATCTTATCTTATCTTATATTCTTAAACGAGCAATAATTGTATGTATATATATATATATAGAATGGCTATCTCGAAAACGGCTCTAACGATTTTGATCAAATTTGGACAGTGGGTACCTTTTTTGATGTATAGGTAGAGTAAGAAGGGACTTTTGGAATTTTTTCCTCTAAGAGGGTAAAAAGGGGAAAAATCAAAAATGCTATATCTACTAAAGTAATAGGCATAGAAACAAACTTTAAATTATGTTTTGAATAGCTGCTAAAATAAGCGGACAGGTGCTTCGTACTTTTTTCAATCTATGTCCGATATTACCCCCTATCGGAAGGGTAAAGGGTAAAATAGTTTTTTGGTACCATTTTTAAGCCACTCTTACTATCTTTTGAACCAAATAATATAGAAAATAATTTTTTAATGCAATCAATAAATATGAGAAAAATTTTGAACACGTATTTGGTAATTTTTTGATTTCGGGGGAAAAAATGGGTAAAAAAGGGATAAAATTATAACTTAAAACCTCATGAAGTAATATGAATAGGAACAATATATTAACTGCGTTTTTATAAAAAGTACCATATTCAATTGGTACCAAGTACCAAATATGCACATGTAACTTTTTAGAAATTTGGGGATAAAAGGGGAAATAATTGGTAAAGTTATAACTTTTAAACAAATTAATGTTTTCCTGTCTGTATGTCCTTTATAGAATAGTAAACTATGCATTTAACCATGTTATGCTCATGCAATGATCTTTAGCTCAAGTTGTTGCGCATGAGACGAAGAAGGTTTACAAGTTGTATCACTATCCGACAGATGGCGCCACTGAACATTAATCAAAATGAATTAAATCATAAACTGTGCATTTGATCATGCAATAATCAAAGTTGTTGCAAATGATCCGGCGAAGGTTTTTTAATTGGTATGAACAATTTCCGACAGGTGGCGCCGCTGAAAATGGCTCAAATTGAATTAAATCGTAAATTGTGCATTTGATCATGATATAATCTTTAGCAAAGTTTTTGCGCATGAGCCGATGAAGTATTCTTAGTAGGGTATGAACAATTGCCGATAGGTGGCGCCACTGAAAATTACTCAAAATAATTTAAATCGTAAACTGTGCACTTTATCAGGCTATGATCTTTAGCAAAATTCTTGCGCATGAGTCGATGAAGGTTTCTAAGTCGGTATGACCAATTTCCAAAATTATTCATATTAAACTATGCATTTGATCATGTCTTGATAGGACAATATGAATAAAATGATTCAAAATTAATTGGATATTTGTGTACCGTCTTTTCTGTAAATTTATTTTAATTGGTTAGTACTTTATAAAATATTCGCCTCGAAATACTTATCATAAAGTCCGAGCAAGGCTCGGTCGCCCAGGTACTAACAATTAACTAAAATAATAATCGAAAAGAAATTGTATAGTTACATACTAAAAAATAGCTAATTATTGTTTAATAACTCAGCACATTCCTTCAAATCATACACAACTTCATTCCCATCAGTAAGAATCAGCTAAGCCTTAACCTTCCGCACTTACAACTCGAAATTTCACAGTTTTCTTTAATCTCTATAATTTGCGGCATAAAAAAATTGAGAGCAGAAGCCGCAGGGGAATAATGATCATTAGGATAAACATGATTGCAAATATCAACACCAATTATATCATTCAATTTTAGTGATCTGTCCTTAAAATAGTTCCTCATGATCATGTCACGCATGTTGATGTTATTAAATTTAACCAGGATTAATCGTTTATTATTCGTGTAAAATATATGGTTAATATCATGCTCAGAAGCATTTATTTTGTAAAAAGAGCCCAAAGAAATTATTGATGGCATAAGGCCAGTTAAACCTGATGGCATTCCGCTAATGAGGATATCACCGCGATTCAATCGACGATGTAATATGTTATTCTCAAGAGCATTTACTCTGGCATTATATGACGAATCCAAATTATTAACTTATTTCAATCCATGATATTTGTTTTCATCTCGTTGAGGCAAGATGAGACTTCGCTTTTAAAGTCTGTTTAAATTTGAGTCAGTGAATTCTTGAAGAAGTCACGATCTTCTTGGCTGGTTTAAATAAAGCTATCCAAACTGCTTTTCTAGGCTGTCAGGAACCACCATCACCGGAATTAAGACATGTCTCACACGAAAATGTTACAGCACTTTGTTTATCATTGAATAGTGCTAAAAACTTATCCGAGATTTTAACACAAGATGATGCCACAACTCAAAGTATTACATTTAATGGAACCATGAGACTTTCCAATTTGGTGACCGGTGCTTTGGCAAAACAACAACAACAGCAGCAGCAATTAAACAATATCAAACAGGAACATATAAAACAGTTCTTAATAATTGTTGTTAATAATTTTTTAATTATTTCAACTAATTATTGTTTTGAATCAAAAATTATTCGAAAAAATTCACAAAATATAATTTTAGACACTATTATTTTAGCAAAAAGTAAAATAAATTGACAGCTGCTAATAAAACACGTTTATTCAGGCATTAGTGATGCCAACTCTAATATTCAGCATAAATATTACTTATGATAAGCGAAATCAATAAAAATATTTTGTAAATTTAAACAGAAATTTGCTATCGATCCACAAATCCAGAGACAATATCGGAATAACTAAGTTATTAAGGGACATTCAAACTTCATAATAAATCGTTTAGAATAGCAAATCATTTTGTACAGAAGTACTTATTACGTGTTTTATAATTCTGTTTTGAATACAGTGAACAAGTATTTATCTCTACCTTCTATCACCAGACTAATTAATGTAAAGTATAAGAGATTTAATAACCGACTTTAATTATTAAGTGGCAATTGTTAAAGGTTCGCATTGAAGTATGCGAAAACAAGTAAAAAAAAGCTATAGCCGGTCAAGACCGACTATATCATACCCTTCACTACTAATGTCAAATATGGACCAACAATTAAACAAGTTTTCCTTAAGTCTAAGAGACATACGTACATATACTATGTTCTGTTTTTTTCAAAATTTCGAGATTTATATCATTTCCGGCTAAGGGCCTGATATGGGAGCTAGAGTCAATTGGGGACCGTTTGTATTTATCTTTAGAGTTATTAACGTTTTTGTGCTTTTATGTGTATATAAACGTCTTTTGAGAATGTATGGTCAAATATAGGCCGATTTCTACAAAATTAGAAACACTAATTAAGGTTAAGATATGCAATATTTGTGCCGAATATTATAAGAATACAACCAAATTTGTGGCTGTAAAGGACCAAAAACTCTATTCCGGGAAGGCATCCCTATGGGAGGTACCCGAAATAGTAATCCGATTTCACTCAAAAAGAATAATGATCGTCCTTGGAGCAAAATATGAGCCTGTGCCAAATTTAATCAAATTATCCTTAAAGTTACGACCTGTCCGTCCGTCCGGCCAGCCATCCGGACGGACATCGTTAAAACATCTCAGGGAGTAATTACACAGTACGACAGTGGCTGGTAAACATGAGTAATGTTAACAGAATATGAAAATAGGCTTAAAATAAAGAAATACGTGTCTCGGCGTTTTGCTGTAGCACGTCAGAATTTTAAGAAAATCGATTTTAAAGATTAAGGACCGTGGAGGTTCACTTATAAAGTAATACTATTATAAAAACTTCAATAAAAATAGAATGGGTGAACCGATTTAAATGCTTGAGCCAGTTTTGAAAAGGGAATTAAATCTGGATTTATGTTTATTTTTTTTTTTGGTAGATGGCGTTTTAATTTTCATGTAAAATTTAAAAAATATCCAAAAATGTAATATAATTCAATGTAATGTAAAAATACAAAAATTTATATGATATCTTAACTATTATTTTGTGTCAAAATTGCATTTTTAATGAATTTCATACATTTTTTTTGGATATTTTTAATTTTATATGCAAATTAAAGCGTCCTCAAGCGGAAATTTTGTTTTAAATAAAAACAAATCCAAATTTAGTTCCTTTTCAAAACTGGCTCAAGCATTTAAATCGGTTCACCCATTCTATTTTTATAGAACTTTTTATAATAGTATTACGCTACAAGTGAACCTCCACGGTCCTTCGAATCTTTAAAATCGATTTTCTTAAAATTCAGCAAAACGCCGAGACACGTATTTCTTTATTTTAAGCCTATTTTCATATTCTGTTAACATTACTCATGTGTACTCAAAAAAATTTGATTTTGTAGTACTGTGTTATAAGTCGATTGGTATACTAAAAGGTGGGTCTCAGACCAATATTTCTATGCGTTACAAACATCAGCAGAAACCCAAGATACCCTTTCCACCTATGGTGGTGAAGGGTATAAATAGGAACAATTTAATAGAAAACATGGGCACCCTGGAAGTGTGTGTTTCGTGCAGGTTTTTTAATATTATTTGTCACTTATTGGAAATTATGATTAGTTGCTAATTAATGTTGATTATAATTTGTTAAGGTAATGAATGCGTTTAATTTGAAAAACAAAAAACAGCAACAAATTTAAATAGTTAGTCTATGACTATGTATGTATATGCTAACTACTAAAGTAAATATATTACGTATTTGCTAAGTTAGACCTGCCACTTAGCTCTATTGAAATGACTGACATTCCCTGCAAAATCCAGCTGCCCATTAACGACAAATAATTGTGAAGGCAAAAAAATAAAAACAAGTATGAAGTTCAAATATTTTATCCAGTTAAGGAGTGAGGAAGAATGAAAGGGAAACCATTTACAAGGGATTTATTTGAAAACAGAGTTATTTGTCCAGTTGTTTGTTTTAAGTCAAATGCCGAAACATGATTTATCGTTAGTTAGTTCGTTATGGCATTGCATTAATTGTTAATTTATTGCATTCTGTCTACAAGTTGTCACAATTTATTGCAATTTCCACCTTCCACCAACACCTAGAGATAACTCTCACACACTCAGACATTAATTTGTGAAATTAATCGTTTAATCAATGAATAATTATCGCATTAGAATTAAATCACAATTCATTTAAATAGAGTGGGCGCCATTTAAATTAACTGGAGTATTTGACGACTATTCGATATGCTAATCAAGGTTAATTAATACTGTCTAAGAACCGATAAGAGCAACCAGAGAAGCTGTGTAAGATAATTATCGTCAGATCCTGAAATGACACTTTCGTACAAAATATGTCAATATATTCACTGATATCGCATAACAATCGATAATTATAGTAAATAAATATACATTTAAATATTTAATTGATTTTTGTAATTAAGTCAAAACTTACTTATTTATGTGACTATTTTATATGATAACAAGTAAGAAACTGCTATAGGACGACTTTTTGACACCCTAAACTACGAAGGTCAAATATAGACTACTAACCGTGGAAATGGGTCGACCGATTTTAAACAAAATTGCAGATTACGTTGGGGGTAGTCTGTAGATGGTTTATGTGAAGTTTGATATATATAATCGTACATACCATGTATCGTTGATATTTCTTTTCAGTTAAAAGTCTGACATTGACGAAAATGGATTGCTTAGGTACCACACAACTCATAAAAATAATCAAAACATACTACAAAATTTGTGATTCTGCAACAGCCACATATTGTGCTTTAAAAGGAGATTATGGTTTACATAATCGTCCAACTACGCAAGCAATTGACAAAATTGTGAAGAAATTTGAAAAGACTGGAGCGGTTAAAAATATTGTAAGGCCTGTGCATCATCGCTTCGCTCGTTCCGCTGAAAATATCGCTGCTGTAAGTGAAAGTGTTGCCGAAGTCCCGAATTCGGAGCGTTTGAAGAATATGACTTGGAGAATATGTGTTTTTAACAAGACGGTGACACTTGCCACACAACTCGAGAGAAAGGACATGTTTATGTAGATAAACCTTTAACTCTTGAGCACTAAAAACCAAGATTCGTCAAGTTATGGCTGAAATACTGCCTAATGTAAGTCAAAGTGATCGAAAATTATCTCAAAAGAATCAATGCTTGCAACATTTCGCGTGATGGTCATTTAAATGATGTAGTTTTTCAGACATAATGTCAACGTTTAAACTTTACAATAAAAAATAAATACGAGTATCATGACAAAAATATTTTGTATGTGTCTTATTTACGTTTACTTTTGAAACCGCAAAATGGATAACCCCATATAAGCAGCTGTATTTCAGTCTGTAAAGGGCTGAAATATCTATTCCGAGAAGATAGTCACGGTCCACTACGAATTTTGTTCAAACCACAACCACTTCGATTCTACTCAAGGGGCCAGCACCAGACTGGAAAGAAATCCAGGGATTAGACTTGAAAACTATTACCAGTTGATCTTCAAACAGAATCTGCACTGGAAGCCTAGGACACAGACAATAAAAAATCGAAATAAAAACACTAATCGCAACAGTGAAACACACAAACAATAAACAGACGATCTCACAGGTTATACTTTGACCATCTGGCACCAACATTGGAAAGTTGAACAACCAAAACGACAAGACATGATTTCATATGTCATTCTAACAGGAGAACGAAAATATGAACACTCTTCTAAGCTTTAGAAAATCGATCCCGCTCTGATACTTTCCAAAGATTAACTCTAGATATTCCGGTATGACGGTCCGGATGATATTATACATCTCTCCAGTCATAGCATCAATTCCTGGCGATTTTCTGCTTTTGACAAGGCAAATACTGTCTCAGATATCCGTCCAAAGATTGGGGAGGCAATCATTCCTCCAGAGAAGAAAAATATACAACTCGCTCCTCACTTAGAAAGAAACCCATAAAACTATGTTAGTGCACTCAAATCAGCCTACTTAGTCTTACCCCTGCAAATGCAGTAAACCATATCCCAGGGTGATTCATACTGTTGCGTAGAAAACTCCCCCATTCCTCCTTTTTCAGTCTAACAATCAAGTCCTTGCAAGTTCTGAGACCGAGCAAAAGAACAGACTTACGTTGAGCCAGATCTTGAGCGTAAGAAAGTCTGACTTTATAATCGATCCCTTAGAAACCCAACTAAATTTTGCTGACCTTATCATCTATCATCAGGGGTCTAAAGTCATCTAAATTCTTTATAATAGTCCCAGTCTATCTGCTGGTCAACAACTAAGTATTCCCAAATTTTGTCGGCTAAAGTAGAAAGTAGGTTAGACACATATCATCTCTTCGTTGATTACAAAGCTGCTGTTAACAGCCCGTCTGAGTTGTGAACCCCTACAAAGCTGATAAGATTATGCAGGATGACAACCTCAACAGTTAAAA
This sequence comes from Stomorhina lunata, assembly GCA_933228675.1. Classification (NCBI taxonomy): domain Eukaryota; kingdom Metazoa; phylum Arthropoda; class Insecta; order Diptera; family Rhiniidae; genus Stomorhina; species Stomorhina lunata. Next base: position 59,627,546 of record OW121740.1, on the reverse strand, counting down.
TACTTAAGAGCCTATCGGAGTCCTTCATAGCTAAACAAGGATTCAGGTATCTCATGTGAGATGCTGCAGTTAATACAACTGGAACAATTTTTAACAGAAAATACATGCTACTCGTGTTTGCCGGTGAGAATGTCATCAAGGGATCCACATTGCTCGAGGTCAATGCCGCCTTTTCAAGTATCGAGAAATAATTTTATATAATGGGCCTAGTTGTCAATGAATTAAAAACGAAACTAATGGTTTCTTCAATCGTGTGATGGTTTAGAATAATAGCTTCGAGGTTGTAAAAGAATTTGTTTACCTTGGTACCTGTGTCAACTTAGTAACGATATAAGTTTCGAAAGATAACGATATAAATATCGTTAAAAAAGGATCTCTGCAAGAACTAAAACTACGCTCTATAAAACGCTTTTACTACAGTGATATTATATGGTACTGAGTTATGGGCAGTTACACAGGCAGATAAAGCTATTCTTGGAGTTTTTGAGTGGCGCTTTCTACGAAACATCTTTGGACCAGTCTCCGTCAACAATGAATGAACCATGAGCTGTAAGAGTTTTACGCTGTATTGGATAGAACATGTAGTGCAAATGGACGAAAATACTCCAGCAAGTGTCCGAAAATGATCCCGAAGGAACTCGTAGAAAAGGACATCCAAAACTTCAATGGAAAGACCAAGTAGAAGAAAATCGTTCAAAGCTCGGACTATGAAATTGGAGAATATGCTCACAAGATCGAAGCACATGGAATGCTAAAATAAGCTTTGACCTTAGAAGGATGTAAATATAGTAAGTAAAGTAAAAAGGTTTCTGCTTTTCGGAAAGATAACCCATCGGGTTTCTTTTGGTTTTTTCGATAAGGTAGAAATTAAAAAAAACTCGTGAGGGCTTCACAAGTTATAAAATGATACCACATCGTCTTCGGTGACGATTTATGGATTTATAAACTTTATTTTAATTTTTTTTCATAATTCTGCAATTTAATTCGGCTTAAATATTTTTGATTTCCATAATAATAAATAAAAAAGTTAATTTTGTATCAAGTATTTGATATTTTTTCGCAATTATCCCTTAAAATTTAATTATTACTAAAATATTTCCCACCATACATTCCTTTCTCTATATTTAGAAAATATTTACATTTTGAAAATATTTCTTACAATCATTAGATAAAAATTGATTTTAAGTTCAATTAATTTTAAAACTACTTCTAAAGATAAATTCCAATTTGTATTAAATTTCATTATACTTACGACTGATAGGAGGGAGAAGATAATAAATTTGACATTGAAATCAATTAGTTTGACAGGCATTAAGAATATGTATTAAAAGGGTAAAAATAATTCTCAAATGAAAAGTGAAAATGCTACAAAATGTATAGAAATACTAAACAGCATAAAATCTAAAAGAGTACCCCCAATCAACTACAGGAGCAATTAATAAATTCTGTATAACAAGTAAGAGAGTGGCATGCAACAAATTTTAAATCATCTTCAAACTCTTTCTGACAGCCAACAAAAAAATCTGACTTTGTTTAAGTGGCAAAGATCATGTTACACATTTCGTACTTAGACTGACAATCCTCTTAAAATGATCATGCTCATGATGACGACGATGAGCCAAATAAGTTCAAGTTCATCATCACCCAAAGTGACACCAATATAAGAAGAATTAATGTCTTCAAACTTCTAAAATTCATTCCAACGCTTCTTCCTTCTACTTCATTATTAATATCGTGGAAGTTACAAGAGATCATATGGCAACTAATTGATTCCACAAATCAGGCACAAAACTGTATAATAAGTGTGTGGATGTTAAAAGGGTTCCGCAGTTTTTAATCTAATTATGATTTGAGTTCACTTTAAAGATTTGTTGGAATATTTGTTACTTTTTATATAATAAGGATTTTTGAGATTATTATCTATTTAAATTGATTTATGGTTTAGAAATTATGGTTTGTTGCCCTGTAAATACCCACATCCATATAAGTAGGAGTAAAAGAATGCGGGAAAAAATATTCTTTGTTCAGTATTAGCATACAGAGCTGCCAGACTATTTTGTAAATTACTAAAAATATCGTCTCATAACCCAAAAAAAAAAACTTAAGCAACATGATTTTCGAAATGGCATTTTTTATCAAAATTGATATTTCGTGCTTATTTACATCCAGTCCTAAAATTTTACTGACGTACATAGTACCGTTACGAACTTATATCAGAAACAATTTTAGCTTAAAAGCGTATTGATTACACAGCACAACAAAATAAAAAAAATTTCATGTGCTCTTAAAACCACTATACAATTTTGATGTATCATGACTACCTTTGTACAAAAATGGTAAAATTTTTAAATTCTATGGATAGATTTAAAATTGTTTTTTTTTAAATTGCAATTTTTTTAGACGTTTCTTCAAATAATTAATGATAACTCAAAAACTACTAGTCCGATATTATTAAAATAAAATTAGAGAAATTAAGATTTACATAGCCTTTAATTCGTCTATATATCACGTTTCAATTGGATCAATAGTATCGGAGTTATAATAAAAAATTTAAGAAAAAAATATATTTTTTACGTAAAAATGTCAAAAATTTTCGTTTTAAAAAAATCATGAAAAATCGAAAACGGCAAAAAACTTCCAGATTTATTATTTAATCGCATAGCGACATATAATAGCAACAAAATGAGGTATCGACCATAAAAATCGATTGATTTTTCGAATTTATTCACAATTTAGTGAATTCGCTCATTTTCACAAAATTTTATGTATGATTCATATAATTTAAGCGTCTGACGATTGAGTGAAATTTACATGTATTTTGTTTTTGTTACAATAACAAAACACATGTAAATTTCACTCAATCGTCAGACGCTTGAGTTATATAAACCCCACATTAGTTTTTTGCTTGATATACGCATTATAGCGGGTTTTCAAATGTATGAAAAAAATACATTTTCCAATTTCAAGGGGCGCATGTCGGATTATTGTGAGATTTGGTGAGAAACTTCCACCCACAAAATTTTAGTCGAATTTGACAACGTTAACACATAGCGCATAGGCCCCAAATCTTAAAAATAGCGTTTAAATTGAAAAAAATTGACAAATTTTCAGTTTTTGCAAAATTAAAGCTATTTTTTTAAACTAAGTAAAAAATTGTAAATTGTCTTCGGCAAGCCCTCAAGGACATGTAATGGCCAGTGCAAATTGTAGTAACTGTGTTTGCCCTAAGGACCAGGATCCACTTTTTTGCAAAAGGGGGAATAAATAGCGTTAATTTTGCAAAAACTTAAAAATTATAAAATTTTTCCGATATAAACTTGATTTGTCAGCTTTAGGACCTAGGCGACACGTGTTAGCGTTGTCCAATTTGGCTAAAATTTTGTGGGCGAAAGTTCCTCACAAAATCTCACAATAATCCGACCGGCACTCCTTGAAATTCTAAAATCAATTTTTTTACACATTTGAAAAACCCTGTATACGTATATCAAGCACAAATATAAAATTTTGTGAAAATGAGTTAATTCACTTAATTGTGAATAAATTCGAAAATAATCAATCGATTTATGGTCGATATCTCGTTTTGTTGCTATTATTTGTGGCTTTGCGACTGAATAATGAATCTGAACATTTTTTGCCGTTTTCTATTTTTTATGATTTTTTTAAAACAAAATTTTTTGCAATTTTTATGTAAAAAATATATTTTTTCTTAAATTTTTTATTATAACTCTGATACTATTGATCCGATTGAAACGCGATATATAGACGAATCAAAGGCTATGCAAATCTTCATTTTTCTGATTATCCGATTATTAGTTTCTGAGTTATCATTAATTATGTGAAAAAGTGTCTAAAAAAATTGCAATTTTACAAAAAAAAATTAAAAAAAAAAATTACATAAAATTAAAAATTTTACCATTTTTGTACTAAGGTAGCCATGATATATCAAATGTATACAGTGGTTACTCGAGCATATTTTTGTTGTTGCCCTGTGTTATTTGTTTATATTTGCTTGTGACAACAGCTTGCTACTTAAGATACAATTTTCTTTGACATTCAAAGGAAAACAAGTGCTAAAACTTCTAATAATATTCAAAATCATGTATAAATATATTGACAGTCCAAAAATATAAACAACCCAGCAAAACTTTGGTAATGGCAAGTACTCTGATAACTGGTTACCTTGTAACGACTACAACATATCATCCGAATAAATAATAAGTTATTACAGAAGTACTTATTTGTAATTAAGATGGTAATTTAAACTGAATGGCCCCGGTTCAAATCCCACCAAGGGCAAAAATTTTTTTTTAGTTTTTTTTTTATTTAAAGAGTCTTTTTAAATGATTTTTGAATTTTAAGAACTTAAATATTATCTTCTGTAAAAAAAATTTGTAAAACTAACTCACGTTAATGAAAAAATACCATCATGAGTCAATTTTGATTATGTAGGGGATGTTGAATACCAAACACGATTCTAATTGGTCTTAACTTGGTAAGCCCAACTTATCTGGGTCATCCTTCATCTCAACTGTGGACACACACCTCCTCATGGTATCACCCGGGGAGCTAGTTTAACACCCATTAATATTGTGAGTTAACATGTTCCGAGAGTTGTCCCATAAGATCGATAAAAATGGGTTAGAATTACGGGCTAGTAACCCTCTCTTGAAAAAAAATACAATGAAGAGGATAAAATTAGAATTGAAATGTCCCACTACCTAATGTTAGAGGAGGATGTCCGAAACTTCGATAGAAAGATCAAGTAGAGGAACATTTTTCAAAGCTTGGCCTATAAAATTGGAGAATATTCGCACAAGATCGAAATCAATGGAATTCTAAAATATGCTCGGACTTTGACCTTAACAGGTTGTAACATTTAAGTAAGTAAGAGTCAATCTTATGTAAAAACTTATACAAAAAAGAAGATTTAAATTGTTTAAGTTTTAAAATAATTTTAAAAAAGTTTTAAAATAATTACAAAAGATCGTATAAAAATATTTTTCCAAAAATTACAACAAAGCAAAAAAAAGCAGGGAAAAACAAAGTTATTTTCACATGATTTTGGATCTAAAAATAAAAATTGTTTATATTAATTATAAGCTGCTAAGTTTTCAACATATGAAGTAGCTCAGTGGAAGAGTCTCTGCCTAGCAGTCGGAGGGTCTGGGTTCGAGCCCCCATGGGATCATAAAAAAAATTTTGTATTTCGTTTAAAAATATATGTTTTTAATAAAACAACAACAAAAAAGTTGTTGCTGTTGTTGTTGTTGCTTTCAAATTGCTTACCCAAGTCATTACGTTTCTGCAATTGGTAAGTACTTGCCTCCAATGACATCCCCATGTTAATGTAATGACTTAAACAGCGAATGAGTAAGTAGTTCGTGTTCAATAGTTTAACTGTTTAACTCATTATTTGGTAATGAAAAGTTTTACTGGGAATATCAAAAATATAGAGCATATCACTGGAAGGGAATACGGGTTTTTGTTAAAGTAAGACTAAAAACTAAAATATTTTAATTAAAGTCAAACACCTATCTTCTAAACTATAAAAGAGAAGAAAGTGAAGTGAATATGTTTTTTATTCGTTTTCTGTGTCAAATTTTTAAAAATGTAAAATTTTGTTTGATCGGAATAAATACTAAAAACGTAATTTAATAATTTAAAAGCCTTAACTAAAAATTTAAAAGTTACAAAATTAAAATCAAATCAAACCTCATTTCGCGAAAAAAAAAACTTTAAGTAACAAAAACCAAAGAAAAATCTGAAACAGTAGTACTTTTTAGTGATAAAAAGTGTTTCGACATCAAAATATTGTTCACATATTAAAACAAATACAACATTTTATGTGTGAAATTCAAAATAGTGCTTTGTATTCAAAATTTCGCGGAATTGATCCATCATCATCCACTGTTGTCATTTCTTGCCACCATTCTGCCCATTCATTCTGGATAATTTTAACACGTTGTTGGATTGTGTATCTCTCCATGGTTCAAATTGAGTAAGTCTGAAATAGAGAAATGTCAAATAAAATTCGGAAAAAAAAATTGGCGTTTAGGTGTGGTTCACATTCAACATCGGCCCGTACAATTTTTTAGAAAAACCCCTATAATTCGGAAGATCCCTTGCGATTACGAATTATCGGGAGCCCACTGTAATTATTATAAAAAACAATTATTGTAGCGAATTTGGATCAATATTATAAAATCAATCAAAATTCGCCACATTCCTTTATTTTGCCATGAAAATCTAAATTTTGACCTTTGACCCCGATGAAAAATAATAAAGCTTATCCAATTTCAAAATAAGTTTTAGAATACGTTCTTCACAGATTAGGCAATAATAATCAGTATTAGGTTTATTAAAGCTAAACTCAAGTAAAATTTCCCATACATCTACTCAAATTATGTCCAAAAATTTACTTTTTCGCGAAATTCAAAATTTTCATGGGAAAACTGCAATCAATAACTTCAAACTATTGCATTGATTTTTGGTTTTTAAGACTTTAAGGAAAACTGTTTAACTAAACTCTTTGTTTGTTTGTTTCTACTTAAAACTAAAAATTAATAAACAAAAAACTAAATTTATCATTTAATAACAAAATATACGAAGTATACTTCTAGTGGTAGCAGGTGACGTTTTTAGGCTCAAAGGCTGTCGTAACTCTGTTTGGCGTAAACTAACAACAATTATGTATTAAATAAAAATTTTGTAGAATTATATAAGCTTTCTTTTGAGATATTAAGCGTGTTCTTATTATTTACCGTTCTGGAGTTATGAATCCATATGTTAATTTTTTTTTTCTAAAAATTCGAATTTTTTCAAACTTTGATAATGTAGTTAAATCGACCACAAATTTCGGCTATCTCAAAGCCTGGAAAGGGGAATCGTTTTGTGGGATCCAGACGAACTCTAATTTACATTTTTATGGATTTGGTTTCTCAAGAACATGTATTAAAATTAAGGAAAAAAATGTAAAGATAGTTTTCTTCCCATTCTATGCAACTGTTTGTAGTTTTAGACTTACCAATACCATGTTACTGATCCATACCTATTGAACTTTGACACTTCGTCGGTTGTGTATATAACTCTATGGTTCGTCGGTTGTGTATATGGTTCGTCGGTTGTGTATATAACTCTAGTTGTGTATATAACTCTATGGTTATTAATTCTGATATTTCAAGTATCATCTGGCATCACATTTCCTAAAATTCAATCTATTCTTGTGGATATAGAAATTTTTTAGTTCAACATGAAAATAAACTCCGATTTGATCTTCAAATTCATAATCCATATTTCATTCATTATTAACACGATTTGTATGTATTTTTTGAGTTTTCTAGAACATGCAGGATAAGTTGTAATACTTTTGCATCCTTTAGGAAATATTAAAATAATATTTTGTTTTTCTCATATTACAAGATCATCGACTTCTTTAATTTTATAAAAGAACCGCTTAATGCAACAATAACTCCAGTAAACTAGAGCCAAATGGATAAATGAAGAAGTAAATCGATGGATTAAGAGGCAAGACCGACAGACAGACAGACAAAAATAACATAGATACTCGTATTTATTGTGTTTACTATATCATAAGTATTTATGCGGATGTTAGGTGTCAAAACAACTCGCACACGCGGCTTTCGAATAATATTCTTACATATGAGGCAATAACATTTTATGCCCTGTCGATTACTTAGAATTTAACATTGAAATTTATGAGAAAATTGTTTGAAAATGCTGCTTTAACACCAACATTCATCTTTCTACACATAAGTACCTACAATATAATAATATTGTAGAATTAGTTCTATATTGAATTGTTCTTCAAGTACTATGAACATTTATAAGAACATACATATAAAGATGTGTGTGTGTACTATTTGGATATATTTCAAATTCCCAGTCAAAGTCAAAGGTGTGTTTATATTTCATATTAGTTGGTTTCCATCAATTCAAAGGAAGACGACAGCCCAACATGAACCCAATCACTTTCAACTCAATTGCTTTACAATTGAGGAGTCTTGCGTAACTTTTCTCTGTGTCTATCAGCCGTTCTTTTATACCGCCAGTCTATCTGTCTTTGGCTTGTTGCATGAATGGAGGCAGCTCCATTGTAGAATCATTGTTAATGACATAATGATGAGGTTTTCACTGTAAGTCATCCTTAACATTTCGAAACTGGAGAAGAAAGAATGAGCGATCAGTAAAAAAGGGAGTCTACAGTTTTTGTAAATATTGTTACAAAATTATTGGTTTTTATTTTGGGTCTATTTCGGTGAAAAATATTGTGACATGTTCGTTTTAGTGATTTAAAAATTAGTTGAATAAGGCACACGATTTAAAAGACTGAGCACAAAATCGACAACCCTAAAATTACTTTACATACGACCGAGGTTAAGCTATAACACACAAGATTAAAAAAAACAAGTAAGAGTGTTATATTCGGCTGTGCCGAATCTTGTATACCCACCATCAAGTTGTACGAGAGTGCAGCTAATTCAAAATCTTGACCAAATGTGGTATTGTTGGTAATACAGGGTGGTTAAATTGTAAGGGCCGATGTTGAATTTGAACCACACCTAAACGCCAAGTTTTTTTCCGAATTTTATTTGACATTTCTCTATTTCAGACTTACTCAATTTGAACCATGGAGAGATACACAATCCAACAACGTGTTAAAGTTGTCCAGACTTATTATGAAAATGGGCGTTCAAATCAAAATGCATATCGTGCACTTCGTGATTTTTTTGGTCAATTTGATCGTCCAAATGTGCGTACAATCGCAAAAATCGTGAAAAAATTCGAGCAAACCGGGTCTGTAGAAGATATGAGAACACCAGTGCATGCTCTTACTGCAGAAAATATTGCTGCTGTTCGCGATAGTGTGGCTGAAGAGTCTACCTCAACTCGTCGTCGGGCCCAACAATTGCACCTCTCACGCTCGTCGTTGATGAACATTATGCATAAAGACTTGCATTTACACGCTTACAAGGTGCAATTGGCTCAAGAACTAAAGCCTCTTGACCATTCCAAACGTCTTGAATGGGCAGAATGGTGGCCAGAAATGGCAACAGTGGATGATCAATTTTCGAAGAAAATCATCTACAGTGACGAGGCACATTTTCACCTCAATGGATTCGTCAATAAACAGAATTGCCGCATTTGGGCGAATGATACTCCAAGAGTGATTGTCGAAATCTCAATGCACCCACAAAGAGTGACTTTTTGGTGCGGTTTATGGGCTGGCGGCATCATCGGGCCGTATTTATTTCTAAAATGAGGTCGGTCAGGCAGTTACTGTGAATGGTGTTCGCTGTCGTGAGATGATAACGAACTTTTTATGGCCCCAATTGGAAGATATGGATGTGGACGATATGTGGTTTCAGCAGGACGGTGCCACTTGCCACACAGCTTACGAAACAATGGCTCTTTTGCGCAACAAATTCAATGGCCGTGTTATCTCACATAATGGCGATGTCAATTGGCCGCCAAGATCATGTGATTTGACACCGTTGGACTTTTTTCTTTGGGGTTATTTGAAAGAAAAGGTGTACATCGATAAGCCAGCAACAATTCAAAAGCTAAAGGATGAGATAATTCGGCACATTAACGGCATAGAACCTCCATTATGCCTCAGGGTCATCGAAAATTTGGACCATCGGATGGAGGTGTGCCGCCGTGGTCGCGGCGCCCATTTGGCCGATATTTTGTTCCATACATAATTGAGTAATACCAATATATCATAATAAAATAAAATTACAATAATTTCCTAAATAGTTTGTGTTGTATTCAAAATCAACATCGGCCCTTGAAATTTAACCACCCGATATATTTGGACTAAATTCGGTTGCAGTGGTATAGTTACTATAGTTCAACATTTAAAAGTATTTAAGTGGTTTCCCAAGTATTTACCTTGGACAAAATGCTGCTCCATAACCGAATATAGCTTTACATTAATAAGCTGTTTCGTTGTGCCATAAACATGTTGATAGCTGCACAGCAGGTTCATATATTTTGTTAGGAGTTCCTAATGCATCTACCGTATATAAAGTCTGGACCTAACATTGATTGAAAGCTATCTAATTTCGTAGATGCAATCTTAATATACTGAATGTACCATAGGGTTGCCAGACACAAATCCAGAAAAAGCTGGACATAAGGGGAAAAAAAGCTTGACAACCCAAAAATTAGCTGGACATTAGAAATAAAAAACTTGCTTTAATAATTTGCATCGATGAATCTTACAATTTTTGATAAACCGAATAGCGAATACCGTAATTAACCGCAGCGATATCGAGAGAAAATGAAATCGTCCGAGATGCTGCAGCTAATACATCTCAAACAATTTTCAACAGAATTCGATTTGCGTTTGTCGATGACATTGATATCATGGGACGGACGCACATTTCGCGATTCGACTGCCGCCTTTTCAAGTATCGAGAAGGAATGTAATAAAATGGGTCTAGTTGTCAATGAATCAAAACAAAACTGCTAGTTTCTAAAAGCAGGCAATCCTTAAGAATTGGACCACATGTGATCATTGAGAACTATAGCTACGAGGTTGTAATAGAATTTGTTTACCTTGGTACGGCCGTCAACATAATTAACGACATAAGTTTCAAATTCAAACGTAGAATCATACTTGCCAACAATGGGGAAATTTTATAGGGGTTATTTTATTGCAAAATGAACTTGATCAGATCAATTAATCAACGAATAAATCACTTAAGTAAAAAAGAAAAAAAAATACACTTTTCCAAAAGTTTTTATTGCGTTCTTTTTCATAAAAATAGTTTTTCTTTAAAAATATTAAATTTTTGACCTTTCAGCTGGACAAATTTAATTTTAGCTTGACACTGGACAAGCATTAAAAAAGCTGGACAATCCAGCCAAATCCAGTCTGACTGGCAACCCTAATGTACCACCAAATCTTTTTGATTGTAGATATAAAAAGGGGATGTTGACCGATTGTTACAAAATTTAATATACTGGCTGGTATTAAAATTAAGTTTATTTGTGCAAAATTTAGTGGCCATAGCTGACACAGTTTATAATTTAATAGCTTTTAACTGGCGTTTGTGGCATTTTAGTGGTTACCGGAAGCGGTTTTTATATGAAAGCTATGGTCAAAAATGGACCGATTCCTATAAAATTTGACATACTGACTGAAAGTTGCATAAAAAATCTCTGTTATAAATTTAGTAGTCATAGATTTTACAATTTTATCCAATTTATCAGCATAAATGTGATTCCCGGGGCAGGGTTATATAGGAGCTCTAACTAAATAAGAACCAATTTTACCCATTTTCAGCACACAATTTCTATAACGTACCGAAAATACTTTTGCTAAATTTTGTCTCTCTAGCTCTTGTAGTTAAGCAGCTACCGCACTTTTCTCTGACGGAAAGACGGACATAAACCGTCTTTTCTTTTTGTATTTTTGTGTTTCCGTAAGTTTTTTATATGGGAGCTATGGTCAAATGGTGACCGATTGTGACAAAATTTTGCACACTGGTTGGCATTCACATATACACATTCCTTTTGTAAAAATTTGTTGCTGTAGCCCTTTTCGTTAAAGCGCTATCGCGCTTTTATCTGACGGCCAGACGGACATAAACCCCCTTTTCTTTTTGTATTTTTGTGTTTCCGTAAGTTTTTTATATAGGAGCTAGGGTCAAATGGTGATCGATTGTGACAAAATGTTGCACACTGGTTGGCATTGACATAAGACCTCCTCGTGCTAAATTTAGTGGTTATATCTATTATAGTTTTAGATTTATTGTCATTTGAGTGTATTTTAAGTGAAATTTTGGCTGTTTCCGTAAGTTTTTTGTATGGGAGCTATGACTAAATGTGAACCGATTTTGATGAAATTTTATATGCTGTCTATGGCTTATGCAAAACTTCTATATACCAAATTTTATCATCTATCTAGCTATTATAGTTATACGGGAGATATGGTCAAATATTAACCCATTTTGCCCAATTTCAATACCAAAATTTTCTTAAGGATGAAGAATGTTTTTTCCAAGTTTCAGTGAGCTAGCTCCTTTCGTTTAGGCGTTATCGTGATTTCAACAGACAGACAGACGGACAGACAGACCGACTTCGCTCAATCGTCTTAGAATTTCATAAGGATTCAGAATATATATCGTTTTTGTTTTGTGAGCCAATAGTAAGGAAATTACAAACGGAATAACAATCTCAATATACCCCCCATTCTTTTTGATGGTGGGTATAAAAACAAGTAAGAAAGTGCTATAATCGGTCAAGATCGACCATACGATACCCTTCACCACTAAGGTTAAAGGTGTTATTTTTCCTGTATAAAGACAAATATTTGCAAAATTTTAAGTTGTGTCAATTGGACTTATATTAGAGCTAGAGTCAAATGTGGACCGATTATTTTAATTTGGCAAATTAATTACAGTTGTTACAGATATTATGTGTGCAAAAAATAAACCTGAAATTGTTATTATCTTTAGATTTATGAGCTTTTTAGTGATTTTTGTCCCATTTAGTGCGTTTTTAAAGAGTAGTTTGTATAGGAGCTATGGTCAAATGTGGACCGATTTCAACGAAATTTGGTACAGTGATTTTAATTTACATACACAGTATTTGTTTTAAATTTCATTAAACAGTATTTATATTTACATAATAATGGACCGATTTTGACGGATTTCAATAGCCATGTTCCCACTATCAAAAAAATAATTTGTGAAAAATTTCATCAAATTATCTTTAGAATTGCGACTTGTAGTTTGATTACAAGGTTTACATGGGGGTCCAGCCAGCCAGACGGACGGACGGACATCGTCAAATCGACTAAGTGAAAAACACGTATAAATCTGTTCTAAATTATATTAAAGATTAGCTGTTGAAGCCAAATCGAATGCATTGATTTAATCAAAAAAGCAAAAAATTTACATTGACCCTTTTAGCACCAAGCCACAGAAATAATATTGAATATTTTAAAATTTTTATTCTTATTTTATAAAACTTTATTTGTGAACAGTCTTCATATTCTTACCAGAAATTAAACGTTAGAATAAAATATTTACTATAAGAGGCAAGAGTGATTTCGCTGTTTGGAGCATAACGTGTGTCTGTTAACCATTAAAAGGGGAATGATGAACAATTATTTGATTTGTCATGTAATAATAACAATTGCTATTACCTACCACTGCTGCAGGAGACTGTTTAAAAAGAGTGGGACTATTTCAGTTTCCTAATACTTAAAGGTGCCATTAGAGGAGTGTTTTCATTTGTATGTAATTTGTTTCTATTGTTAATTTGAGTTTAAAGCTAATTGTTGACATTACTAACATAAGTATGTATTATAAAAGGTACCGGATGTATGATGATCGTCTGCGTCGTATGTATTTCCTTAAAGACTGGACTAGGGTTTAAAATATAAATTTCACATTTTTGTTAGGAGTCAAAGAAAACTCATAAATTTATTTAGTTAAATGTATTTACATAAAAAAAATAAATTATTATAGTTTCTCATAAAACCAATGATTTGTTTGCAATGAAATTTCCCAGTTAAAATGACAAAAGTTTTAAATATTAAACCTTCTTAAGCTGACGTATAGTCTAGCAGACACCAACAAAGTCGAAACACAACACAAATCTTTGAATTAAATTAAAAATATTTACATATATGGGCAAAAATCAAATAGTTTTAATTCCTCTGAAACTGACTTTCAACTCGAATAATTTTTGTACTTTTAGAAATTTGGAAAATCTAATTACAGATTTTGTAGTCCCATGACTTCAGGTATACTGAACACAATATCTTAGTAGCGCAAGTTTGCGCTTCTAAGCGTATTTGGCATACAAATTAAAAAACAAAAAAATTGATTTAGCATTTTTTTCATATTTCGTCTTCTTCATTTGTTTCAATATTTGGACCCAAGCGTTGTTCTACGAAATAGACACCACACTTGGGGGATGAATCCATTACCCTCTAAATTTTAATTTCGTCATTTCTAATACTACTTAATGGCTGACAAAGTTTGAAGCTCGTTTTCGCCACTTTTTATTTTTTTCGCATATAAAATTTCCAAACTACCGCGTAAATCGAGTTTTTTGGCATTTAATACCTAAAAGCAAAAGCGCACCAAAAAATTATTTTTTTGCTAATATTTTATGAAGTTTTTTGTAAATAGCAGGGACCGTAATAGTTATAAGATAAACTACGAAATGGTCATATTTAACCATTAATGTCAATGAATTGATGTAATGGTTAAATTTAAACATAAACAAGGAATATATTTTATTTTGGTCATTGTAACCTAATGAAAAGAGAAATATTTTTTGGTTAGAATTAAGCATTACATCAACCATTATAGTAACCAACAAATTTTTTTTGGTTTAAAATAACCATTATCAAGAATTTTTTATTTTTTTTGGTTATATTATATATATCATTCTAACATGACTGACTGATTTATCAAACGACTAAAGCTAGGAACCTGAAATTTTGACAGCGGATATGTTTTTTGATGTATAGATCCATCAAGACGGGTTTTTTGAAAATTCGGTCAAAAGGTGATATAAAAGGAATAACCAGTAATGCTGTATCTTCAGAAGTAAACGTGATAGGACCAAAATTGAAATTGCGTTGGGATCAGCTACAAAAATAAAAAGACCCGTATTTGGTACTTATTAATAATGGGCAAAAAAATGGTAAAAAATTGAAACTTAAGGTAACTAAAAAAAATAATTGTTAAGATAATGGTTAAAAATTTGCATAACCTTTTTGCTCTGAATAAAAAAATAACAATTATTTCGGGTCCCTGGAAAATCGTTCAATAAAGTACACACTTCTTTTAACGGTTGTATATAGCAAACTGAGACAAAATCACATAAGACATGAAAGTGATGACATTTATAAGCGATTTGCATCAAAAGTTTGTCAAACACCTTCTTATTAGCTGAGAACGCGAAGGTTTTATCTAAAAACATTTTACTGAAGCACATCGCGAATTTAGCACAAAATTGATCAGGAATGGTCTTAAAACTATTATTTTATTAAGCTTTACCTTAGATTTGGAAAATATTATAAGGATAAACGATTTGATGGACCAAATAAGAATTGTATATCATAATAAGAAGATATGCACCTATTAAAACTTATATTTAAATGAAAAATTATTTTAAATTAAATTTGTCCATAAATTAAGGCAGCAGAAATTCATTAAGACTCACATTTTGTCAAATTTCGCGAAAATCGCGGTTAAAAAAATATTGTTTTTTTTCACTTACATAATTGTATTATTTCTTAGTGTTAAGGCTTTATGCCATAAATTACCATAATGCCATGAAACGGCAGAACACCTGAAAATATATAAGTTGTGTCAAAATCAACATAAAACTCATAAAAATAAAATGGTTTTTAAATTTATTTTTATAATTTTTTTTTGTTTGTTTTTTTTTTTAACTCCGAAAATTAAAACTATTTGATTTTTGCCCATATATGTATATCATAACTTAAAGTCATAAAGTCTATCTTGGAAGATAGAAGACATGAAAATCGTGTCTGGTAGTCCACCACTTCATTAGAATTGTTCCAACTATAACATTTCAGTGATAGAGGGTTAAAAAGGCTTTGAAGTTAACTTAAGATTAATTCCTATAATGTAACTGCATATTTCATAGTTTATGACATAGATTAATTACTCTAAATAATTAATTTGTTTATTAATACTAATTAAATTGTATTTCTTACCACTCCTTAACGATTTTATTGCACTTCTCGAAACAATTTAATGTTAATGGAATCTAATTATTAAGGATCCGCGTTTGTGTTAACATTTAATGTAAACACTTATGTAAGTCCTCGCGTACAACGTCGTAACTGTAGAAGTTATGGCCTTCAACAAAAGACAATTTAATATAAAGATATTGCACTCCATACATTTTTTTCTGTCAAATCTGAAATTGAAGTGGATAAAGAACAATGAAAAACATATTAACGCACAAACAACCATACATTTCATGAGCACGTTTGTGTGACTTAGCTTTTTCTAATCTTCTTTATTAGTTGTTTCCCAATTAGAGTAAAAGCGGTATACCATTTTTAATGGAACTTTTCAAAACGACCATATGGAAAATCAATGCATGGAAGTGCAACATCTTTATATTATAGAGTCTTTGGTGTACGAAAAGTGGATTTCGGGATTAAGCTTCTCAATTCTTATTCTGTCATATTTCCAATCTACGATCGGCTAAAACCAAAACTTTTTTTCAATTGTCGGTATCTTTCATGTTTGGACATCGATATTTTGTTAACCAATTCTTTAAAATGAAATATATTGTCCTAAGCAGGCAGCTAAGAAATAATGCTTTCTCTGTAAGAACTAAAATTATGACCTGCAACGCTTGTACTTTTCGTCTTATTATATGGGGCTGAATCATGGGTACTTGCAGTAAATTTGTTGATAAAAAGCCAAAAAATGTTTGCGGAGAAACCAAAATTCCTCGACGCGTTTCGATGGTTGTTTAGGCCATCTCTGCAGAATGAGTATCTCCATGTTTGTGTTTTGTTCAGTCGATAATCAGAGCTTTTACTTATGGTTTATAAACGTAATTCGTAAGGATTTTGTTTGTAAAATAAGTAATAATGCGAGGTTTTCGATCTGTCGAAACGCGTCGAGGAATTTTGGTTTATCCGCAAACATTTTTTTTTGGCTTTTTATCAATAAATTTATCTATTACATTAATAAATAAATGTAACAGATTTGGGATCAGCTTTTTTTCAAATCGTGATAGACGAAAATCCATGAGGTAGTTTAAAAGTTATTGCAGTTTTCCCCCGAAAATTCATGTCCTTGAAAACGCGCCTAAGGATATGCACCACAAATTGTATGTTTCAAATAAAGAAATTCCAAAGTTAGATATGATTTGTCATTTAATGGCTTGTTACTAGTAAATAGTTCAGTTTTGTTTAAATATAATCAAATAATCTTAGTTTTTTTCATGTTGGAAAATGGTACATTTTTCTCAGGTCGGTTTCAAAAATCATTTTTTAATTTTTTGAAAATTTTATTCAACAAATATTACAAATTTAAAATTTGCTCTCCAGGGTGTTAAAATAGAGAAATTGGAAAATTTCGCAAAAACAAAAAATGACCGATTTTCCCCCATACAAATGGGGTCTTAAACTTTGGACTCCATGCGCGCCCGTAGAACGTTGTCCGATTTGGCTCAAATTTTCAGATCTAAACTTTTCGACCTAGTGTCACAATATTCCGTAGAAAAATATTTGAAATCATAGAACAAAAAAAAATTCCTGTCACCCTAATGGACATACTTTAAAAAAATACTAAAAAAAGTATTGAAATGTTTTTACTCAAATAACTCTATTACTCGTACAAAATTACTCAAATGAATCTTTATTTAAAAATAGCCATTTTAATTTAATATCGATTTCATTTTTCCGGTTAATCGAGCAAATCGTCAAATGGATAATTTGTTGAAGCCAACATGTTAAATTTTTAATACAATATATTCTATATAAACAAGTAAGAAAGTGCTATAGTCGGTCAAGCCCGACCATACGATACCCTTCACCACTAAGGTCAAAGGTGTTACTTTTCCTGTATAAAGACAAATATTTGCTAAATTTTGTCATCATACAAACATTTTCTCAAAACTTATGTATTTAAGCTGCTTCCAACATTTGGACTTATATGAGAGCTAGGGTCAAATGTAGACCGATTATCTCGAAATTTGGCAAATTGATTACAGTTGTTACAAAAATTATGTATGCAAAAAACAAACTTAAAATTCCAATTATCTTCAGATTTACGAGCGTTTTAGTGATTGTTGTCTCATTTAGTGCGTTTTTAAAGAAAAGTTTGTATGGGAGCTATGGTCAAATGTGGACCGATTTTAACGAAATTTGGTACAGTGATTTTAGTTAACATAAGGAATATTTGATTTAAATTTCATGAAAAAATATTGATATTTGTGGCCAATATATCAATTCCGGGAAGTGGGACCTATTGGAGGTACCATGAATAATGGACCGACTTTGACGAATTTCAATAGCCCATTATCAAAAAAATTATCTGCGCCAAATTTCATCAAATTATCTTTAGAATTGCGACCTGTAGTTTGAATACAAGGTTTACATGGGGGGTCCAGCCAGCCAGACGGACGGACGTCGCTAAATCCACTCAGAAAGTGATTCTAAGCCTATTGGTATACTAAAAGGTGGGTCTAAGACAATTATTTCCATGCGTTACATACATCAGTACAAACTTATAATACCCTTTCCACCTATGGTGGTGAAGGGTATAAAAATGTTGCCATCATGGTATAAAAAGTAAATTTTGTTTCCATATTTGGTACAAAATCAAGAAAGCCATGTTGTGCGAATAAATAAAATTTCTCCAGCAAGAAAAGTGTTCGAAAATTATCCCCAGGGAACTCGTCAGGAGGGAAATTTAAAAATTTATGGACCCACCCTCGTAAGACATCTTTCATTTCAAAAAGAAGACATTCAAAACATTTTCACTTTCAGCGTTGATGCGGCAAAGATAAAAATCTTCGTTAAGTTTTTCATTTAGCTGGAAAAACGTTTTAGAAATTCATTACACGAAAAAATTTACATAATTATCTCATGTCTAAAAGGATTTCAAACCGTCATTCAGACATAGAAAATAGTTAAATTTACATAAGTTAAAAATACAAAAAAAATATAAATGAAAAATGATCTAATGAAAAATGTTATTGCATGATTACAAGTTTATTTTTTTTTACTAATAAATTCAAAATGTTCGATAAAAAATTAAAGGAAGAAGAATTAAGTTTTGGTAAGTGAGAGGACATAAATCTAAAATAGATTTCAAGATTGAGCTGCTGCGAAAATTGTAACAACTTTATAATGGTTGAGGCATCTAAAATTAAGGGCAGACAAGACAGGCTGCTCTAACCAGTTAAGAAAATTGCGTTTAACACTTGAGGAGCCAAAAACAAACCTTAAAAATAATAAAAAAGAGCTAAATTTTAAACAAGTGAAAATAATCGCCTAAAACAAATCGCCTTGAAATATTTTCTTATTTATTTATTATTTATGGACCCGCAATTTAAAGAAGTCTGGCTAAATGCGATGAAGATGCCAGGAAGGAGTTTAATTCAGTTGAATGTTAGAGAGGAAGGCGCTAAATTTCTTTACTTTAATTTCGTGTTGCAACATGAAACTTTTTTTCTACTTCTTTCAACAAACAAACAAAAAAAAAACAATGTTTTTAACAAGCCAAAAGGTAAACATTACTACAATTCTTTGAAATAATCACAAAAAGGTGTAGTTGCACCATATGTATGTAAAGACGGACGAGAGTATGGACAGACACGGACATAACATACCGATACATAGTGTTAACACAAGTACTCCCCCAGTATTGCATAGCATGTTCTCTTATGAGGCATTTTGATGCTGGAATCATGTTTGAAATGAGGTACGCAAACGTTTATATGTACATAGTCACTCACTCACTTAGTCTTGAGGTGATCGTTCACACTTACCCATTAGATGCTTTGATAGATGTTATGCCAAAATTGTTTATGATGGTTTATAAACAAAAAGCCAAGAAGAACAAAAAAAAAAAAAATACAAAAACACTTCTCGAGCAACAACTCATGTATCATCATCATGCATCATTGATTTGGACATATTGGCGGTATGTGCAACACATTCTCACTTACTAAATAAATGCTCGTACAATATCGATCGTGTTGTTTTTGTATTAATTTCAAGATAGTATATATTTTATATTTTATATACAACTAGCCAAAGCCCGGTGTACTTCGCCACTCTTCCATGTTTAATGGGATAGTGAGTAGGTATTCTCCTTGCTACTATCGGGTGGTTAAATTTCAAGGGCCAATGTTGATTTTGAATAAAACACAAACTATTTAGGAAATTATTGTAATTTTATTTTATTATGATATATTGGTATTACTCAATTATGTATGGAACAAAATATCGGCCAAAAGGGCGCCGCGACCACGGCGGCACACCTCCATCCGATGGTCCAAATTTTCGATGACCCTGAGTCATAATGGAGGTTCTATGCCGTTAATGTGCCGAATTATCTTATCCTTTAGCTCTTGAATTGTTGCTGACTTATCAACGTACACCTTTTCTTTCAAATAACCCCAATGAAAAAAGTCCAACGGTGTCAAATCACATGATCTTGGCGGCCAATTGACATCGCCATTACATAAGATAACACGGCCATTGAATTTGTTGAGCAAACGAGCCATTGTTTCGTTAGCTGTGTGGCAAGTGGCATCGTCCTGCTGAAACCACAAATCGTCCACATCCATATCTTCCAATTCGGGCCATAAAAATTTCGTTATCATCTCACGATAGCGAACACCATTCACAGTAACTGCCTGAGCGGCCTCATTTTGGAAAAAATACGGCCCGATGATGCCGCCAGCCCATAAACCGCACCAAACAGTCACTCTTTGTAGGTGCATTGGTTTTTCGACAATCACTCTTGGGTTCTCATTCGCCCAAATGCGGCAATTCTGTTTATTGACGAATCCACTGAGGTGAAAATGTGCCTCATCACTGAAGATGATTTTCTTCGAAAATTGATCATCCACTGTTGCCATTTCTAGCCACAATTCTGCCCATTCACGACGTTTGGAATGATCAAGAGGCTTTAGTTCTTGGGCCAATTGCACCTTGTAAGCGTGTAAATGCAAGTCTTTATGCATAATGTTCATCAACGACGAGCGTGAGAGGTGCAATTGTTGGGCACGACGACGAGTTGAGGTGGACGGCTCTTCAGCCACACTATCGAGAATAGCAGCAATATTTTCTGCACTACACGCTGTACGGGCATGCACTGGTGTTCTCACATCTTCTACAGAACCGGTTTGCTCTAATTTTTCCACGATATTTGCGATTGTAAGCACATTTGGACGATCAAATTGACCAAAAAAATCACGAACGCCCATTTTCATAATAAGTCTGGATAGCTTTAACACGTTGTTGAATTGTGTATCTCTCCATGGTTCAAATTGAGTAAGTCTGAAATAGAGAAATGTCAAATAAAATTCTAAAAAAAAACTTGGCGTTTAGGTGTGGTTCACATTCAACATCGGCCCTTACAATTTAACCACCCTTTTTTATTTCCAAAAAATATTGATGATGTGAGAGGGGTTTTTTATTGGACTAACACTCGGGGGATGACCCCCACTTTAAATGAACTAGAAAAAAGGTTGTATAAAGGGAGTATTGTTTATGGGCATTATATTTAAAATTGATGTCATTAATTAGGGGAAATATATCAGAAGGAAGTTTATTTCATATATGGACAGTGCAGCTAAATAATTAGTGAATTGTGCGATCCACTGGCAAACGACAACAAATTAATGAGAAAATACACGAGTACTATATATGAAAGATCGGTTTATTAAGGTCCCAGGTTTCATTAGAACGCATACCATTGTAATATCGATAGAACAATGAAACAAAAGTTAATCGGTAGAGTTGGTGCCCTACCGTCGCCAATAAAAACCTTCGCCCTTTCCTGTGCGCGGTTAAAAGCAGCAAAACAGAATTTGAAACACCGGATGATATATAAGAGTCGTATTCGATAGGTGGAAAAACAGTAACTAGATCGGAGGGAGTGAGGTATGTCTTGCAACTTTTAAAAAAGCAAGACACTTTAATGCTTCTTTTGAAACTTTAAATATGTGTTGAGTCCAACGGACATCATGGCTTCTAATTGCTCAAAATTTATAAATGTAAATAGGATAGGATGTTTGACATAGGAGGTCATTTAGAAATATAAGAAAGATAGTTGGAGAAAGAACGGGTCTTTGCGCTGCCTCAGAATTTTATATAGATGATATCTTGAAGGCTTAAGTACTTAAGCCAATGGTGGCCTTTTTTTAGGAATTACTAGTCCTGGCTATTTTATCAATGAATCGTACAAAACCATGTGTTTGGCAGAAGTCTTCGAGAAAATCAGAAAAAGGTAACGGACAAAGAGGGGACATTCTTCATCAATACAATTCAAGCTCAAAAAGCTGCCACACAGTGGTTCAGAATCGTTTTTCATTGGCCAAAACTATGTAATTTTTTAACTAAAAAAGTTTTTGTAGTCGTCAATAGATAACATCTTAAGATTTTAACTAGTTTAGGTTTTATAAAGATATTTAGGCTAAAATTTCAATTTTCGATCTCTAATTCTGTTTCAAATGTGCTAACCCATTTTTACCCACTTTCTCTAAACCGATTTGGCTTAAATTTAGACCACAAACCAATCTTGGATGACAATATAATATTTTGTTATCCTTTAGTTGGCCCCTATTTTGATTGAGGTTTTTTCATTATTTTCATTAGAATGGCCCAATTGGAACAAAAATTGAAAATTTTAATTTTTTAAGTCGAATATCTTTAAAATTATAAGAGATAGGATATGCATGTCGCTACGTTTTTTGTAAATCTTAACCTAGGTATTTATTATATAGTATTATCGTTTTAAGTGATTTATAAGTCTGAGGTGCCCTACATTGGGAGCCGATTGTACTTTAATATTAATGGAACAATAAAATCTAAGTTTTGCTATCTCTAATTTGCATTTATGGCAATAGATAGAATTTTGTATATATAGAAATTTTGAGTATTTTCATTAAAATAACAAAAGTATTTTACGGACGGGTCCGGGCCGGTGCAAAAGTATATATAAGCGAAAAGAAAACACTTTCGCCTATCTTTTAATGATTTCGTTTTTTGTCCCTATTTTGCCCTTTAAAAGTTGTGTACTATTAAACTTCGATTTTACGAATATATGTGGTTTCAAATTTATTACATAACACCCTAACTAGTTTTTATACAGGGTGCGCAAATTTATTACATAAGACTTACATAACTACTTATTATACAGGGTGCGCAAATAGCATTTGTTAAAAACAACAGTCCATCCAACGCAGTTCATTAACAATAATAGTTTTCAAGAAATCGTAATATGAGATCAAATATATGTATAAGGAAAATATACATATTTCTAAATTATTTTAAA
The DNA here is from genome assembly GCA_933228675.1 of Stomorhina lunata. NCBI lineage: Eukaryota > Metazoa > Arthropoda > Insecta > Diptera > Rhiniidae > Stomorhina > Stomorhina lunata. The sequence continues at coordinate 59,604,492 of OW121740.1, read as the reverse complement.
TTCTTTGCATGCCACGCCTACTACTGCGAATATTTTGACAACATTTTTCGACTACCTTAGTTTAGATACATATGTTTCGTTTCTGATGTCATACAAATGTTAAGAATCTATGTCATGAAAAAATATAGGGTTTGGCCAATGAAAATTGATTCTAAGCTACCGTGCGCCGTGTAGTCCCTATTTGGCTTCGAATGACTTAATTTTTTCCCAAACATACAAAAATACATTGTCCGGTAAACGTTTTTTCACACTTTTTAAAATTCATGTTTGGGAGATACTTTAATATTAATGGAACATTTGCTTCGGAAATTGGTTCTCAAGTATGCAAAAGGACGGATTATATTTTTAATATTCTTTATAAATAATATTTCGAAAAGAAGAAAAAACTGTTTACGGCATTATATTTATTTGATTTCTCTAATCTCGAAACATAAAAAGTAACTCTCGTATATGCACTTTATGAGCCTATACTATAGGCACTATAGGATACTGTGAATTTAATAAAAAGTCGTTATAAATAACAAATAAATAAACAGATATTTTAGTTTACATATATAGAGGAAGATGATACCCTACATTATCGCAGTTGTGAAATGTGTTGTAGGCTTGTGCTGATACCGGTCGATATACAAACGAGCGATTAGAACTGATAACCTCCCAAAATTTACTTTTAATCCCAAATAGCCGGAAATTAAAACTTGCTACAGATAGAATAACTAAACTAGAATAGATGGAATAACTCGAACAATACCTACTATAAACAAAAATTAATAGACGTATCAAATAACGTTACAATAGGTCCATATTTGGTCTCATCTGCCTTAAAATAAATTTCAATATTAACATGTATAAAATTTGTGAATTTGAATACAGCTTCAAAATTAGATCCACTTCCAATGTAGCTCTTCATATAGTCGATAATATTCAACTATAATACATTATTACTTATATTTCTATGGTGATTATGATGATAATGACACAGAGTTTTGATGATGATGGCGATGTGAAAAATGAAGGCTCAATTTTTTCCTCTAAGATCATGCTCTTGGCTAATAAATGTATTCAGATTTTTACCGAAAAAAATCCAGCTGTTTGGCCAAAAACTAACAATATTTGAATAAACCTCGTTAGAAACGTTTAATATTCATTGTTGATTTTTACAAATTTTGTAGAATACTATGGACTTCGGCTGCTTCTGGAAATTAAAGTTTGAACGTTGTTTAATTTACTACCTGACAAAACACCATACAATTAAGGTTTTTTAATTCATATATGGAATATGTTAATTAATCGTTTATTATTACTCTTGCCCCTTAAGTTACAAACAAACAAGTAAGAGCGTTATATTCGGCTGTGCCGAATCTTATATACCCACCATCAAGTTGTGTCAAATTTAGAAACATATCTCATACATATATCTACAAGGGTGTAGCTAATTCAAAATCTGGACCAAAATTGAAAAAATCGCTAAGCTAATTGGTATTGTTGGTAAAACCTTTGGACTAAATTCAGTTGCCGTAGCTTTATAGTTCAACATTTTAAAATATTTTAGTGGTTTCCCCATTATTTACTTTGATCGAAATTCGGTCTCATAACCGGGTATAGTTTTATGGTAATAAGTTGTTAATATGTAGTTAGGCTAAACACGTTAATAGTAAAACGGCAGGTCCATATATTTCGTTATGAGTTCCTAATGCATTCATCATATATAAAGTCTGGGCTGAACATTGATTGATGCCTATCTAATATCATAGGTGCAATCTTAATATAATGAATGTACCTCCAAATCTTTTTGATTGTAGATATAAAAAGGGGATGTTATATATATAAGAATTATAGCCAAATGTTGACCGATTGTAACAAATACACACTGGCTGGTATATATATAGAGCTTATTCTTGCAAATTTTGTGGTTTCCGTGAGTGTTTTTTTATGAAGGCTAAAGTCAAATATGGACTGATTCCTATAAAATTTGATAAACTGAACAAAAATTGCATAAAACTTCCCTATTTTAAATTTAATCGTCATAGCTATTACAATTGTATTCAATTTATCAGCACTAATGTGTTTCCCGGGGCGGGGTTATATGGGAGCTCTAACTAAATTTGAACCGATTTTGTCCATTTCCAACACACATGTTTTTCAAGATATCCAAAATACTTTTGTAAAATTTTGTCCCTCTAGCTCTTTTCGTTAAGGCGCTATCGTGCTTTTATCTGACGGACTGACGGACAGACGGACATAAGCAACCTTTTCTTTATGTATTTTTGTGTTTTCATAAGTTTTTTATATGGGAGCTATGGTCAAATGGTGACCGATTGTGACAAAATGTTGCATACTGGCTCGCATTGACATAAAACTGCCTTGTGCTTAATTTAGTCTTACTAGCTCTTGTAGTTAAGGAGCTATCATGATTTTATCTGACGGACAGACGGACGTAAATCCCCTTTTCTTTTTGAATTTTTGTGTTTTCGTAAGCTAGGTCAAATGGTGACCGATTGCGACAAAATTTTGCACAATGGCTGGCATTGATATAAGACTAATTTAGTGGTTTTATCTGTTATACTTTTAGATTTATTGGCATTTAAGTGTATTTTGGGTGAAATTTAGGCTGTTTTCGTAAGTTTTTTGTATGGGAGCTATGGCTAAATGTGAACCGATTTCGATGAAATTTTATATGCTGCCTAGTGCTTATGTAAAACTTCTAGATACCAAATTTTGTCATCATAAATGTTATAATTTGTCATTTATTAGCAAATAAATGTTATAATTTGTCATTTATTAGCAAATAAGGGGAGCTATGGTCAAATGGTCAAAGAGCTAGTGCAATAAAATTTAGAACGAATTATTCCAATTTTTTGAAGAGTTTGATATGTGAAAATTTTGTCTACATTTTACTATAGGTTCCTTATAATCACGCCTCTGGCTATCCCTTTAAGGCTATTACATATAAAACTATAATCGCTATGTGAATAAAATTTACAACAGAGAAGATTTATATAACTGTTCGTCAGCATATACAATTTTACAGAAATTGGTCCACATTTCAACATATAGCTTCCATATAACTTTGCCACCGGAAACCACTTCTAAACTAATAACGGCTATAACTATACAATTTAAAAGAGATAAGTTTTATAAAACTATTAATCAGCATAAAAAATATTATCGGTCCACTTTTAATCAAAGCTTTACATGTAATCATACATGGGCATACTGCATTACTTTTTTACTGCAGTAAGCGTTTCAGTAATCAGTAAATGTTTACTGATTACTGAAACAAAAAATCAGTATTCAGTAAATTTTACTGATTACTGAAAAAATAAATCAGTATTCAGTAAATTTTACTGAATACTGAAAACTTTTTTCAGTATTCAGTAAATTTTACTGATCACTGAAGAAAAATTTCAGTAATCAGTAAAATTTACTGATTACTGAACTTCTTAGTCATTAGCTGTTTAAATCGTTACATTAACATGGTGACGTCATTGGAAATTGCAGAAAATTAGGGACTTGAGTACATACAAAGAAAATTCCCACAACATTACAATTGGAACAAGGGATACTTCTCTCAGACAATGAGCCGCATCCGATTCTATTTTTAGACTCATTGAGCTACGTTTTAACTCTAGTTCCTAACGGCAAATGCATTAGTTAGAAAAGTTAAACATAGGCTAATACTGGTGTGGCCGAGAATCGAACTTGGAACCTCTGTTTGTATGCACAAGGGAGTTTATGACCTTTTTTGGTATCTAAACACATTTAGATTATGCTGGTGTGTTCATAAAACTTGTTTAGTTTTATGGTGGCTATAATTTTACAAAATATAACGTGTGAAAAATCAGGATTTCAAAAAAGTTATGATAAAGAAATTTTTTCTTGAAAAATTTTAAAAAAGACATCATAAAATTTTATTATGAAATATTTTACATGCTCTTGGCTACATTTTTCCCAACATAGTAAAGCGATATTTTTAAGTGCTCATTAGCAATTTGGGAAAACTGATTTTTTTGGCATTATGCTAATATTGGGAAACTTTGGTGACCCATAAGAAAAAACGGTCACTAAACTAGACAAACTGAGTATAGGGTTTTACTACAATTCGATAGTAGAATAGGACCCATATAGTCACGGCCTTGCACTTTTCAAAATATATTCATTTGTTGTGTAGTTTAGTTCTTGTTTTTTTAATTATATAATCAAAACCACCGGATACTGCATTCAATAATCAGTATTACTGATTTTTTTTCAGTATTCAGTAAAATTTACTGATTACTGAAATTATTTTCAGTAATCAGTAAAATTTACTGAATACTGAAATTTTTTTTAGTAATCAGTAAAATTTACTGAGTACTGAAAATTTTTTTCAGTAATCAGTAAAATTTACTGATTACTGAAAATGTTTTTCATTAATCAGTAAAAATTATTGAATACTGAAATTTTTTTTCAGTAATCAGTAAAATTTATTGAATACTGAAATTTTTTTTAAGTAATCAGTAAAAATTACTGAATACTGATTTTTTCTTTCAGTAATCAGTAAAAGAAAAAAAAATACTGAAAAAGTACTGGTACTGCAAAGTGCCCATCTATGCATGTAATTTTGAAATTTTTAAGAGTTGCTGTTTTTATAAAATTTTTGAATAACACTTTTTAACAAAATTTCAAGAAAGTCGTGACCAAATAAATCCTTATGTAAACTTGTTCGCTAAATCCGAATATGAAGTCAGATTATTCAAAAGTACGTGTAGTTTTTAATATATCGTCGTGCGGGAGTTTATGTGCTCTATACGCCAAAAATGCATTTTGAGAAAATTATTTTGAGAAAATCAGTAAAAATTACTGAATACTGAAATTTTTTTTCAGTAATCAGTAAAATTTACTGAATACTGAAATTTTTTTTAAGTAATCAGTAAAAATTACTGAATACTGATTTTTTCTTTCAGTAATCAGTAAAAGAAAAAAAAATACTGAAAAAGTACTGGTACTGCAAAGTGCCCATCTATGCATGTAATTTTGAAATTTTTAAGAGTTGCTGTTTTTATAAAATTTTTGAATAACACATTTTAACAAAATTTCAAGAAAGTCGTGACCAAATAAATCCTTATGTAAACTTGTTCGCTAAATCCGAATATGAAGTCAGATTATTCAAAAGTACGCGTAGTTTTTAATATATCGTCGTGCGGGAGTTTATGTACTCTATACGCCAAAAATGCATTTTGAGAAAATCGATCTTAAAGTTTTAACTTAATTTAAAAAAAAAACTATGCAAGAATTTTGTGTTTTTTACACCATAAATTTGGAGTATAGAGCAAAACAGCACAAAAAAATCTGTTTGGATGGATATAGAACGAAACAGACACTATCTATCTCAGAAACTAGATGAAATAGCCGAAAACGGATTGCAGATTTGAAAAATTTAAGGTCGAAAACCTAAAGTGGTATCATTAACACAAAATGTGTAAAATAGCGGATAGAGCACATAAACACCCACACGACGATATAGCAAATTACTATAAAAAGATATAATAAATCGGTAGACTATTTTTCAAAATATTTTACAATAATTAATTTTTCAAAAACGCAAATAACAGTTATTTTGAAAACTCTTCTACTTTTGATCATTTCGAATTAGATAAAGACTGGTTATCAGATTCGTTTGGTCAAAAAACTGTTACATAGTGTATTCTTAAAACAAAGTCATATGGATAAATCCTAAGAATTGTAAGAACTAGTTTTTGTATGATGGATAAAATTAGTTTAAATTTCTTAATATGGGTCGATCGAAAACTCAGACTTTTAAGCGAATATTTAAAAGTATACTTTAGGGATGTTCAAAGTTACTTCGTGCCAAAAGTTTATTGAAATTTTTTATCCATTTTGATTCGTTTTTAAAAACGAAGTTCAATTAAAACTCTTTTACAATTGTTCATCTTTTGGGAAATAACTTAAAAAAAATATAGTAAACTGTGCATCTTTTAAATAATTTTGATTGTCCCACTATTTCAAAGCCTTTCGTTAATTTCTATTCGAAAGCAAAATATCAAGTGACCCATTTTGACATTTGCTTTCGTTTTGCTGGTAACTTGTTCGAAATAGTGAAACAGAAATTTGTATGAAAATGCTTACGTTTTCTTTCGACTTATCTTTCGCATGAATGAATGAATGAATGAATGAAGTTATTTAAATTTAAACTGAAATAGTTTTATTTAAAAAACCGAACCGAAATCGGGCGGTTTTGGGTGTTTTAAAACCGAAACCGCGGTTTCTCATTTTCACGGTTTTTTTTTCAAACCCTAATCTAAATCGTATACTTGGTTTTATTCTCCGACATTTCCTTAAGGTTGTTTTTTTTATCAAAAATTAAAAAATAACATTTATTTTTGGTCCCTGTTTTTTTACTAATGGGTTTTTTAAAAGTTCATAAAAATCACAAAAACATCCATTTAGATATCAAGTTTCAGTATAGGCTTAAAGTCTGCTTAATTTTATACAATTAGATGTAAAAGACCCCATCAAAAGTAATTGGATCCGTCACAGAAAGAGAACTTATAGTATGCTTTACATTAGGCTAAAAATATAAGGATGTTTATATAACATTTTACAGAATAATATGTCTAGGAAAGTGTGTAGCGTCCGTCACAGTATATATTTTTTTACAAAATTATATTTATTAATACAAAATTTACGAACACATGTCTGTCTTATTCATAAAGCAATAACACTGTCTATATCCTCAGATTAAATTTAAGATATTAGGTGTTAAAAAATATACAGTGGGGCGAATTTGATTCTTTTGAAATTTGATCTTTTTTGGATTTTTGGGACACTCTAACAGCTTGTAACGAACCAACCCGAAGAAAGGCCTATCTCCCGAGGAAACGCGCTACCTATAAGACCGGCCGTGCTCAGTGGAATGGGGTGGAATCTTGTTCCTCTAAAGATAGCGTAGGGTTCAAACATTAAAATTTAAAATTAGGTAGCAAAATAAGAATCGACCATAAAACAGATTAAAAAAAAAATTGAAAAAAAACAAAAAAAAATAAAATATTAAAGTTAATGAAAATAAAGTAATAGAAGAAGTTTAGTGGAAGAGGAAAAAGGTGATGGGTCCTCTTCTCTTTCTATACCCACCCAACCATGCTATTTGTTTCATAGTTCAAAATAGCCCAAAAATGTCCTACCTAAAAAATTTACCCTTAACCTTTCATGAAATTAAAATGCTAAAAAATTTAACCACACATGTATAATACAAATGAAGTTTTATTTACAAAATTATTTCTCCTAATTAAGTTCATTCTTATCATCATTATCTATATTATAATTATTATCTATAATTTAATTATCAATACCACAAAAAAAAAAATGTTTAAAAAAAAACTAATTATAAAAAAAAACGAAAACTAATATAAATTAGGATAAAAGAATTTAAAAACAAAATTTAAAATTACATAATGATGAAGTAAAATGACAACAAAGTCTTATAGATATTCAAATATGTAAGTGTTTTTGGATGTTAACTGTGGAATGTAAATGTTAATGTAAATTGAATTGCATTAACATGCCACAATAGTTTAACAGAATATTTGTTTTGAAATATGTATGTTATATTAATGAAATAATGAAAATTTATGTTAAATTTCAATTTAACATTTAATTATGTATGTGTGAAATTGAATGTTGAATGTTATATGAAATGAAATTAAAATAATGTTAAAGTCAATTTAACATTAGAACAATTATGTAAAGTTTATATTGTTTGTTTATTTTAGATTTTTATGTTATTTAACATGATTTGAGTACTGTTAAAAATATTTTTTTTTTTTTTTTTTTTAACATAGAAATATTAATGAAGTTTAATGAATGTGTTTAATGATGAAATTGTAATGAAAATTATGTTAAAAATAAAAAAAAATAGATAATTATATTTGACTCACCATTAATTCCAACGTTGACTATAGGCCTGTAGTCCGAGGATTCTGAGCAATGTGATGATCATTTAGATAATTAAGTTAAATTTTCATTAGAATTTAAAGTTTTGTGTATTAGAAAATGAATGTAAAGTGTAAATGTTAAAAGGGGGTGAGTTTGTTATGTATGTTTTGTGTAAGAAAATGAAGTGTCTTAATTAAGTTGTATGTTAATAAAAAAAAAAATAGAAACTACATTTTTAAACATTAAAATTTATAAACTAACAATAGGATAATTAAGTTTTGTTGCTTTTGCTTGATGAAAGCGAACTATTTATCTATTATTTTGGAACATAATTAAGTTACGTCCATGTTAATTTTGATGATGATCAAAAGTATAAAATTCAAATTTAGGAAATGTGATAAGTTTTGACACTGATTTTACAGGTGTATTATGTATTGGTACGTTCTAGATGATACTATGACCAAAAGATTTAGGCTATGGCAGCAGAACTTGACGATGCTTTAAAATGATTATGAAGTTTTTCGTTTCGTAATTTAATCAGTTATAGATGTTAAGGCAATCTGTTGGCTGTTGCTGTATGCAAGGCTTGATGGCAAAAGAAAGCAAACACCCAAAATACTTCCTGATACATATAAGGAATCAATTATTTAGAGACCAATGAGTTAATAATTATTAAAATACAACTCATTTTTCCAGGATATAACAAAATTTGTTAAGGAACACAAAATTTCCTTAAGCAAAATAAATTAATTGATTTATATTTTCAATCTCTTTAAAAAAAAATCAACTTCACAATGTAAAAATTTTTCAAACAATGAACACAAATTTCAAATGCAAAAAAAAACTAAAATTTCATAGCTAAGGTGATCAAAACAAATTTTATAATTTAAAAATTTTTAAAAGTATTGGAAACAGTTGAAACTGTAGAAAATTTATAGTATTGGCCAACTTCTAAGCCTCACAAAACAGATACAGTTTAAAAATAAATATTTTCAGAAACTGGAGCTGAAATGGCGATATTCAAATTATAACCAAATGTCTTTGGCATGATATGTACCTTTGTTGCCTGTTTCAATATCTTGCAATTCATAATATACTTGACCTATTTTCCGAAGTACCCTAGCCTTAATTCCTACTGGCGCAAGCTTCGTGTTAAAGTATTCTACTTTAGAGCTTTGGTTGAATGTCCGTCTGTATACGTCTTGTCCTGTGGTAAAGTCCTTTTTTCGAGAACGCAAATTGTATGTCCGTGAGTTTTTGTCATATGCTTTGCGCATGTAGTCCTTAATTTTGTCTCGTATCAAAATGAATTCGTCCTGTCTTTCTAATAAACAGTCTTCATCCGCTAAAATTTTGAGTTTGCGTAAAATTTCGAAGTCTTTGCCGTGAGTAATCATATTTTGTCCGAAAACTAACTGATATGGTGATCTACCAATGGTTTGATGTATGCTATTACGCAATGAACTGTTAATACTTGGGATATATAAGTCCCATTCCCTCTGGTCATCCCGCACATAGCTCCTTAAAGCTTCATTAATAGAACGATTGACGCGTTCGCTGGCATTGGCTTGCGGACTATACACTGCCGTCAAAACATGCTCAGTGCCAATTTTCTTTAAATATTTTTCAAACTCTTTACTTTTAAACTGTGAACCGTTGTCAGATACAATGGTTTCAGGTACACCATAACAGCAGAAAATTTCTGTCTTTAGATATTCTATTATTTGTTTAGTAACCAACTTTTTAAGTGGTTTTAAAAACACAAATTTTGAAAAATGGTCTAAAACTATTAGTATGCCTACATGTCCGGCTTTTGTCCTGGGTAAGGGTCCAATTAAATCTATATATAAACGTTGAAAAGGTCTTTCCGTCGTCACCATCTTACCCAATGGTGGTCTTAAAGTCATAGTCGGAGTCTTTGATGTTTTGCATAATTCACAATTTTGAATGTAAGTCTTTACGTCAGTCACCAGTCCTGGCCAGAAAAAATAACGTCGAAGTTTTTCCAAAGTCTTAGCTATTCCTCCATGTGCAGAGTTTGGTGTATCGTGGGCTGCAAATATTGTGTCACGGCGCAATTCAGATGGTACGAAAAGTCGCCATGAATCGGATTCATCGGAATCTCCGGTAGAAAATTTAACCCTCCTATAAATATATTTATCAATCACTTTAAAATCAGGCAAGTTCAAAGACGTATATTCGTCCCTCAATCTGCTATATTCTAAACTATTAAATGCTTCTGATTCTAAGTCAATTGATGGTAAAGGGTCGATGTCGATTGCATCAACAAATATTTCGCCTTCATGAACACGAGATAGGGTATCTGGCACGATGTTTTCCTTTCCGCTACGATGTTCTATGGTAAAATGAAAACCTTGCAATTTTAATGACCATCGCGCTAGCCTACCAGAAAGGTCACGTTGGCTCATAAGCCATTTAAGGCTTGCGTGGTCGGTGACCACCTTAAATTCCTGGCCTTCGATGTAAGGTCGAAATTTCTTTATTGCCATTACTACTGCAAAGCACTCTAGTTCTGTTATTGTGTAATTGCGTTGTGCTTTGTTTAACTTCTGAGACATAAACGCAATTGGTCTCTCCGTGTCCTCATCATCCTTCTGCGCTAATACTGCACCAATACCATATGTGCTTGCATCACATTGCAAAATGAAAGGTTTATTATAATCTGGGTGCACAAGTAAGGGCGCAGACGTCAGTCTTGTCTTTAATTCGTGGAAAGCCTCTTGAGCTTCAGAAGTCCACTTAAAAGTCTTTTTCTTCGTAAGTAATTCTGTCAGAGGGAAAGTTAAAGAGGAATAGTCCTGAATAAAACGTCGGTACCAACCTGTCATTCCCAAAAATCGTCGAAGATGTCGAATAGATTTTGGTACCGGAAAGTCTTGTATGGCCCTAACTTTGTCATCGTCCACTTGTAACGTCCCGTTCCCTACCACATAACCAAGATATTTTACTTTACTAAGAGCAAAACTGCTCTTTTTAACATTTATCGTTAAGCCTGCCTTTCTCAATTGAGTAGCTACCTCCATCAGATGTGTTAAGTGTTTGTCGAAGTCAGTCGAAACTACTAATAGGTCATCGAGGAAAACAAAAACATGTGTTTTCAAATTATACGGAATAACTAAGTCCATTAGTCTGCACAACGTTTGCGGTGCATTACAAAGTCCAAACGGCATTCTTGTAAACTGGTACAATGGCCGATTAGGGACTGTAAAAGCTGTCTTTGGTCTCGAGCTTTCCTCGAGTTTAATTTGCCAAAAGGCGTCTTTCAAATCAATTTTTGAAACACAGTAAACTGAGGGAAGTCTCGATAAAAGTCCGTCAATGTTTGGTATTGGGTAAGCGTCCTTTATAGTCACGGAGTTCAGTTTCCTACTGTCCACACACATTCTTACTTTATCAGGTTTTATAACTACTACGGTCGGAGATGACCATGGAGAACTGGGAGCTTCTTCGATGACACCAAGAGAGAGCATTCTGTCTAACTCTGTGCAGAGTTTCTTTTCTACTGCAGGAGAAATAGGGTAATATCTCTGCTTAATCGGCTTTGCATCACCAGTCTCAATTTTGTGCTCAATCAATGATGTACACCCTAAGCCCTCAGTCTCTGAATTGGGAAAAGAGGCTATAACATTATCAAGTTGACATTTTTGTAAGGGCGATAGTTTTAGCTTGTCTGGATCAATTTCGGTATATTGAATTTCTTCAACCTGTGGTATCGAAATCTTAATATCAAACTTCATCCAGAAATCGAAGCCACATATCATATCTTGCTGGATAGTTGGTACAACTAAAAAGTCAATTTGTCTCGTCAGTTTTTGAAATGTCACTGTCATTGTCACAGTTCCTAAAATGTTTTGTCGTTGACCGTCCGCCGTTTTAACGTTCCCATTGCATTTATTGAAGCCTTGCAATATTTTAACCTCAGAAGCTAATACACCGCCGATTACACTCCTATTGGCACCACTGTCTAATAATGCTAGAATTTTTCTATCATCGTTAATCTTTAATTGTATAAACGGTCTAGTATCATCATCTAAAGAAACTACGGGCGAAATCTTTATAGATCGAAGCGATTTTAGTTGTTTATAAAAATTGCTTATACGCAATGAAGTTCGTTTCTTTTTCAACGGTGTTACTGATACGCCAAAAATTCTATTACGTGCCTTTTGGTATTCCAATAGACGCACATGATAAGGTCTCATGAGTGGATGTAAGTCAGGTTTTTTATTAGTTACATCAGATTTAGAAATAACAGAGTCGCGATTGGTAGATGTTGAAACGTCAGTTATGTTCTTATTGGATGCCCGCGCTACATCCGACGGACATCCGTCTGCCCGTTTCCCTGTGGTTTAAAACCACACTTGGGACATGAAGGTCGATAAATATTTTTAGCGCCACAGCCGTAGCAAAATACCGTTTTTGTCTCTAAACAATCAAAGTATTTGTGACCAATCTGGTCACAATTCCAACATATCTTGTTATTGTTAGATTTAATTGCACAAATTTCTTCTGAAAGTTGAATAGTTTCAGTTGCCGTTTCCGGAAAATCAATTTCCGCTACTCGATTTTTAAAATTTTTACGCGATTCGTAACTGCGAACGTCTGTCATAAACTTTTCGTGTCTTTTAACTTCAGAACGAAGTTGTGAAACTGTCGAAATGTCAAGATGTATTAATTCGTGTCTTATCTCAACTCTTAGATTTCGTATAAGGATAGCACATAAATTTGCATCCGTAATAGGATTTTTGAGTCTGTCCGTCATTGCCGAAATGGAGTCAAAAAAGTCATCAAAGGTCTCGTTCGTATTCTGTTTTCGTCTATGTATGTCTTCCATTACGTCAAAGTCATTATAATCCCCTTTGTATTGATCACGCAAAGCTCGTGTCAATGTTAACCAATCTAAGTCATTGTCCTGTCGATGGTAACGCCAATACCAATCTAAAGCCTTGCCGTCAAATAAGCCATGTGCATGCTTACATAATAAGTCAAAGTCACCGTTCAAGTTATTAGTCGTAAGTATATTGATTCGGTAAATAAAGTCGTCAACAGTCATATGGTCGTCACTTCCGGTGAATTTTATTCGCCAATTGCGAATTATGTTCGATACTTTTTCTCCAACAAAAGGTCCGTCTGGGAGGTTTGGTCGTCTAGAATTTCGGGGAAATTCCTCATTTTGATAAGAAGGTTGAGGCTCGTCGCGGACATTGGAACTATTTTCTACGTTCATACCCTGGATTATGGATCTAAACTCTTCCCTAATAAAATTGGTCATTTCGCCACTAAATTCTAACATTGATTCACAAACGATTTGTCTAATTTGGTTTTGAGAATAAGAATTTGTATTCCGATCGTCGTTATTTTGTGTAGTATTCCTTTTTGAGCGACTTCTAGTCGTAGCTCCTACAGGATTGGGGTTATCAACAGGAATTGTAAAACTACAGTTGGTTGGTTCCTCTACTGCAGCCAAGTTTTCCATACTTCTAAATATGGACATTTTTATAAGTTCAATAAAACAAAATAAACTCAATATAATTTCACTACTAGGTTAAGGAATAGTTAAATAGGCGGTTAATTAAAAAAATGCTTTAAACTAAACTTTTCTCCCCAAAAAAAATTTAAAAAAAAAAATTGACCAATATATAGATTGGGTAAACATAAACTTTTACATTTTTATTAAAATCCACAATCTATATATTATATTGAAATAATAATACAAGAAAATTAAATCAAGACTAGTGCAGGAGTAAGTAAACAGATTAAATAAATCCCTAAACAAAAATCTCAACGACACATCATCTTAAAATTTAAGAAAAAAAAAAATGTTTAACAAAAAAAACAAAAATTAGTATTAGAAAATACAAGTATAATTCCAAAAAGAAAATCCAGAACTAAAAATCTTAAATATAAAACTAATACTTAAAACAAAACTTAAATATATCAAAACAAAACATTTGGTTAGAAAATTCCATCAATGACAAATTTCTAAAATCCAAAATGCATAAATGATAATATTAAAAGGTAAAACAAAAAAAACAGGAAATGAAAAGTCGAAACCACGGAAATAAAATTTTTGTTGTAAAAGCACCAGCAGAAATTATGTAAAAATATGAGATTTGTTAATAACATCTAAATGTCAAAAGGTATTTGCTGATGCCCCACGTTGGGCGCCATTTAAATTTATCTATGTAACGAACCAACCCGAAGAAAGGCCTATCTCCCGAGGAAACGCGCTACCTATAAGACCGGCCGTGCTCAGTGGAATGGGGTGGAATCTTGTTCCTCTAAAGATAGCGTAGGGTTCAAACATTAAAATTTAAAATTAGGTAGCAAAATAAGAATCGACCATAAAACAGATTAAAAAAAAAATTGAAAAAAAACAAAAAAAAATAAAATATTAAAGTTAATGAAAATAAAGTAATAGAAGAAGTTTAGTGGAAGAGGAAAAAGGTGATGGGTCCTCTTCTCTTTCTATACCCACCCAACCATGCTATTTGTTTCATAGTTCAAAATAGCCCAAAAATGTCCTACCTAAAAAATTTACCCTTAACCTTTCATGAAATTAAAATGCTAAAAAATTTAACCACACATGTATAATACAAATGAAGTTTTATTTACAAAATTATTTCTCCTAATTAAGTTCATTCTTATCATCATTATCTATATTATAATTATTATCTATAATTTAATTATCAATACCACAAAAAAAAAAATGTTTAAAAAAAAACTAATTATAAAAAAAAACGAAAACTAATATAAATTAGGATAAAAGAATTTAAAAACAAAATTTAAAATTACATAATGATGAAGTAAAATGACAACAAAGTCTTATAGATATTCAAATATGTAAGTGTTTTTGGATGTTAACTGTGGAATGTAAATGTTAATGTAAATTGAATTGCATTAACATGCCACAATAGTTTAACAGAATATTTGTTTTGAAATATGTATGTTATATTAATGAAATAATGAAAATTTATGTTAAATTTCAATTTAACATTTAATTATGTATGTGTGAAATTGAATGTTGAATGTTATATGAAATGAAATTAAAATAATGTTAAAGTCAATTTAACATTAGAACAATTATGTAAAGTTTATATTGTTTGTTTATTTTAGATTTTTATGTTATTTAACATGATTTGAGTACTGTTAAAAATATTTTTTTTTTTTTTTTTAACATAGAAATATTAATGAAGTTTAATGAATGTGTTTAATGATGAAATTGTAATGAAAATTATGTTAAAAATAAAAAAAAAATAGATAATTATATTTGACTCACCATTAATTCCAACGTTGACTATAGGCCTGTAGTCCGAGGATTCTGAGCAATGTGATGATCATTTAGATAATTAAGTTAAATTTTCATTAGAATTTAAAGTTTTGTGTATTAGAAAATGAATGTAAAGTGTAAATGTTAAAAGGGGGTGAGTTTGTTATGTATGTTTTGTGTAAGAAAATGAAGTGTCTTAATTAAGTTGTATGTTAATAAAAAAAAAAAATAGAAACTACATTTTTAAACATTAAAATTTATAAACTAACAATAGGATAATTAAGTTTTGTTGCTTTTGCTTGATGAAAGCGAACTATTTATCTATTATTTTGGAACATAATTAAGTTACGTCCATGTTAATTTTGATGATGATCAAAAGTATAAAATTCAAATTTAGGAAATGTGATAAGTTTTGACACTGATTTTACAGGTGTATTATGTATTGGTACGTTCTAGATGATACTATGACCAAAAGATTTAGGCTATGGCAGCAGAACTTGACGATGCTTTAAAATGATTATGAAGTTTTTCGTTTCGTAATTTAATCAGTTATAGATGTTAAGGCAATCTGTTGGCTGTTGCTGTATGCAAGGCTTGATGGCAAAAGAAAGCAAACACCCAAAATACTTCCTGATACATATAAGGAATCAATTATTTAGAGACCAATGAGTTAATAATTATTAAAATACAACTCATTTTTCCAGGATATAACAAAATTTGTTAAGGAACACAAAATTTCCTTAAGCAAAATAAATTAATTGATTTATATTTTCAATCTCTTTAAAAAAAAATCAACTTCACAATGTAAAAATTTTTCAAACAATGAACACAAATTTCAAATGCAAAAAAAAACTAAAATTTCATAGCTAAGGTGATCAAAACAAATTTTATAATTTAAAAATTTTTAAAAGTATTGGAAACAGTTGAAACTGTAGAAAATTTATAGTATTGGCCAACTTCTAAGCCTCACAAGCTTACATCTTATTTTTCGTCGAAAGAATGCTACGGCTATTCTTTCGACGAAAAATAAGATGTAAAAAGAGTAAAAATTTAAATAAATATATGTATGTAGCCGTTTTGTAAAATATCAGATTGTGCAGAAAAATCGCATTTTAACCGCGAACATGAAAAGGAAGGAGATGAAATTCGGGAACAAATAAAACCAGTATTTTCACTGATTAACGAATCCTTAAAAAAATATGAAATATTAATTTTTTCCTAATAAAAAACATTCATGTAAAAACTGTATCGTCCGTCATGTAGCGCCGGCAATAGTTCATTTATGGATTTTTGGTGAAACTGTAAACTTTAAAGTATTTTATAAAAGCGGCTTTGTAATCTTCTGATTTTCCTCTATTACAAATCGGTCAGTTTGATAAAAATTGCAGAAACACGTTTTGAAAAAAAGTCATTTCTATTTTTTTGTAGCGTCCGTCACAACACTTTAAAGCGAATATCATTTTCCTCCAAAAGAAGTATGTAAATTAACACATGCCATTCGATGGCACAATCGATGGGCTAATATTATCGGAAATCTGTGCAAAGATATCTAGTGTAGAACGGCAATGGGACATATTTAAGAACAACAAAATCCGTACAAATGTATCATCTGGATATGGGCAGGATTTGCCCATATGTACAATGTAGTGAACCTTATATGTTATATATAATTTAGGTTATCCTAAAAGTATGCTAAACAAATGTTTCTGAAATATCTTACATTTGAATCGATATCGAATGCTGCGATTCAGTCCCAGCTTTCATATTCTTGGCATAAAACATTGTTTTTTTTATCCAAGTGAAATACCTGAAGAAATCGTTGAACCCACAATTTCTCTGAATTATTCTTTCAAATGAATTTTGTATTTTAAAATTATTTAACATTTAATTCAACAGGTTTTAATTAACTGGTTAATTCGATTTTTATTTATTATCAAGTTTTTTTTTTTAATTTTATTGCAACATTTGTTTATATACATTTTTTCCAACATATTCCAAAGGTTAGTTACATTAGTTGCATCAGCACTTTCATTTGGTATTCCAATGTTGTTGTCAGTTTTTATGGCCGGAGTAGTTGTTCTAAATATTTGTTTTTGTAACTTCCTGTTTTATTGCGACTGAGACGCCTATCTTTTTATTTGCCGTCGCTGCTTATTTTTTCTTTTCCTGAATGCCTCAGACAACGGCACAGTTTGTCGCTGGAGTAGTTTTTTTTTTTTGCTTTAGTTTTCGGAGTCAGACCTTAGACATAAAGCGACAAGGTGAATCGCATGAATTTACAGAATACGAGTAGTAGTGCGAAAAAAGAAAATGAAATAAATTAGTTTTTCATGTTTGTATTGTCAGTTATCACCGTAAAATGCTTGTTTTCTATCGGGGAATTTTTTCTATACGTTGTTGCTGCTGTTGCTAAAAGTTGTGCATTTATGTAACGGTTATGCTTGTTCGAGGAAAGAATCCATATGGTAGTACATGGAGTTTGAAATTAAATGTAAATTGGAGTATTTTCAACTCTAATGCAGGGACATACAAGTTCTATGGTCATTCCCAATTAAAGTCATTCTAGAATCAAAAATATAGATAACCAACCTATTGATATATTATGAGAAGTGTAAATTAGGATCTTGTTTTTGTGGATTTCAGAAAATTTCCTTTGCATCATTATTTTAACTTTCTTAGGTATAAGTATAGTCCATACACAAAGTAATAAATTCTATTGCCAAAATCATAATAATTTAATACCAGAGGAATATTTCCCATAACTAAAACATTTTAGAACTTTGTACTGCAATGACATTTTTTTGCATTCTTTATCCGCAAATAAATGAGAGAATCTTTATGTCACACAAACCAACAATATTTGGCGGCCTCAAAATTATGCAAAAGAAAATTTTCCATTAACTGGTCTTTGTCGGTGTTGGGTGCACTGCTCCGCAATTTCATACATAATAAACTTAATGTTGCAACATCCTGAGAACTTGGTCTGAAGTGAACATGTTATTTATAACTTTATTCTGTTTCACGTGCGTGCCCGTAATTTGCAATCAATTTGGCAAAGTAATTGCCATTAGAAAAAGATATACAAATTCTTAGTTATACAAATAGAAAAATTTTGAAAATTCTTATTCAAAGGTATCTCCTAAAAGCTGGTGCAATGTATATGTAGCAGAAAATTTCTTCTCTTCTCCATTTCATTTGTAATCAGATCAAAAACACGTAAAAGGGAAACTTCATACTCGTTCATATTTATTTAAGGCCAATACTTTGACTGAAAATATATATAAATGCACTATGGCTGAAAATACAAAAGTCGCAGAAAAAAATCAAATTTGATATACATACCATATATGTATGTATATATATATATATATACTAGGGTTGCCAGACACAAATCCTGAAAAAGCTGGACATAAGGAAAAAACAAGTAAGAAAATCTATAGTCGGTCAACCCCGACTTTATAATACCCTTCACTGCTAAGGTCAAATATATACCAACAATTTAAAAAGTTTTTCTTATGTCTTAGAGACATACATACATATACTATGTGTTATTTTTTTTTTTTTAATTTCGAGACTTATGTCATTTCCGGCTAAGGTCCTTATATGGGAGCTAGGGTCAATTGTGGACCGATTGTTACCAAATTGGATATTGGTTTACATATACAAAATATTTATCTGTGCAAAGTTTAAATAGTCATATGCATTTATCTTTAGAGTTATAGACGTTTTTGTGCTTTTATGTGTACATAAACGTCTTTTGAGAATGTGTCTTGTATGGGAGGTATGGTCAAATATGGGCCGATTCCAACAAAATAAGGTACACTGATTAAGGTAATCATAAGCAATATTTGTGCTGAATAATATCAAAATACAAATAAATTTGTGTCTGAAAAGGACCAAAAACTCTATTCCGGGAAGGCATCCATATGGGAGGTACCCGAAATAGTAATCTGAACTTTAAAGTTAAGACCTGTAGAATGATAACAAGCTTACATGGATAACCGGCCAGCCAGCCGGACGGACATCGTTAAAACAACGCAGGGAGTGATTCTA
Organism: Stomorhina lunata; assembly: GCA_933228675.1. Classification (NCBI taxonomy): domain Eukaryota; kingdom Metazoa; phylum Arthropoda; class Insecta; order Diptera; family Rhiniidae; genus Stomorhina; species Stomorhina lunata. Next base: position 59,585,219 of record OW121740.1, on the reverse strand, counting down.
AGTCGATTGGTATACTTAAAGGTGGGTCTCAGACCAATATTTCTATGCGTTACAAACATCAGCACAAACCCAATATACCCTTTCCACCTATGGTGGTGAAGGGTATAAAAAGCTTGACAACCCAAAAACTAGATGGACATTATTAAAAAAAACTTGCTTTAATAATTTCTTCGATGAATCTTTCAATTTTTGATAAAGGGAATTGCGAATACCATAATTAACCGCTGCGATATCGAGAAAACATGAAATTGTCAATGACATTGATATCATGGAACGCACATTGCGCGATTTAACAGCCGCCTTTTCTAGTATAGAAAAGGAATCTAATAAAATGAGTCAATGAATCAAAACAAAACTTCTGGATTCTAAAAGCATGCAATCCTCAAGAATTGGTCATGTGATCGTTGAGAACTATAGCTACGAGATTGTAAAAGAATTAGTTTACCTTGGTACCGCAGTCAACATAAATAACTACATAAGACCACAGATGGTATTTCGGCATAATCAAGCAGAAATAAAGCTCTCGCTTATACTTCCCATATTATTATATGGTGTTAATCATCGGCACTTGCACGAAAACAATCCCGAATAAATTCTTGTGAGAGGTAGTCCGAAAATTCGATGGAAAGGATAAGTACTTCTACTTGAAAAGCTTGATCTACGAATTGGAGAATATGAGCCATGATTGAAGCGCATGGAATTTGCCCTTAACAGGTTTTTGACACAGGCCATTTAAGTAAAATGGGGAAATTTGATAGAGGGTAATTTTATTACAAAATTAACTTGATCAATCAATCAGTTAACAAAATACAAAAAGGGCTTTATTTGTAGGCGTGGTAAAAAAATATAAGTATTTTTACATTATCTTTAAACCTAGGGGGTGACTGACAACTTTATTTTCGAACCACTCTACTGGACAAGCACTAAAAAAGCTGCACAATCCAGTCGAATCCAGCCTGACTGGCAACCCTAATATATACACACCATTAAAAATCTACTAAAGTTATAAATGTTCCGAAAAGAAAAGCTTTGCTTTAGGTGAAATTTGGCCCGATTGGTAGGTATTATTGACAACATAGCTATTAGGCTATTAAAGTTAAATATTATTATATTTATATAGCAATTTTTTGACATAAACTAGGTCGCTATTACACATTTAATTATTTATATAATTACTTAACGGTTTCCGGGACGGTGGTTTATATGGAAACTATGTTGACCGATCTCCATGAAAATGTATATGCTAGCTATTGCTCATGACTGTATTAAACTTTGTAGTCATGGGTATTATAAGCTCTTAAAAAGTTATTTGTCCAATAGAACCTTCCGAGTTCGATCAAAAGATGAATATTCTTCTCCTAGAAGAATCGCTGCTGGAGTTCCACAAGGTAGTATATTGGGTTCCTTGTTAAATATTATCTTTACAGCAGATATGCCAACGAATGCTCAAACATACACATCAACTTTCGCAGATGAGACAGCATTCATTAGTACTCATTCCGACCCCAAAATTGCTTCTGCATTATTACAATCCAATATTCATGAGCTTCAAGCATGGCTGAAGAGATGGAAAATTAAAGTAAATTCGACCAAGTGCGTTCATGTAACGTTTACTCTAAAGAAAGATAACTGCGCTGCAATTAAGATTAACAACGTGACCATCCCCGAGTGTTCTCACGTTAAGTATCTTGGTGTTCATTTGGATCGCCGCCTTACATGGTCCCATCACATTGACAGCAAGATAACTCAGATAAAATTAAAATCCGCTGAACTATACTGGCTTATTATCACACAATTTGCTTTAGAGTTAGACTACAAGATCCTTTTGTATAAAATGATAAATAAACCAATATGAACCTATGGTATTCAGCTATGGGGAACGGCTTCTACCTCGAACATCGCCAAATTACAGAGACGACAATCCAAGTTGTTACGTTTAATAACCTGCGCCCCTTGGTATATACGAAATAACAACATTCATAAAGATTTGATTGTTCCTCTTGTCCAAGAAGAGATTAGAATGTTCTGTACCAAATACATCTCCAAGCTGCACGTTCACCCAAATCATCTAGCAAGGCAGCTTTTGCATTTTGAAGGTCATCAACGACTAAGAAGGATGGATACCTTTGACCTGGTCAGCTAGGACCTTTTTTTTCTATTGTCACTGAACAATTTCCTATTAATTCGAATAAATAACAAATAGAGTTGCACTGGCAATCTCTATATAATTTTCGTTAGATTAAGATTTGATTACTTATTGTTATTTTCTTAACAGAAAGATTCAATAATAAAATACAGGCTTAAAAAAATTGGTATTATAGTTTGACGTAGTCTCCGGGCGCTTGGTTATTTGGAGCATTGGTCAAATATGGGCTAATCTCCTTCAATTTCAATACCAAACTTTATCAGGAAATTTCATTTTGTGCAGGACCTAGGTTTTCAACAGACATGAGTTAGAAATTTAAATGATAATCTTAATGTCCACATTTGACCCTAGCTCTCATGTAAGTTGCAGTGACAAAAAAAGCTTAAATTTATAAGTCTTGAGAAAATGTATATATGATGACAAAATTTACCAAATATTTGTCATTTTATAAACAAAAACTGATATGTGACCTCAGTGGTGAAGGGTATCATATGGTCGGGCTTGACCGACTATAACACTTTCCTACTTGTTTAACTTTGGGTTTTCATTGTGACAACAATGTTTGCAAACGTTTTCTTTCAAAACGGGTCCATATCTGACAATTGAAGATATATTATCTTCAGATCTATTACGTCTGAGGCACATGTTGAATTTTGAGAATATATAAAAATCTGCATTACATTTTAACCAATCTTGTATCTCCGTCATAGTTACAATTTAGGCTTTTATAATAAGGTGATCTTCATTGGCTAAAGGTTTTCAGTACACCAACAACACAAAAATATTATGATCAAATATTTACTTTCTGTAGCCAAAAACAGAAAAGTCTCCTATAGTGCATTTGTACTTGTATGTTGAAATTTTTATGAAAAATTGAGGAATTTGAATTCTTTTGTCGGTTTAATCAATCATTTCAATGAATTTAATTTAAATTTATAACTTTATCTTTATGAATAAACTAAATCTGCAATAATCGCATTAGAACTAATGGTAACTGAGGAGTAAAGTTGAAATCATAAAAATCAGGAATTTTAAGGAATGTAAATATATTTGAGTAAGAGATAATATTGTAAAGCTCAACTCCACAATGCACATATGATTCAAAAACCAAATTACCTCTTCAAACAACAAATTCCTTTACAAACTGCTTAAGGAAATAATCTTGATTGTCGCTGGCGTTAGTAGAAATTATGTATTTGTATTAGTGGTGGCATTGACCATTTCATAAATGCATCCAATCTCCAAGTGCAAGTTTTTTTTTGTTCAGTTACGAAATTGTCTTGGACATCAGATCTCATCTATAGACGGGCCCTTTGTGCAGAGCAGTTTGGTTTTCGGTTTAGTGTTATTTAGCCACTTAAGTTATTTAGATGGCGTTTGTTGATATTGTCACTGATTCATCATCAGATAAAGAGATTCTGTTCTTTACTTATTTTCATATTTTGCTTTGGGGTCTTATTTATAATTGGTTAAAGTTTAAGTTTGTTTTTCATGATTTTACTGTATGTATTCTTTGTATTATGTAAGATTTGAAACGCAACATTTAAAGAAGGCATTCCTAAATCTGCTCACCCTTCAAAGTGGTCTCTGGATGAATTACTTACACTGAACAGTGGTAGTGATTTGAAATAACGAAGATTTGAAATAAGAATTATGAATGCCTCATGGTCATTCATTATTCATAAATGAAAATTGTTAAATAGTTATCTATTATTAATAAATTTTTTGACATTTTCAGTGCGTTTACAGAAGTGGCCTTGTCCCTATAGACATAAGCCTTAACATAGCCTTACAAAAAATGATGAGTGGTTTGTGGCACTGTAATGTTAAAACCACATATAATGTCCTATTGTAGAATATGATCCGATTTCTATAAATAAAAAGATTTCTGCTGGCATGTAAAACATTCTTCATAACGAATTTCGTCCTGATATATCGGGTGGTTAAATTTCAAGGGCCGATGTTGATTTTGAATAAAACACAAACTATTTAGGAAATTATTGTAATTTTATTTTATTATGATATATTGGTATTACTCAATTTTGTATTGAACAAAATATCGGCCAATTGGGCGCCGCGACCACGGCGGCACACCTCCATCCGATGGTCCAAATTTTCGATGACACTGAGGCATAGTGGAGGTTCTATGCTGTTAATGTACCGAATTATATCATCCTTTAGCTCTTGAATTGTTGCTGGCTTATCGATGTACACCTTTTCTTTCAAATAACCCCAAAGAAAAAAGTCCAACGGTGTCAAATCACATGATCTTGGCGGCCAATTGACATCGCCATTATGTGAGATAACACGGCCATTGAATTTGTTGCGCAAAAGAGCCATTGTTTCGTAAGCTGTGTGGCAAGTGGCACCGTTCTGCTGAAACCACATATCGTCCACATCCATATCTTCCAATTCGGGCCATAAAAAGTTCGTTATCATCTCACGATAGCGAACACCATTCACAGTAACTGCCTGACCGACCTCATTTTAGAAATAAATACGGCCCGATGATGCCGCCAGCCCATAAACCGCACCAAAAAGTCACTCTTTGTGGGTGCATTGAGATTTCGACAATCACTCTTGGAGTATCATTCGCCCAAATGCGTCACTGAAGATGATTTTCTTCGAAAATTGATCATCCACTGTTGCCGTTTCTTGCCACCATTCTACTCATTCATGACGTTTGGAATGGTCAAAAGGCTTTAGTTCTTTAGCCAATTGCACCTTGTAAGCGTGTAAATGCAAGTCTTTATGCATAATGTTCATCAACGACGAGCGTGAGAGGTGCAATTGTTGGGCACGACGACGAGTTGAGGTAGACGGCTCTTCAGCCACACTATCGAGAACAGCAGCAATATTTTCTGCAGTAAGAGCATGCACTGGTGTTCTCATATCTTCTACAGACCCGGTTTGCTGAAATTTTTGCACGATTTTTGCGATTGTACGCACATTTGGACGATCAAATTGACCAAAAAAATCACGAAGTGCACGATATGCAGTTTGATTTGAAGTGCTTATTTAAAGAGACTTTTAAGATTTAATGTGGTGATTTAGAGCACATAAATAAATAAATTTCGCGGTTCATTGATTTTTTAAAGTGCGAAATAACAAAAAATTTAATTTCCCAAAAATTTTGAATGATGCAAAAAGAACCTTTTGTTCCGCGGCTCCACAAATTTTGTGTGCTCAAAAGCATTATTTTTTGGGAAAATAAACCATCCCTCAAAACAAGACTAGACTTGATAAATATCTGTGGCAATAAATGATAATGACTTAAGTTTACTAAGTGCTTTTCAATTTTTATACCGTTCACCACCATTAGTGGTGGGAAGAGTATTATAAGTTTGTGCTGATGTATATAACGCATAAAAATATTGGTCCTAGACCCACCTTTAAGTATACCAATAGACTTAGATCATTTCCTGAGTAGATTTAATGATGTCAATCCGTCCGTCTGTCTGGACGGCTGGCTGGCTGGACCCGCATGTAAACCTTGTAATCTAAGTACAGCTCGCAATTCTAAAGATAATTTGACGAAATTTGGAACTGATAATTTTGATAGTGGGACCATGGCTATTGAAATTCGTTAAAATAGGTCCATTATTTATGACACCGCCCATAGGTCCCACTTCCTAGAATTGTTATTTTGACCACAAATATCAATACTTTTTCATGAAATTAAAAAAATACTGCTTATGTAAATCAAACACTCTACCCAATTTCGTTAAATTCAGTCCACATTTGACCCATACAAATTCTTCTATCAAAATGCACTAAAAGAGACAAATATCACTTAAACGCTCATAAATCTGATGATAAGTTTATTTTTTGCATGCACAATTTTTGTAAAAACTGTAATCAATTTGCTAAATTTCGAGATAATCGGTACACATTTGAACTTAGCTCTCATATAAGTCTAAATGACGGAAACAGCTTATAAGTTTTGAAAATGTATGATGACTAAATTTAGCAAATATTTGTTTTTATATACTAAAAACAACACATTTGACCTTAGTGGTGAATAGAATCGTATAGTAGGGCATGACCGACTATCACACTTTCTAAATTGTTTTACATATTCTTATTCCCTTCTTTAAGATCTATCACTCAGCCAAGTTTCAAGTATAAAATGTTATTATTAACAAACCTATATTCATTTTTATTTTAACTTTTTCATACAAAACCCTTAACCATTTTAGAAAAACCCTGTATATCTAAAAACACGAAATTTCGACTTAAACCATTATTATTTATTGCCATATATTAACAAGGTAAAGAAATGGTTCCTGAATTTCGCTGTGGTCATATAGGCACTGAATATGGCGATCGTACTTCCCCCGCCCTGTTGAGGGCTCTACATCCAAAACAATTGAAAACATTTACATTACAGTTTTTGCGCATCGGAGATTCTCAAATAGCTAAGTGATTTAAATTTTTAATGATCATTTGAAGATGAGAAAGCTTCCACAACAACACATTGGAGACCAAATAGTGTGTTTCTCGGGATGAATTGGCACCAGAGTAAATACATATATCGCACTTGTTCAACAAGAGGGTATTAACTCAAAATTTTTAAATTTTCACTTTTTAGAAGAAATTGATGTGTAGTGGTCTTATCTACCCATTGTAAAAATCTGACATCATTTTCACTATAATTTCGCCAAAAAATAACAGTTTTACCCTCCTTCTTTATATGAAAGTAGTAGTAAAATAAAAAAGTTTTTTGACTCTACTGAAAATTTTTAAATTTTGAGTTAATACCCTCTTGTTGATCAAGTGCGATATATATATAATACATATATGTATGAAATAAATACATATATATATATATATATATATATATATATATATATATATATATATATATATATATATATATATATATATATATATATATAAAAATATAATAAGTAGTATTGATATATTTTAGTTACTTTGTTTTCTAAATAATATTTTTAATAAAAGTTTATAAATTAATATGGTTTTTTCTTCAAAATTTGCATTTGCAAAATTTCATTAAATAAATCAATTTCGAAAAGGTAACATCTCCTTAACTTAAAATATATAAAAAACATATATAATAACGGTAATATCAAAATATTTTTGCACTTTTCGATTTCATACTTGCCCTTAAGCAAGCTTCTTAAATTTATTTTTTTAGATATTTTACTTCATTGGAAAACAATTAGTTTTTCTTCATTTTATGAAAACTTTTAGTCTGTGGAGATGTGACCTTTTCGAATTCGACCATTCAGTTTATGGTAGGTCAATAAAAGCGTTACTTTTTTCGTACAGATGTATGTACAAGGGCGGTTTGGAAACCTCTTAGCCTACCAATGAAAGAGAATAGTTAGTTTTTAAAAAATATTTTTATTTTTCAATATAGTCTCCTGAAACTTCAATACACTTAGTCCAACGCTTTTCTAGCAATTATATCCCATGATTAAAATAGTTTTCCTCAAGGTCTTCAAAATAGTGGTTTACAGCTGTAATTGCATCTTCATTTGAGGTAAAACGCTTGCCAGCAAAGGAATTTTTTTAGATTTGGGAACAGGTAAAAGTCACTAGGAGTCAAATCAGGAGAATAAGGTGGGTGGCAACTCGTACTTTAATTCGTTGATTTTAGCCATCGTTAAAACACTCTTGTGCGCTGGTACGTTATCTTGATGAAAAATTATTTGTGTACATTTAATTGATCCAAAAGTTTGCAATAGTACTCTGAATTTATTGTTTTAACCTTTTGCAGATAGTCAATCAATAAAATACCTTTGAAGTCCCAAAAAACCGTTGCCATAACCTTACCAGCCATTGTTTGGTTAGTGGTGGATCCATGTCTCATCAACAGTTATGAAACGACGCTTAGAATTCATTTTATTTCGCTTAAAACGATCCATACAAGCTTGAGAAATGTTCATTCTTATGCGTTTTTGGTCGACTGTTAGCAAATGCGTCACCTATTTTGCAAAAAGCTTTTTCATCTGTAGTTCTTAATGCAAAATGAAATGGACTCGATCATTTGAGATGCCCATGATATTAGCTATTTCACGTACTTTTATTCGTCGATCATTTAATACCATATCATGCACTTTGGCTACAATTTCTGTTGTTGTTGCTGTTTTTGGACGTCCACTACGTGGTTCTTCAATGCTTGTACGACCACGTTTAAATTCAGCAACCCAATTTTTTACTGTTGCATATGAAGGAGCACTTTCACCTAACACATTCACCATATCATTATGTATTTCTAGTTCCGATAAACCTTTTTTATGTAAATATTTAATGACACCACGTATTTCTAATATTTGCATTGTAAAAAAATAGCGGATGCGTCTTTTGTGAACACCTGTTTCTATATGAAGGAGTTACCAGATCGAAACAAAATTTAACATGTGTTTATAGCAGAGATGGAAGTTTCCAAAACACTTAACTTTTTTCTGTTTGTACCACGCTTTTTATGCTAGGCTAAGAAGTTTCCGAACCGCTTTTTTTTAAATGCTTCAATTAATTTTTCATCGTCTATCGTATCCATTTTGTCATCCCTTTTTTTGTATTGTCAAATTCAAATATTCCAATATTTTTTAGTTGTTTACTTTTAATCTGTCAAATTTTAGGCGGCAAGAAAAAATGGAGGACAAAGTTCTACTTTTCTAAACCGGAGATTTTTTCATGTTGCTAGATTTAATTATATCTTACTTAAATATTTTTTGTATACATTTTTTTATAAATAACTCTACATTTAATGCATTCGTAATACTACGACCGTCCGTAATCACATATCTCGTACATGGGCCTCCCACTATGTTGGAAATAAATTTACTTTTTGTTTCATTCAAAATGACACAAAGTTAATAACCCTCATACTCATTTTTATAAGTTAACCGATTACATGGTATAAATAACTTTATTTAAAATATATTTCTCTGCAAATAAATTAATAACTTAATTAAAGGATACTTAAATAATTTAATTGTACAATACACAATGGGTTACATATCTATTACTACTTATGTATGGCTTTGCTGGCATCCATTGTTTGCCCAATGCCATATCGCGGGCTCTATCCTTCTGGACCTTACCACTTGCTGTCTTGGGTAAATCATCCAAAAAGAATACACCACAATGCAACTGTTTCTGCGTGACTACCAAACGTTTGGCCACATATTCCACAATATCTGGTTCGCTGAGCTTACTGCCCTTGACCTTTACCACGGCAGCAGCAGCGGCATCGCCATCTACTTCGTTCCATAAGCCAAAAACAGACACTTCTATAACATCAGGCAACTCAGCTACACATTTTTCAATTTCATGAGGCCAATATTGCATACCGTGAAATTTTAATAAATTACTTTTACGATCAACAATATACAAATAGTTGTCCTTGTCAAAATATCCCATATCGCCTGTGTGGAACCAGCCCTGATAATCTAGCATATGTTTTGTTTCCGAAGGATTTCCATAGTAGCCATACCATGATTTTCCAGTATTTACTAATATCTCTCCCAGTTCATTAGGACCCAAGCTATGATCATTTTCATCCAATATTTTTACCTTTATTCCTGGTATAATTTTACCGCAACTATTCGGATGACTCACACCCACATTTGCCGTTATACCACCACATTCCGTTAAAGCATAACCATAAGAAATTAAGCCATTCGTCAGATAATCCTGCATTTTTAATAAAATAGTAACCGGACAATTGCCTCCTACCAGACTTATAAATCTTACACTCTCCAGTTTAGTTTTGCTTAAATCTGCACATTTGACCAAAGTTATAATACATCTGGGAGTCAGGGTAAGCAGTGTTACTTTGTACTTATAAATTAATTCCATTAAATATTCGGGCGTATAAGCTTTATCTGTTATTATACGTGTTGAGCCATGGCCACAGGAGAAAAGCATATTAAACATGCCGGAGGAAACATCAAGGGTGTTAAATGAGAATAGGACATCTTGACTGGTAAGAAAACTGTAGAAATAAGTTAAATATTTGTTAATGTTAAATATTTTACTAAAATGTATATGTTTATTAATATCACATATTTTTGTTAATATATATATAGGGAAGAAAAACTTACCCAAAGTCAAAAAGGCATGCGGAATTGGAAATACATACAGATTTGGGCACACCAGTTGTTCCAGATGTGCAAAGAATAGCAACGGTTTGATCTCCACCAAGTTTAAGGGTCTCTGGACTAAATTAAATAAAAATATTAATTTTTTAACAATACAAAATAGCGACCACCGCTATTGATAATGACAATTATATATTTATTTGTTGCACTCATAGTTTTATTGTATAAGCTGTAATTAAATTACCGAATTTCTAGACAACAGGTCTACATTTGACCCAAACTCTCACATAAGGCCTAATGACAGAAATAGCTTATATAAATATAAGTCTTAAAAAAGTTTGTATGATGACAAAATTAAGCATGGTGTAGCTTGATTATAGCACTTCCTTACAGGAAAGACATTATGCAAATATCCAATTAATTTTGAATCGTTTTATTAATTTTTTCAGATCAACACATGATCAAATACTTAGTTGACAGTTCAATTCATTTAGAAAATTTTGGAAATTGGTCATACCAACTTAAAAGCCTCTGTTGACTCATGCGCAACAACTTTGCTAAAGAACATAGCCTTATCAAATGCACAGTTTACGATTTAATTAATTTTGAGTATTTTTCAGTGGCGTCACCTATCGGAAATTAGTCTTTCAAACTAAAGACCATAGCATGATCAAAAGCATAGTTTATGATTTCATTAATTTTGACCAATTTTCAGTAGCGCCACCTGTCGGAAAATTGTCATACCAACTAAGAAACCTTCGTCGGCTCATGTGTAACAACTTTGCTAATGATCATAGCATGATCAAATGCACAGTTTACGTTTCAATTCACTTTGAGTAATTTTCAGTGGCGCCACCTATCGGAAATTATTCATACAAATTAAGAAAAACTCGACGGTCATGCGTAGCAAGTTTGCTAAAGATCATAGTATGATCAAATATACAGCTTACGATTTAATTCACTTTAAGTAATTTTCAGTGGCGCCACCTGTACCAACTTAGAAACTTTCGCCGGTTCATGAGCAACAACTTTGCTAAAAAGCATAATATGATCAAATGCATAGTTTTTTCTATAAAGAACTTACAGACAGACAAACATTAATTTGTTTAAATGTTATAACATTACCAATATATTTCCCTTTTCATCCCCTAATTTCAAATGCATATGATATTTGGTACTTCTTCGGTATCAATTGAATTCGGTACTTTTTACTAAAGCGCAGTTAACATTTTGTTTTTATTATACCCTTCACCACCATAGGTGGAAAGGGTATTATAAGTTTGTGCTGATGTATGTAACGCATAAAAATATTTGTCTTAGACCCACCTTTTAGTATACCAATAGGCTTAGAATCACTTTCTAAGTCGATTTAGCGATATCTGTCCGTCCGTCTGGCTGGACCCCCATGTAAACCTTGTAATCAAAGTACAGGTCGCAATTCTAAAGATAATTTCATGAAATTTGACACAAATAATTTGTTTGATAGGGGGACCATGGCTATTGAAATTCGGTCCATTATTTATGGTACATTCCATAGATCCCACTTCCCGGAATTGATATACTGGCCACAAATATCAAATTTAAAACAAATACTGCTTATATAAACCAAAATCACTGTACAAAATTTCGTTGAAATCGATCCACATTTGACCATAGCTCCCATACAAATAAATGTTTCAAAACACTAAATGGGACAAAAATCACTAAAACGCTCTTAAATCTGAAGATAATGAGAATTTTAAGTTTATTTTTTGCAAATATAATTTTTGTAACAACTGCAATTAATTTTCCAAATTTCGAGACAATCAGTCAACATTTAAACCTAGCTCTCATACAAGCCCAAATGACGGAAACAGCTTAAATATATCAGTTTTGAGAAAATGTTTGTATGATGGCAAAATTTAGCAAATATTTGTCTTTATACAGGAAAAAGAACACCTTTGAACTTAGTGGTGAAGGGTATTATATGGTCGGGTTTGACCGACTATAGCACTTTCTTACTTGTTCATATTACTTTATGTTATAATTTTATCCTTTTTTACCAACTTTGCCCATCATCTTATTAACTGATTCCTCTACATTTAGAGAAGTTACCATAGTTTACAATACTACTGTATTTTATGCCATAATAAACTTTAAATGAATCCCAACAAGCCCTTGGTACTTTCGATTAATCTCCATCAGAAGAAATAAAAACATGCGATAGGTTTAATATTTTACAGTCCAGTTTGAGAAGATTTACCCAATTTAAGACAATAGTAGGGATATATGTGAAGTCGATACTACAGATTCTAACTTATCAGTGTATCCGATAAAATTATATTCGGTACCTGTGTTTAGAAAGGATTAATGCTATTATTTAATGCTATTATTAGATGAACTAGCGTTTATGGACTCTGACAGGTTGTGCCCATATACATATCGAGGTCATGATAAAGAAATGGCTATGATCACGCACTCCTAAGACCTAAGACCTTAGACGATGTGACTAAAAATGACTTCGACTGGAATCTACACCGAAAAAAGGCCGCCCTAGCAACACGTGGTGTCGACAACTAGATGCCGAAGCTACTGTAGTTATAAAGACATGGAACGAACTTAAATAAAATGTAATAATTTCGTTAGAACCCTAATGTTTCTTGCAGAAATAAAAGCCCAAATAATTTGAGTTCGGTTGCAATTTTTCAGCTGTGAAAAGTTATTACACTACTATTCGCTAAGGTTTTATTAGAGTAGTTGTAAGGAAAATACAGGGGCTAACATTTCAAGACATAAACTCCCAGATATTTACTTATTAGTTTTTAATAAAATTACATGTATATTTTAACCCATAAATAAAATTGGCTTATTTTGGAAATACGTGAAAAATTGTTCCCTTTTGTTTGAATTCAAAAAATAGATATCTTGCGCTAATTAACCGCTTTATAATGCTTTATATAGAATACTTGCATTTAAAACTATAATAAAAAATTAAATCCAAAGTTTAATAAGCCGCCAATTTTTGCAAAAGATTTTTAGAGGTTGAGGCGCAACACCGTCTTATAGCTGAATTATTCGTTAATAAGCTCTATGAATTTCATATCCCTTTACATACCATTTTAAGAATTCCAAAGTTTTTAGTGACACTCTTATTTACAATTTTATGCAATTTAACGCGAAAAATTACTACTTTAAGTGAATTTTTCGACCGTTTTCCTTAGCTTTCATTATAATTTTAGAGGTCACATATGGACCGATTCCCATAAACTTTGATATACTGACCAATAGTTGCATAAAAATTCTCTATTTTAAATTTAGTCCTCATAGCTATTACAATTGTATTCAATTTATGAGACTTAATGTGAATCCAGAGTCGCGGTTGTATGGGAGCTCTAACTAAATGTAATTTCCATTTCCATCATTCTTCATTCTGATGGTGGGTACAAAAACAGCAAAATATTGAATTTTGAGTAACCCATATATAGTTTAATAAGTATGCAGGTAGTAGTCACATAATTGTGGACGCAATAGAAATTTTAAAAACCACAAATTTTATGTTATTGAAGAACTCGTAATCTTTTTTATAAAATTATTTTATGTTTTAAGTTTTTCTGTAGATTTGTTGTATCGTGATATTATGAGCTTAATATCTCTGAAAAAAACATGTCCGATTTTAATAATTCGTATATCGATATTTTCCCTGTTAAACTAAATAATAATTTTTTAGTATGTTTATTAGTCAATTTGTAAGTGACCACAGCCTTCACATTTTCTTTAAAAAAAAATTCAATTTAACAATAGGAAAATGCAGAAAATTTTAAGAAAAAAAGTCAATAAATGACCAAGCTATTGAGTTTTGTCTGTATTTTCCCACCGTGAATTGCAGCAGAATTCACACCAGGATTTGTACTTGTTGCTTAAGGTTAGCCTTTTACTTTAAACCGACCTGTTACAGAACTTATAACAGCGCCTGATGAGATTTGAATTTTTAATTTATTCACTATTTATCTCAGACACCATAAATATTATACCTATCGATACAGATTAGATTATACTCGATCACGGCTTTTCAAACTATTAATTTTACACAAATGTTCCTAGCTATTTTGTATTTGGGGATCGCAAGTTAATATAAGTTACAAAAAAAAAAGACAAACATTCAGCAACGTTATCATCCATGGTTTTGGAAATAAAGATATGAAATTGCATATTTCCGATTTTAGTCTTATCATTTGTTTTATTTTTTGTATATGCCACCCCGTAACCTACTAATAGCCAGAGCTTCGAAAGGCTTAATTAAATATTAGCTTAATTCCTAGGAATTCAAAAATGATTTAACAATACCTTAAGTTTAATTCCCATAAAACAATTAAAAAAAATGTGTTGATTTTTAATTCTTAGTGAATTGATTCACATGGGAATTTAAAATCAACTTGAATGAATAAAATGTTTCTTCATTCCTCTACTCCAATTTGAATTAACATTTTTTATTCTTAATTAAAACCAGTCCAAATTGAATTAAAATATTTTTTGGTAATTCATTTTGTGCAAATCATTAGGGTGGATATAAACTAAAGATACTTGATTTTAAATCAAAAACTTAAATTCTGACTTTTTCGAGGGAAAAGTTTTTTAAACTATACCACTCATTGAATAAAAGTATATCAAACCAAAAAACGAAAATTGAAGTTTTAATTTATAGGGTATTATTGGATCAAGTGCGATATACATTGTTTGTAAAAACCCTAGATATAAAATAGAACAAAATTTATCATAACCTATTAAAATATTCTTATGTTTTATCAGAAAGCATACACATTTAATAAAAGTATGCATGTATTCTTTAATGTTCGTTCAAAAAAACGGAACTACCCTAATGTGGCTATTTCACCGCAAACTTGTGTATATTTTGCATTTATTTGTTAAACTATAACTTTTAAAAGATATTTAGATATGCAGGAATATAGTAATATTAATGGTCTTTCGTTTATAATGACCTAATCTTTACCAGAAATTCAATCAGTGAAGGAATCTGCTTAATTAAAAATTTTTTCTAAAAAAATTTATAAAAATAATTTGTTTTTTGTGACATTAGTTTTTGTAAATACATACATATACATGTAAAATGTGCTAATATGTAAGAGTATATTATCTCTGGTTTTGTTGTGTTGCTGCGAAATAATGGATTTAATATGTTTTCGAATCTGGATGAGATTATAGATTATGTGAACAAAAAATCTTTAGTTTTATGTGTATCTATATTTTATTTTAAATAGTTTTTCTGATCTTATGACCAATAACAAAGAATTTTTTTAAAAAGTTTTACTGTAGTGTATTGCACTAAGAATCCCAATTTATTACAATTATTTATTATTGTAATAAATAGTTTTTTGATAAAACCAAAAAATGTTGGTGGTTGGTTAGACCATCTCATCAGGAGGATTATCCCTAATTCTAGACAGAGCGAAAACCTCACATTATGTATAATTTGAGGGACTGAATAAATACGAATTATTATTATTATTGTGTCCAACAAATATCCACATAAAGCGAAGATTATCATCCGAACAGAAACACACAAACATTTTTCAGTTTTATCATTTCTTTATTTTTTTAAATTTCGCCTAAGTCAACTTAATAAATTTTTGAATTTTTCTACAAAAATGTTATTTGTATATGCCCTGCAGTCTCTAAAAAACATCAGTCCCTTAGCAGGAAGATATATTACATAGCTAAGATACATGCACAATTATGATGGAATTAGAATACAATTAGAAAATGTATATATACATATGTATATATGTCGATAATGAATAAATCACATTTTAATCATATGACTTTTCATACATGTTTTTTAGACAAACCAAGTCCACGGTTTTGTTAAAATCGAGATGGAAATCATCTCAGCTTAAAAACCCTTTTTTAACCCAATAACTTAAGAAAGAGTCATTTCTTTATCCTCTAAAATTGGGACTTTTTTTCATGGGTATTAAATGATATTTAATCCCTAATGCAATCCTGAAACTTATTTTATGGTTAAGGACTTGTTTCGTTGAGATTTATTTTATTCCGCTCTTTTATAGGTATTATATATTTTGGAACTGTAGGGTTCGTTTGAATACATTTATTTTTGTATGCCTTTACAAAATGATTTGTTTATAAAATTTTTAATTATTTTTGTATAAGATTAAGAATTGAAATAATTTAAATTAAATCTAACTGATTTTAAATTCCCTAAGATTTAATTCTTAAAAGTTAAGGCTTATGACTTGATTCAGGTGAATGTATATAAACACTAAAATAAATTTGATTTTAAAATATGGAATTAGGAATTGAGCCTTTCGAACCTCTGCTAATAGCTAATCAATTAAAAAAAATAATTAAATTATTTTAAACGTAATAATTGAAAATCGAAAATATTTTAGTTTAGGAAAACTTATCTAAACTAAGTACATATTATGTGCATATCATTTTATATAGCCGCAGAAATAAAAGTGAACGATAAGAGGAGTAGCCTCCATTGAAATTGTTTAAAAGCATGACTAATAAAATAATCGAAAATAATAATTAAAAACTGTCTACCAACTACCAATAAATAAGTAAATACTTACACATAAAATAATTCTGCATTGGTTGGTTCGAGTAGATCTTCGATCTTTGGCACATCCAGGCGATGATCTTTCAAGGTATAAACTTTGGATTTTAAAATCTTAGCAATAGATGCGACATTAAGGTAAATACTGCCATCACAGAAAATAATTTTTGGTCGGGTATTTTGGAATAAATGTTTAATGGTGGCTAAATTAAAAATGTTATCAAATTATAATGAATATAAGAATGAAATATTTAAAAACCTTCATCATTTTGACTATTAACAGCATGAAATGGTGTACAATTTAATAGACAACCCAAAACTAAAGGCATTATATAGGTGGTATTAGCTCCCACTATGCCTATCACATCATCTTGTTTGAGACCCAAAGATTTGAAATATTGGGCCAGACGAATGCCAAATGTTATGGCTTCACCATTTGTCAAAGCAGTGCCCTCAGTGTCGGAAATCTGAAATATTTTATACTTCCAGAATTGTATTGAGTGTTTAATTTTCACATTTATTCACCTGACAAATGTTCTTGGGATTATTTTTCATAAAAGCATATAATATTTTGCCTATAGAACAGTCGGCATCAAAGAAATTCGTTGCTTTTGGTCCGCTCCATACTTTAGTATATTTATCAAAATGTATGTCAAAACGTTCCATTCTTTATATATACGATAAGCCGTCAATATCGTTTATATAGTGTTATACCCTCGAGCCGTTTAGGCAAACTAATTTTCAAATGGCTATTTATTTTTTTTTCGAAACTTAATTATTGATATAAAAGAGCGTAACTAAATTATTTGTTACCAAATATGAGAGACAAAAAAATATCGTTTAATTTGATAACTTTTATATTCAAATGACGCTCTTAGGCATGTGACGATAACTTCTTATCGATTTTAATTCAAATTTATCTATGCAAAATTTTTGATAAGAACAACTTGCATTTTATTTAAAAACGATTATGAAAGTACAGATTATGGCGGGTTAAGCTTGACAATATGATACCCTACAATACACAGTGCACAGTGGGATGGTTTAAAAATAGAATGGAAATAAGTTCCTAACTTCTAAACCGTTGAATGGATTATATAAAAATTGTATATGTATATACATAGCAGAAGTGTTAGGTCAAGATCTACAAAAAACATCGCAACATGCATATTAGGGTGGAGCGAAAAACAGAAAATTAAAAAAAAAAATTCAAAATATCATATTGATCGGCATGTTAAAATAGACAGATTTGGTAATAAAATTAAAAAAAGTTCAGTTTGATATTTCATATGGTTTCGCCGTACCTGCGACTTGAAATCGTAAAATTTTGCGAAAAATTAAATTTTTGGACATTATTTAAATAGTTGCCTAATAAATTTTATTTAAGTTTTCTTTTGATAAAGCCAATACTGAATTTTATTGCCCAGTCATTGACGAATGTCCACTGGAACTTTCCTTGATATTGGGTAAGCTTTACTCTTTCTTCATCGGGGTCAAAGGTCAAACTTTGGATTTTTAGTAGCAAAATTTTGATATTTTGAATATTTTTTTAACAAAATTTTATAAAACTTAAAAAGTGAGTTTTGAAACGGTCCTTAAGAAAAGTACCATTTTCCAGTATAAAAAACTATGTATTTTTTTATATTTTCATAAATATCAACTATTTAGTACTTATAAGTTCTAAGATGATAAGGAATGCAGGGACCGAAAATAATAATTATTCTTGAATTTTCAACGAAAAAAAGCAATCATATGGAAATATCGCAGAACTAATTTGAAAACATAATTTTGCTTGTTTTCCACTATATTTTCTGAAAATGACATGCTTTTTAAATTTTTGATTTTTATTATTTTTTTCAAAAATAATTTTTATTTTACGATTTTTATTTTTTTATCAAATTTATTTGTCAAATTCTGACAAATATTTTTTTTTTTTTTTGGCAAAAATATTTGTCAAGATCTGACAAATATTTTTTTTGTCAAAAATTGATTTTTGTTTTATTTGTCAAAAATATTTTTTTTTGGCAAAAATATTTGTCAAGATCTGATTTTTATTTATTTTTAACAGAAATAATTGTTATTCTGATTTAAATTTTTTTTGTCAAAAATATTTGTCAAATAAAAAACTCAAAAATAAAAAAATCAATACAGAATTAAAAAAAAAAATTAAAATTTCCCATAATTACGGTAAATTTTAAAAAATTTTCAATAAAAATGAAAATTTTTAAAATTTCCCATAAAAACGTAGTATTTGAAATTTTCCCATAAAAATGGGAAATTTAAAAAATTTCTTGTAAAAAGGGAATATTCTTTTTTAAAATGTGAAATTTTGAAAATTTCCTATATATATGGGAAATTTTCAAATTTCCCATAAAAAAAGGGAAATTTTGAAAATTTCCCATAAAAAAGGGAAATTTTGAAAATTTCCCATATGAAGGAAAATTTTGAAAATTTCCCATGAAAAAGGGAAATTTGAAAATTTCCCATAAAATATGTAAATTTTGAAAATTTCCCATAAAAAATCGAAATATTGAAAATATCCCATAAAAAAGGGAAATTTTCAAAATTTCCCGTTTTTATGTAAAATTTTCAAAATTTCCCATTTTTATGGGAAATTTTCAAAATTTCCCATTTTTATGGGAAATTTTCAAAATTTCCCTTTTTTATGTGAAATTTTCAATATTTCCCTTTTTTATGGGAAATTTTCAATATTTCCCTTTTTTATGGGAAATTTTCAAAATTTCCCTTTGTTATGGGAAATTTTCAAAATTTCCCTTTTTTATGGGAAATTTTCAAAATTTCCCTTTTTTTATGGGAAATTTTCAAAATTTCCCTTTTTATGGGAATTTTTCAAAATTACCCTTTTTTATGGGAAATTTTCAAAATTTCCCTTTTTTATGGGAAATTTTCAAAACTTCCCTTTTTTATGGGAAATTTTCAAAATTTCCCTTTTTTATGGGAAATTTTCAAATTTCCCTTTGTTATGGGAAATTTTCAAAATTTCCTTTTTTTATGAGAAATTTTCAAAATTTCCCTTTTTTATGGGAAATTTTTGAAATTTCCATTTTTTATGGGAAATTTTCAAAATTTCCCGTTTTTAGGTGAAATTTTCAAAATTTACCATTTTTACAGAAAATTTTTATAATATCCTATTTATATAGGAAATTTTCAAAATTTCACATTTTAAAAAAGAATATTCAAAATTTCCCCTTTTTACAAGAAATTTTTAAAATTTCCCATTTTTATGGGAAAATTTCAAATACTACGTTTTTATGGGAAATTTTAAAAATTTTCATTTTTATTGAAAATTTTTTAAAATTTTTTTTAAATTCTGTATTGTTTTTTTTTTATTTTTGCGTTTTTTATTTGACAAATATTTTTGACAAAAAAAAAATTTAAATCAGAATAACAATTATTTCTGTTAAAAATAAATAAAAATCAGATCTTGACAAATATTTTTGCCAAAAAAAATATTTGTCAGACCTTGACAAATATTTTTGACAAATAAAATAAAAATCAATTTTTGATAAATATTTTTGCCAAAAAAATATTTGTCAGATCTTGACAAATATTTTTGCCAAAAAAAATATTTGTCAGAATTTGACAAATATATTTGACAAAAAAAAAAAAATAAAAATCATAAAATAAAAATTATTTCTGCCAAATAAAATAAAAATCGTAAAATAACAATTATATTTTGATTTTTATTATAAATGTCATAATTGTCAAATAAAATAAAAATCGTAAAATAACAATTATATTTTGATTTTTATTATAAATGTCATAATTGTAACGGTCCCTGAAGGAATGTCTTACTTTGTAATTTCTGTACTCTAAAGTTATTTTTTTTTTGCTACATATTCTTAGGCGTGTTGAAAAGGATACAAAATTTCTGGGGCAAATTGCAATAACTTAAAAACACTTACATGGGTTTTTAGTTTTTATGACTGTTTCATTAGAGCTGATTTAGTTGTTTTCTACATCCAATTATTGGTTTTGCCAAAAACATAAATTTATTGGTTTAAATTTACCAAAACCCGAGAAACTCACATTTCTCCCTATACAAATGGGTCCTAGAAATAAATGTCCTGTGCGCCACCATAGGACATTAACCTAGGAAGACAAAAATTTTTTTCTGAGCACCTTAGGATATAGAGCATCGATTTTTAACCCAGGTGTGTCGAATTTCAACAAAAGTTGTTTTTCGCTCCACCCCAATGCATATGCTGTCTCTTATGGTTTAAAAGATATTCGACTTAAAAAAATTGAATTTTCAATTTTTGTCTCATACTTTACACATTTTTTAATTATATCTGTTCTATATATAAACCGATTTTCTTGATTTAAAGTTTTCTAAATATGGAACAAAAAATATTAAATATTTTACAGGCAATAAGTGTATTCAAAGCTTAACTATATAAGCACTTATAGTTAAGCTTTGTATAAGTTAAGCAGGTATGTGATGGAAAACGTTCGTTTTCAAATCGATCGATTTCAGATATATGTGAGAGATAAATTTCCGTTATTTCCCAAATAAAAAAAAATCAAACCAAATGAAGGATAATATATCAGTCAAAAGGCTTAAAGCCCAAATTTCTATTTTTTGGGGGGAAATAACGAAAAATTATCTCAAAAATATTTCCGAAAACGATCGATTTCCATCACAAATATTAACAAAAAAACCGTTTTTTCCCTATATATTTTTTAGTGTTTTTTAGTTATTTAAAAAAGTTTTCAAGGAAAATATAACATTTTTATAATAATCTAGAAGAAAATTCAGTCACCCCTAGGATTAAAGATAATATTAAACAAGTAAAAAAGTGCTATATTCGGTCAAGCCCGAATATACGATACCCTTCACCACTAAGGTCAAAGATGGTCTTTTTCTGTATGTAGACAAATATTTGCGAAATTTTGCTTTCATACAAACATTTTCTCAAAACTTATATATTTAAGCTGTCTCCGTCATTTGGACTTATATGAGAGCTAGGGTCAAATGTGGACCGCTTATCTCGAAATTTGACAAATTGATTACAGTTGTTACAAAAAATAAACTCAAAATTTTCATTACCTTTAGATTTACGATCGTTTTTGGTGATTTTTTGTCTCATTTAGTGCGTTTTTTAAAGAAGAGTTTGTATGGGAGCTATGGTCAAATGTGGACCGATTTCAACGAAATTTGGTACAGTGGTTTAAGTTTACAGCAGTATTTGTTTTAAATTTCAAAAATATTGATATTTGTGGCCAATATATCAATTCCGGGAAGTTGGACCTATGGAAGGTACCATAAATAATAGACCGATTTTAACCAATTTCAACAGCCATGGTCCTATTATTAAAAAAATGATCTATGCCAAATTTCATCAAATTATCTTTAGAAATGCGACCTGTAGTTTGATTACAAGGTTTACATGGGGGTCCTGCCAGCCAGCCAGACGGACGGACATCGCTAAATCGACTCAGAAAGTGATTCTAAGCCTATTGGTATACTAAAAGGTGGGTCTAAGACAAATATGCGTTACATACATCAGCACAAACTTATAATACCCTTTCCACCTATGGTGGTGAAGGGTATGAAAATTCTAATATTTTTTTTTAGTATTTTGTTTATTGTGTCGCCATTTTAAGTCCGATCATAATATTTTATATCGGTATTCGTGGCTCTGTAAGGGCAACATTTATCTTTTTTATAGTTTCTTATTACCACATTAATTTGTAGTCATAACTTTTAAAACCCAGATTCGTACTCGATTCGATTAGGGTGGGTACGAATCGAATTTTAAAAAATTTTTACAAGAAGTTGACATGGTAGTAAAAAACTACCCTCTACAGAGCCGTGAACACCGATATATAAAGTGTTATGATCGGACTAAAGATGGCGACACAGTAAACAAAATACAAAGGCGCGGTAAAAAAATAAAAAAAAATAGAATTATTTTTACATTATCTTTAATCCTAGGGGATGTCTGACTAAACTTTTTATCGAACCAATCTAATGTACAATGTAATTTTATTTAAAACTTAAAATATAAGCATTTATAAGTTTTTACATACAGTGGTCGGCATATTTATTTTGACATTGCAGTTATTTTTCTACTTTTTTCACTTCTATATATATAAAAAAATAAGTTGTCAGGACAAATATTTTAGAAATAGTACAAAGAAAATTTTATTTAAGTGTCTTATTTAAATTCTTTTAACACATTTACTTTTTATATAACCTGTATTATTAAACTAAAACACATTTCATAAAAAAAATAAACGTTATTACAGTTTTACAAAACAAACTTAATAAAACCATCGAAATTCAAGTTTCAAAAGTAAGTTGTCAAGAACTTAATATCCACAATGTCCATAGTTGTTAATGGCCATTTTTCCTAATCTGTGCGTCATTGAGTCCACAAGCTTCGTACACTGATCCTGTGGAAAATTTGACCAATGGCGAGTGACACAATCTTTCAATTCCTCTAATGTTTGTGGCTTATCCGATATGCGCATTTTCAAAATTGCCCACGCATTTTCTATAGGTGAAAGGTCTGGGCTTTGCGGGGGCCATTTTAAAACATTTATATTTTCATTCTCAAAATAATTCTTGACTAATTTTGCAGTGTGTATTGGCGCATTATCCTGTTGTAGGATAAAATTTTGTCCTATTAGGCGCCTGCCTTCTGGTATTGCTACCTCTTCCAAGATTTTTAGGTATACTGAGGCAGTTACCCTCCCCTCAAGAATACGAATACTACCAGTACCATTCGCTGATAGGCATCCCGAAATCATTAAACCTCTTTCTAGAGACTTAAAGGTAGGTAAAGTGCATTTGTATGAAAGCTCTTCTCTAGGATTGCGCCATACATATACCATTCCATGAGAATATTTGAGCCTGATCATGGACTCATCTGTCCAAAGTATAGTGTGCCAAAAATTTGGAGGCTTCAGTACATAATTCTCATAAAATTCTCGCCTTTTCTGCTTGTTCCTCTTGCTTATGAAAGGAATCTTACGAGCAACGCGACCATGTTTATTACTCTGACGCAATCTGTTGCGTATTGTGGATACTGAGGGTACCTGTCTGCCTTCACTTAGCAACTGTGCTCGAATTTTTGGTGCTGATTTGAATGGATCTGCATTAGAAATTTCTAAAATTCGTCTATTTACTCTTTCAGTGGTTATTTTAGGACGCCCAGAGCGCATCTTTCGACAAACTCTGTGTTCTTTTTTAAACAACGAAATTACTTTCCAGATCGCAGTTTGACTTTTATTCAATTTTTCAGCTATATATCTCAATTGGAACAAGGGGTACTTCTCTCAGTCAATGAGCTGCATCCGTTTCTATTTTAAGACTCATTGAAAGGGACCTACTTTTAACGCCGACTCCGAACGACTAATGCATTAGTTAGAGTAGTTTTACATAGCCTAATACTCAATAACCAGTGGCTAGCTGAGTTATGAGGTGAACCGCCGCTTTTTTGAAAATTTGTTTTTTTTTTTCAAGTGAGTCTGGCCTGGGATTGAACTTGGGAAATCTGTATGTTAGGCGGATGACTAACCTGTTATACCACGGCGATTACACTTTTTTCACTTCTGGTGCAATGCAATTAAAAAAATAGTTAAAAAAGTAAAATTTGCAACAAATGTTGTAATTTGTTAGAACACAAACACTTTTAACATTTTAATGCTTTTGTAATTTTTTAAAAAAGCTTGGAAAATAATTTTCCAAAAAGTTTTACACACCAAAAATGTTCATTAATTTTTGTTGACCTTGAAGTTCCCAATTTTTTAATATGCTATGCAAAAACATGTCAAAATATTTATTTATGTTAGTTTCAATTTAAAAAAGAAAGAAATTAGATAAGAAATATAAAAGAAGAAAAACAACTAATATGTCGAAATAAATATGCCGACCACTGTAGTAAAGCTTTAAAATACACTTCTTGCTTGTAAAATATTTAAAATTTTGTTCTTCTTTTCGAAAACTTTAAATCAAGAAAATCGGTTTACTTATAATTTTATTTTTGAAGTCAAATATCTTAAAAACCATAAGAGATAGCATATGCATGTTTTTTGTAAATCTTAACCTATGTATTAGTTTGATATATATTTTTAAAATCGGTTGGGAAATGACAATAATATATCGTTTTAAGTGATTTATGAGTCTGGGGTGCCCTCTTTTTTTTCCAGGTTCAAGACACTTCTGATATATCCACATAAAATTATTTTAAAATCCGCCTAACGGTTTAGAGTTACGGACTTTGTTCCATTCTATTTTTAAACCATCCCACTGTGCAGTGGCTTGGAACAAAAAAAGGGATAATAATCTGTATTTTCTAAACTGTAAGTCGGTATGTATGAGAAGATTGTTGAAGAGGATCCAAGATTTCTGGGTGATGTAGGGGATATTGGCTACCAAGCATCGGTTTTGATTGGTCTTAAGTTGGTAAGCCCAGAATTATATTGGTAATCCTTCATCTCAACTGTGGACATTGAACTCCTCGTTGTATCACCTGGGAAGCTACGTTAACACCCGTTAAAGTAGCGAGCCAACATGTGCCGCGTGTTCCCCCATAAAAACGATTAAAACATGGGTTAGGAAGGCGGGCTAGTAACTCACTTGTGGAAAAAATAGCCTACTATAAAAAGGAAAAATGATGCGCCTGAACAAATCAATGATGACGGTGTTATATGTTCACCACCAAACCACAATGATGTCAGAACTACAATAACTCGACTAAAAAATAACAAAGCTGCTGGTGCTGATGGTTTGCCAGCAGGGCTTTTTTAGGTCGGATGTGATGAGGTAATAAGGTGTATGTTCCAACTTATAGAAACCATATGGCCAGAAGAACGCATTTGATGTTGTAATGATCTTTAGCAAAGTTGTTGCGCATGAGCCTAAGAAGGTTCCTAAGCGGATGTGATCAGTTTTCGACAGGTGGCGCCACTGAAAATTACTCCAAATAAATTAAATCGTAAACTGTGAATTTGATAAAGTTATGATCTTTGGCAAAGTTGTTGCGCATGAGCCGACAAAGGTTTCAAAATTGGTATGATCAATTTACTACAGGTGGCGCCATCGAAAATTACTCCAAATGAATTAAATCGTAAACTTTGAATTCGATCAAAAAGTTGTTTCGCATGAGCCGACAAATGTTTCAAAGTTGGCATGGCAAGCTTCCGATTGATAGCGTTACTGAAACTAATCAAAACTAATTGAATTCGATATAAAAATTAAATTTTTATATTATTTCACTTGATACGTAGCAAAGCACGTACCGAGCAGCTAGTTTCATATAAGATTCTATCGACCATACTGTGTGAAAGGCTTAAGCCCAAAGTTACCGAAATAATTGGGACGTACCAATATGGCTTTAGACCAGGCAAATTAACCACTGACCAGATCTTTACTCTACGCTATATCATGGAGAAGACCCAACAGAAACAAATTGATACATAGTAGCTTTTGGGAACCCGATACGAAAGAAGGCGTTTGAAGTAATGTCTGAGTTCGGCATCCCTACGAACCTAATAAAGTTATGCAGGGTGACACTAACCAATACAACATCTTAAGTTAAGATCGGTAAGAACCAGTTAATACAACTGGTACAATTTTCAATAGAAAACTTGCTTCACGCGTTTGCCGGTGACATTATTATTCTGGGGGTAACGCAAGGTAACTGCCGTCTTTTCCAGTACCGAGACGGAATCAAACAAAATTGATCTAGCTGTCAATGAATCAAAAACAAAACTGATGGTTTCTACAGGCAGACAGACCAATAAAATTGGATCACATGTGTTCGTTGAGAACTATAGCTTCGAGGTTGTAAAATGACCATTTAAGTAAGTAATTAAGTTAGATTTGTGAATTTTTTATTTAGTTTTCATTTGAAGTAAAAATTTGGCAATGCCGGGAACAAATCTCGAAGGGACCAAATTGTATGGGAACTCGTATTACCTTGGTGGAACATAAATATTTTTCTGTGAGTCTCTTTTGATTCATTTCATTGCTACAAATCAAACATGAGTCGATTTGGTTGAAATGAATCTTAGATCCAAATCAGAATAATAAAGTTTTCCAAGTCATGTTTTACTTTTCTCACCAATAGCAATTATGTTAATGTGATGACAAATTAAGTGTTGCTGTAAAACAATTCACATTAAGATATTCGTATAATAATAATCTTTATAATAACTAATAAATATATGGAATATCTCTGGTATAAATATCAATATTTTGAAGTCGACATTAGAGAAGAAGTATATCAGGTCTATAAAAGATGTAAACGTGTAAACCATACAATTTGATCCAATTAATCAGAGTTAATCAGTGAAAATAACTTGTTATTAAGCGACAGCCAACACATGTTAACCCAAATAATATAGACGGATAAATGAGCACAACAAATACTAACAAGTGAATACGAGCATAAGTATTTACCTACATCCAACAGCTTTCCAAGATCATTCTCAAGTCATATTTAAATATTTTTGTACCGCGCCCAAAAGAAAATAAAAAATTACAAAACTACAACCATGAAAAATCTATCGCAAAACTGTGTTGCTTCTTCACGATAGCATTAGATAAAATATGAAACGGGATGTGTGGTATCAGGATGAATGTTGGCAAATCTTATCAACCAAAAAAACATGTTGCCACCAAAAGCTGCTACACAACACATGTCCAAAAAGCGTCGTAACAACGCAACAGTACAACAACTGAATCAGATGGATTACGAGTTTGAGCACTCTAAGTGGCTACTGAGTTTTTTGCATCTATTAATACACTCAAAAAATAAGGTGGTATTTAAGATGCTTAAAGCTTAGTATGTATAAAAGAAGAAAAATTTATGTAAATATGTCTTTTTATATTTTCATTCATAGACAATAATTAATTGTGAGCACAGAATTATCTTTTTGAATATTTTACCAACCTTTTTTGCTGAGTGTTTCCAAAGACTTTGTTGGTCACAAAAATTAGCCAAAGTCACATTTCCATTTAAATTTGCAAAATTTGACACAAAGTTAAATATAAGCAAGTAAGAAAGTGCTATAGTCGGTCAAGCCCGACCATACTATACCCTTCACCACTAAGGTCAAAGGTGTTATTTTTTCTGTATAAAGACAAATATATGCTGAATTTTGCCATCCATTTTGCAATTTTGTTTCCGTCATTTGGACTTATATGAAAGCTAGGGTCAAATGTAGACCGATTATCTCGGAATTTGGCGAATTGATTACAGTTGTTACAAAAATTATGTATGCAAAAAATAGACTTAAAATTCTGATTATCTTTAGATTTACGAGCGTTTTAGTGATTTTTGTCTCATTTAGTGCGTTTTGATAAAGAGTTTGGGAGCTATGGTCAAATGTGGACCGATTTCAACGAAATTTGGTAAAGTGATTTTGGTTCATATTTCATATTTTATATTTGTTCATATTTGTGGCCAATATATCAATTCCGGGAAGTTGGACCTATGGGAGGTACCATAAATAATCTACCGATTTTGACGAATTTCAATAGCCATGGTCCCATTATTAATAAAATGATCTGTTCCAAACTTCATTAAATTATCTTTAGAATTGCGACCTGTAGTTTGATTACAAGGTTTACATGGGGGTCTAGCCAGCCAGCCAGACGGACGGACATCGCTAAATCGACTCAGAAAGTGATTCCAAGGCTATTGGTATACTAAAAGGTATGGTGGACAAATATTTCTATGCGTTACATACATCAGCACAAACTTATAATACCCTTTCCACCTATGGTGGTAACAAAGTATTATAGTTGGTCAAGACAGGCCATACAGCACCCTACACCAGTTCTTAGGCATAGAAAAATATTTTTTTTTAAATTGTATTTTATTATTTAATATTCATAAAAGATTAGCGACAATACGCATCAAAGCTAAGTACTTCCATCTGAGCATGATTTGTACTCACGCTCCAACAGAGTATACTGTTGTTAAATTTAGTCTACACAGCGTAACAACCGACAATTGTATGCAATAAGGTAGTGAGCAGCACCAGGTCTCCACACCTTAATAACAAAAAACCAAATAGACCATATTGTAGTTGATGGAAGACAATCATCAAGTGTGTTGGATGTGCGTTCCATGGGAGGAGCTGACATGGACTCCGATCATTACCTTGTTGTAGCCAAGGTGAGTGTACCGAGGAGCGTACAAGCAGAAGCGCAAGGAAGTATGAAGTACAAAAACTTAATCTCAGCAAATTGTCACTTATTACTCCAAACAGTGAAACTCAATTACTAAGAGAGAATAACTCTGGATCAAACGACATTTGCACGCTATGGCAATATATTCCAAAGTCCATGAAGTACGCTGTAAAATCTGTAATAGGATACCAAATCCCACACTCTAACTCTTGGTATGACGAGGAGTGCCGCAAAGCTACTGTTGAGAAAAATGCGGCAGTCAGCTGCTACTCGTGGATCTTTTGAAAGATATCGAGAGAATAAATGGGAAGAAAAATTACTACTCCGTAGAAAAAGGAATATATGAAAAGACGTGCGTTTAAAGAGATTAAGATATATAAGACTCAAAATTAAGTCCGCAAATTTTACCAAAATGTTAAGCATCAGACGGATGGTTATGGCTACTGTATCTTTTTCTGTAAGGACGACGAAGAAAATCTGGTTACAGATACAGAAAGCGTATTGGTACTATGGAAGGAGCACTTTTGCCAGTTGTTGGTTGCAAATGAAAGTGACCAAGATGGCACGCCTAAACAAATCAACGATGACGGCATTATATGTCCACTACCAAACCAGAATGATGTTAGAATTGCAATAGAGCGATTAAAATATCACAAAGCTGCTGGTGCCAATGGTTTCCAAGCAGAGCTTTTTAAGGGTGGAGGTGATGTGCTGATAAGATTTATGTCCCGGATTTTAAAACACATAAGGTTAGAAGAAAGCATGTTAGGCGATTGAAATCTTAGCGTCCTTAGTTCAGTGCACAAAAAAGGAGATAAAACTGTATGTGCAAATTATAGAGGGATAAGTCTTCTCTCAATTAGATATAAGATTTTTTCGCCAATACTGTGTGAAAAGCTTAAGCTTAACGAAATAATTTGAATTTGCCAATGTGGCTTTAGACCAGGTAAATCAACCACATACCAGATATTTACTCTACGTCAAATCCTCGAAGACAACAAATTGGTACGTATCATCTCTTTGTTGACCACAAAACAGCTTTTGACAGCCAGATACGGAAGAAGGTGTTGAAAGTAATGTCTAAGTTCGGCTCCCTACGATGCTAATAAAGTTATGCAGGATGATACTTATTAATACAACATCATCTGTTAAGATATCAGATTCCTTCATGACTAAACGGGGAAACAAGCAAGGTGACAGTCTATCATGCGATCTTTTCAATATTGTGTTACAGAAAATCTTGTGAGATGCAGCAGTTAAAACAGCTGGAAAAATGTTCAATAAAAAAACTTATGTTTCTAGCGTTTGCCGATGATATTGATATTTTAGGACACATTTCGCGGGAAGTAACTGTCGCCAAAATGGGTCTAGTTGTCAATGAATCAAAAACAAAACTGATGGTTTCTATAAGCAGATAGACCCTAGAATTTGTATACCTTGGTACCGCTTTGAACATCAACAATGATATGAGCTTCGAAATCAAACGTAGAATCATACTTGCTAATCGATGCTATTTTGGCCTATGCAAACAGCTAAGAAATAAAGAAATAAAGTCCTAAGAAATAACTAAAATTATGCTCTATAAAACGCTTACACTACCCGCGTTATTGTATGGTGCTGAATCAGCAAGAGCAAGTAGAAAAAATTTTTCAAAACTTGGCCTACGAAATTGAAGAATATGAATAAACAGGTTGTAACCTTAGGCCATTTAAGTAAGTAATTAAGTAAAGTAAAAATATGTTGAAGTTAACAAAGGCCACTACATCATATGATAAACTTTCTTTGATTCTTCAAGTAAATTAATTACAAAGGATTTGTATATAATTGGTCCAACGAGAAGTATTTAAATATGAAACTATACCTGTCATGAGACCAAATTTAGTTCAAGGTAGTTGCAATTTAGTATACAATAGTCGGTTAACCAAAAAATTAAACATCACGGAAACCACTTAAGTACTTATAAATGTTGAACTATAATAGCTACGACAACCGAATTTAGTCCAAATAATTTTCCAACAATGCGAATATAGCACTCTTTCTTGTTAAGAATGATTTAAGAAACAAAAAAAAAAAAAAAAAAGTTACTTCACTTATTATGCTATATCTCACAAACAAAGAGCCCGACATTTATTAAATTTACATTTGTATCTTT
This sequence comes from Stomorhina lunata, assembly GCA_933228675.1. Classification (NCBI taxonomy): domain Eukaryota; kingdom Metazoa; phylum Arthropoda; class Insecta; order Diptera; family Rhiniidae; genus Stomorhina; species Stomorhina lunata. The sequence continues at coordinate 59,554,103 of OW121740.1, read as the reverse complement.
TAAAGATCAATTATAAACCAATTTCAACGAGGAGTACAACGATTTTCGTTTGCATAACCAATAGTTCTGCAAAATTATATGTAAATATGGTAAAATTTGTATATGCTAACGATAAAAATTTTAATTTCGGATTTCCAGTAGTCCCACTTTTAAAGCAAATCCGTGTGCTTAATTTCATCAAATCAAATAAAGGTAAGTTTCAGAATAATATTTGCTCTACAGATGTCAGAGCAAACCTAATATAATATTTTCAAATATGATGGTGTAGAGTACAAAAATTTGTTCAATTAATTATTTTAATATTTAAGTGTAAGTAAATGTGCAAAAACCAACAGCCAAACGATCTCTAATCATACAGAAGCTAAAGAAGTTGTAGCACCAGGTAAGATCAGTTATCCATGATCTTGTTGCGGCTTTGAAAACGATTGTATAAATTTTCTTGTCCACACCATCCTAAAGTTAGTTTGTGAAATTTTGGTTTTAAAAATCAGCGAAATTTGTCTGAATTTAGTTTATGCATTTTTTGCACGCATTTAGCCGTTGGATTTGAATATCGTGTTAAGCGCTGATTTTCCTCGAGTGTCTTTTGTGGTGATGCATTCATGTTTATTTTTTTTGTTATGATTTTATTTACTTATGTTTTTTATTAAAATTTCAAATGATTTTAATTTAAATAGTCAAATAATTTCGCATTTAATCTGAACATCGAATCTTAACAAGTGTTTTCGATGGTGGTGTCTTGTGTGTTGTAGTGTAAATTGAATAACGCCTGTAGGCAAACAAAATATTTAACAAATTATTGACTTTTGTAAAAGAAATTTAATATTTTGTTGGACATAATACAAAATATTACTTATATAAACGAGGGTCGATTGGCAAAATGGTCGTTGGGTTATGGCTATCGTTTGCTGCATCACAAGAATTATAGAATATAGATTACGACTTACCAAATACAAAATTTGAGTTTTCTGCGCATGTTGGACAAATGTCGTCACGAAACAGTGGAACATTTGTAATTTTTTCTTTCAAATTATTCTTGTTCAAAATTTAATGATCAACTTTCTTCTCTAACTTCATTATTTTATTTATAAAAGAACAAAAGAACGCGATAAAAGTAAGATTAATTAAAAAACAAACACAATATTGGTTTTTTCACACTTTCTCACTTGATTTTGATTTTTTAATTTTCTTTCATTGTTTTGCTTGAATTTACCCACTGCCCACTTACACATGCTTCAGTGTTGCCACCAACCAAATGTTAAATTACACATGGATCGTGCCAAAATTACACATAAAATTAGGAATTGCACATGATTTTTTTTTGGCAAAATAACATGTTTTGAATTTAATTTAATTAATTTTTTTTTTGTTAAAAATTAAAAAAAAAAATTATTTGTAGTTTTTTAAATTAATGTTCATCTTTTTTTATTTCATAACGCTTGAAAAGAAAACAATTAATGTATACTATTTCAATTCGATTTCAAAAAATGAAATACATAACGACTATATTGAAAATCTTCCGCTTCTTGTTTAACATTTTTTGTGTAGGTTCAAAAATTGGTCCACTATTAATAAATTTTTGCAAAGTAGGAAACAATCTATCTCCAAGGAATTCTTTAAATCAAAAACTTTTATCTAATAATCTTCTGGCTCCAAAGCCCAAAAGTTTCAAAATCGAAAGGTGCATGTCATGAGTTTGCAAATCGATGTTGAAGAATGAAAATCTTTTTGTTAAACATATATGTCACCTTCTCCGAGAAAAGGGACCTAGTGTATGAAAATAAAGTTTTGAGAAAAACTAAAAGAATTAAATTTTAATGTTATTTTCATTTTTATCGATTTTCCCATTTTATGGCAAATAAATTTTTATCAGAAATCTAACTCATTTCATCTTATTCTAAACCCTTTTAGGTACCAGAATCCACTGCTAACTCTAAACCCGTTTTTTGACACACTAGGTTCCTTTTCTCGGAAAAGGTCACATATAATGATTGAAAAGTTTGGGCAATTTTGTGATCAACAATATCCGCAATTGAATAAATATCGTTACTTAAATTAAATATTGTTTTAATTTAACGAATATAAAATTCTCGGAAATCATGAAGTATAATTTTTTCCCGAATTAGAGATTGGGGTCAAAGATTAATGAGCAGCAATACCAATATATCATATTCTTTAATAAACATATATATTTTAATCTGAATGGTTGATTTCCCATAAGCACTGAGATTTTAAAACATACATTTTTATGTAGTGTTTTAAAATCCCAGTGCTTATGGGAAATCAACACATCGGCTACACATGAAAATAAAAATTACACATGATATATGTAATTACACCTGAAGTGGCAACACTGACATGCCTACAATTTGCTTCAAACTTTCAAAGAAAATTTTTTAGCACTTAAAGCTTTCAGATACACTTCACTCGCGGTTTTTAAAATAATTATTATTTTTTTGCACTATATTTTACAAACTTGAGAACAAAATTTTTCGTTAATAATGAAATCCAATAAATATATTTTTGAGAATTGTCAAATTGTTTTTTTCTGCAGGATTGCCAAATCCTATACATTGTATAAACTTTTTCGGACAAAATTAAGAATAAGTAAGTATATTGAATAAAATTTTAAATTTTCTATATGAATGTACATATGTATATATGGGCAAAAATCAAACAGTTTTTATTCCTTTGAAACCGACTTTCAACTCGAATAATTTTTGTACCCTTAGGAGTTCGGAAAATTTAATTACAGATCTTGAACTCGCAAAAACTTTTGTATACTGGACACAATATCTTAGTTAAAAAAAAAAAAAACATTAAAAAATCGATTGAAGCATTCAAGTTTTTCTTCAATTTTGTCTTCTTCTGCATTTGTTTTAACATTTGGACCCAAGTCCAAAGAGACATCACACCACACTTAGGGGATAAGTCCACTTCCCTCTAAATTTTAATTTTGTCACTTCTAATACTGCTTAATGGTTGCCAAAATTTGAAGCTTGTTTTCGCCACTTTTTAATTTTTTTCGCATATTTTTTGACCGCCTCAAAGAATTAAAAAAAAAAATAGATAACGATTTGTAGATCTTTCAATTTCGCATCGTTTGATATATGTATATCTCGTTAATGTGCTCTATATAGGTATAATATACGACAGGTGTAAATGAGGAGTTTTTGAGCGTACATTTTTCAAAATACCGGTTTTTCGTGGAGGACACTCGCAATTATGATGAGCTATTGGTGGTTTCTTTGATTAGCGTCGCTATTTCTACATTCCCTAAGCTCCCTTAATAGAACCCCAAAAATAATTTAGTGCGCAATCAAAAATTTTTTTTAATTTTTTATTTCCGAAATTTAAAACTATTTGATTTTGTCCATATCAATGATTAGTTCCAAATTAATTATATGTACATGTGTACATAGTTCCTTCAACACACTAATGATTATGGAATTCATATTTATTTTCAAAGTATTGCCATTTTAGGTCATAAATATTATTCTGCCTTCAATAATTTGAAATTATATAGAATAGGTAACCTTTGCATGGGTATATCTATGTCATCATATTGAAAATCATGCGCATGACGTAATCTATTTTTTATAATTCTTGGCTCCATCATAAAATAACATATTTGGACTGATTCTTATCAGAATTAACTACCTTCATGCATAGTGGATTGATTTAATACTTTCGTTGGTTGAGATCTATGTAGTCATCAGCTAGAATGAACCCAACTATACTAGGCACTAATATCTTCTATTAAAAGGTAAAAATTCTTTAATATATCCATCGATATATAGTTTTCTATACTAGATCATTTTATTTATTTAACGAAATTCTTGACTGACCCTCTCTAGTAATCCATTACATTTACCACTGTTTAGGCGGTAGTTTTTTTATTTTATTTTGCTAATTTAAGTCGTAACTCAAATTTCAATTTCTTTATTTCAAATTTCATTTCGTTTGTCTTTAGGTGGAGAAAATCGTCCAAAATTGTTTGACAGAAATATGTTGGACATTTGTTATAAATGTAACTAATGTGTTTTTATGATTGTTACCACAAATTAAATACATACAATAAATTGTTGAAATGTGTTTGGAATAGCTACTTTAATTGTTTCAAATTAAAAGGTGTTAGATAATGAAACAGATGTAATAACTAAATCTATCTCGTAATGAATAATTTTGAATTAGTAAGGAAGTAAAATTCATAACAAAGCTGAGCGTTAGAGGAGTAAATTAGGAAATGTTTTTGTTAGGGTTTGCAGTTCGGTTTTAACCGAGACCGATATCTCGGATTTTTATATCTCAAAACCGAAAACCGTAGAAAAAAACGCGGTTTTAGATATATATTTTTCATAATTTTTGTTGGTATTATTCAGAAATAATATTAGCTTAACATCAATTTGCACGTAATTTGCCTATAAAATAAAGCAGAGGAATGAAAAAAAACAAAAGGTGCTTTACAACAGACGAATGTACAAGTGCAAGGGGAAGACGATGTCTGACGGTATATTTTATTACCTGGGACTCAGCCGTATTTTTGGAACGTGTAATTCCAAGCAAACGCAACAAACCATTAGACAAAAGCTAATGGTGTTTAATATTTCAATTGATACAAACATCGTAGCATGTACTATAGATGGAGCAGCAGTCAATATCAAATTTAGATCTAATAATCAAACACTGCTTCAGTTATGGTTGGCGCACGGAATTCATCTTGCAGTCACTGATATTTTTTATGAAAAATTTTTTATAAATCCAGATGTGGAAGAATTTGAAACCGACGAAAGCGAAGAGAATTTTGAAGATGGCGACGATGAAACTTTGAATCATTTAAAAGCGATTGCCCATTTAAACAGGCGTTATAAAGCATCATAATCGTGATTTAAGTTTACACTTAGATTTCTGCTTCTAATAAAAGTTTAGAAAAGCTGTCGACCTTATTTGCTTCTATAGACTTTGAAATTGTAAATTCTTTTAAAGATTCGTTGCTGTTCACGAAAATGACATTTGAAGCAATTAGTCGCTCGGATGCAAATATTATACAAACTAAAGGGACACTGCAGTTTCTCTAAAAGAAACTATACTTATTTAAGAAATGCCTCATATTTAAAAAACCTGAATTAATTTCCTGAATTTTACTATTAAATTATAAATATGAGCTTTAATAAATATACCTTATACTTTGTTTTAATAAAATTGTCTAAATTTTACTACAAATTTAAATCAAAATAGTTTCATTTAAAAACCCGAAGCGAAACCTGCCGGTTTTGGGTGTTTTAAAACCGAAACCGCGGTACCTCATTTTCACGGTTTTTTGCAAACTCTAGTTTATGTATTAGACCGCTGTCCATACAAATGGAAATTGTCTTCTGAAAATCAATTATTCAAGGACTAGTCCAAAAGAAAATAAGTAAGAGTGTTATATTTGGCTTTGCCGAATCTTAGATACCCTTCACCAATGATGTTTCAAAAGTTAAGTATATAATTGAAAGTTTTTATGGTAAATCCTACAGAAATTATTGATATATAGATTATCTGATCAGTTCAAGGTCGTTGCAGTTAACACAGCTTTTTAAGTGTAGATACATTCTAATATTTTCTAGACCGATATAGTTTATACATCGCGATGCATCGGTTTATATTGCGGTTTAAATGTCTATACATATATTCCATATGCATAGTTTGTGATTCAAAGAAAATTAAAATTCAGAAAACGTAAAACTTCACGGTTCTAAAAAGTTCATAAATATGCACTTTTATCTGAATTTAGTAAACCGTTAAGTCCCTTTTCAATAATAATATTCGGGAGTGATTGCTTTGTCAATATATACAAGCCTTAGAATGCAAGGGTATACGGAATTAGTGAGATATAAAACTTTAGAATGGATATTAGACTTATATTTGAAAAACTTGAAATATCTATATCTTGAAATATCTATCGGAAAAGTACTTGAATAGTTATAACTTTAAAGTTAATGGACTTATTAAGATTAATACTTAAGCGATGATATTTGAGAAGTATTATTCTGGCCTTGGTATCTAAATTATATTTTAAAAGTTCATATTTCATGTATGCATTTTTAATGTGCATATATCAGAGCTATATTAGAAAGTCAGTGGTTAATTAAATTCATCTCCCAATTAAATGGACTGATTTCGATTTGTTTTTATGAACAATAGGCTCGTAGATGTATCTGCAAAATATATTTTAAAAAAGATATTAGGCTGTCCATTTGACTAAGTTATTTTCTGTGTAAATCCTAGAAAGATAACCTTCATTTCCATATGCTACAATTGAAGCCACGAAAGTTCTATCGTATTTTATTAAAAAATGTTATCTTGATTCTGGTCTCTAGGCGATATCTCTATTGTAATGATGTTATATCAGAACTGTAGTGAGATGTATTTAATGTAAGTTCTAAAAAAAGATTACCTACAATTTCATGTTTGATACTTTAATATCATACATATAATGGTTTCACAATGTTCTAATGTCAGACCGCAAATTCATGTCATATGCAGTTTGCTCATCTAAAATCGGGCTTATGGAGCTCCTGGAGGAAGTACTGACATCAAAATTTATATCATGTTTTAGAATTTAAACAGGGACCGAAAATAACTGTTATTTTTGAATTTTTGATTAAAAAAAGCAACAGCAAAGAAATGTCGGAGAATTAAACCAAGTATATCATTTTGATAGTCTTAGACCAAATTTTCATAAAATGCGATGCTTTTTAAATATCTGATTTTTATTTTTTAGAAAAAAAAAATAACAATTATTTGTTGATTTTTATTTTTTTGAGCAAAAATAACAGTTATTTTTAACTTTTATTTTTTCGAGCAAAAATAAAAGTCATTTTTTAACTTTTATTTTTTCGAGCAAAAATAACAATTATTTTTGATATTTATTATATCGAGCATAAATAAAAGTTATTTTTTTACTTTTATTTTTTCGAGCGAGAGAGAAATAAAAGTTATTTTTGTGTTTCCAATCCCAATTATGATAGCAAAACTCAACACCATTAATTTTTGTACATATGCAAATAATTTTCACTGAAAAATTATCTTTGTCTGAAAAAATTTTTTAATGAATTTATCAATAACTTTTATTTTTGCTCGAAAAAATAAAAGTTAAAAAATAACTTTTATTTCTGCTCGAAAAAATAAAAGTCAAAAAATAACTTTTATTTTCTGACTTTTACGATAAAAGTTGTAACAGTTACGGTCCCTGAATTTAAATAAACACCGGAGACTCATTGTTTCGCAAATTGCCGAAAACTATATTTTTTGAAAAAATGTATTTTGAATTTAATCCAAATCGGTCCATAAGCACCTGAGATATCATTAAAATACCAAATAAGTTATAAAAGTAAAAAATAAATAAAAAATACGGCAATTTGTGGTACATCGATTCTAGTATTTTGGAGATATTCCAGAACCGATTTTTATCAAATTTAATAGCGTGCTGAATAGGTATATGGTATGATATAGAATTATATTTACTTTATTATGTTCAAAAGTCAGACCACTGATTTAAGATATACGAGTATAAAGTATATCCGTCTGCTGAAACAGGTTTGTAAAACTCCTCGGAAATAGACCGACATGAATTATATATTAAGTTTTAGGTCGTACTTCCTCAATATATATAATATATAATTCCGCGACAACATTCCAATTGGAACAAGGGGTACTTCTCTCAGACAATGAGCTGCATCCGATTCTTTTTTTAGTCTCATTGAAAGGGACCTACGTTTTAACGCCGGCTCCGAATACATTAGTTAGAGAAGTTTTTCATAGTCTAATACTCAAAAACCAGTGGCTTGCTGAGTTATGAGGTGAACCGTCGCTTTTTTTTGAAAATTATTTTTTTTCGAGTGGGTCTGACCGGAGATTGAACTTGGGACCTCTGGTATGCTAGGCGGATGACTAACCTGCTATACCACGGCTCCTCAGTACACACTATTAAATTTCATTTAAATCGGTCCATAAACACCTGAGCAATTGCAAAAAAAAAAAACAAATAATACATACAATTTATGTCGATATACTCTCTAGCAGCTCTACAAACTTGCTTAATCGATTCTCCTGCCGATTCTGAGTCGATCGGTATAAATTTTGTGGGGTCTGCGACAAATAATGAAAAAATTACAAACTGAATGAAGGGTATAAAAATAAATAATGAAAACGGCTTTTTTATGAAATCATTAAAATATTCATAAATTATAAATTATTTTATAGTATACACTCCCAATACATATGTAGGTGGGCATTCACGAAGGAATTCGTCAATGATAGCTTTCTGCCTTACCATAGCTTTACAAAAATATTCTTAATGCGTTAAATCCCGTAAACAACATAAAATGGACTGTTTACCGAACTTTGTTTCACTTCTTGTACCAGCTGCAGCTCAAATCCTTCTGCAACATTTTTAGGGAAATAGTTTAAGAACTTTTAAACGATAAACTCGATTATTATGAAATATCACATAGCTATTTAGGAGGAGAATTTGAGCTTATGTTTAGAGTTTGGAGTCCGTTGACTTATCAGGATGGTGAGCTACATATATATGCCCTTAAAGTAGAGCGCAACCGGTTTTTCGAAAATTAAAAACAATCCAGAAATCACATTTTTGATCCGATATAAAATTTTTATATGTGTGAATTTTGCCAATTCTTTTTTTGTGTGATTTTTATATTCCTTAGAAATAAAACAAAACAAATTTCGGAAAACCCATTAAAAATTTGGATCTAATATAAATAAGGCCTTCTTCAAAAAGTTGAAAATTTTTTTGAAGACGAATATCTCATAAGCTATAGGAAATAAACCGTAAGTGTAGATCTCAGCTAGTAGATTTTGCATATATATAAATCTTTTATATCGAATCAAATATGTGACTTCTGGATCGTTTTTAATTTTCGAAAAAGGTGCCATACTTTGAGGGCATATAACTCCCCTACTGATAAGTCTACAGACTACAAATTTTAAACTTACTCCCTCTCAACAGCAATGTGAAATTTCATGATGTTTTAAAATTTTTGAATTATTTCTCTATTTTTTTATTTCAACCCACTGTGCGGTGCTTTAGTGGATCAATAGAGTTGGATATCCTACTGTCACCACGAGCACTTTTATCCTCTCATGTACGCTATCGAGAAGCTTCAAAATAAACATTATATGAGAGTTGAATTCAATTTTGGTCCGATGTAGATGGTATAGATATTTAGATCAGTTGGAGTAAGGTATCTCTTCCCTAATATTTTCATCATCTATAAATACAGATGAAGTAACATGATCTGCTGTGCGTTTATGCGTGCTCTAAGTCTTTTGTGCATTAAAGTCAATTATATTCGCACTACCCCATTCAGGGCTGGTTTCGAGATCGCTATATTATGCCTCATAGCCTCAATCTATAAAAGACTCGAAATATGAATTGCATTTGTTATTGTCAACTGCAAAAGAGTAGATAGGATTTTAAGTTTGACATCGAAGATGTAATGAACATAAGAAATAGAGTGGGAGAAAGGACAGGTCCTTGCGGTACCCCTGAATTGATATTGAACTCGTTTGATTAACATCAACAAGTTACACGAAAGCAACAAGTTACTCGAAAAGAGCTGCAGTTTTGCCAAAATAAAAGCTGATAAAAAATCAACTTTCTGTCATCGAATTATACAAATTTTATTCTTAAAAGTTGGATGCATTTAACGATCATTTATTTAAGATTAATGGAGCACCATTCGAATCGAAATAAATGTATGTATGCAAAAAAGTTCGGAGTGTTTTAATGACATGCCACTCGGTGACCGTTGATACAAATATGCCATTTAATTCTCGTAAACTGATGGTTCATTCCATTATGGTCGCACCAAATTTTCCCATACAATTTCAACATGTAGTTTTGAGATTTGCTAAAAGGTTTTAAGATTTACTAAAAGGTATTTTTTTAAACTTTGGACAAAAATGGAACAAAAATCTTTGCTTGAAAACTCAATCAAATGTGAACAGTAAAGTTTTAGAATTGGTTTTCATTAATGACAACTCCTCAAATTTAAAAATATGAATTGGCTATAAATAAGTTTTGAATGTTACAAAGTCGTTGAGCAATTCTAATTTTGTTCAAAAATTTATTTTTCAATATTTAAATTTTAATCCCTTTAATAATTCTTAAAAAGCTTATATCAAGAAGCATTTTTAAATTCGGCGTGCAGGTTTTTAGATTTTTCCAATTTGAGTTGTTTTAATCAAATTTTGATATTGGAAATCTTTATTAGTTTAATGTATTTCTATATTTTCAACAGACATAATTATGTATTTCTGCATAAATAAATTGTATATACATTTGCATATTAAATATATACATTCAAAACCTGTTTTATTTCAAAAAGAGTTTATCAATTTAATTCTGCATATTATAATTAAATATTTTACCTTTTTCGCCTAATATGTATTTCGTATTTTTTTTCATTCAATTTGCTACTGATTTTAATTTTTAGGCCGTTATTTAATTCTTGTTGTCTTTGCTAATATATTTGAAACTGACATAGTATTTATTTTAAGTGTTATAATAGTTTTTAGTAACACTAGAAGCCAAGAGATGGCGCAAAAGCTAAACAATAATTAATGTGCTTTAGTATTATTTCAGGTGGTTTGTGTACAAGCTAATTCAACTACCAAATACTGTAGACTTATTTCGGGCGTGCTTACACAATATTATTTACTTTTTAACAAATACGTAAACCATTATAACAGAACACTGTTATACATATATTTTTAGACTTTCACACAGAGAAATTAAATGTATTTTTTTCGGGATGGCAACTGTTTTACTAAAAAATTTATATTAAATGTTCATAATATAACAGTTTAGAACAATAAAACTATGACGGTTAGGTAGACAGTACTAAGTCAGAGCTGCCAGACTTAGAGATTTGGCATCAAACCAGGGAATCTATGGCCTATATTAACAACATGTTTTAGAATTCCATGCGCTTCAATCTTCTGCGCTATTCTCCAATTTCGTAGCCAAGCTTTGAATGATTTTTTTCTACTTCTACTTCTAATTTTATCTTTTTCATAGTAATCCTTTTTTTCTGAAGTGGGTTACTAGCCCGACGTCTTAATCCATATTTGTATAGTTCTCATGGGAGAACTCACTGGACTTGCTAGCTCACTACTTTAACTACCCCGAGAAGGTCAGTACCCGCAGTTAAAATTAAGGATAGACCAAGATTAGTCTGTACTTACCAAATTAAGACCAATAGAAAAATGTGTCACAGACATATTCTTCTACACAAAATGTGTCACAGACATATTGTGATTTGGTGTACTTTTAATAAGAAATAATACAAGAATAATGTGGTGGCAGATACATATATATTTAAGATAATTATAAAACATTTTGGTTTGATGCTGATGGGTGTTAACACCACGATAAGGAGATATTTTTATTCCAAATTTTTACAAGTAAGCAAGTTTTATTATAAAAAAAAGTTTTAATTAATATCGTCCATACTCAACTGCAACCACTTATATACCATTGATGACAATTGACAGATTGTTAACAAATCAAGTAGTTTATTTGCAATGCTTAGATTTATATCTTAAATTTTTTGCTAAATTCTCGATGTGCTTAAGTGAAATGCTTTTGGATAAAACCTTCACGTTTTGAGATAATAAAGAGACTTTTGATGCAAAACCAGTTTTAAATGATATCGCTTTGTTTGCTATCTAAAACAATTAAAAGCAATATGCACTTCGGCTTACGCGGTAGTTTTAAAATTTTCATACATATTTGCTAGTGTACTCCACGAAAAACCGCTATTTTTAATAATTTACGTTCAAGTTTTCACCATTTGCTCTTGTCGTATGATATACCTAAATCAAGCCCATCAATAAAGATATATGTATATCAAACGATGCAATACTAAGAGATCTACCAATCCTTCACCATTTATTTTTTTGATTCCTTGAGGCGGCCGAAAAATATGCGAAAACGTGCTTCAAATTTTGGCAGCCATTAGATAGTATTACAAGACACAAAATTATATGCACGTTTGGCACCACTAGGCCACGGTATACATAATTGATCCTGAAATGTTATATTTATTAATCTAAGCACATTATTACGATTTAAAATTACCAGTAACTGTTGTTTTAACAAAAATTTTTTTGAAACAAAATTATTTTAAAATAAACAAAAATTTGTTTTTATTTATATTTTTTGTGACAGGTGAGGTGAGCTTTTATCTATGTTGAATTCACACAGAACCTATATGTGTAATTTAATGAAGAAAAATCCTCAAATACTTTGTAAAAATGTGGCAACGATTTTTCAAATATATACACAAAATTCAAACTTCAAAAATCCTTATTAAAAAATTAGTAAAGCCAATGGAATTACCTTATTCTTATATCATGGAATTACCTTATACTTATATCATGGCTGATAATATACTATGTTTTACTATGTTTATAAAACAGAAATATTTGATTACCGAAAAAAGCTTGAAAAATTATTCTTTGTTTTTTTTTTAAGTGACTTTATTTTTTCTATATTTTTGAATATTTAAAAAAAACTATTTTTTTACATTTTCTAGAAGACTATGCTTTAGGGATTAGTGTTAATTATATTTTGAAAAATTTTGGACATGCACCCTACAACCAGCCGTGGTCGAAAATCAACAATTTTTAATCAAAACTTGAGATTTTGTACCTGTAAAAAATTTGATTATGGATTTTTTTAATTAAATTATATAATGTGTAATGTTCGTGAGGTCTGTTGAAAAAGAACTTAGAAGATGTTCTGAAATTTATATTTCTAAATTTCTATGATATCGGTCTATACTTTATTCAAAAATAATACCTTGGTCATAATATCTTGTTCAGTTTTAGAGATTTTTAAGAAAAATTACAAAGTAATGTAAAAAAATTGCATAAATTTATTGCAAAAAGTGTACTTTTCTATATTCAAAAATATTTATTAAAATTTCAGAACTCGTTCTGAAATTAATATTTCTGAATTTCTAATACCTTTTTTAGTTTTGGAGATTTTTGTAAAAAATTATTCAAAAATTATGTAAATTTATTGATGTTGCACTTTTTTGACAAAAGTCTTCACCAATTTTTTAATTGTGAAAAATTTGTAGTCGCACTTAAAAGTATATTAAATTCCCTTTCCATTGATATATAACATGTCGACCTTATCTTATTTTTGTGATTTTCAGCGCATTTAAAATACTTTCATAAGATTATAACTATACCTTCGTATAGTTATTACTTCGTTAGTATTTAGTTTATGTTTTTAAATGTACTATCAGCGCTCAATGTTGCTTATAAGCAACATTTCATAATGGTAAAACCAGAAGTTAAGAAAGTTTAAGGAATAATAATATGATTATCATCATTTACTTAAAAAATACATAAATTGACAAATATTTCAAAAGATTTTATAAGAAGTATTTAGGTAACATCAACTTTTTCAAAAACATAAACTGATCTACATTCTGACTTCAAGTCCAAATTTAGTAGACAATTTTACATTAAGATTGGGTATCAGATTCATTCAGTCAAAAATGCTATTCCGTCAAAAGTGCTATTGTACTTACCAATAAATTTATGTAATACTTTTATAAATAAAATAATGTATTGTTAATATTTTATATACAATATATTTTATTTTATTCAATCTATATTTTTTCACAGTTTTTAATAAACATTTATTATTTTTTACCATTTATTTATTTTTTTTTATTATTTAACGAATTCTGGTTTATTAATTTTTTACTCACGTTTTATATAATTTTCTTTACTTTTTTTTCTTGTCAACAATATAAACATTTTATTATTTAAGGTTTTCATTTTTGTTAAATAATTTTTCTTTAGTTGCGTGAAAGTGAGTGAGTAAGTGACATTTGTTTAAAACTCTGCCTAATGCTCGAAAGGGTGAGTGACTAGTAAGTGAGTCGGCAAGTGGGTGAGTAATGGACTTATAAAATTATTTTGTTCTTGTTTATACATTTACTTAATGTTAATTTAACATTAATTTTTTTTTGTTTTCATTTTGATTCCAAGATGGAAGGTGTGAAAAATTTTCTATGAAATTTGTTGCTTAAAGGATAGTTTTATTTTTATTTGATTTTTTTTTGTTCAAGAGAATCCTTGATTGTTGGCTACTTTGGTTTCTGTTATTTTATATTTTTGCATTTTGGTTTTGTAATATTTATCATAAACTATTTATAGTTGTTTTATATAGTTAATTTTTTTATTATTTTTTTTTTATATTTTCAAATGGTCTTTTTTTCTAATTTTGAAATTAGATTTTAAAATTTCATCATTGGGTTTCTTGTCTGAATTGAGCATCTTTTTTTAAATTTAATTTATTTTTTTTTACATTTATAGAAATATTTACGTATTCTAATTTTACTATTTACAAAAGATTTATTCCTTTTAAATTTTGTTTTAAGAGTATTTGTTTGTAGTCTAAAGTGAAGCGTTTTAGCTTAGCTCGATTCGTTATATTGAAAATAATTCCTAAGATTTTGAATGCAAATAAACAGCCATGTCACAGAACTCAATTACGTTCGGAAGTGGAATTAATTCCGTGTTTTGCTTCTGCAGAAAAAGTAAAACGAAAAAATTTTTCGGAATGAAACCACATTCTTTTGTTAAAGTGGAATTGAATTTGTATAATTTTCTTTGTTTATTCAATATTTGAATAATTTCTTCAATTATTTAGTGATATTTGTTGAAACAATGATAGAGTTACTGAATTCAATTAAAAAAATCGTGTTTTGCAATGATTTTTGACATTGAAAATTTTTCGGAATCTATAGAACCTAAAACCATTTCGATCGGAATTCAACTACGGAATGGTTTCAATTCCGAACGGAATTTGTGACATGCCTGAGTATATTGCTTTCGAAAAAGTTTTTTTAAGGTTCTTTTAAGAACTCTGAAAAGTTAAATATTCAGGCATGTCACGAATTCCGTTCGGAATTGAAACCATTCCGTAGTTGAATTCCGATCGAAATGGTTTTAGGTTCTATAGATTCCGAAAAATTTTAAATGTCCAAAATCAGTACAAAATAAGTTTTTTTTAATTGAAATTTTTAACTCTATCTTTGTTTTAACAAAAAACACTGATTAATTGAGGAAATTGTTCAAATATTGAATAAACAACTAAAAACATATGAATTCAATTCCACTTTGAAAATAGAAAGTTGTTTCATTCCGAAAAATTTTTTCGTTTTACTTTTTCAATAGAAGCAAAGTGCGGAATTCATTCCACTTCCGAACGGAATTGAGTTCTGTGACATGGCTGATTATGTTATTTTTAAAAAGTTAATACATTTCACTTAAAGCTTTTGAATCTGAAAATATCTTATCAATATAACATGTAGATGAGCTTTTAAGCTAATCAAACTTTTAAACTGTTCTTTTGCATTAATAAATAAATTATAACTTTTAAAAAATTGCTGCCATTTCTAAACTATTTCCAAGAGTTTTTAAAGAAAAACTTATATTCTTACAGATATGTTCTTGTACATAAGTAGTTTCGTAGAAAGTTCTTTAGTCGCAAGTAAAAAAATTCAAGCTAAAAAAATTTATAATATAAATTATTTTTAATAACTAATATTCTTTTAAATTTATTTGTTTAGTACAACCCACTTTAATATGTAATAAAAACAAATAATGCTTTTTAGATTTTATTTATTTATGTTATTTTTTAATCATTAATTGGTCTTCAATATTATTACAATCGATTACACTGAAGATGTTTGTCTATATTCTTACCGATCATCTCTGCTCTAGCTGGTCTTTAGATTAACATCAAGTCAATATCTTGCCGGGCAATCCATTGATAAAGTTGAAAATTTCTGTTACCTAGGAAGTAAGTATTATCTCCAAAAGCGGAGTCAGCTGAGAAAATATTCAAAATAGGTGCTATGAGGTTGGTCAACAAACACTAGGATATAATGATCACAAAAGGAAAGTTTGGTTAACACAAGCGACATGGGACTTGGTAGAACAACGTGAAATTTAAAAAAAAAATACAAATTTAAATCAAAACGGAGATGCTGAAGACCTGCGTACAACATATCGCGATCTGTGGAAGGAGCGACAAGAGAATGTGGATAGATGAACATGCGAGCCAAGCTGAATCAGCAGCAAGTAAAGGCGACATGAATACCTTATATAATATGTCAAGGGCGTTGTGTGGCAAACCTACCTACACCAATCTTGAGTAGTAGTGGTACACTTCTCTCAACTCTGGATAAACAATTAATACGCTCGATGGGACACTGCATGTTAACATTAAACAATCCTACTGGATTAACACCACTGACGGAAGTGCATAATAAAACCAACCATGAGAGTTTATTGTGAGCCGCCGTGGTATAGCAGGTTAGTCATCCACCTAGCATACCGAGGTCCCAAGTTCAATCCCCAGCCAGACCAACTTGCAAAAAAAAAAAAAAAATTCAAAAAAAGCGGCGGTTCACCTCATAACTCAGCTAGCCACTGGTTATTGAGTATTAGGCTATGTAAAACTACTCTAACTAATGCATTAGCCGTTCGGAGTCGGCGTTAAAAGTAGGTCCCTTTCAATGAGTCTTAAAATAGAATCGGATGCAGCTCATTGTCTGAGAGAAATACAACTTGTTCCAATTGGAATGTTGTCGAGGAATTATATATATATGACAGTATATTCAATGAAATTTCAAACAATCCATCAACAACACAAGAAATGAAGAAGGCCATTAAAAACCTTAAACGAAACAAAGCCCCGGGCAATGACAATATCGTAGCAAAGATTCTTTTATGTGGCGCTGAGGGATCAGCGGGACAGTGGCACCCATTTGTACGTAAAATATGGGAAGAAGAAGCTCTGCCAACCTCCTGGAATGAAGATATACTAGTCAAAGTACCAAAAAATGGGTGATTTCAAAGACTGCAATAACTACAGGGATATAACACTTCTTTCAATTCCGAGCAAAATGCTAAGTCGAGTAATTTTGAATCGAATATCCGACACAGTTTCCTCTATACTCCGCGAAAATCAGTTTGTGTTCAGAGAGAACCGTTCCTCACCCCCATTTACCTAGCGTTTATTGACTTTATGAAAGCCTTTGACAGAGTCAACAGAAGCTGCCTGTGGAGAATTTTAGAAAATTGTAAAATGCCAACGAACATGCTCAACGACTTTGAATGGTAGACGTGGTATCCAATAGACACTCTTTAAACAACTCGAGGACTTGGAATAGGCTAATGACGTATGACTTCTAAGCCAAAGCTCGGCGCAAGAAAATATTAATGCTATCACTGTTGAATCTCGGGCAGCTGGGTTGGAAATCAATATTTCCAAGACAAAGATTATGCCTGAAGGCCGTCTACTAACATCAATGTGGATAACGAGATTATTGGACGAGTAGGTATCTTTTATATTGGAAGTTTGGTATATACAAAAGGTGTCGCTGGCGAGGATATTGAATTGCTTATTAACAAGGCAAAATCTGCATCAGGCATTCTCCGAACTATTTGCAAATCTCGGTAATTATCAAGAGCAACCAAACTACGAATATACAAGTCGAATGTCAATTTTATCCTATTTTAGGGCTGTGAAACTTGGAATCGCACAAATGCCATCGATAAGCGCCTGCAAACCTTAATATGTGGTGGCTGAAATGCATAAGAAACGAAGATCTACTTAAAACCACAAATCAAATCCGTGCTTGCATTGACGTATGTCAACGGAAATGGCGATAGATAGGCCACACACTTCGAAGGCCAAATACCTACATTGCTCGAAAAGCGCATCTTTGGAATCCACGGAGTTGCAAGCAGCAAATTATTCTTGGAATTACGTATAACATCTCGCAATAGAATCCTATATTAAAGAATAGTTGAATCCCTATGCTCCACTTGGAGTCAAGGATAACAGAAGAACGCCAATGCTAAAGCCGTGAGCTTAAATGGCTGTGAAACTTGAAATATAGTCGTGAGATGAACAGTCTATAAGTATTTGTTAGTCGGTATCTGAGACGAATACTCAAAATTTTCTGGCCCGTCCAATCTCTATTCAAAACCTATGATTGCGCACGGTTTTAGAAAGTACCACACCTTAAGAAAGCAGCCACTGATATAAATCTCGAGATGTTAAATATCATTTTCAAGGTTTCAAGAGGTCTGGAAGACACGCAAACTCATGGAGGCGCCAAACTGAGAACGAGCTGAAAGAGTTCGTAGAAAACTTACATGGATAACATTTGTTTAGGTCATATGTTCCACCAGGAATAAAAGAACTTAATATATAAAATCGTATATTTTAAAAAGTAGTAACATTTCATTTCGTAAATGGAATTGCCGGGTTTCAATTTGAGTGTATAGATAGACATAGGTTCTTAAGTTGTTTTCCTCGGACTGCATAATTATATATATACGTCGTCACTTAAAACGCATACACATTCTAAGTAGAGTAATTTTAAACAGAATATCCGACGCAGTTTCCTCTACACTCTGCGAAAACTAGTTTGAGTTCAATGAGAAACGATCTTGTGTTGATCTTGTGGCTAACGAGGTTATTGGATGTGTAGGTGCCTTCAATTATGTGGAAAGTTTGACACCTACAAAAGATCATTGAATCGCGTTTAAGAAGGCAAAATCTGCATTCGTCATTTTTCCGATCTATTTGGAAAGCTCGACAAATATGAACAACAAATAAGTTTCGAATATACAACTCGAATGTCAAGAGTATCTGGTTTTACGGTTGCGAAATTCGGAAACAAATGACATCAATGTGCGCCTTGTCCAAACTTTTGCAACTAAATGATAATGGAAAATCCTTAATAAGAAATGAAGATCTACAAACCAAATCTCTACTTCCGTAGAGATGGCGGTGAATAGGTCATACAATTCGAAGGCCAAGTATCGGAATTGCTCGACAATTACTTTGATGGAATTTAAAGGTAAGAGGCCGTCGTGTAGTTGCTGTGGTGTGAAGAATAGAATAGAATTTCTTACTCGCTTTCGGGTCGAAAAAGAATCATTTGGAAATCGATAGCGGAAACTGCATTCAGATTTTCATAATTCAAAAATGACATATTTTTTTATATACTTATACAATATTTATTATAAGATTTTCATATTAATATTACTCTTTTCAATTCACAGGAATATCGAACTTAACACCTTCAGAAAATTATGCAACCAAGTATCTGCTTTATAAAAATGTTAAATTATATAATTTTTGTGTTTTCGCAAAAGTTTCGTTAAGTTACAAATAGATTTTTGAAAATACCTTTCCATCTTTATTTGTCCATGCGAATAATAATTTGACCAATTTTGATTTAAAAAATGTAGGTATAATATGGTTTTAAAAACTGAATTAATAGAAATTAAATAAAAATAATGCTTTAAAAAATAAAATCATTTTTGATCTTCTCCCTGAATCGTAATGGTATTGAAATAATGAAATAATTTGTAGTACAAATATTCTGATGAAGTTTATAGATTGTTATCGACCATATACAATAACATTATGTAGAGGTCCACACCTAAACGCAACAATTTACATGTAGATTATTTTGATTAAATTGGTTTCTGAATAAATACCAGAACATAAAATAATATAACATAAAAAAGTGTCGTAGATCGAAAAGTCTTGAAGCATTGATCTTTGATGTTAGCTCTTGCTCTAGTAGGCTTTTTCAGCGCAATATATCATAGGTGTTAGTAACGCCAATCCCAAAAAACAATTTTCAAAATGTTACGGAATAAAAAGGTAGCTACCATTTGGTCGTACTATCTGCCGTTTTAGCAAAAGCCAAGTTTCGGCTATATTAACAATTTTTATTTTAAGTATAAATGAACGTTTTGTTGTGGACCTCTACAGTTGTAAATATGTATGTAGTTAGATTGACGTTTAAAGTTTAGTTTAATTTCTTTTTTGTGTTTAGGTTTCTGTTATGGTTTTTGGTTATATTTCCTAGATTATACAAACATACAGACTTAGTCAATTATTTATCGCTTTTTTTTCTCCTAAATTTTTTTGTTTTCTATTTGTTATCTTTTTTTTTTATTTCAAAATTTAAAACCCTGTATTATTTTTAATTACAATTTAATTAACACACTTTAACTTTGTTCTGCTATTTTTTGTTCAAAGAATCTTTATCGCTTTCTACAAATATTTATTTTCGTAAATCTATTTTCTTTTAACATTAATCTGGCAACGTGCGTTTTCATTTTTGCTTTCTTTTGCTTTAAATTTTAAATTATTTATCACTAAAAATTCTTAACTACATTTTTTTTTATTTATAAAGATTTTTTCTTTCATAATACGTTTTGTTGTTTCTTTTAAGTGAAAACCTTTAGGATTTTAGTGAATTGAAGTTTTTTCTTTAAAATAAATTTTTAAAATATTTAATGAAAAACTCTATAAATAATAAAATCAAATAATAAAAGTTATGCAGAAAATAGTTTTAAATAAAATAAAATAATGTTGAAAGTAATTTGAAGAAATGGTGCTATGTAGAATTGTATACTAAAGTTTATTGTAGTTGATTGAATTGCATTTTACGTCTTTTGGGCCTTTTGCTAGAAAAACTTTTAGTGATTTTTTTTTAAAAAAGATTTCTCCTTTTTAAAAAAAGTGTATTTCTTTTCATTTTGTAGTGCATGAAACCAATTGTAGATTTGGATTTCGTATTAACAATTTGTCTATTTGATTTGATTGATTTTTGTTTGTGAGTGCAAGATGTAATATATATTTGTTAACTTTTATAATTCTCGTTTAGTTTAGTATAATTAGTGCCACAGTAATGATTTTCTTACTAAGTGAATCGACATCTGTTGTAAAGCTTTATAATTAAACGTATTTCAACATATATTTTGAGTTTTTCCATGACCTATTTTCAACACTTTACCTTACTGAAGAATAATTTATTTAATCAGTGGAATATCTGTGGCTTGGTGCTAAAAGGACCAATGTCAGTTTTCTGATGTTTTGAGTTAGTCATTGCATTAGGTTCCTCTTTTTACACTCTTTTATTTTGTACCAACAGCCAATCTGTAGCTCATCCCAGAACAGCTTCATAAGAAATTTAAGGGCCAATGTCACTCTAACCGATGTTGACATTGGCCCTTTTTTCACTAACAAATTTTTTGTTATTTTTTAATAAAATCTTAAAGCTAAAAGGACCAATGTCAACAATTTATTTTACATTTTTTTTTTGAAATTTTATACCATATCTTATTAGATATATATGTTATAAGTTATTAGATATATACATATATCCTCTAAATTCAATAATATTTGTAGTAATATAACAAACAGCTGCTAAATAAAGAGTGTTCTAAAAAAATATGCATTTACTATTTTGGACAAAATTTATCCATAGTGCAAGAAATAATTTATTTTTTGATCAAGTTAGTTTCTATAGATATGTCAGATACTATTATTTTAGAAATTATTAATTTTCAATAGTTATTTCAATTAATATGGACTGCGAAAAAAAAGTTCGTGAAAATATAATTAAAACTTTTCAAAAAAATCCGTCATGGACTTTTAAAAAAATAGCTAAAAATTTGAAAGTTGACCCTCGAACGGTTTCTAATGCCATCAGACGGTATAAGGAAAACCTGAGCATTGAAAGAAAACCTGGATCAGGGAGGAAAAAAGGTCCTACAGATATTGGTAAGGCAAAAGAAGTCGAGCGACTCTTTCGAAGAGCGCCTAACACTTCTTTAAGAAAAGCAGCTCGTACGGTGAAATGTTCTACGAGTTTTGCACATAGAGTCAAAGCTTATGCTGGACTGAAGACATACAAAGTCCAAAAGGTTCCAGATCGCAATGCTATAAAGAACTTAGAAGCAAAAAAACGAGCGAAAAAATTTAAGTCTGATTTTATAAAAAAATACAACTGTTGTGTGATGGATGATGAAACATACATACTGGCAGACTTTTCTCAACTTCCTGGTCAAGATTTTTATGTTGCTGATAAACGGGGCAATGTTCGGCAAGAGTTTCGCACAAAAAAACAAACAAAATTCCCTAAGAAGTTTCTCGTGTGGCAAGCTATTTGCAGTTGTGACAAAAGAAGTAAAGTAATGCCACAAATACTGGCACAATAAACACAGAAATTTATATAAAGGAGTGCCTACAAAAACGGTTGTTACCCTTTTTAAGAGAGCACAGAGTGACTACATTTTTTTGGCCCGATTTGGCATCATGCCATTATGGAAAAAAAGCACTTGAGTGGTACTCAAAGAATAATGTCATTTTTGTACCACCAGAGGCAAATCCACTTAACTGTCCAGAACTTCGGCCTGTGGAAAGATATTGGGCTCTGGTGAAAAAGGAATTGAAGAACACAGGAAAGATTTCCAAGAACATGTCCGATTTTAAGCGCAGGTGGAACACATGCTCCAAAAAGGTATCAGAAGCAACTGTAAAATCTTTAATGGGAGGGTTTCCGAAAAAAGTCGATAATTTTGCAAAACCCGAGTACTAAGTAAACATTTTAATGCTAAATGATTTTGTATAATATGTCATTATATTTGCGTATTTTGTAGAGTTTTTATATTAAAAGGTTTGATTTTTATTTAAGAAAATCCAACTACAAATTTTATTTAGAGCACTCTTTAAATAATGTTGTTTTTTTTTTTTGTCAATATTTCCTTGTAAAAGGGTCAATGTCACAGAAAAAAATATAAAATGTCTTACCCAAATTATATGAGCGATACTTGGAAGTAAGCTGAGCTATAAGGAAAACAAAATCTTATAAAAATTTCATTTCTAATTTTCTCAAAACTAGTTTTATTGACATTTGCCCATTTAGCATCAAACCACAGATAAATACTTAATCCTCTGTTAATGTAGAATCGTATACAAAAGTTTGTTGTAGTTGACTGAAAGAAAAAGCGTTAAAAAAATTCAAAGCTTAAATTCCTGTTTTATGTTCATTTGTCAGCAAGACTTTTTTTCTGAACAAAATTTAGTCACTGTTGGTGTCTGCTGGACTACCACGTCAGTCTCAGAGGGTTAAAGATCTCAAACAATTTAGTACAATTAATCAATTTTTCAATAAATTCACAAATACCATTTACATGTTATATTCTAAATTTTGAGTAAAAATTTAGATATATTTCTAAAAAAATATACAGTCAAGCAAAAATAAAGTGGTACTATAAACATCCGGTATAGATCTGGTTATGTTTCATAAATGTATTTTATTTTGTTACTTAGAGTCTTAAATTGGAAGAACCTGAAAACTTAAGACTCCTTACAAAAGCTAATAGGTTTGTTTCGATATTAGGCAATCCCAATGCTGACATCAGACAAGTAAAGTTTCTTTAATTAATTTTGTTATTTTTGATTAGGTCAACAAAAGTACACTAATCAACTCAATTGGCGATAAAGTACCAATTTTAGTATTTAACGATGGCTAACTAAATTTAATCGTGGCTGAATTCGCTCAAAAACGAGTCGTAAAGGTACGAAGTAATAATATATATAATAATGTACTATATGAACTGATTTTGCTGATCGTCTGTAACTTATCGAGAGATTGAGATAACCTTAAATATTTGTAATAAACATTTGGCTTTTAAAAGATTTGTTTTCTTTGGATCCCAGAAATTTTGTTATTAGAATGTTCCAGAACTCTGTTATTGGAATATACTCTGGTATAAATTTAGCTTATAATGACTGCAACATATCGTGCGAATTATATACTGCGACAAATATAATGAAATAAAAATGTATGGGATGTTATACCATTTTTCTGGTAGGTATGTCGAGTTTTTGGAAATCACCGCCAAAATCTTGATTTACGGGTAAAAAACTGTTTTTATACCCGTATGCACTTATCACCCTGTAACATAGACAAAAGCCAATAGATTTAATTTTTTTGGCAGATATTGAAAGAAAAAGCTTAGACCTTTTCAACTGCATATAGTTTTACTAAATATACTTTAGATTAGACCTGTCCAAGAATACATACATTAATATTTGCATTTGTGGTAAACAGCTTTGAAAGCTCTTATGGTCGGTGAAAATTTTACGTAATTGTGAGCGGGACAAACATAGTTGCGTCTCACTCATACACAGAAAGCTCAAAAGCTCTTTTGTAAAAGTTCGCACATTGTGCTGTAGAGCTGGACGGCTCTGCATCGATGAAGTAGGGATGTTTAATACCAAGCAACGGTTTTGATTGGTCTTAACTTGGTAAGCCCAGACTTATATTGGCTATCTTTTATCTCAACTGTGGACACCGACCTCCTCGTAGTATCACCCAGGGAACTACTTTAACACCCGTTAATGTAGTGAGCTAACATGTGCCGCGAGTTCTCCCATAAGAACGATAAAAATATGGATTAGGACGTCAGGCTAGTAACCCACTTCTGGAAAAAACAATTACTATATCAGAAGAGAACTTCCGAACCTTCCATGAAAAGACCATGTGGAGGAAAGTCTTTCGAAGCTTGGCCTACAAAATATGTTCACAAGATCGAAACGCATGAAATTCTTAAATATGATCGGCATTTAACCTTGTTGTAAATATAGGCCATTTAAGTAGTACTTTAGGTACATGTGTGAATTATGAGATCAAATGTATGTTTTCCGGCTTTTCCTCATTTTTCTATTTTCGGGACGTAGTTACACAATAATTTTATATAGGAACCGTTCTATTTATGATTTCATTTCACAAATATAATTGATTTACAATAAATCAAGGGTTCATGTTTAAAAATCATGAAATTATCTGATTTATTTAATTTAAAAGAAAACCAAATTTTTCCGAAAAAATATTTTCAACGATTTCGATCAAAAATTTAGGGAGACAAAAAATATAATGAAATAAAAGTTTCTGGTAAGTTATACCTTTCTCCTGGTAGGTGTTGTTGAGCGTAACAACACTTAAAAACACCTCCGAAATCTTAAGTTACAGGTAAAAACCCGGGTTTTCATATCCGAATGCGCTTATCACCCTGTAGCTTAACAAATACCAACCGATTTAAATTTTTCTTTGTAGATATTGAAAGAAGATATAGATTTTTAAAATATCCTTTTATGTGTGTGTGGCTTAAGCTAAGATAGGCAGCCCATACTGTCAGGAGCCGAAGACTTTTTGTAATTTTCGTAAATATCACGATCATTAATGAAAGTCGTGAAAATGGATATCAACAACATTCACTTGATATTTGGATGCTTAAAAATGTTCTATTTGGTTAATAGTCAGTATTGAATATTGGCTCTCGATATATTGTCTGTCCTGTTTAAGACAGTGATCAAGCAAATAAAAAGTACCGCAATTTTGGGGTTAAATAATTTAAATTTTGTCTACCATATGAGTATCTCGCTAATATCTGAACCGATGACTTCTTTGTTAAAAAAGTAGACAAATTGTTACTGTTTCTTTAAGATATAAATTAACTTTAAAATGTCGATATCATACTAGTTTGACCTGACATTCTAAGTGCTTTTGGGGGTTCTAAAAAACTATTTGGTCCTTAAGTATTTTTAAATAAATGTGCTCATACAAATAACTTTGAAATCTATATTATTTACTATAATTATTATGTAAATTATTGTGGTATTATCTAAAGAGACACAATGGGATCTAATTTGCATGTGGTATAAAATTGGCATGTAGTATGGGACTGCCTAAGATTTAAAATTCTAAAAAATTCGTACATAATTTATATAAAAAATATATTATTTCAAAAATAACTGTATGGAAACAGTCTAATTAAGCTAGAGAATACAAAAAAATTGTTATTAATCCGTCAAAAAATAGGTTGTAAAGGGTGTCCCAACTTTATTATATCGTAAAGTATACAGAATGAGGTTATGTATGGAACAAGATATCGTGAGAATTTAATTGGGTTAATTGGGTATTGGAGAGGCAACAAAAATGCTGATTTTGCCAATAAAATCATCTACAGTGTCGAGGCCCATATCCATCTTGATGGCTTCGTCAATATGCAGAATTGTCGCATTTGGGGTGAGGAAAATTCTCTAGTGATTCACGAGAAGCAAATGTATCCTCAACGTGTCACTGTGTAGTGTGGTTTTTGGGCTGGAGGAATCATTGGACCTTTTTTTATAAAAATGAGGCAGGTCAAGCGCAAACAGTCAATAGTGTTCGGTATCGTGAAATGATAACCAGTTTTTTCTTACCTATAATTGAAGAAATGAATGTGGAGTTCATGTGATTTCAATAAGACGGTGCCACATGTCATACAGCCAGAGAAACAATTCAATTCCCGGTCGTGTTATTTCACATTTTGGAGACCAGAATTGGCAGCCTACATCGTGCGATTTAACACCTTTCGATTTTTTCTTTGGAGTTTTTTGAAGTCGATGTTTTACGCGAATAAGCCGATGACGGCTCAAGCCTTAAAAGAGGAAATTGGACGCTGCATGAAATACAGCAGCATTTATGCAAAAAGGTCAATAAAAATTTTATTAAAATATCGCGTATGTGTCAGCAAAGCCGTGGCGGCCATCTGCACGATATCTTGTTATATACATCTACTTTACGATATAATAAAGTTTCACGATTTTTTTTAAATATCTGTGTTTTATTTAAAATTTAAAAATTGCGTGTTAGTTGGGACACCCTTTATTTTAAACTTAACTCTAGGTTGTATTTTGAACTTAACTCTTCGTTAAAACTGGTTACGTGCCATCTATTAACTATTAAATAATTACATTTATAAAGCCTCCGTTAAATATTTGTTGCGAGACTTTGTAGCAAGAGTGCACTGGATATATTTTTATCTTTATTTGAACTAGAGAAAACCTCTAATTTTTTTTTAAATGTTAGTTGTTATTGAAATAAAGATTCATAAAGTGAGTACTATATGGTAATGCGAACCTGCCCACATGTTTCTCCGATCTTATTCAGAACAAATTTGTTGTTGTACTTGCATACCATTACCATCGTCATGGCTAGCATAAAATAAAGGACCTAAATCCTCAAAATCCTGTCAATTGCCGGCTTCGGAACTTGCAAAACTAATGTCAATAGCTAAAAACTGGCAACATTATAATAACGTTTGATAGAAACTTACTTGTTGGACGAGATTTCACACCAGGGACCGAAAATAACTGTTATTTTTGAATTTTTGATTAAAAAAAGCAACCGCAAGGAAATGTCGGAGAATAAAGCCAAGTATACCATTTTGATAGTCTTGGATCAAATTTTCATAAAATGCAATCATCTGATTTTTATTTTTTTAAAAAAAATAAGTTATTTTTTTATTTATATTTTTTTGAGCAAAAATAACAGTTATTTTTAACTTTTATTTTATCGAGCATAAATAAAAGTTATTTTTTAGCTTATATTTTTTCGAGCAAAAATAACAGTTATTTTTGACTTTTCTTATTTCGATCATGAATAAAAGTTATTTTTTGACTTTTATTTTATCGAGCAGAAATAAAATTATTTTTTGACTTTCATTTTTTCGAGCAGAAATAAAAGTTATTTTTGTGTTTTCAACCCCAATTTTGATTGCGAAACTCAACTTCATTAATTTTTGAGCATGTGCAATTATTTTCACTGAAAAATTATCTTTGTTTGACAAAAATTTTCAATAAATTTATCCTGAATTTAAAAAAAAAATAATTTTTATTTCTGCTCGAAAAAATAAAAGTCAAAAATAACTTTTATTTCTGCTTCAAAAAATAAAAGTCAAAAAATAACTGTTATTTTTGCTCGAAAAATAAAAGTTAAAAAATAACTTATTTTTGCTTGAAAAATAAAAGTCAAAAATAACTGTTATTTTTTATCGAAAAAATAAAAGTCAAAAAATAACTTTTATTTTCTGACTTTTACGATAAAAGTTATAACAGTTACGCTAGTTTTACAAATTTCTCCTAAAATATTAGGCCGCGTACTACTAAGAATTTATAGTTTTGCCTTGTTTAAGCGGTGGCCCATTTGATCGAAGAAACATGTAACGAATAACTTTTCAAGTCTCGGAATACCCACACGGTCAATTGCATGGTCAATTCAATATCCGTCTTTGAAAGACCTGGATAATTCGTAGGCGTCGGAACTACGACCACATTTCAATTCACTATACCAGCGATATACTGAGGTTCTTGATGACGCGTTATCGCCATACAAACTGTAAAATTTTATAATGGTTTCTATAATATTTATAGAAATATTCACATTTTGAATGTTCATATTTATTTTTATTAACTTTCCAAAATGGACAATGATTGTGTAGATTAAATTGTCTCTGTTCTTTTCCTGCCTGTGTTACTTTTGATGTGGAAGTCTTAATTTTTAATGGGTTTCTTATGAAAATTTATGTAAACATATGATATCGTAGCACTTTTCTGGATTCCCTAAAAAATGTTAATACTGGAATAGCTTCATCACGAAAGTAATTAAGATATATTACATCCGTCTATTTTTTTTAGGTTACATGACGAGTTTAAAGGTTTTGTTGCGTCTGATTAAAAAATTGTAATAAACTACATACACAAGAATAATAAATAGTAAGTATTAAATAAATTTAATTACAAACTAAGTAAATATTTATATAAAACTGTTTAAGAAATATTAAAAGTAACTTAACAATAGAATAAATATTAGTTTCAAGTCCTTAACGAACACTATTCGACATATAAGAAGGCCATCTCTTGAAATGTTAATATGTAATTTTCAAAATTTAGATATTAAGTTCATAATCATGTTAAATTTAGAATTATCTATCCATCATCCATAATTTAGACCCTAAATTATGGATACATTTTTCTATTAAGGCCTTCCAAAATGTTTCATTTGCCGAATAGTGTAATTAAATATAAAAAATATATCTGTGGATTTTTGATAAATTAAATTTATTATTATTTTCTGAAAGAGATTTTTGGACTTATTCATATATCATTGACTCTATGGAAAATCATTCATACCTCGATAGTGTCAATCTGTGGAAGGAATCCAATTCTATATGTAAAATAATTATAATACTAAATGTGCTATCTATTTATGTTAAAAACTTTTAGGAAAGACATTGGTATAAAATTACGGTTCATTTCTGTCATTAAACGAGTTAAGACCATTGTTGTTCTAAATAAGTATTTCCGAAGCAAGAAAATCAACTGTAACGGAAGCAATGTAAAGAATTTTCAATATGGATCCAATACATCGACACAAATTCATTAAACGGTTTTCAGAGAAAACAGACACTCATCTACTTAGTAACAAGTAAGAAAGTTCTAAAGTCGGTTAAGCCTGACCTATGATGCATCACCACTGAGGTCAAATGTATTTTCTTTTTTTGCATAAAAACATATATTTGCTAAATTTTATCATAATACAAACATTTTCTTACAACTTATGTATTTAATCCATTTATCAATCAATTTGTTTACAGATTATATACTCATTATGTGTACAAAAAACTACAAAAAAAAAAAAAAAATGTCACTATCTTCAGATTAACTAACATTTTTGTGATTTTCGTCTCATTTAGTGACTTTTTACAGAAGGATTTGTATTGGAGTTATGGTCAAATATGGACTTATTTTAACCAAATTTTGTAGAGTTGTTTTTATTTATATAATCAGTTCGATTTAAATTTCATAAAAATATACTAAAATTTGAAGCCGAAATAAATCGCGGGAAGGCACACCTATGGGAGATACCAAAACTAATTAAATTATCTAAAAAATTGCGGCCTGTGCATTAGGGTGAATATTATGATACTATGTCTAAAAGTTCACTTTAGAAAGTTTGAGTCAAATTGGACAATGTTCTATGGGCGCACTTCGGGTCCAAAAGCCCATTTGTATGGTGAAATATTGACTGCAATATTCCCCGGAAAATTCATGTACCTGGAAATGAGCCTTAGGATATACACCAAATATTTTTGTAAATAAAAAAATTCCAAAGTCAGACATGATTTCATTTAATGGCTTACTATATTATTCAGTTTTGTTAAAATAAGATCAAGTTTACTTAGTTTTTTTCATGTTAGAAAATGGTACATTTTTCTCAGGTCGGTTTCAAAAATCATTTTTTAATTTTTGGAAAATTTTATTACAAAAATAATAAAAGCTAAGAAATCGTACATAGATGTTTTAAAACAGACAAATGGTTGAATAAAACTCAAAAAGGTAAGGTCTAATTTGAGTAAATTTTACTTGCATTCGATTTTAACAAAAATAATTACACTATGCTTGAATTTGGAACCTTTTTAGTAACAGAAAAGACATATAACTATCATAAATAATGTGGACACTCTGTATTTTATATGTATTTGTTGCTATAAAAACAATATATGCAAAAATTGTTTTGTATGGGTCCATTATCTAGGGTACTGCCCACATTAAAAGTATCCAGGGATCGTTTTTTTCGCAGCCTAATATTCCAAAACTCAATTCTGGTAAATTTTGTATGTGGGAGGTACCCGAATTAATCGATCGAATTAAACCAAATTCCTGTTCCAAGAGAGGCATATGAGCCAAATTTCATTGAATTATCTAGAAATTTTCGACTATTTTAATAACAATAATATAATTGAAATCAATTGAAATCAGCGTACCCAAATCATCTGTGGTAGATATATCTCATCTGTGTTACTTTTTCGCACTAGCACAGTGTAATTAATATTATTAAGTTTAGATTATTTTTTCTTCAAAAATCAAAATTTGAAAAATGCCTTTTAAACATTGGACCCGGTAACGTTTTCCGATTAGGTGCAAATTTTTTGAACTGAACTTTTAGACCTGGGGCCAAAT
This sequence comes from Stomorhina lunata, assembly GCA_933228675.1. Lineage (NCBI taxonomy): Eukaryota > Metazoa > Arthropoda > Insecta > Diptera > Rhiniidae > Stomorhina > Stomorhina lunata. The sequence continues at coordinate 59,523,334 of OW121740.1, read as the reverse complement.
TACGGCATTCGATATCGATCGAAATCTTAGATATTTTCAAAACATTTGTATAGGATATTCAAAATTATTTGAAAGATGCACAGTTTACTATATTTTTTTGAAGTTATTTGCCAAAAGATGAACAATAGTAAACGAGCTTTAATTGAACAATATATATTTATAAAAACAAATCAAAATGGATACCAAATTTCAATAAACTTTTTGCATCGAAGTAACTTTGAACATCCCTTAAGTATTCTTCACAATATTCTCTTAAAAGTCTGAATTTTCGATCGATATCGAATGCGATAATTTGGCCCCTGTTGTTACAATCAATTGCTATAAAATTCGAACAAAAATTTTCCTAAATACAAGCAGTTTACATAGACAGCAAGTCAGATGTCCAGACGTACAAATTGGTATTGGTTCCAGACTAATATTTCTATGCTTTACATACATCTCAAACTAATTATACCCTTCCTACCTATGCATATGGTGGTGAAGGATAAATTTATGACTTCGGAGATATAAAAACTATAGACTACATCTTAAATGACATATCCCATTTACTGGAGATTAAAAACCATAGATCATTAAGCGTAGAGATATATACAAAGCTTAAAAAATATAATTTTTAAGTATAACGATCGACTTAGAATCACTTTCTTAATTTCGATGAAATCGGATCATAATTTCCTATGGGACTGCCTTTCGAGCAGACAAAGTTAGTGTACACAATTTTATGGGTACCTTCCATATAACTTTAGTAGTGTTTATTAATATGACTTTTAAGTCTTTTGAGTTTTGCAGAAATTTTTAAGTTGGCGAATGCTTGGGGTATGATTTTTCTCAAATCAAATGCTTGCTTGAAGTCGAATAGAAGCTGGTATATATCAATGGCACAATCGAGTCATTTTACACAGTTTTGTTATCCTCCTAATATGGTACAAACAGCTTCAGTTATTTTTTGTGAAGATTTTATAAAACCTTTCTTATGTATTGGCTCATGTCTTCATATACATTATATGAAGAGCGTCAATACCATAATCATTCATTACCCATTACTTTATGAGTTCTGTTGTTATATCATCTTTTCGTGTCGCCCTATTATTATTCAAATTCTACTGAGGATGCCATTCGTATTAGGCGGTGCCTTCATGGCATTGCAGTATAATTAGCTAAAGTATTCTTTCCTCTTTATTTAATCTATAAGGATTGCGCAATATTTGGCCTCACATATTTTAATTCTTAACTGGAAACCTTTCGCAGCTTTTTGCAGTAATCAAAATGAAAAATAGAATTTTACTTATCTTATACATCTCTATAACTGAAATTCACCATATAGTAGGAGAGAATGTGGAAGCCAAGGAAATCTCTTGGGTATAAGAAAGTTTTCCTCAATTTGGCAGTATTATATGCTAACAATCAAGCTGGACTAAGAAAAATTACTTAACTTTTGGAATTAAAACCTGTGTTTTTTTCAAAATGTTAGGGGCTTATTGACCCGATCAGGTGTTATTAAAGGGCATCACAGCTTCATTAAAATGAATAAATACTGTTCAATTTTTGAAATTTATAAAGCTGTCCTTGCTACACATATTGTATGAACATATTTATACAAAAACGATAATTTCTTAAATTGTTAGGAATCGAATTGAGAAAAATACTTAGAATTTTAAAAAAGAAATTAATACGAATGAGAAGGCAAAATTGATCAAAACATATGGTTTCTGATTTCTTCTTAATCTTAATGTAATCAAAATTCCACAGATTTTAAAAGAAACTAAAAGAATTACAAATCTTCTAACTACCAAGTTCATACATAAATATAATACATATCATATAATTTATTAATAAATTTAAGATTAAATATTATTTAAAAAATAAATTTATAAACAGCTAAATAAAAAACCAAAATGGTGAGAAACATATACATAAAATTAACCTTCTTCAAATTGTTAATATATATATTTATTTATATTTATATGTTATTTAGAAAAGCCAATATACAAATCACAATAACACAAAATACAAAAACATATTGTGAATTAGTTTATTGGTTAACAGAAAATAACTGGCATTCACAATAACGTTAGAAAGAACACAGAGTTGCAGACAAAACAATTTGAAAAAGATTTTTAAAAGAAACAGAAAAAAGAGGGGAAAATTAACGAAAATTATTAGTAAAATGATTTTAAATTTTAAAATTTATTTCAGAAAAAAAGTAAATATTTAGTACCCACCAGTTTAAGCTTCAATTGTTAGTAATAGTTTAGTTAAGATTTTGGATATTTTTGTTAAATAGTTTCCTAATGTTTTATAATGATTTTTTGTAGATTTGGTTTTTCATTATAAGTTTTTATTTTTTTGGGGAGTGAAATTAAGAAAAGCATGAATAATTATGTTACAATACGATCGATCATTAGATGAAGAAATAAATTCCAAAACTCAATTTTTTTTGTGATTATTTTTTTTTATAAAAACAATTTTCCAATTTATTTGAAATTTTTTTAATGTTACAAGAAAATAACAGTAATTGTACATTTAAACATAAACTAGAATTAATTTAACATAAAAATAAAAACAAAAACACAAAATTTAACGAAATACAGAAAGAAAGCTCACATTTATATTTATAGTTTTATATATCATTTTTTTTTTTGTTGGTTTTAGATTTGGTTTATTATTCGATTAAAAATTATTTACAAACACAATTGCAACAAAATTCAAAAAACAGCTTTTGGTTTTAGTTTTAGCTTTTTTTTGTTAAATAATTTTTAGTAAAATTAACAGAAAATACATTTGTTAAATTAAGTACATTTAGTAATGAGACATCAAACATAAGAGGAAATCGAGAAAAAGGAATTGAGGATGAAAATTATAAAGGAAAACAATAGACAACAATTAGAATTTCTTATGCTCAAAATAAACATACAATAATTTATATATATATTTTTTATATTTATAATTAATTTTTGTTTTCTTTCGATTTTATGTTAAAAACACATTTTGCTGTTTGGTTAAACATGCCTTAAGACTACGTTTGGTTTTTAATTTGTTAATGATTTGATTTTTCATTTCATTTTGGTTTAATTTACTTATTTCAATAGATTTTTAAAATTAAATATAAATTAGATACTTAAAAAATTACATATATATTTTATACATATACATACACAGAAGTGGTCAAATAATTAGCAGATTTTATCAAAATATTGTTTATGGTTTAAATTTGTAATGTAATTTTTTTTAGAATTGACGTAATATTCTTTTTTCTACTATAACCCCAGAGTCTCTGGTGGGAACAGAACCCAAAACACCTGCACAATCTGTCTAGCACGCTACCAACTAGACCACTAGTGCACTCCAGTAAAAGATATGTGTATGAATACTACTCTCATGTATGGGACTTAGCTTAAAGTCTATTTTGGAACTTCTCGACCACGTATAGGAATGGACAAAAGTGCTCTTCAGATACCATAGGGTAACTAACTCTATTGACTCACTGGAGCATCGACGAAATGTATCATTATCATTATATATCATTATTATTATCATTATCATTATGTATCATTACTTTAATATTAAGTATTCTTAAGAGATTAGTAATCTCCTCAAAAGCTCTATTTCTAGAGCTTTTGTGGTCGTCTGATTAGTGAATCGCACGAAGCATTGACGTCGTGATAGATGGCGAAACGTGAATCTAAAAGTAGAAGGCCAATGCACGCGGCAAGCGGCTGCGGGCGGCAATCAGCTGTTGATTTTTCAAATTTGAAGCGGCAATAGAAAAAAGTAGAACAAAGTTCTACTTTTCCGCGCGGCAGATTTTTTCAGTGCTGCCAGATTTAATCATATCCTACTCAAATATTTTTTTATATGAATATTTTTGTAATAAAACTCACATTCTATGCACAGGCAATACTACGACCGCCTGCAGCCGCATGACGCGTATATTGGCCTTCTACCTTAAGCGGTATTGAAACACTTTTAAGCAAATAGTATTGGTTGAACGCAAAATAATAAAATCTGATTTGTACACAATTATTTAATCGATTTAATGAATCATCTGATCGATTTAAGGCTTTAAACATATAAATTGAGAGGTCAATAATGCCAACTAAGTTTCGAAAAATGGTTCACATATATTAATAGATATTTTGATATTCTTTAACGATAAATATTTATCTGTTTTGCTAATCTCGGAATATAAAAAGCTGCCTTCATATGGGAAGGTGAATCACTTATTCTACCTTGTCGCTTCTAATTGACAAAATAGCCACATTGATAAAATAAATGTGATTGTTTAAAGATTGATGCCATTAACAGTTTTGAAAAATAATAAGATAAGAAATATGACACAGAACATGATTGCCTCAGACGGAAAACCAGTGCCGACTTGGGAGGTAAATTGGTTTTGGTATTTATAAGTTAGGGTGGTATAGGAAATGTTGGGCAAAAAGCAACGGTTCTGATTGGCCTTAACATAGTAAACCCAGACTTATCTTGGTTATCCTTCATCTTAACTATGAAAACTGGTCTCCTCGTGGTATTACCAGGGAAACTACGTTAACACCCTTATTATAAATATTACTAAATTCTTCTATTTTTATCTATATACAACACTACCTTCTTTTTGTGAACACCCTATTTTACATTTTTTTTTTCGTAGCTCTTAACTCAGCAGTTAGGTTAAGAACTACCGGTGAATGGTCTACCTTATCTATAGGCCACTCCACTATTTTGGATAAACTACCTAATCTCCCCGAAAATATTGACAACTACACTCCATCACCCGTTTTCTAGCAATTCTTCTCTGTGGATATCTCTGGAGCTCAAATCAACTCCAGAGAAGGGACCCTGGATATCTACTCGAACGGATCCAAATCGGTACGTGGTGTGGGTGGGGGCTTCTTTATCCCACTTTTTGGGACAAAAGTAAAATTCAAGCTCCCCGAACGATGTAGTACTCTTCAAGCTGAAATCTCAGCTATCTATAGGGCGAGCAAGTGGCTCACGTATCACCGAATATACTCTAACGATATTTGTTTCTGTATGGATAGTCTTGCGGCAATTCATTCTCTATCATCGGTCTACACGACATCCGTTCTCATCCGTGAATGCCGGGCATCCCTAAACGAGATGGGTACGCAGTCACAGTAATGTACCAGGTAACATCACTGCGGATAACCTAGCAAAAGGTGGTGCTCTCCCAGGTCAGGAGCACACCGACCAATTTATAGGTATACCGCTACCAGTATGCGAACTGCTCATTAAGCAGTTTCTTTTTAGGTCCGCACAGACCAACTGGTCCACAGAAACGACTTGTTCGATCTCCAGACTTACATGGCCAACTTACGACTGTAAGCGTTCTGAAATCTTGGTCAGCTTTCCGCGCCATAGACTTCGCACCCTTATCTCAGTACTCACAGGACACTGTTTAATAGGTTTACATGCTAGGAGATTTAATTTTCAAAGCAATGACTACTGCAGAAGCTGTCTGCCACTATCCAGCCCTTGCTGATATTAGGACACTCTATCTGGGATACCCTTTTTTGCATGATTTGTCAGAGATCTCGAACACAAACATTCGTAAAATAAGCTCTTTTATTTGTGCTACTGGATGGCTCTAAATATTTGAGCCTTTTATTTATTGGAAGTTTTGAAATTTTCTTTTGTTTCCCATGCAGGAATTACAAAGGGATCTCTTTTTGGACCCAAGTGACGCTGACCTGCCTAACCTAACCTAACCTACCTCCCCAATATTTCTAAATAACATGAAAATATTCTTATTTAGTCCATATCTGCACCAGTTTTCTGAAGTAGGCAGAACTTAGAGTTCCTCCTAGTAGTTAACATCGTAATTAGTTGATTCAATTGTTATGTTATAGTACTATAGTTAGACGATTGACAGCCGAAACTTTTTATTTTTCGCTTTGAAGTTAGCCGAAGTATTTATCTCGTTGGATTGAATGCTGTAGTAATCTGTTTGAGAGCCGAAATTTTTATCTTATCGGAGTATAATTTGCTTTGTAATTAGCAGACCGAGAACCTAAGTATTTTTCTTGTCGGATTGAATGCTGTAGTTAGCTGATCCAGAGCCAAAGACCGAGAGCCTAAGTCGGATTAAATGCTGTAGTTAGCTGATCGAGAGCCGAAGATTTTATCACATCGGAGAATTATTTGCATTGTAAATAACCTAGAGCCGAAGTATTTATCTCGTCTGATTTAATTTCGCCGAACGGGTCAATAAAAGAACGATAAAAATATGGGTTAGGACGTTGGGCCAGTAACCCACTTCTAGAAAAAAGCAATTACTATAATATAGCAAAAAATAAGAATAAAACGGCCCCATTAGTGTTAGAAGATGACGTCCGGAACTTCGATGGAAAGACTAATTAGAGGAAAATCTTTTAAAGCTTGGCCTACGAAATTGGAGAATATGCGCACAAGAACGGAGTGCATAGATTTCTAAAATGCGCTCGGCGTTTTACCTTAAATTGTTGTAAATTTTAACTCTCGAGTAAAGAAAAGTTTATGAAATTTTGGTTTTGGTTCTATGAAATTAGTTGAAATATGTGTTATATTTCATGAACCTTTGATATGGTACAAAAGAGATTTATGTTTTGAATCGAATGGTAAACTTGGTATATAGTTTGGGTTAGTTAGTTAGCACGATGACTACTAAGCATTATATATTGAATGTTGCCTTGGTTCGAACACCAGTCATGCCAACATACTTCATCAGTAGTCAGCGCTACAGCATTAACACGCCGACGATGTGAAATAAATTAAGTTGACTGCCTAACAACAAATGACTCAACTTCAATTGTTCTAAAAATAGACATGAAATTTCAGTGCTGCTTAATACAAAGCTTATCCTTCCATTCCACCATCTTAACGTCCCCTTTTCAAAGAAAGTAACCCAGTGGGTATATATATAAACATTTGTATAGGTAGAGTATTTGCCCCTACTTCCCATTACAAAAAAATTTTATCATGATTATTAAGATATTTTTTTGTGGTCCCGCTATTTTTAATACTGAGGTCCATTGTGATATTTTGTATGCTTATTTTGCTGAGAGTTTCTTAGGGATATCTTAGTCTGGTACCAGTGAGTACGCCTTTGAGAAGTGCAAGCGAGTCCTTTAAAATTATTATGGACAAGTCGTTGAGCAGAATTTCAACCATTACCGACAGTATATAGTGGCGTCTGAAATAAACTGGGGCCAAGAACAGACAATTTTTTTCGTCATGTCAAATTAGAATATTAATTTAATCAATAACTTATTTTGAAATTTCCGCTAATTGTCTTGTCACATTTGTATAATTATATATATAAAAAATGTTGTATATGTATAAATGTATAAGTATATGTATGTATTTATATATAAATAAGATGTGTACCTAAGTTTACTTACAATTATACATAAATATCTATGTATGTGTACGAGTACATACAATCAAGGTATTTTCATGTATGTATTTAAATATGTATGTTTGAGTGAATGAGTCAGTGAGTGTTCGTTTGTCTGTCTGTTTGTCTTTCTGTTGGCTGGTTGTTTTGTTGTGTTTTGTTTGATTGATTGGTAGTTGTGGTTAATGGGGTTATGTATGTAATTTATCTTAAAATTAATAACTACTCCTTAAAATTGTTAACTACGGCATAGTTTTGTATGTTCTTGTTGTTTTTAACTTAATACTCTGTCTCTTTCGCTCTTTCATACATTTTAAATATATAACATCCTTGGCTCACATTTAAATTTATTTCGGGGATAATGAATTTATTCGCTATAGTATAACAAATCACACTTTTTTTCATAATAATTTGAATTTCGTTTATCTTTAAGGGGGCAGGGTTAGAGGTCGAATTATTTTTGGAATTCTTATTTTTTTTATTCATTCTTTCTTTTGTGATACTCATTCGATAGAATTCTACATAGCCATTGCCATTATGATAAAGTTCCTGATCATCTTTCACTTGGTGCGTTTAGAAAGCCCTTTAGTTTTTGTTTTGGTACGTTTAAGTTTTTGGTTTAAGGTTTTCGTTTCGAATTACGTAGAAAATTTTTAGTTTGGTTTCGTTTAATATTTCATATTTTATTTGGTTTCATTTAACAACAAATTATACAAGACATCGTCAATAGAAGTGAAAGTGAGAACGGAAACGTAAACGATAACGTAGTAATGGAAACAAAAGTTTTTTTTAAAAAAAGTAAACATAAAAAAAGAAGAAAATTTGATAATTGATTAGTAAAATCTTTAGGTTTTGTTCTTAAATTTAGAATATATATATATTAATTTGGCATTTACTCATCCTCCTCTTCACGGAATAGGTAGGTGCTCCAGTAGACCAGGTTGAATAAGGCGAAGACCAGGGGAAATGTTATTCGTGAAATAACATCAATTCTCTTCGATCTAGAACATTGTCTTGAATAAATATTTAAGGTATACACAGATTAATTACCAGTTTTTAGATTGTCTTTTTGATTTTGATTGTGGAAGAGAAACGTTTTAATTAGTTACATAATAGTTATCATTCATTTGGTTAATTATTAGGTTAAATCAGTCAAAACGAGTTAAAAGTAACTTTTAAATAAGTAATAAGAAATAATTTGTTTGTTTTAAGTTTTATTAAGAAAGTACTTAACTACAAAAATTGGAAAGATTTTAATACATACGAATACATATATAATTTTTTTGAGTAGTTGTCGTCATACACCCATTTAATGTAAAATATAAAGACATACATGTATATGTAGGTATATCTACTTTGTATACCCTACATCTAGACCTACAAGATTTGCCAATTTATCTCCATTTTGAAGATTTTTGACCACAAAAATAATAAGTTGCCCATGAAATTACTATTTTTGAACCTATCTCGAAAACAAGCCTAAATTTAATTTTAAAAGTTTTTAACTTACATAAAAAGCAGTGGTAAATAAACGACATAAGATTTCGATTTATAGTAACTTTTGGGAATTGATCATGTATATATGGTACACTAGAGTGGTTCGAAAGTTGAGTCAGTCACCCCTAGGATTAAAGATAATGTTTAAACAATTCTAAACTATTTCTTTATATATTACCACGCCTGCAAATACCGCCCTTTCAGTATTTTGTTCACTGTGTCGCCATCTTTAAGCCGATCATAAAACTTTATATATCGCTGTTCACGGCTCTGTAAGGGCTACATTTCCTTCCTTGATAGTTTTTTACTCCCACGTCAATTCCTAGTCATAATTTTTTAAAATTCGATTCGTACCCACCCTAATTGAATCGAGTACTAATCTAGTTTTTAAAAGTTATGACTATAAATTAACGTGGTAGTAAAAAACTATAGAAGAAGGGAATATAGCACTTAAAGAGCCGCGAACACTAAAATATAAAATGTTATGATCGAACTTAAACAATACTGAAAGGGCAGTATTTGTAGGCGTGGTAAAATATATAAAAATTGTTTTAACATTATCTTTAATCCTAGGGGGTGACTGACACAACTTTTTTTTTTTGTATGGAAGGTGAACCGCTCTAAGGTACACTGCTTTCAGCTTCTACTAGTAATATTTTGGTGAACTTTTTTCAAATACAAATTAATTTGCAGTATTGATCTGATTTGGTATCGTTAGGGATGGTCCTTGTACCAAAAAATATGTTATAAACTTAAGAAAGTGATTTTGAGTAGTTTTGTGTTTTTAAAGTTTGGTAAACCATCTTGTTGAGAGATCTGTGACAATATATGAAGAATATACTTATACCCCACAGTTGCAGATTTACTACTTCATCTATACTTAATTCAAAAATTAGACCTTAAAAAGTAGTTGTTAATATGATTAAATGTTACGTTGGGTGTATGACCAGTTTGTATAAATTATGTATTTTAATTTCTTATCCATATTGTACTCGTAAAATATTAAATAAATTATAATAAAAAAAGTTTTTGTAAAATATTTTAATATAAAGACTACCAAAGGCATACGAGCAAAATTGAACAAAATAAGTACATACACTGCCGGTTATCAATATACGACACCTACCTAATTAAATTTTGAACAGAATCAATAATAGATAATTGTTTTTGCTAAAATCAGTGTGAGCTATTGTGATAAAGGAAAATCACTGTTTCTTTAGAACCCGTGGTCGGTCCATAACGAAATTTTTAGTGGATAAAGTAAACTTAGTTGCCCATTTACTGAAAGAAAAAAAATTATAAGACTGCTTTTCAGGATATTCAAGGATAAAGGACATATTTCATGGTAAAGGTCCTTGAAAAAGAATAAAAGAAACATTTCTGTTATCTAAAAGAAGAATTACCTTTCCAACAGCTCCAAATTTGTTAAAATCTGATAACGTGTTCAGAAGTTATTGATTCGTAAACATTGCCAACTTTTCACAAAAATACACAAAACGTCAACTTTGGAAGCTTGTATAATCTTTTCTTTGACACTACCGGGCACAATACTGGCTTAGAGATAGACGCATGTACTTTAATTGAAATAGAATTAAATAGATGGATTGCTTGTCGGCATCTTATGTTTGAGCTTATGCTTTCTAAGCGGAGCACCCGAAGTTAAACTATTTATTTATAAGATTTAAAAATCAATGCCAAATAATGATAAAGAAGACTTCAAAGTCGAAGATTATACCCTATTCCATACATGTAACATGCTTCAAGTCCAACAGCAAATGTATAAATATTACACAATGCCATCAAAAGCCAAAACCCAAGGGACGATAAACTTGAAATCCTTATGCTTTATCTAATTTGTCTTGCTGGTGCAAATAAACACTAAAAGTTAAATTTTTTGCAGCAGGTGCGTGCCATCTTGCTCATTGGATGACGAAGGCGATCTATTGCATAAAAATATGTGTGTTTCAAAATCAATATAATCTCACAGACGAGGAAAGAAGTTACCGAAATATGTTTGTTTGGAAGTCTTGTTTGGAGGCTCCTTTAGCAATAAATGTTCCACTTAATGACCAAAACCCTCTTAAACAACTTGAAAACTATGCCAATGAAAAAAATCTTAAATCTGTTATAAAAGCATTTCATCAACATTTATGGTACTTTTCTGAATATTTAATCGGGCTTGCCGATTAAATATTAGTGTAGTTTTAAATTAGGTAGCTATATACCTAAATTATTTGATGTTAACAAAGATTTGCTATTGGTTTGTTAAGCTAACAATCGTTTTTATATACAAATTTTTCTTAACATTGGTATACCAATCGTTGTTAAATATTTTTGCATAAGATTGTAAATCTTTTAGCGTGCAACTAAAGAAGTGAAGTCTTTGGCAAGGGAGAGAAACCAATAACCCAGTAAGAAAAAAGGTTTATTCTCAAATTGAGGATGATTTGAAAATAAATCTTTTTTCAAAGGTCAAACGTTTGATACTGATTTGAGAATAATAGCGTTCTCAACAAAAAGGGGACTTTATTCTCAAATTGATAAATGCCTTTATTCTCAAATCATTATCAAACCTCATTCTCAAAGGTTTTTCAAATGTGGATATCATCTACATGTGAATATCATCTACATGTTTATTTTGTTTTTAAAAACTGTGCATCATACTTGAATTCTTTTGCTTAAAATATAATTTTTTTATTGTTAGGTTAAAAAAATTTTAAGAAACAAAGAAAATTTACTTATTCATATAAATATTATTGAATTTTTAATCTTGAAATTTTTTAAGCAAGGTTTTATGGTCAAATATGGATCAATTTTAAAAAATCCAAAAGAAGTAACGAATTTCTTTGAAATGCAATGCCATTCCATTAAAATATCTTAAACATTAATTTTATTTAACATAAATTATTTTTTTTAATGTTTGAAAAAAATTTGAAATAAGGTTTGATATCAAATTTATATAACGCCATTTTTCAAATTATTCTCAAATCATCTTAGGGTTTGATAATGATTTGAGAATAACCTTTATTTTCAATTTGAGAAATTATCATTTTTCAAACGTTTTTTCTCAAATGAACCCTCATTTGTAAATTAATGTGAATCTCAAACATCTGTTCAGGTTTGAAAAAAGTTTGAAAAAAAAAACGTTTGATATCAATTTCAAACGTTTGACAATGTTCTTACTGGGAACGTGTTTGTTTTAAAACATAACATAAGGTTTTTGTGATCTAAATGGTCTGAGCGTAATCAAATTGGTCAATTTACAGATAGACAGCGATAAGCCTATATTTTGGTCGGAAGCCTTCTGACTGTGATGGATCAGATTTAGCAAGAATTTCCGCAATAGTCTTATAGCTTAAGGATCGTTCAGAAATGACCCGAAAATATCTGGCATGACCAGTGAGCACAAGTTCAATCATGTCTAATTTTAGGAAGTGAACTGAATGACAAATTTCTAAATTAATACGTTTTTGATAATTTCGCAATCAATTACATTTTATTTACTTCAACTGATACTATTCATTAACTGTAACAAAAATTCCATCCATAGTTATATTTTATATACGTAACTAATGACAAAACGAGGTATTATTTCAAAATAATTGTTTATAAGCAGGAGTAGGCAGCCCATACCACCAGTAGCCGATGATTTTTTTTTTAAATTTAGTATAATAAAATTCGTGAAAATGAGTTTTAAAATCATTCAGTTCGAATTTGAATGTTAACAGAGTTGGTTAGTGACGCTTTGTTAAAGAAAAGACAGAAACAAAATAGGCAAGAAACAAATCAAAATCTAATTTATAACAACAAAATACATGGTTCGAGAGAACAATAAAATATAATCTCGAACATTGTTGCCACGACACTATTATTTTTGTAAACATTGGGAATATCTTTGTAAATATTTGAAATATTTTTCAAAACAGAAATAGATTCTAATATTAAACAATTAAAGATTTTTATATTTTTTTAGATATTTTCGATTCAAAAATTTTTGTATAGAAAAATTTTTAATAGAAATATTTTTCTTTGCTAAATTGTTTGATAAAAATTATATTTTATAGAAAATTTTTCGATAAGAATATTTTTCTGAAAAAATTTTCTATAGAAAAAAATTTTGATAAAAAAAATATAAAAAAATTTTTGATAAAAAAAAATATAGAAACATTTCTGATAAAAAAAAATTGTCTATATAAATATTTTTGATAAAAAAATTTTCTGTAGAAAAATTTGTGATAAAAAAATTTTCAAAAAATGTTTGCGGAGAAACCAAATTCCTCGACGCGTTTCGATGGTTGGTTAAGCCATCTCTTCAGGAGGATTATCCCCAATTTAGACAGATCGAAAACCAACCATCGAAACGATTCGAGGAATTTGGTTTCTCCGCAAAAATTTTTTGGCTTTTTATCAATAAATTGATCTGTTACATTAATAAATAAATGTAACAGGTTTGGGATCAAATGCAAATACACTTCTTTTTGAATAATATTTACATCCCGACTAATTTGTTATTTTTTGATAAAACTGCATGCATTCAGCTTATTTTTTTTAAAATAAACTTGTTTATTTTAAAACATCTTACCCCCCCCCCCCCCTTCTTCACAGCATTCTGCATATAGTAGCCGACGGCTACAGCAAGAATGTGGGAAGTGAAGGTAGATGAAAACTGAAAAATGTTTGTTTTTGTTCAGTCGATAATCTACGCTTTTACTTTTGGTTTATGAACATAATTCTTAATAGTTATGTTTGTAAATTTAGTAATAATGCGAGGTTTTTCGATCTGTCTAAATTGGGGATAATCCTCCTGAAGAGATGGCTTAACCAACCATCGAAACGCGTCGAGGAATTTGGTTTCTCCGCAAACATTTTTTGGCTTTTTATCAATAAATTGATCTGTTACATTAATAAATAAATGTAACAGGTTTGGGATCAAATGCAAATACACTTCTTTTTGAATAATATTTACATCAAGACTAATTTGTTATTTTTTGATAAAAAAATTTTCTGTAAAAAAATTTTTGATAAAAAAATTTTTTGCAGAAAAATTTTTGATAAAAAAACTTTCTGTAGAAAAATTTTTGATAAAAAAATTTTTTGTAAAAAATTTTTGAAAAAAAATTTTCGAAAGAAATTAACCAAGAATTTATGTTAAGAGGTTGTGGGTTCGAATCCGGGCTCAGGTTCATATCATAAATTTTTATTTTTAATAATTTTTATGATTTTTAAATTAGATTAATAACACAGGTCAACAGCAAAAATGTGCTCGAGTAACCACTATATACATTTGATGTATCATGGCTACCTTAGCACAAAAATGGTAAAATTTTTAAATTATATGGCAAGATTTTTTTTTAATTTTTTTTTTTTTTAATTGCAATTTTTTTTAGACTTTTCTTCAAATAATTAATGATAACTTAAAAACTACTAGTCCGATATTATTAAAATAAAATCAGAAAAATTGAGATTTACATAGCCTTTAATTTGTCTATATATCGCGTTTCAATCGGATCAATAGTATCGGAGTTATAATAAAAAACTTAAGAAAAAATTATATTTTTTTCATAAAAATGGCAAAAATTTTAATTTTAAAAAAAATCATGAAAAATCGAAAACGACAAAAAACTTCCAGCGGAAAAATGAGCGGATTTACTAAATTGTGAATAAATTCGAAAAAAATCAATCGATTTTTATGGTGGATATCTCATTTTGTTGCTATTTTATGCCGCTATGCGATAAAATAATAAATCTGGAAGTTTTTTTGCCGTTTTCGATTTTTCATGATTGAGAAAAAATTATATTTTTTACACAAAACTGGCAAAAATTTTCATTTAAAAAAAATCATGAAAAATCGAAAACGGCAAAAAACTTCCAGCGGAAAAATGAGCGGATTTACTAAATTGTGAATAAATTCGAAAAAAATCAATCGATTTTTATGGTCGATATCTCATTTTGTTGCTATTTTATGCTGCTATGCGATAAAATAATAAATCTGGAAGTTTTTTGCCGTTTTCGATTTTTCATGATTTTTTTAAAACGAAAGTTTTTGCCATTTTTACATAAAAAATATATTTTTTTTTAAGTTTTTTATTATAACTCCGATACTATTGATCCGATTGAAACGCGATATATAGACGAATTAAAGGCTATGTAAATCTTAATTTTTAAGTTATCATTAATTATTTGAAGAAACGTCTAAGAAAAATTGCAATTTAAAAAAAAATTTTTTTTTTAAAAAATCTTGCCATAGAATTTAAAAATTTTACCATTTTTGTACAAAGGTAGTCATGATACATCAAAATTGTATAGTGGTTTTAAGAGCACATGAAATTTTTTTATTTTGTTGTGCTGTGTAATTCTTAAGAATACAGAAAAAACTATATGACACTTAGCAGTGTGGAATGCTGCATTTTCTGTCCCGCTACGGAGTTCATCAGCACACTGTGTCACCAACTGTTAGATGCCAGTAGTTAAGATTATCTATTTAACTGAATTCTTAAGCGAAATGGAAAACGAGAATTATGTTGGTGACACAGTGTGCTGATGAAGTCCGTAGCCGGACAGAAAATGCAGCGTTCCACAATGCTAAGTGTCACATAGTTTTTTCAGTATTCCTAAGAATTATTAATCTAATTTAAAAATTATTAAAAATAAAAATTTATGATATGAACCTGAGCCCGGATTCGAATCCATAACCTCTTATAATAATAAAGTTTTCTGTACAACCAAAAAAAAATACCTATTTGAGGTAAAAGTATAAAAAAGACAACTCTGCCGACTATTTTTTTGTTCTGTTCTCTTTGCGCCGACCAGTGTTTATAAGCGAGATATTGTTAGCCAGAATTGAATATATGTTCATTATAAAGGATAAATGTATTTATCCTTATCGAAAGGAAAAATTGCAATAACTCCGAAACTACTTCATGGATTTTAAATTGACTAAAAATAAAGGTACTTAGTTCTCTTTTATTTTCCATTAATTTTTTAAATATTATAATTTTCAATGGTTTAAATTATGTAAAGCTGAAAATACTCTAATTTTTTCAGATATTAAAAAGTTTAACACTTTGTGGGCGGATGCACCACATGTTCTCCCTACGCAATTTTGAAAAAAATTTGCACAGCGTGTTTTTATGTTATGTAGAACATTTCTGGGAGGAGTTGCGGTTCAATTTCACACTTTCGTTAAATAAGGTGAACCCTAATGTACAAAGTAGGTTTCGTAATCTAAAGACCGGCAGTGTAAATTAATTAAAAAAAGAATATTTCATAGGATTTTTTCTACAAAATAAATAAATTAAAATAAATATTTACCTTTCAGAAATAATAGCAAAATTTTATATATATATTTATTTAAAACAAACAAATTTAAATTAAATTTTTATAAAGAAAATACATTATATCAAGCATTTTATTAAATATAAATAAAATGAAAAAGAACATTAAATTAATTCTCTTTTAAAATGTAAGTACAAATTTTATTAAAGAACTTTAAAATACAAAAATACTTTTTTAACTCAATTATTTTTCAGGTTTGGATTATATTTTTTGTATTTATATTATTTATTGTATTATTTTTTAGAGGTTATAAACGATTTATGAAGAAATACGAGTAAATTCAACATTAAAGCCAAGAAATTAAATGTCAAAAGCAATGCACAAATCACAACATCAAAAAGGAAATCCAAAAAGATAAAAAATATTAAAAAGGAAATAGAAAGCGAACAACAAAAACATAACAGTAATTCGCAAACTCATACATACAGACATGTAGGAACATACACACATACATACATACATATGTACTTAAATAACATTAGAAACTTTTTTCAATAAAAGCTTTCAAATATGAGTCAAATGTTGCCTAATTTTCTGAGAAATACACGTATAGTAAGTGTATTTCTTAGAAATACACATTTGTATGTAATTATATGTGTCGCCATACATGTGTATGTGTAGATTTACTTTTCATGCTCTAGATGTAAAAACCGTTTAATTTACCTTGTAGGGAACTTTGACAGCCAAGTCTTACAGCAATTTGGACGTTTTGGTGGCTGCATATGAACTTCACACTGTCGCAACTTTTCCAATGCCAATGGATCACCCGGATGACGAACCAATGGTTTCTAAGTTTGTATGGGTGTGATGTTGATGTGTGTGATTGTTTGTTATAGTTTGGTGGAATTTGGTGTTTTTGTTGTTGTTGATTGTCGTTAAGTTAATTGTTTGAAAAGTTTTATTTGTTGTTTACGTTGTCATTATTTGTTTATGATTTGCGAGCGTCATGCCATGAAGATGTTTTGAACGAAATTTTGATTGCAACGAGAAAAAAAATTATAAAATAGAGAAAAGGGTTTTCGTCATGTTTTAAATAGTTTTGGATAATTGTTTATTTATATTTGACAAATATTTAAATTAAAATTAAGATAAAACAAATGAAAATTTAATAACACTACTCGACAAACAAAAGTTTTAGAAAGTGCCTCTGTCTTATTTCCATTAATTTGAAATCTAGCAAATCTTTAGTTGTCGAGATTTAACGATAATTTAATTTTGGATGACTAATGCTAAGTGTAAAAGAATGAAATTTAGTGCCATCTGCAAATTCATATAGAAAACAATAGACATATCTTTTTTATAGTGTATGGAACTTTCATCTAGTAATCGGAATTGTTTAGGCTATCAAACATAATGTATAACCACGGCAGCTAGCACATATTACCACATATCTTTTTACCCGTTAAACCAAAATGGTTTCTTTAAAAAGGCCTTTAAACGGCCAATATCAGTAAATACATCAGATAAGAAACTCGTTACAACCTTGTCATAAGTTTCTTAACCCTCTGCGACTGACGTGGTAGTCTAGCAGACACCACGACGATAAATCAGCATATAACACAAATTCTAGCCTTAGGTTAGAAAAACAACTGTATAAATAATAATTAACAATCATAAACAATAGAATTGTAAAAAATATATAACTTCCGTCTCAGAGGGTTAATTATATGCTAACTCTTGCAGTTTGAGTTTTAAATAATCTGATATCATTTAAATAGTCCTAAGTCATTATCTACATTTTAGTATCCAGAGCTTAAATCGACGCATTCGATCGAAAACTCAGGCGCCAAATCGCCGCGTTCGATATCGTTTGAAATGTAAGATATTTCAGAAATATTTGTGTAGCATACTTTAAGGATGGCCTTAATAATATATAACATATAAGCTTCACTACTTTGTACCATATTTGTCAAAAGTTCCTTGATAGTAAAAAACTAAATATTTTGATAAACAAACTGATTTATTTAGATATCAAATTTTTTTAAACTTATTGCAAAATAAATAATTTTAAAATTCCTAAATTATGTTATACAATATTAGCTTAAAAGTCAGAGTTTTCGATCGATATCGAATGCGGTGATTTAGTTCCAGATTTTTTCGCAAATATTGTGAACATTACTTAGGGATTTTTAATATAACTTATTTTGCAAAAATTTTAATAAAATTTGATATCTTAATATATCCTTTTGTTTGTCAAAACATTTAAATATTTTAAATACATTTTTTTTACTATTAGGGAACTTTTGACAAATCCTAAAAGTATGCTACACAAATTTTTCTTAAATATCTTACATTTCGATCGATATCGAATACAACGAATGCAGTTGGTATAAAAAATGGAAATAATACTATATAATATGATGTCTTTATGTTGTCGAGTGGTGTAAATAATGTGTTTTTAGAAATTGATGAGTTAAATAATTCATTTTAAATAGCATTCAACATAATTTTGTAGGTTTTATTGCGAATTTGTTGTTTCTTTATGAGTTAAATTGTTATTTTGCGAGACTAAAATTGGTTGGAAACAGCTAATTCAATTCGATACCCTTAAACCAAAACGAAATATGTAACGACTGGTTGTTAAGAATATAGTTTTAAAGTTAAGCGCACTTTTGGTCCACTTTTGTAAAAGCCAGCAAATGGCAATTATGGTTTTGACAATTAAGGTCCAAGGTTTATCGGTAGATTGAAATTTGATTGAGAAAACCTTGAATGCTAGAGGGAATGAACATTAACAGCAAATGTTCATTCCCTCTAGCAAGATTTCTTCGTGGTGGATTCAATATTGTTTGACAGTAGCTCGTGTCAATTGAAGTACTTGAAGACAAACAGTCGACTGTATGGGTCTTCCAATACTATTAACGGAATGGGCCTTCCAAGACTGGACTCGACTTGTATAAATATTGGAATATATAGTTTATACTGAATAGTATACAGCTATTTACTTACTTTATAATTGATAAGAGATAAACAAACTAGACATAAAAGTCGACAAAAACGTTGAGTTTGATATTTGTTTAATAAAGTTGGCGATCTTGGTGGACAAATTACTCCGCTACGAGAAATAATCTAATCCATAAGATCATTAAGGTACTATTTTTAAAAAGGTTTATCAAAATTTTGGGACATCAAACATTTAATTAAAAAGTTTTACTGTAGTGTATTGCACTAAGATCCCAATTTATTACAATTATTTATTATTGTAATAAATAGGTTTTTTGATAAAACCAAAAAATGTTGGTGCGAAAACCTTTCCACGACGCGTTTCGATGGTTGGTTAGGCGATCTCATCAGGAGGATTATCCCTAATTCTAGACAGAGCGAAAACCACACATTATGTTTAATTTGAGGGACTGAATAAATAGGAATTATTATTATATCCAACAAATATCAACATAAAGCGAAGATTATCATCCGAACAGAAACACACAGTTTTATCATTTCTATCTATTTTTACTATTTTTTACATTTATTGAAAATAGAAACATGTCGACTTTGGTTTAAAATTTGACCTGTATCAATTATAAGCGTAATCGGAACCTGTGTCAAAAATCTATTTATTATTTGGAATAAAATTGGATTTTTTTTAAAAAGGTCATGAATAAGAGATATGGACTAAAGTCCTTAGTCAATAAAATTTTAAATCCTAAACTGACACTGTGGAAATCTAAGAATTGCATCAAGTTGGACGCGGTAGTAACAAGGTACCAACAAGAGTAAAAAATATATCAAAAAGGTACAATTGTATCATCTTTGCGTAACACTGCCTTAGAGATATATATGACCAATTTTTTATTTTAAATTTCAAGATTTAAGTAAATACATTCATATTATTTCCACCAGAGGCTATAATATGGGAGGAAAGGTCAAAGGTTTCGGTTATCGGTTTATATTAACAGAATACTTATCTCTATATTTTAAAGCGTTAATATGCTTTTCTGGGTATTTAAAAGGCTTTTGAGATTGTATCTTGCATAGGAGGTATGGTCAATTAAGAGCCGATTCCTACAAAGTTAGGTACTTTGATTTTGGTTACCCTAAGCAATATTTATGGGATGTAAATGGGATGCAGTTGTTGCCTGGGTTTACAGCTAACAGGTAATAACTGTATTCAATTCCTACTTACACCTCCTAGTGGTACATCCTGGAAACCTGAGCAACCTAGTTGAAGATGCGGTAAACAATCCGAGTGGAATTCTAGGTCAGGGCTAACGTGAGGTGGAGTTATCTTAGAGCTCCGACGTATTTGGTCTAAGGGTCTAAGATAATTGTACTTGGTAAAGTACGAAACCGTAGAGTCTTTTCAACATGTTAGTTGCGGCTACAAGCGGGCGTCTGTCTCGGACCGAGCGGCTCGCTTTACAAACGTGGCTCTTGTCTTTGGACTCATCATCCATCGACTAAGCACTTACGATGTTTTAAGCATGGAAAGAAACAACATTAGAGAATATACTACTCCAAGGGGTAATCAAGCGAGAAATCCCCCTGCTACGGCAGCTGGCACAAGGATTTTGGAGGTGCCTAATCTATGCAAGAACATCTTGATGAATGAAACTATGCTCCACTGGGAGTCAAGGATAACAGAAGAAGAAGCAATATTTATGCTAAATATTTTTAAAATGCAATTAAATTTGTGGATGTAAAGGGCCAAAAACTCTATTCCGGGAAGTTATCTTTATGGGAGGTATTCGAAATAGTTATCCAAATTAACACAAAAAGTATAAGGATCATAATCGGACTAAAATAAGGGTCTGTCCGGATTTCATCAAATTATCTAGTAGGGTCGACCTGTACTTTGATAAAAGCTTACATAAATATCCAGCCAGCCCACAGTGGGTTGAAAAAAATTTACCGAAATAATTCAAGAACTTTTAAACGGTAAGCTCAATTAAAGTAAAATTTCACATGGCTATTGAGAAGGAGTTTTAAATTTGGAGTCTGTAGTCTTATCAGGAGGGGAGGTATATGACTTCAAAGTATATTTACTTCTGGACAGTACGAGTAAATATATAAACGTAATCTGCTAAGATCTGCAGAAAACATTGCTACACGTTTGGTCTAGAGTTTTGATTATATCGGATCCAAATTATTAATTCTTTTGTGTGATTTAAACATTCCTTAGAAGTAAAATAAAACAAATTTCGGAAAAATCGAGAAAAGTTTGGATCCGATATTAGCAAAACTCTAGGCATAAGTCGTCAAAAAGTTGAATTTTTTTTCAAAGTCAAATATCTCATAAACTATAGAAGATAAACCATACGTGTAGCGTTGTTTTTTGTAGACCTCAGCTGATTTGGTACATATAGCAGATCTTTCGTACATATATAAATCTTTTACATCGGATCAAAAATGTGACTTCTGAATCGTTTTTAATTTTCGATAAACTAGAGGTGGCCTACTTCGAGGGCATATAGCTCCTCTTCTGATAAGTCTATAGACTACACATTCCAAACTTAAGCAACAGTACTCCTTAATAGCCGTCTGAAATTTCATGATAATTGATCTTACCGTTTAAAAGTTATCGAATCATTTCCCTTAATTTTTTTTTCTGTGCAGCCGGCCGGATATCTTTTAATCGAGGGCGTGATTCTGATAGATCGGTATACTAAAAATTGGGTCTCAGACCAATATTTATATTCGTTACAAACAATATATACCCTTTTCACCTATTGTGGTGAAGGATTTTTGTTGAACATATTTTTATTTTGGTTTTAAGGGGATTTATGCTATTTTATTTAATTTATGTTGAATGCCATTTTTTAATCTGAAATTCAAATGAGTTAAAAAGTGGATTTAACTTAATGTTAAAAGTTATAAATATACTTTAAAAAAATAAGCTAAAAGTTTTATAATATTAGTAAATTCATTAATCCAATATATACCATTGCAAATGTTGCATTACTGTCTGTATCCAATAGGTCTGACGCAGCATCTATACTGGCCTGCTCCAAATCCCGTCGTTTCTTTTTCATATTTTCCTTGTGCATGTCTGCGGCCCGATCCGTATATGTTGCATGTGGTAGAAAATGTTTGACAAGAATTTATTTGTTCCACAACAAATTGGAATTGTTTTTGTTTTTTTTTTTTGGATTTGAGTTTTTGTATTTGGATTGATTGATTGATAGATAGACAGATTGAATAAGTGATTGATTCAAAAAGTTTTCACACAACACAAAAGTTATAGATATGAGAACGCAAATAAAGTTGTAGTTACAAAATAGGCAGTTGAGTTGAAAATAATTTGTAGAATTGACGAAAATAATAGTTAATTTGAGGTAATTGAAGAGTAGAATTAGTAGTTGTTGTTTTGAAGAAACGAAATCATTTTTTTTTTGTTATTTGCGCAGGTTTTTTTGTTAGTATTTTTAATTATTATTTACACAAACACGGTCACACACACATTAAAAAATTTACAAATACACGCATAATTTATTTTAATTTAATGAAATTTGATTAACAAAAAATTTGTTGAAATCAATTAAATTATAAAAGTTAATTGTGCAAAACGTGAAAGAAAAACAATAAATCATGAATTTGATAATTTTATCATTTTGTTAATAGTTTTTTTTTTTTTGGCAACATTTACAGGCAAAACAAACCAGAAATGAATATAAAATTGTCATATCACAATTATTCAATTTTAATTTAATTAATTTTATTTTCAATAATAAAAACATTTACTCGCAAATTATAGAAAATGTTAGTTAAAATCAGAGAAAAAAATGGAGGAAATCCGATTAATTCACAACATTAAACAATTGATTTGGTTAATTTTAATAAAAATTAAAAAAAATGGGACATTTTTAAAAGAAAATAAAATTTAAAGTGATTGATTTGTGATTTAATGATTTTTGATTTTGTATTTAATTTTTTTTTTTTTAAATATTATTAGTGGTGTGCAAAAGTGTTTTCACATTTGTTATTATTTTTTTTTTAAATATTATTATTGATAAAGTTGTTGTTGTTGGTAGAAGTTGCAGTCATAGTGTTGTTATTGTTGTTGTTGCAAAATTTGTTGCAGTTGTGATTTTTTTAAAGTTGCAAAATATTTTGTTGTTTTTTTTTTATATACAAACATTTCGTTGAAGGACGTTGCAAAATAAGAAAAGGGGAGGGAAATAAAAGAAACCTGTATTAGTTTAAATTCACACTAAATATGTTTTTTTTTTAATTTCTTTAAAAAATTATTTATTTAAATAAATAATATTAATTTAAATTGATAGTAATGTGATAACCAGAGTTGAGAAATTTTATTTTAACAATTTTTGAATCAAATATACAACAAATATTTTACTTTTGTGTTATTTTTTTGTTAATAAAACTTCGAATGCAGAAACGTTTCTTTAATTTCAAAACTACATTTAAAATTTTGACGAAATTCATTGTTACTCACATGATCAGTATTTACACACATTTTTTGGCTTTGCGAAATATGGTCCCAGAAAAAAGTCCCCAAAATAAAGATAAAAATTGACTCCAAAAAATATACTTAATACAAAAATTCAAAAATTTGCGTAATTTTTAACTTTTTTCCTGTGACGATTGATTCATATCGTTATTTTATGAAGATTTTTCAAAAAATTCAAAATATTTTAAATTTGTATCTTTCTTTTTTTAATTCATTGAAATAATTCAAAAATATAAAATTTGAAATCGCGCTATTTTTTATTTAAAATTTCCTATTTTTGAATTTGTTTCTATTTTTCTAATTTCTAATTTTTTGTTTGTTACTTTGAGCCCATTCTATTCTATTTTTTTATGAAGGGAAAAAGTTGTCTACATATCTTATGAAAAATGGCGAAATGGCTGAATTAATAGCCATTTCTAAACTACTGGATAGATTTTGACGAAATTTGGAACATCGGCAGAAGAGGACCTAGGATTTTATAACTACGTTTAATAACTATTTATCTATCGATAGCACAGTGGGCTCTACAGTGGAGCAAAGTTGCCCACCTCGGGTATGTTAAACCTTTGGGTGCGTATAACATTCGCCAATTTAGTCCGATCCGAAAGATTTTACATTTCCGAAAACTTCTTAAAAAAATTAAGAACAAACGTGCTTACTGTACAACATTGTCAAGTTTTATATTGCATTTTTGGGCATGACTTCTGGCCTATTTTTAGCTTATAAATTATTTCTGGTAAGACGAAAGATTTTTTTTAAATTGCTAAATTGCTGATAAATTAGAAGCAAAAAAATTAAGTTTATAACACAGAAAATATTTGTTTCTGTTTTGAAAAATATTTCCTATTCCATTACATTTACTTTAAACAATTTTTACAAAAATAAAAGTAGTATACTTTTTTGTTCACTCAACCACATATTTTGTTGCTTTAAATTGGATTTTAATTTTGCTTTTGTATTTTCTTTAACAAGCGGTTTCAACCGACTTTGTTAACATTTTCACAAGTTTCATCGTGATATTTACGAAAATTACAAAAAGTCTTCGGCTCCTAATGGTATGGACTGTCTATCTTTGAACATGTATTTTTGTGCTTTCGTGTAGTTTCTATTTATTTTTTTTTGTTAAAAAAAAAAAAAAATTAACAGAAAATAAATCAGCCATTGTATTTCGTTGTTACATATTTGCCCCCGCATCATAAAGAATCACAATTTTTTTTTAATTTAAACAATATATCGCTTGAAATATTTTTATATGATAGAGTCTTTGGTCAAAATTTATGCTAGGCCGAAATCATACAATATTCAGAAAGTTTTAGGTCGTAATTCAGGAAAGAACTAAAAAAAATAAACAGGAAAGGAATTGAATATCACAGGAAAGTGTTCTTTAACATATCTGATTGTAAATGCAAATGGAACAGAAGTAACAATTAATTTTTAAATGGAATACCG
This sequence comes from Stomorhina lunata, assembly GCA_933228675.1. Lineage (NCBI taxonomy): Eukaryota > Metazoa > Arthropoda > Insecta > Diptera > Rhiniidae > Stomorhina > Stomorhina lunata. The sequence goes on along the minus strand of OW121740.1, from coordinate 59,498,252 downwards.
TGAATACCAATCTTTTCGTTACGATTAAAATATTCAGCGAAATATATTTTGACTCACTGCAGAGGATAATTTGAAGAGTTCTTTACAGAAAATGGAATTAACATTAAATTTTAACTAGAAAAATTCAGAAGATATAACAGCTTTGAAAGTGTTACTTTTGTATGGCTATTGTTCTAAAATCAAATCTCAAAACACGTTACAAGTGTTTTACAAGTGTTTTTGCCTGTAAAATTGTGAACTTGTAAAAAATCTAAATTTGTACTTGTACACTTGTAGAATTGTAGAAAAAAAGCATAGGGTCGACTGAGACCAGAGGTTCGAAAGGCTCAATTCCTAATTCCATATTTTAAAATCAAATTTATTTTAGTGTTTATTTCATTCCCATAATACATTCACCTGAATCAAGACATAAGCCTTAACTTTTAAGAATTAATTCTTAGGGAATTTAAAATCAGTTAGATTTAATTTAAACTATTTCAATTCTTAATCTTATACAAAAATAATTAAAAATTGTATAAACAAATCATTTTGTAAATATATAATACCTATAAAAGAGCGGAATAAAATAAATCTCAACGAAACAGGTCCTTAACCATAAAATAAGTTTCAGGATTGCATTAGGGATTAAATATCATTTAATACCCATGAAAAAAGTCCCCATTTTAGAGGATAAAGAAATGACTCTTTCTTAAGTTAATGGGTTAAAAAAGGGTTTTTAAGCTGAGATGATTTCCATCTCGATTTTAACAAAACCGTGGACTTGGTTTGTCTAAAAAACATGTATAAAAAGTCATATGATTAAAATGTGATTTATTCATTATCGACATACATACATATGTATATATACATTTTCTAATTGTACTGAATTTTGTAATTTTATTCTAATTCCATCATAATTGTGTATGTATCTCAGCTATGTAATATATCTTCCTGCTAAGGGACTAATGTTTTTTAGACCTGTATGGCATATACAAATAACATTTTTGTATAAAAATTCAAAAGTTTATTAAGTTGACTTAGGCGAAATTTAAAAAAATAAAAAAGTTCTTTGTTATTGGTCATAAGATCAGAAAAACTATTTAAAATAAAATATAGATACACATAAAACTAAAGATTTTTTGTACACATAATCTATAATCTCATCCAGATTCGAAAACATATAAAATCCATTATTTTGCAGCATCACAACAAAACCAGAGATAATATACTCTTACATATTTATCAGCACATTTTACATGTATATGTATGTATTTACAAAAACTAATGTCACAAAAAACAAATTATTTTTATAAATTTTTTTAAGAACAAATTTTTAATTAAGCAGATTCCTTCACTGATTGAATTTCTGGTAAAGATTAGGTCATTATAAACGAAGGACCATTAATATTACTATATTCCTGCATATCTAAATATCTTTTAAAAGTTATAGTTTAATAAATAAATGCAAAATATACACAAGTTTGCGGTGAAATAGCCACATTAGGGTAGTTCCGTTTTTTTTGAACGAACATTAAAGAATACATGCATACGTTTATTAAATGTGTATGCTTTCTGATCAAACATAAGAATATTTTAATAGGTTATGATAAATTTTGTTCTACTTTATATCTAGGGTTTTTACAAACAAAGTATATCGCACTTGATATAATAATACCCTATAAATTAAAACTTAAATTTTCGTTTTTTGGTTTGATATACTTTTATTCAATGAGTGGTATAGTTTAAAAAACTTTTCCCTCGAAAAAAGTCAGAATTTAAGTTTTTGATTTAAAATCAAGTATCTTTAGTTTATATCCACCCTAATGATTTGCACAAAATGAATTACCAAAAAATATTTTAATTCAATTTGGACTGGTTTTAATCAGGAATAAAAAATGTTAATTCAAATTGGAGTAGAGGAATGAAGAAACATTTTATTCATTCAAGTTGATTTTAAATTCCCATGTGAATCAATTCACTAAGAATTTAAAATCAACACATTTTTTTTAATTGTTGTATGGGAATTAAACTTAAGGTATTGTTAAATCATTTTTGAATTCCTATGAATTAAGCTAATATTTAATTAAGCCTTTCGAAGCTCTGACTGAAACAATTTTTACAAGTAACAAGTGAATGATAAATTGAATTCTAATTTGGTTTTTAACTATCTTTTAATAAAAATTAGTTAAAAGTAACACAAAATCAAATCAATATTAATGACCACTTATTTATTTTGTTTGATTACAAGGTTTACATGGGGGTCCAGCCAGATGGACGGACGGACTGACATCGACACAGGAATGAATTCTAAGTCCATTGGTGTACTAAAGGTGGTCTAAGACCAATATTTCTATGCGTTACATACATCAGCCCAAACTTTTAATATGCTTTCTACCTATAGTAGTCAAGGGTATGAAAATATAATCATGTATGCAGAACAAGAAAAATCAATGATGTCCTTGACTCAGGGATACCTCATGAGCATATCTTCCATTTTTTTTATCATTTTCTCAAATGCGAATAATAGTGTAGACAACAAAATATGAAAACCAAAAAAAATGAGCCCATGGTGGATAGGAAAACAAAAAACTTTTTCTAAAATAATTCATAATATTTCAGTACAAATTTTTCATTTTTAATACAAGATTAAATTTTTTAATAAAAGGAACCAAAAATACAGGATATATGCTAAAACATGAGTCTAGTAATAAAAATCTGATAACCGTATCAAAAGCTATATGCATATAAAGTGGGTATATTTCGGAGAAAATCTTGAATAAAAAAATCGAACTTTGAACCGCCATAAAATCTGAACCAAAGCGAAATTAAAAATTTTGAAGAAGTGTAAAAATTGCCTATATGCCTATATGTATATAATTTCATGAAAATCGTAGATGGTGTGGTTCAGTACGAGTTCAAAAATGTTTTATTTGACTCCATATATTTATCAAAATATTTTATTTTAGAAAATTGTAGAAATTGTAAATTTAGAAATTATAATTGTAGAAATTGTAGTTTACAAGTCCAAAAAGCTACAATTGTTGTGTAAATTTTAATGAAACACAATTGAACAGCACTTGTAAAAATTAGACTTGTAATTGTAACTTGTAAACTTGTAGAATTGTAGTTTTGTGAAATAGGGCCCTGGTTGTCTGAATTTTAAAGGTAATTTTATACAATTTAGCATAGACAATTTATCCATAGTTGACCATAGCTCCCATATAAAAACCTTATGACGGAAATGATTTGAATATTGTCTAGAAAAAAATAGATAAACTAAAACTTTTCAATCTGTTGCGATGTGATATCATACGACCGGGTTTGACCCATTACTTTTAACTTGTTGTTTCCTTTTCTTAATTTGTTGTTAGACTGATCTGGAGTTCATCAAAGGATTTATTGATTGTATATAAATAAAGCCCAAAACTTCGTTTGTAGAAATTTAATTTATAAATTTTGAAATAACTTCTCTACTCTGGTTTTAAAAAAATCAATGAAAAAATGTTAATATGTTGTAATGAAATGTAATGTCTGGTGATTTACAAATCTAAATGTTTATTAGTATTTTTTAACACATTAACATTAATTCCTTGAGTGTTAACAAAAAGTGAATGTTTAAATTGTGTTTAATAAAGTCTTTATATGTTTTTAGTTTTTTTTTTTAATATACACATTTGGTTATGTTTAATTAAATCCCTTGTTGAATGTCGTCGCTGTATTAAAATAAATTAAAAACGTTGTAACTAGTTAAAGTTAGCTTGTGGCTCGCAGTACATATAATGATGGAAGTAAAATTTTGACTTTATAATCGAATTTCTGTCATTTGGAATTTGTCGCAATCTGTCATGAAGTCCTTTTTTGCGTTTCGCTTCTAAAATCCATTGTCCATAAAACGATTAAGTTTGTAAAGTCATTTCAGTTACATTAACTAATTTTTTTCTGTCGTTCTTCCGATATTGTCAAAATGTCAATGTAGTTTTTGTGTAAATGGGTGTTTGTGGTCTTGCAAACATTTATCAGATTTGTTGAACAAAAATCATTTGGTGGTTTCAAATCACTTTTTTTTTTGTTGTTGTTTGCAAAAAACAATAAATTACTGAATTACATTTATACATAAATATTTTATATGTCTTGTATAAAATATTTGTTTGTTATTTACATTGTTATTGTTATTTTGTTAAAAGTAAATGTGTTTTAGTAGGACATACATTTCACAAAAAAAGTATATAGTTAAAGTAAACAACAATAATAAAAAAACACATATTAATTAATTAAATACAGTTAATAAGAAGCATATAAAATCTCAATTACTAGCTTTATTCAAACCTGAGCGGGACGCATAATTCACCAAGGCAAACTCGAGCAGGGCACCAAAGACGAACGTCAAACACACACCAGTCCAAACATCAATGGCCTTTGTGTAGGAGACTGGCGGCAGTGAAGCATTAATACCCGATGTCTGTGTAGCCATTGTTAGGAGAGTGGTAACACCTAAATTCCAAACAAAAAGAGATAACTGAAATTAATACTCTCATCTTACAAAGTAAACATGCAAACAAACACATAAATAATTGTTAGTTAATCGTGATAATTTTCTCTATAAAAAGAGCAAATAAAATAAAAATAGTCTTCATTGTGATAGCAGACGTTGAACATAGAAGACGTATACCCTACATACACTTAATTATTAAAAGTAATTCCTTTTTGTTCTCAATAAAACAGGTTTTGTAATAATTATTGAATTTATCTGAGTTCGTAAGAAAATACGAGTAATGTTTAAATTTGTTTGTGGTTGAAAGTGGATATGTGGTTGGGTGTTGTGTTTAGAAAATTTGATTGTTTAGTGAGTGAGTGTGGCTACTTTCGAAATGGAAGCCCTTAACACCTGTTATGTGGAAACGATGTCGTGCTTGCTTTTTAACTTACCCAATGATACACGAGCTGGTACAGCACCTTGATCAAGCCAGAATGACACCCATGAGACAATTACCAGCATACAGCATGGGATATAAATTTGAATTAAGTAATATGAGAATTCTCGCTTGAATAGTAGATCGACTTTGAGGCAACTGTATTCACCTATGAGTATACAAGGTATAAAACATATACAAAAACAAATAAAACACAAAAGAATACAGGAGTTTATACAACATTGTTGTTGAAAAATAACAACAAAAATAAAAATACACAATAATTTATAAACTTAAAAAATACATTCGTAAGAACTAAAGAAAATAAAACACCAAATCAATTTAATTAAAAAAAAATGAAAGTGTTGTAAAACTGAAAATTGCGGAAATTATTACAATTATAAACTCAAAAGTCACAAAAAAATATAAAAAGAAAAAATTAATTAAAAATAAAACCAAAAAATAATAATTTTTCATAGGCAAGTAGAATCAACACATTTTGCATTTATTTATTTGCATCAACAAAATTTAACGGAAATGAATTAAAATGGCAAAAATTGCCCAGAGAAGGAGAGAAGTGACAAAAAAATTACATTATTCATTTCCGTTAATTTGTTGGCAATGCGTTCCATACTCTTCAAGACAAAGTTGTTGTTGTTATTATTATTTTTTCATATTTTCAAATTTTTATTTTAATTTGAGTTTTGAATAAAAATTTCATTTCAAAATAAAAATATTTTTTAAAATATCATAAATTTGTCTTAATATTCTCATATTTTATTTTTAGCTGTTTTTTTTATTTGTTTAATGCTTTAATTTGCAGGCTCATATTATTTACAAAATAATTAAATAAATATTTTTCTCTTTTATACAATAAAAAAATATACACAATAAATATTTGAATATTAAAATTGTTTATAGGTATATATTTTTTGTTGTTGTTGTTTTATTAATAATAAAAACTATGATATGTTTTATGATTTTAGCATTTCATTCATTCATTGTCGTTAAATTTCAGTTGTCGTATTTTATCTCATCAATGCATCTGGCAAATAATTCCAACCACAAAAATAAAAGAGTTGGCGCAAAATTGGACGAAATAGATCAAAGTGATTGCGATTAGTGGCAGAAATCAAATTAAAATATTTTTTAGTTTGGTTTTTTTTTATAGTGTTTTAGTATTTTTGTAATATTTTGAATACAATATTTTAATTATTGTTGATGTTTGGAGTAATTTGTTACATTTGCATTGTGATTTCAATATTTGTTATACTTAGTAATTTTTTCCACGAATACTTTTCCTTTTATTTTTACACTCATTTGCACAATTTTTATGGGTTTTTGTTTTCTGTGTTAGTATGTTTTTCTAAATATTTGTGGTTTTAGAATTTCAAAATTTTTCTTTTGCTCTAGATATTAATTATATAGTAAATAAATAAATTGTTGTAAATATTTACATATTTTAGGAACCAGTAAACTAAACCTTAGTAAAAGCTAGAAAGACTATATAAACTACAAACTAAAAATTAGTTTGAAATAAAAAGAGATCATGCAAATGAAATTTAATAAATTTCATATTTTGATGATTTTTTTTTGGAAAATGATCAATGATAGTCAAAAATTAAGAGCATGAAATTAATTTATATTTTATTTGTGGGTGTATGAGACATTTATTGAATATCTTTGGTTCCAAAAATCAGAGATCACATAATCACGTTTGCATAACTGGTAGAATATATCTTTGGAGCTGGTTCCTACTTGTACTAGTGCTAGGAGCAACTGACCAGAAAGTGGATATCATGAAGTCTATCTATCCTTATAAACAAACTCTTCACATATTGGTAAATAAAGAGTCATGTTTAAAAATTTGTATCAACATCATCAAATTTTTTGAAAGTTAAATAAATGTAATTACAAATAACGTATGATGAAAAAATTGCGACAAAATTCAATTCGTTGTAGATTTTTTAGCAATAACATAAATTTTATTATTTTTTTTTTAAATTACACAGTAAAATTGTTGGCCCCATCCGGGTATCATTACGCCAGTTTTGTGTAATTTTTTCTATAGCTTTCGAAAATTCGAATGTTAGTATTTTTTAAGCTCCTTTTTAAATTTTTGGATCAAGTGTTTTTTCGGCCTTAAAGAATAAACGTACACTCTTCTTTTTAAATTGTCCTAGAATTCTTCAATTGGGTGTAATTGCGGGACGTTTGGAGGTTTTTTCTCTTTAGGTGCATCTAGAGAATACAATGCCTCTGACATATTCTGAGCATAACGACTTAATGCTAGGTCAGTCCAAAATATAACATTTAATCCCCTGTGGTGGTGGCTTATAAACTTCGCAACTTTTGGCTAGCAGTCACTTATATATCGGTCAGAGTTTAAGGCTAAAACTGTCTCGAAAAAAAAAAAACTGTCACTGTCATTTCTTTTCTTTTGAACTTAATGCCAGCCATACTAAAACTTTTTTTGGGAACTTAGTATGTTCAATATATTTTACTTTATTATCTACAAGCCTACTCCCTTCGAAATAATGAGTTCACTGCCACTCATTTCCATCCAACGTGAAATAGCTTTCGTTATCCAGGATGAACATTTTTTTTAACTTTTTTCTTAAGTTTTTCAACCTGATTTTTTTGAGCCCGTTCTTGGGCATCAGAAACAGTTGGCTTACTTTTTCAGGTACGCTTATGGATCCCCACATTATCAAAGTATTTTTTGATGTTATTTTTATCACAGCTAAACTTTTGTTTTTGCGTTCAAATTTGGTGATAATGTTCAATTTTAGTGATAAAGTCGATTTCAAAAATCTTGGTAGTCAAAGGCAAGTCGAGTATCTTTTAAAAGCTATGTTCTTGAATTAACACCTAACATCTGTTGCAATTGCAGGGTCAAATAAAAACTCATCACCTTTCAAGTGTTTTGTTTAATCCTCATCATATAGCTCTTAGGGGCAGTAAAAGCTTCTGGTCATTTGTTAAAAGGGTGAAATCCTTCCCTGCTAGTTCTTTAATTCCTACACTTTTAAGGAATGACCAATCATTCACTCACCCGGTTAATAAAGCAAACCACTTGGCCCTATTATTTGCATGTAACACACTTGCTAGAAAGCAGTGAAAAATGTCCGAGCCCGAAAGAGTATCTGTAACTATGCCTAGAATATTCTTTCGAGCTCTTCGACGTTAACTCGTCCATTGGCTCACCTTTTCAGTATACTATACCATTTTATGTGCTAGAAGGTGGCTAATGTAACGCCAAACCCAAGAAAAAAGTGAGGCAAATAACCCTGAAAATTACCGTACAAAGCAATTTGTTCTGCACTTTCCAAAGTAATGGGAAGTATAGTAAACTACCATTTAGTTAACCCTTTTATAGTAAGAGGGGATAATTTTCCCACCGGTATATATCGTTAAATTGTTTGTAAGTATCTGGATTCTAATAATTTACTAAGCGACTGACAAAGGGTTAAATATATGGAGTCTAATAACTTACTAAGCTACCGGCAGTATGGATTTCGTAGAAGCCGTTCAACGGGGGACTTGCTAGCTGTCCCCCGGGGGACTGTGTCGCTTTATTCACTGTTTTGTAGAAAGCTAAGTTGTAGCTTTAGATATTGACTTTCGGGTCGGAAATGACTTCTTTCGACTTATATTGAGTTTCCTTAGAGATCGCGTTATAAGAGTTGTTTTAAATGTGATATCATCCAACGAGTTTAAGATAAATTCAGGGGCAAGGCCTCGTTTTTTCTCCAACTATTTTTCATATATTGATAAATTATTTTCTATATCAAACTTCCAATCATATCTACTATTTTGCAGTTGATAGCATCATTCATATTCATTTAGCTACAGGCCAATTCTCTTAGACATTGAGGAAAAAGGCAGAACATGAATGATACTCTAAATTCGGACCGTATTTCAATTTGGGGTCGTGTAAATAGGGTTTATTTACGGGTGGTATAAGTATTAAGGAGTCAGAAGATGTTTATTAATAATATCAAAAAATTTAAATCGAATGTCCACAAACACTGCTACCTCTTTCCTCTTCTGGGGTCATTCCCTGAGTGTTGGTCAAATTAAAAAAAAGTGAATGAGGTATGATCAGGAATGGCTCTTTATGTTGTAAACAAGGATAACATTCAGACCAGACATTTGGTACATATTCCCATATTCATAATCAGTACACAAATGTAAATACTCCTGTCATTAAATGTACCTAGGTAACAAAAATAACTTGACTCTATAGACGAGAGTTACTTGGCGTAAGTGCTAGGGTTCAAACTGCCCAGGCATTTACGCCAAGGTAAATGTCACGCTCTTGTCTTAAGATTGTTATTAATGTTTGGATTTAAAGAGAGCCAAATAAAGGCCAATTTCGTATGCCAAGTTTTGGAATTTTTCTCTCTACTTGGTCTTTCCATCGAAGTTTCGTCCTAACAGAAGGGGACCGTTTTTATTCTAATTTTAGCTTATTCATAGTGAGACTCACTGTTCGGACTTTATTAAAAAGAAGATTTTACGAAATTAAAGTTAAAATATGAATTCTGCTATATGGCCGCAAGGGATGACGCGTAAAAGTCGCTATCTAAAACACCAATTTCCAATAACTTTTCGCAGCATTTGCGGCCGTATTTCGTCGATAACTCTTCAAATATTAATATTACCCCAATATACATAATACAATGGGGTTTAATCACACAATCTTGTTGGCCAATTAATTAGACCATTATGTGAAATTATTTTTTCATCAAAAGTTTCTTTGAATAAATCGATTGTAGCGCTCGTTGTTTGGCATGTGGCTCCGTCTTGTAAGAATATCAGCAGGATCCTTACAATCTGTTACGGTCAACGGCCGAGCATTTTTTAGAATACTATGCACTTCGATCTTGTGAGCATATTATCCAATTTCTTAGGCCAAGCTCTGAAAGACTTACCACTACTTGGTCTTATCATCGAAGTTTCGGACGTCCCCTTCTAACATAAGGGAAGACCGTTTATATTCTAATTTCAGCTTTTTTTTTTATCATAATTGTGGTTTTTGAGGCCCTATGCTCCACTGGGAGTCAAGGATAACAGAAGAAGAAGTGGTTTTCAGGAGTGTATTACTAGCCCAGCGACCTCTTAAGCCATATTTTTATAGATCTTATGATTAATGGGTGTTAGCTCACTACATAAATGGGTGTAAACTTTTTTGTTTTTAACCCCTTTTTTGCTGTCACGTTTTGTGGCCCTAGTGGAGGATCCACTGGGAGTCAAGCGGAAGAAAAAGAAGAATGTAGTTCCCCGGGTAATATAACAAGGAGGTGAGTGTTCACAGTTGAGATGTAGGATAACCAAGATAAGAGTGGGCTTACCTAGTTAAGACCAATCAAAACCGTTGCTTGGTTACCAACATCACCATTGACAGTAACATTCTGACCATAATTGTTTTGAATGGGTCAGTTTTGAATCCGCCAGAACATTAAGCGCACCAAAAAAAATTTCGGCGGATGTAATGATCTTTCGACAAAAACCTGTGGATTCTTCTCACTCCAAAATGCGACAATTCTGCTTATTTATGTATCTATTCAACCGGAAATGGGCTACATCGGAAAACAAAATTTCGAAGGGAAATTCAGAATCAATATCAATTTGTGCTTAAGTCTTTTTGCCCTTTTTGCTCTCTTGTAAGTCGATTCAAAAATAAAGCAGTGATCACTATTTTAGCACTCTTAAAAAAACACCCGATACATATGCTGAAGTGAAACTTGGTTGTTTAATGAAGCAAAAGGGCAACATCTTTCAGTCTTTTTGTAAACATACAAAACGAACGCAAAAAGTTGGAGCAAAGAGGATATTTCTTGAGAAGATCGTCTAAAAGTGCAAGCAGAATGGTCTTGTAATTAAACCGCTAGGAAGTAGCCAGCCAGGAAGACCAAAAACACTTGGCGCGTAATAGTTTTTTTATGAGGCAAATGCTGATAATATGTTAAATTTAAACATTATTCTGAAGCGGTGTTTCCTTGAGGAATAAATATTGAAAAAAGAGTTACTTAAAACTGTAAGCTAAATGATGTCGAGGAGTTACGTGTAAAATGATCTCTATATTTTTTTTTAAATATTTACCTAAAGTCTAGAAATATTCCATGCAATTATGTAGTAAATAATTCTAATTTCAAAATGTAACAAATTAAAAATCTATTAAAATGTGAATTTATTTAAATAAAAGCGAAACTAGCTATAAAAAGGCGTTAGCTTTGGATTTTGCATGTATCTAAATAAAATATGTATGTATGTGAGTGTTTTAATGTGTAGATGAGTGTTTTAACTGACAGTAGAATTTCGACAATAAATCAAATTAAAATTTCAATTATAAAAAGTATCTTTTTTCTCACAAAATGAATGCCAATCTTTTCTTTGAGAATCGAGTTTCTACTGTAATTGATTGATGATTGATCTAGAAATTATAGTACTTTTGAATTGTAACAAACAACTTTTTCTTTTTTTATGCTTTGAGGAGCAATTAATTATAATAAGAGATGGTGATAAATAAATAAATAAATTAAATTAACAAATAAATATTTAAATATCTATGAAGCATTTTAGGAAATTTAAGAAAAGGGAACTAAAATGGAAAACTAAGTAAATTCTAGTGATCTTTTTTATGAGATCACAAAACATTATTGTTATAGTATTTGAAATAATCAAAGTTTAAACAAAAAAATAAACTAACATTGAACTCTAGTTAAAATTCTTTCAAACAAAATTAAAAAATAATAATAAAATTATTAAAGGAAAATAAAATTTAAATTGAATTATAATTTAACGAAATCAACTCTCGGAACAAAGAGAATATGATGAAGTAACACGAGAGTAAACATAAAAATAGTAAAAACTGCAGTAAAAAATTAGAATAAAATCAACTTACCCGTATTGGTTTTACTGTTGCAATAATCAGTCAAGAATTTTTCAAGTGTAAAGCGAGGTAGGTGTAAATTTTTTACCACTTGTACAGGATCACCCTCTTTCCACAGGAAGACAAGATCGTTTGTAGTCCAGCCGTCTGAAAATTAAATCAAATGATTAAGTAAATTTTTTTTTTTTATATTACAAAATATTTGAGTTAATAGAAAAGAGAGATCGAGATAGATACAGAAGTAGTACTTACAACTGGCCATACGTAGTGAACAAATTTGACGATCCAAAGGATACAATTTCAAATTCATGGGACATGCCAATGTCAGTGAGATACGAATACTGTACAGAACTGAACCGTTTGGAAAAATACGTATGTAAACATTTGGCATAATGATATTGTGGAAATGACCCTCCTTTTCATTGGAGAAGAACAGATCAGGCATCCAGACACGGTTGGCTTCCGTTAAGGTTAAATATTTGAGACGACCTGTAAGGAGTTTAAGAGGTTATTTATTTCCATTTTACAATTTTTTTATCGAGTTTCGTAAAACTGTGTTACAGTTTCCCATTAAAACAATCTTTCTTTAGGAAAACTTAAATACATATATCGTCATCTTAAAGACCAAATAAAATTTCTGCAAAAATTTTAAAATTGAGTTTTTTATGGATTATTATTTCCTATATCATTACTAGGGTTGTCAGACACAAATCCTGAAAAAGCCGGACATGAGAAAAAAAGAATCTTGGCAACCCAAAAATTAGCTGGACATCTATATCTATAAAAAGAATGTTTGTCTGTTTGTATGTTGTTTGTTGGGAAGGATCTCCGAAACTAGCGGGCCGATTTTGCTCAAATTTTGACAGTGTAGTATGGTGTGGCCGGTGCTAACTATAGGCTAATCTCAAGTGGGTGTGACCCCTCCCATATAACCCATATATTAAAAATGACAAATATATCCAAAAGATACGCCCGATTTTTCTGAAATTTTGACAGTATGATAAGGTGTGATCGGTGGTTAAAATAGGCTAATTTTTTTCGAAATCTCAAGTGGGCGTGACCCCTCCCATATAACTCATATATTAAAAATGACAAATATGAATGACCGAGCGGCCCGATTTTTCTGAAATTTTGACAGTATGGTAAGGTGTTATCGGTGGTTAAAATAGGCCAGATTTTTTTTAAATCTCAAGTGGGCGTGACCCCTCGCATATAAGTAAAATATTGAAAGTGACAAATATGGATGACCTAGCTTACTGATTTTTCTGAAATTTTGACAGTATGGTAAGGTGTGACCGGTGGTTAAAATAGGCAAGGGTTTTTTAGAAATCTCAAGTGGGCCTGACCCCTCACATATAACTCATATATTAGAAATGACAAATATAGATGACTGTAATGGCCCGATTTTCTGAAATTTTGACAGTATAGTAAGGTATTATCGGTGGTTAAAATAGGCCAGATTCTTTTTTTCAAATCACAAGTGGGCGTGACCCCTCCCATATAAGTCAGATTTTAAAACATACAAATATGGATGATCAAACCGACCGATTTTTCTGAAATTTAGACAGTGGGATAAGGTGTGACCGGTGGTTAAAATAGTCTAGGTTTTTTTTTGAAATCTCAAGTGGGCGTGACTCCTCCCATATAAGTAAAATATTCAAAATGACCAATATGGATGACCAAGCGGCCCAATTTCTCCATAATTTTGACAGTATAGTAAGGTGTGACCGGTGCTTAAAATAGGTAAGGGTTTTTTCAGAAATCTCAAGTGGGCGTGACCGCTCCCATATAACTCATATATTAAAAATGACAAATATAGATGACCGAGCGGGCCGATTTTTCTGAAATTTTGACAGTATGCTAAGGTGTAACCGGTGGGTAAACTAGGTCAGGTTTTTTTTAAATATCAAGTGGGCGTGACCCCTCCTATATATGTAAGTAAAATATTTAAAATGACAAATATGGATGACCGAGTCGACCGATTTTTCTTTAATTTTTAAAGTACGTTTTACAGTACGTTTTTTTTTTTTGGAAATCTCAAATGGGCGTGAACCCTCCCATATGAGTCATATATAAAAAATGACGATTTAACCTAATTAATTAAAGTTTTAAATGTGGATATTTTCATACTATAGGATGTTTTTTCGCTTTTTCAGTTTTTTGAAAATGGACCAACGGGGACCTGGGAATTGGAAAATGGGGATAAAATTACCCTTTTCTTTAAAATTGTATATCTTAAGAACGGCTGGACCAATGAAGACATTTTTTCTTTGTACATGTTTTTTTTTTAGTCCAAGTTAGGATTATACATTAAGAAAAATTTACCATGCCCACTTTTACAACCCGTTTTTTTTTAATATATCTAAAATAGAAAAACGGATGCACAAATATTGGTAATATGATTGGTGTTTGATAAGTTAATTAAATACATATGCAAATACATTAATAAAGGATTCAATTAAAAAATTAATAAAAAATATTTCATAATTGTTCATTTTTAAAGAAAGTGTTAACATAGTAATAAGTTAATAACTTTAACTACTAACCCGGGCAACGCCGGGTAAAATCAGCTAGTTAATAATAAAAAACTTGCTTTAATAATTTGCTTCGATGAATCTTTAAATTTTTGATAAGCCGAATTGTGAATACCGTAATTTACCACAGCGATAGTAAGAGAAAATGAAATCGTCCGAGATGCTGCAGCTAATACATCTGAAACAATTTTCAACAAAAAATACATGCAACTCGGGTTTGTCGATGACATTGATATCATGGGACACACATTGCGCGATTTGAATGTCGCCTTTTAAAGTATCGAGAAGGAATCCAATAAAATGATTCTAGTTGTCAATGAATCAAAACAAAACCGCTGGGTTCTACAAGCAGGCAATTCTCAATAATTGACCACATGTGATCGTTGAGAACTATAGCTACGAGGTGGTAAAAGAATTTTTTACTTTGGTACCGCCGTCAACATAAATAATGACATAAGTTTCGAAATCAAACGTAGAATCATGCTTGCCAACAGATGCTATTTTGACATAAGCAGGCGGATAAGCGCTCATACTACCCGTGTAATTATGTGATGTTGAATCACGGGCACTTGCACAGGTAGAGAAAACTATTTTTGGGGTTTTAAGAGGAATTTTCTACGAAACATCTTTGGACCAGTTTGCATAAACAATGAATATCGACATTAAATGAACAATTAGCTGTATGAGTTATACGTTGACATCGACTTTGTAAACGCATCAAACAGCACCGGCTGCGTTGGCTGGGACATGTTGTGCAAATGTATGAAAATACTCCAGCAACAAAAGTATTCGAAAACGATCCAAAATGAACTCGTAAAAGAGGACGTCCGAAAATTCGGTGGATTGGCCAATGAAATTCTAAAATATGTTCGACCTTTGACCTTAACACGCTTTTGATATAGGCCATTTAAGTAAAGTAAGTGCAATGGGGAAATTTGATAGAGGGTAATTTTATTACAAAATTAACTTGTTGAAGCAATTGTTGAAGCAGTAACATTTTGATCATCGTTGATTTTTTTTAAATATGGGCCAATGTCTTCTCCACTCTATAAAGCACACCAAACAGTGATTTTCTGTGGATAAAATGGTGTTTCGAAAAAAGCATGTGGACTCTCCCCACTCGAAATGCGACAATTCTGCTTATTTACATACCCATTTAACAAGAAATGGACTTCATTGGAAAATAAAATTTTGAATGGAAATTTAAAATAAGTTTCTGCTTTAGCTCATTCTCCTAATCGGTTCTGGCATAAATCGAATCATAATAAAATTTCAACTAGAAAAAAGGAACTATGATCTATGATATAAAAAGTTGATATGATCTCAAACTTGTGACACCCGAAAGAAAATGTTTGAATTTTTAATTAAGAAAAGCGTGGTAGAATATTAATACATTTTACTATAAAAATTTTTCAAATTAAAAATAATAAGTAAGATGCTATATTCGGCTATGCCAGACCTTAGATACAATTCACCAATGTTGTTCCAAAAGTAAAGTATAAAATGTAAAGAGTTTTTGGTCATTACAAGTATGTATGTTTCTGAAGACTGATTTAGGTAAGTCCTATAAAAAATAATACTATATCTATATTTGCTGATCTTTGAAAGTTAAAAATCTCGGTAGTTAACACGATTTTTAAGTTTATGTATTTCCAGGAAAAATGTTTTTCTTGAGTTATGAGTTATTTTTTTGAGAATTTTCAACCAAAATAAACAATTTTTTCAACAAAAAATAATGGAATATTAAAGAAAACTAAAACAGGCTTATTTCAGAGTGAATGATGAGGAAATAATAAAGACTCTTGGTATTATATGGGCTCCCGTAGGGGCCACATTTCGATATGCCTGGCCAAATTTATATGAGAATAAAGCCGTAGCGAAACGAATAGTGTTAGCTGAATTATCAAAGCTGTTTGACCCCCTTATTAATCCGGTTATAGTGAAGGCCAAAATATTTATGCAGGATTTGTGGATACTTAAGGTCCACTGGGATGAATCCCTTCCAATAAATCTCCATAGCCAATGGATTGGGTTTCGGGAGAAGTTAAAAGAAGTTAAAAATGTAAGTGTGCCTACATATGTTTTAGCTGAAAAAAAGTTTGTTCGACATTATTCATCAATTCAAATTCTGATATGAGTGGAAGCCATGGAAACTGCAAGCCAACTTTTGTTCAGTGGATGGAGAGTTTTAGCGACATAAGAAAAATGCAAAGGGTAATTATGTGCATGCTTAGTTTTCGAAAACTTAATCAAACCATGGATGAAGTATTGATACGAATAGTCTACTGTATACAACAATATTATTTTCGAGAAGAAAATGCCTGCCTCTAGCAAAATAAAAAGTCTGAGTTCTTTTATTGAATATTTATATGACATTCCAATACTCCGAGTAGGTGGAAGACTTCAAAATGCTGATTTAGATCTGACAGATAAAGCCTTCCTGGCCTCTTTTAAAAGATTTGTTGCGAGACGTGGATTGTGCTCCAAATTGTTTTGCGATAATGCCACAAACTTTGTTGGCACCCGACATGACTTAGAAGAAATGAAGGAAAAGTTTTACCATGAGCAAGTTCAAGGCAAGATATCCAAATACTGCATAGCAAATAATATCGAGTTTCAGCATATTCCCCCAAGGTCTCCACATTTTGGCGGTTTGTGGGAGACGGCTGTAAAGTCCGCAAAGTATCACCTCATAAGAATTTTAGGTGAATCCCATTTAACTTTTGAAGAACTTTTAACTGTAGTTGCAGAAGTTGAAGCAGTCCTAAATTCAAGGCCTTTGACTTCTATGTCAAATGACCCCAATTATGAAAGTGTTTTAACTGCTGCACATTTATTGACTGGTGGTCCAGTAATAGGCATTGCTGAGGCCACATATGACTCCAAAGAATTATCCCACCTTGATAGATGGTTACGTGTATCTGCTATACAACAACATTTTTGGAGAGATGGTCGATGGAATATCTTCACGAATTACAACAAAAGGTTAAGTGGACCAAGAAGGAGAGAAACCTTAATGAAGGTGAGCTGGTGTTGGTCTCTGAAGATAACCTACCCCCGAGGCAGTGGTTAATAGGCAGAGTTTCAAAGGTGGTTCGAGATGCTTAAGGTTCTGTTCGAGTAGTAGTTGTTAAAACGAAGAATGGAGAGATTAAACGAGCAATACACAAACTGGCCCCTATACCAAAAGATGATAGATATATTCTCGGATCCATCAAGGGCGGCGATATGTTAAGAATTGTAATGGTTATTTGATTTGTATAGTTAAATGTAAAAGACAATTTGTTAATTGTAGTGAATTATTGACCAGTGTCGTATTTAATATGTATTAATGTTAACGTTAAACTGTATGGTAACCCAGTCTGCTAGACTAAATTTTATATGTAAACGAAAGCGTTTGAGGGTCTTAAAGAGATCGGCTCGAGGAGCAGCAGGCAACTATACTTCTTGTGGAAACTAATACGTAAACTAACAAAAAGTGGAATGTAAAGATATTTATTTTAATTTTTTGTATAAAATATCTTTATTTATTCGTCTTGCTTGTTAAATGTTCCAAAAATTATAAATTTTTTCATTAAATTTTGATGAGAAATAACGGATCTTGTCGGAGCAGCGACGATATACTCAAATTATGACCGAAAAATTCTAAGATTTCAAATCGTATGTACGGCGAAACAGGTATTTTGCAAATTTTGGGAGGGTTATGGGCACGCTTTCTCCCCATCCGATTGAGCTTAATTTTTTAAGGGACTTTATTTTAGCATTTCGAACAAATCTCAGGGTTGGCTGCATACAAATTCCATCTTTGAAAAAAAAACTGGCAACCTAATGCATATGCGGAAAATTTAAGTGACTTTTGAGTTGGTATATAAGGTATGGTCAAATAAAAGCCCAATCATTTAACGTTTAAAGTTATTAACTTTTGTTTGTACGTTATTTGCACTAGTGATTTTTTTTTATTTTTTAAATAAAACACTTTTAAATTTATGCTCAATTGCAGTGCAAAAAATGATTTATGATGAAATTGTTACGTCTTGGTGCGAAAGTCTACAAAGTTTTTTTTTCTTTATGATATTAATATTTTTTTAAAGTAATATATATTTTGGACTTACCTTGTATATCGTCAAATTTCAAACGTTCATCCGTCCACTGTTCACGGAACGTTAGCTGTACACTGTATTCCTGTTATCATCATTGGATTTTTTTTTTTTTTGATTTAATTAAGGGGAAAAAAATTAACGATTAGTAAAATTGTTTAGGAAAAATTTGATAAATTTAAAATTTTTCAATAATGATTTTTTAAAATGTTTTTATTTTTCTAGTTGTTAATGGGATTTTGGTGAAAGATTAGATCGAATCATTTTAGCGTTATGTTTTCATTTTGCATTTTTGGAAAAGGGGATTTAGTAAAAAAAATTTAAGTGATTTATCGATTTTGGTTAAATGAATTCGTTTAGTTTTTCATTTGGTTAGAAATTAGAATTTTGGTTTTTTAAACAGATGTTGCGATTTTGGAACCGATTTTAGTTTTTCTCAAATTCCATATAAAAATGGGAAGATTTTTTTTGTTGTTGTTGTTATTGATAGATGAGTTTGAAAATTTGGTGGTCTAAAGATATTTTTGATTTAAGCAATTTGACTATGTATATATTTTTCTATCATGGAAGGGTTGGTTGTTTGGTCTGATTTATAGTTTTGATTAAAAATTTGTTTGGTTTGAAATAATGTCGCATTAACTTTGTATTTTTATATTTTTTTTAAAGAAAATGTTTATAGAATTTTATTTGGTTGATTGGTTAAAGGCATTCCAAAAAGCGCATAGCAACAACTTTAATTAAAAATTTAAATATTTGTTTAATTAATTAAAAAAAAGAGAATTGTAAAGCATTAAGCATCAACTGGTGATTCATTCACTTCAATTTCAACTATAATTTAAAGCGGTCAATTGGATTAAAATAAAGCAACTAAAGACAAGCTCTGGAAAAAAGGAAAATAAGCGCATTCCAAAGGTATTCGAAAGGTAATAAAAAAAAGGTAAAATTTAAAAACGAGCCAAAAGCATACAAGCACAAAAATACTTAAACATATTTATAATTATATTTTCACATACACATACATATTTTATATTCTTTACATTCATTCACATAAGTATGCATATACACATACATACACTCATATACATATGTACAAGTATTTATATACATTAATACATAAGTGTAATTTAAGTACATATAGAAGATTTTATAAAAAGCACATGCAAAAAGCCTTATTTTACAAGCATTTCTAAATATTTCTTTTTATTTCCGGTTTATCCTTCAGTTTCATAATTTCCATTGCCTACTTACAGGTAAAAAGCATAAAATTAATTTATGTTAAAAAGCTTGAAATTGTTAATCAACCGAAAACGTTATTAACAAAATGAACTCAAAATAAAATGTCTATAGTAAGTTTAATATTCAAAATATAAATCTCTTTGTTGTAATTACTAAATTAAGCTAAATTAATTTATTCAAAATGTAATAGATTGAAAAAAGTTTTTGGACATAATTTAATTAAATAATTATAAAGTATATTATATAATACAATCATAAGAATTATGTAATTGTTATCCTAAACCTAGTTACATAAATTCCGAATTGGGGTCGTAGCTTATGTTGAAAATGTAGTTTTGTTCTTAATACCTTAGCAGATATAATGAAAAGATCATTTCAAATGCTGTTGAGATGGTGTAAACAATGCGGGCTAGGTACGAATATCGAAACGTTGATATTCATGAGAAAAAGAATACCCATATTTGAACCTCCAAAGCATTATATGGAAAAGTATTAGATTAAAGGAAATAACTAGGTATATATTAATGTAAATATCATATATTAATATCAGAACATTTTTTTAGTTTGTTGGCCTGTACAGAATGCGAAAACTTATGCCTTATAATTAAATTATATTAAATTTTTCCGGAGCAAGAAAATCGAATGCAATCAGGCTTGATAGATTTACCGATTTATCTGCTTTTTGGTGATTTTTGACCTGAAAAATAGTTAAGTGTTAAGATTGGGCTAGAAAATTTGGGTGGTTAGAAACCACATAAGTTTTCAACAATTTCGATATATTGGAATTTACAGAGTCAAAATTTGTGGATCGAAATAATAAAAAATGTGCTATATAAATTTTTTTCCACAGAAAAATTATCTATATAAAATATTTCTATCGAAAAATTTTCTATTCAAAATTGTTTCTGTACAACAATTTTAAAATTAAAATTGTTTCTACAGAAAAGCTTTCAATTTAAATTTTTCTCTATATAAAAATTTTAGATTTAATTTTTTTTCTTTAGAAACATGTTTTATTTAAAATTGTCTCTGTAGCAGAGGGCGAAGCCGACTAAAAATTATCGGCGGCGGCGGCTGGAGAAAAATGGACCAGCTGCGGCTGTGCGCCTGCTTTAAGCCGAATACAAAAAGAAAAAAAGTCATATTTTTTTAAACCAGAATACATATTTTTCTTATTTTGGTTTCATTAATCCCACATTGTCATGCATAAACAATTGCTTTTTTATTGTGTTAGGATTTAGTGAACTTCTTGTTTGGTTTACACAGTTGTCAGCGAATAAAAAGGCTTGTTTTGACTATGCTGGCGTAGCTGGTATCCTGAAACATAAATTTGCTAGTTTAGCAATATTGGGATATTTTTGAATTTCAAGTTCCATATTATTGTTCAGATTAGGCATTATTGTTCCCATGAATTCTAGCATTTGTTGTCTTGTATTTGAAATTTTACAGTAAAAATACATATATATATATATATATATATATAAAATTATAAAAAAATCATGACATTATACTTTGATCTTTTTGATGGTTGATTTAAACATTTGCTGGTAAATGGACGATTGATATCAATATCCTCTAATTTTTGTATTTCTTCTAAAATTAACTTTGATTTAGAAACTGAATTATAGGATACATTAAAAATTTGAAATAAATTTAACGCGTTTTGTAGAATCATTTTAATATACTTCTCCAAAGCTGGCAAATTTTTTGATCCATTAAAGCTGCCACCACGTGTATTTTAAAAATCTTTAAACGTTTTTTTTTTCAGTTCTGCTTTGCAAAACCGCACAATTGTATTGCGAGTACAAAAAATTATCCCATTTCTGTCCTTTCTCATGAAGACATTATATTTTTATAAAAATATATAAAAGAGCTTAGAGTGGGATAACTTTGACCTTTTGTTTCGTTTCCAATATTATACATTTTTTTACGCGTACAAAAAGAAAGCTTTAAATGAAAGATTAATTTGATAATACTTTCTTGTTGAAAAATTTAGTATTAAAAAATATCTTTATCTAAAAATTAAAATACTTCGGCTTGAAATTTAAGCCGACATGAGCCGGTTCTTTCGGCGGCGGCTGACTATCGAAAAATTCTCCCGGCGGCGACTCAGCGCCGGCTTCGAGCCGCTTGGCTTCGCTCCCTGCTCTGTAGTGAAATTTTCTATTTTTATTTTTTTTTGTAAAGAAAAATTTTTCAAATAACATTTTTTGCATAGAAAAATTTTCCTTAAAACCTTTTTTGTATAAAAAAATTTTCAATATAAGATTTTTTCTATAGAAGATTTCATATAATTTTTTTTGTATAGAAATTTTCAGTATGAAATTTCTTCTATAGAAAAATTTTCAATACAAATTTGTGCTATAGAAAAATTTTGAAGAAATATTTTTTTTTTTATATTCGGCTATATTTTTTTTTTTTTGAAAAATGTGCCGGCAGCACATTGTACAATATTGAATATAATTCCACTACATTAACACAGAAAAAAGAACACAATGAATACCAGACAGAATAAACAAATGGTTATCCAAGGGAAAGGACTATAATTTTTAATTAGTAATTGATGATTACGGACATATAAAAAACATCCCAAATAACGTAATATAACTATTTTTAGGTGATAAAAAAATGCCACAAAAAGACTTGTATCTCATTATGGGTGATGTGGATTAGTTGGTTAGCTCGTCGACTACTAAGCATAACATATCATATTCAGCAGCCTAGGTTCGATCCTCGGTCTCGGCAACATCAATTTCTGTATATAATAACGCTGTTATAAAAATAGATATACTGTGTTTAGTAATAAAAGGCTTTATTCTTTCTTTTAACAAATCTAGCAAAATGTGTGCAGTCATATTCTGATCAGAAAAACGAGTCATAAAAGACTCTTTTTGAAGAGTCGCATTAAGGTTACCATATTATCACACAAAAAGATCATTTTTGAATAAAAAGTGATATCATAAATTATCATTTTAATCGTGCAGTGAAGTCAAAAAAGACTCAAATATAATTAAAATTTTCCAAAAATGCTAGCTGGGATATTTCGAAGTAATATGATAATTTTAAACATGACACCAAAACTTGGATTTATTAAGGCCTAATTAAGTATAATAAGCTGTAAAGAGCTCTTCTTTATACAAATTTAGTAGGGAAGGAGCCAATACATATGGTCACAAATGAATCACCACTCATGGCCTTGTGTATAATCAGACAATATGCTATGGGTCATCCTTTCTAAAAACCGTAGGGTTAGCAAAATACAAAATCAGAGAGACTTTGCCCAACATTGTACTAGAACAATGTAGTGGTTTCCGCATCCACATTTACCTAGCGTTTATCGACTTTGTTAAGGCTTTTGACAGTGTCAACAGAAGCTATCAATATAGAACTTTAGAAAATTTTAACATGCTAAAGAAAATTCTGAACTATAATCGGGCAATGCGCGTGGATTTTAAATGCCGAATTCTATACAAGGGTAAATTGTCAAATCCGTTCGAAGTCACTACAGAAGTAAGGCAAGGATGTGTCTTGTCACCTATACCTCCTATCCTTGTCATCGACAATATAATGCATACGGCTTTGAATGATAGACGCGGTATCCAATGAACACCCTTTAAACAACTCGAGGACATGGAATATGCTAATGACGTATGCCTTCCAAGCCAAAGCTCAGGCCACCTTCAAGAAAATACTAACGCTATCACTGTATAATTTCAGGCAGCTGGGCTGGAAATTAATATTTCCAAGTTAAAGATTATACCTGGAGGCTATGGCGCAAATCCATCAACATACATCAATGAAGATAAGGATATTATTGGAAATTTGGTATCTACAAAAGGTGGCGCCGACATAATTGTCTTGAATCTTGTATTTATAAGGCAAAATCTGCATTTGACATTTTCCGAGCTATTTGGAAATCTCGGCAAATATCAACAACAACTAGTTACGAATATGCAACTTGAATGTCAAGTCCAACCTTTATTACGGCTGCGAAACTTGAAAACTCACAAATGCCATCTATCGAATTTTTCAACAGGGACGGTACAAAAGTGCAGCGATAGGGACAGTTGACGCCATATTTCTTACTGCTCTTTTGACATTTTTCTTTAGTAATGTTTGCCGTTTTGTGATGGAAAGATATAAGAGGCAACAACGAGTCGAAATTGTTAAAATTTACTACCAAAATTCGAAGTCAGTGGCCTCAACGTTAAGAGCAAAAAATCATCTTCATCGTTGGGGCTTATTTCTGGTTGAATTTCTTTGTCAATAAACATAATATGCGTTATTGGTCAGGCAGCCATCCATACGTACTCCATGAGTCATAATTCATCAATTACGGTTTGGTGCGGTTTATGGGCCGGCGGCGTCATTGGGCCGTACTTCTGCAGTGATGATCAAGACCGGTACGTTACTGTGAAAGTGAATCGCTACTGTTCAAAGATAACCAAATATTTTGGGCCCTAATTTAATGATATGGACTTGGAAGGCATGTAGTTCTAACAGGACGGCGCCACAAGCCACACGAAATGGTTCAGTCGATTAGCTGCCTTGGTCGTGCGAATTGACGCCGTTAGACTATTTCCTGTGGGACTACGTCAAGTCAATGGTCTATGCCAACAAGCCAGCGATGATTGAAAATTGGTTCAGCGTGTGGACTTCTGGACTTCATGCAAAGGAAATCGAGTTCCATACATAATGGAATCAAACGTGCTTTTATAGGAATAAAGAATTTCATTAATATCCAAAACCGTTTTTGTTTTATTTCAAAAACTTTTGTAGCCCTTTATAAGCGCCTAAAAACTTTTCGCAAACGAATGCCTGCGGCAAATCCCTAACATACGGTGGCCGAATCGCATAAAAAATTAAGATCTACTAGTGCGACAAATCAATTCCCCGCTTCTATAGAGGTATGTCAACGGAAATGGCGATGGATATGCCATGCACTTCGAAGGTCAAATACCAACAGAGCTCGACAAGCGCTCCATTGGAATCTACTGGAAAGAGGCCGTCGTGTTGGTACACCTGCTAGAACGTGGAGAAGGCCTTGGAATGATGTATGCTTAAAACATCTCGCAATGGAGTCCGACATAAAGGATGGTTGAGGCACTATGCTCCACTGGGAGTCAAGGATAACAGAAGAAGAAGAAGAAATAAACATAATGAGCCGGCGGCAGCGGCCAAATATCGACTTCAATATAACCGACTTCGTTTCTCGTTAATGAAAGAAAACACTTATATATTACCATAAAAAGGTTTCACACTCCTTTTTTTCTGGGTCTGATTAACAGAGTCCCATACTTATCTAACCTAGCTCTTGTTTTTATTCTTCTAAATTCATCGAAAAACTTTTTTCAATTAAATCAAAAAATCCTGAAAAGTTATTACCAATAACTTATAACCTATAAAAAAAACTCGGAAAATAAATTTTATTAAATTTATAAATATTAGTTAGAAATATTTTCATGCATCGAATATTATTGTTATTAAAATAAATATGTATTTGTTCATGCTTTAATTAAAGAAATCTTAATTGAGAAAATTAACTTAAAAAACGTGAAATTAAACATAACCTAAAAACTAAAGTTTAAATAATTTAACAAAAATCTTTTATTAAGCCAACAAAATATAAGAGAATATATTTAAATAAATTAAAAAATAAAAAAGTATATTCGTATAGAAAATAAATTTATACCTGTCATTTATTTTCAATTTCTGTTGTATGAAAATATAAATATTTCATTAAAGTTTGAAGAGCTTTAAATCTTCAATTTGAAACTTATTTTTCAATAAATTTCTAAGGACAATTTTTTTAATTGAAAGTATTTTTTTGACATCACATTTTTTTTTTGTTTAGAAAAATGTTTAATTTTTTTTTTATTAAATTTGAGTGGCATGTTTTTAATATATTTGGTTTATATTTGTTTTTTATTTACACAATTAATTAAAAAATAAATATTTATAAACAAATTTTTAAAACATATAAATTAAACTTAATTATTTTAACGAAAAAATTTGATCAGAATTGAAGAAAACTTAAAATTGGATGATTTGGGTGCTCCTAAACTTCTATTATATTAAAATATTTTGATATGAAATTCTTTTAATTAAACAAGAACTTACTTACAATTTAAGCCTAAAAATTTATTTAATTCATTTGGGTTTTTTTTTTATTTTTACAGAACGAGTTAATTTTTGGTGTTGAGCAAAAATTTAAGAACAGGACTTGGTTTATTATAAATACAATATTTTTATTAAGTGTATTTCATTTTTATTTGTAGACTTGATTTTTTGCAGTGTAATTGTTCTTCTTTACGCTGTGATTGCCTGTGTGGTAAGCATTTTTAGTTTTTTTTTTCTTTTGGTATAATTTAAAAAATTTAAATATTTTTTTACAATTATTTTAATAAAAACAAAAAATTATATATATATTTTTATTTATTTAAAGGAACTAAATATAAAAATAAATTATAAACCACATTTAATTTTTTGGTTGATACAAATTCTGGATGGATGATTTGCGCAGTGATGTCTAAATTTTATATTGAGTTTATTTAGAAATTCAATTTTTAATTTTAAATTTTTATAGAAGATTCTTAATGAAAGAAAGAACTTACAATAAATATGAGTATTATATACAAAATACTTAAAAATATTTTATTTATTAAGAAAGTTTAATTCAGACTTATAGTTTTGAAATGTAGAAATTAACCCTTCGCGACGTGATGTCTTTTGTAAAATTCTCTTGACGTGGTAGACTATCAGACAACATTTAAAAGATCTTTTTGTAAAAGTAATTAAACCCTTTCCCTTTAGTTGTTTAAGAGTGCAAATTTTTATTTATATGTGACCTTTTCCGAGAAAAGGGATCTAGTGTGTCAAAAAACGGGTTTGGACTTAAGAGTGGATTCTGGTAACTAAAAACGTGTAAAATACGATGAAATGAGTTAGATTTCTGATAAAAATTTATTTACCCCATAAAAACGTACAAAAAGAACTTGGAAAAATCTACCAAAATAAAAAACAATAAAATTTTATAAAAAAGGATTATCAAAAATTTTTTGACATCAAACATTTTATTAAAAAGTTTTACTGTAGTGTATTGCACCAAGATCCCAATTTATTACAATTATTTATTATTGTAATAAATAGTTTTTTGATAAAACCAAAAAATTATTACAATAATAAATAATTGTTATAAATTAGGATATTTAGTGCAATACACTACAGTAAAATTTTTTAATCAAATTGTATTTTGCTCAAAATACACTAGGTCCCTTTTCTCGGAGAAGGTTAGACATAATTACTTTTATAGTTTAAAACTAAAACTTATGTTATAGTTTGATTTATGCCGGATTTTTTTTCCGAAAACTAATTTTTTTAAAAAACCATGGTCTTTGTTGGTGTCTGCTACTACCACGTCAATCTCAGAGTGTTATGATAAAAACGACTACGTTATTTGTTTCATTAAATAAGATTAATTTTATTTAAAATTTTTACTTTTGTAAATATTGTCGATTTTGAGACAAATAATATTTAAGAATTATATAGCTTTTTTAAAAATTTTCAAAAAAAGTCCTGAACTACGTGTAAAAAGACTGTTTTTTTAACAAAAACTCAGGCAAATTTAAATATGTTTTAACATAAAATACTTGCTATATACCAACTATATTTAAACAAGTTCAAAAGTTTCAAAGTCGGCTATTATCGACTATTTGATACCATTGATGTCGAATAATTTATAAGCTTTTCGTAACTCCTTAAGAGTTAGCATATTATTTTCTGACATTGATATAAATGTTACATTTTTCACCCTTTCCATTTTTCTGAAAAAAGTGTAAAACTTTAAGTAAATAATATGTTCTTTTCTAAAAATGTCGCACTAAAAAGTATAAAATGCGTAATAATTTTGACACTAGATTTGTTTAAAGGGAGAGTGTAGTACACTTTTGTTACTGAAAATGAGAAAGGTTAAGACCATCCTTGTAAAATATTGAATATGTAAAAATGTTTGAGAAGAAAAATTTTATATTCGTAGAGAATGGGGTTATAGGATGATTTTAAGTCAGTGCAACATTCCCTTTACGTATAGCATTGAACGAAATTTGTCGAATTTTGAAGAAAATTTTTGTGTTTTCGAACATATTACAAAAAGGTCAAGTCGATTTTGCAACTTTCTGAAATGCAAGTATATTGTCTCATATATTCTTTTTGAATTTAAAAATAAAAAGTCATAAACGAATCCAGAAAATCAAATTAAAAAAAAGGAGTATGGATACTCCATAATTTTCAGTTGCAAAAAAAAGGTCAAAGGAAATTGGGTTTAATTTTTTGAAAATTTTTAAATTGTTTTACATAAACAATAAAATAGGCTTTAACTGCAAAAAATTATTTATGTACCTAGTACAGTTTTCCAGAAATTTAAAGTTTTTTTGTTATATGTTTCAAAACACCAAAATTATCTTTAAAATTAGACAAATTTCGGTCAATGCTGTTCGTTGTATCGACTTAAAATTTAGTTTAAAACCATCCTAGAACCCCATTCTCTACGATTATATCTGTGGCAATATGGAAGAATAGCTTAAGTCGAAAATTTAAGTTTTGAGATATTATCAATTTTGTGTAATTTTTCTTCTGCCTGATTTATGTGAATAATTTATGATTTAATATATTGGTAACATGTTTATTAGTAAAGAAGGATGAATATTTAAAAAATATATTGTTAAATTCAAAAGATTTCGCGTTTTTTCTACTAAAACTCTTTTTCTAAACTGAAATTTGCCTTGAACTGGACCTTAAGTAATTTCAAGCGGTTCTGTTTAAATCAAAAGTATATACTGTGTACTTTTATGTAAATATAAGTTGCTTGAAAATAATGCTTTTATTTTTTAAGGTCAACATTTATACAGCTTAAATGAACTTAAGCGAAATTGTTTATATGACGAAAGAAAAATATGAATATGTACAAAAAAATATGTGTACATAAGTTGTTTTGATCAATTCATTATTGATCCAAAACACTTAAGCTAAAAAGTAAACGTACATAAAATTGAC
Source organism: Stomorhina lunata (assembly GCA_933228675.1). NCBI lineage: Eukaryota > Metazoa > Arthropoda > Insecta > Diptera > Rhiniidae > Stomorhina > Stomorhina lunata. The sequence goes on along the minus strand of OW121740.1, from coordinate 59,469,547 downwards.
AAAAACTCGAATTTTTTAATACGGACTAAGCTCATTTAAGCGCCTTGGCTTCTGCAATGCAATAAACGCCTTAACTCAATTCTCTCTTATGTCGACTTAAGCTACTCTTCCATATTGCCACAGATATAATAAAATATTAACTTTTTTCTTCGTAAGAAGTAAAACATTGATACCTTTTACTTTTTGAGAAAAAAATCCACTTTTTTTGATCAGCGAAAAATATCAGAATTTGGAAATTTCTCAACATTAAACGGTTCAAGATATTTTAAAACGAGTTTCGCTGTTTTATTTCCTGAACTCTTAACTATATGTCAGCATTTTTTAAAAGATTATCGGCTAAATATTGAATGCTCAATTGATCAAAAACTAAAAAATCGACTCAAAACAGTTATTTTAGTAAAATAAGCATGTTTTTTCTTCGTTTCTTCAAGCTCATTTTAAAAAAATCAACCATATTGGACAATAATGTACTACACAACAATAAGCTACACGGTTTAAAACATTTTGACTTCTAAGGTGGTCCACTTTGACGAACAACGATTCACCCTGGGTAAGCACAGGGTAACCATAAATTAAAAATTACCACTTTTTTGTTTCAAACCCTCAAAGTAGGGCACCTCAGACTCATAAATCACTTAAAACAATATATAATATTAATTTTTTAGCCGATTTGAAAAATTATACCATATAACAAATGTATAGGTCAAGATCTGCAAATAACATCGCTACATGCATCTGCTATCTCTTACGGTTTAAAAGATATTCGACTTAAAGAAATAAAATTTTTAACTTTTGGTCCATACTGCACCGATTTTTTTACTAATAACTGATCTATATATAAACCGATTTAAAGAAAAATTATTTATAAATATATTTTATTAAAAATTTGCGATGTTATAAAACTTTTTTTGGAAAAAATATTTTTAGTAACATAAATTCCAGAATTCCTTAAAAGATTTGAAAATTTTCCAAAAATGGGTATTTTTAGTTGTTTTGCTCAAGTTGCTTGTCAATTTTCAGGGCGACAAAGTAGGGGCGTTTTCAAAAATGCAACATTGCGCTGCAAATGTTGCGCAACATATTCAAAATTGCAACAGCTGGCAACACTGCAAACGTCGGATGTTCAAAAAATTAACAATTAAACATATGTTGCGCAAACACATCAAAATCGTGCAACATAAAAATGGCTGATGCGGAGATCTTGCAGTAATAAATTTATTTTTTTATGCTTTAAAAACTTTTTTTTTTGTGTAAACTTAACATCTTCGACTGGCATGGAGTATCATCTAATTCAAAAATTAAATTTATTATATACTTTTACATTTTTACAATGTTTTCACGTTTAAAATTTCAAACAAAATGAGCAACGAACAAGCAGCTGCAACAGCTGATCTGCAACAACAGCGTCCACTAACACTGCTCTGCAAAAATTCATTTTTTGTCTTTCCTTTTAATAAAACTATGCGGACTATATGGATTTTGATGCGCTAAACTCAGATCCATTCGGTTTTTTCCCATCAGATCTGGATTTTTTTTATGGGGGTGGCAAATTTTCCCCTTAAATTAGTCAGGTACGGAGACCAATTTCGTCCTTACTCGAGAACGACTCAGTCGATTTTTAAAATTAAAACACTTGAAGATGCATAACAAAATTGCATTTATTTTAGTCTAATATAATTTTTCTGTATCTCTTATCGTTTTGGAGTTATTTAGAAATGAATGGAGAACAATTTTTTTCGTGCGAAATTCGTAATTTTTTTCAGGCTAAAAATGTAATTAAAAAAAGATAAATTAAAATTTTAACATTTTAAACATTTTTCTAAGAGCTACATATTTTAATTGTTATGCATCTTCAAGTGTTTTAATTTTGAAAATCGGATGAGTCGTTCTCGAGTTAGGACGAAATAGGTCTCCGTACCTGACTAATTTAAGGGGAAAATTTTGCCACGCCAATAAAAAAAAAAATCCAGATCTGATGGAAAAAAACCGACAATGGATCTGAGTTTAGCGCATCAAAATCCATGTAGTCCACATAGTTTTATTAAAAGGAGGATTTGGCTGCAGAGCGTGTAATCAGTGCTGCGCAACATTTGCAGCGCAATGTTGCATTTTTGAAAACGCCCTAGTTTTGCAATGTAATTGGTCCATAAAAAATTCGTGAAATTTTTTTTACAGCTCGCATGCGTTCGGAGGAATTATGGATCAAAATTTAAATTTCCATAAAGAATAGGACTAATTCGAGAGACTCTGGTACTTATACCGAATAAAAGTTTTTTTTTAACTTATAATTTTGTTCTTTTTTTAAAAAGCTTTAAATTAAGATAATCGGTTTATATATAAGTAAGATATTAGTAAAAAATCGGTACAGTATGTGACAAAAATTGAAAACTGTACTTTTTGAATATCTTTTAAACCTTAAGAGATAGCATTGGAATGTAGCGATGTTTTTAGATCTTGATCTATATATTTCTTATATATGATTTTTATGATTTTTCAAATCGGTTGGGAAGTGACCATTATATATCGTAGTAAGTGATTTATGAGTCCGAGGTGCCCTACTTTGGGGACCGATTGTTCCGCCCCAGTACAATCACATAAAATTTTTCCGCCCAACGGTTTAGAAGTTAAATAAAATTTTTAAACTTGTTGAATTTTTAAGTCCTGATTTTAGAACAAAATTAGAGTTATGTCAAATGTAAAATATATTTTTTTGGCGAAATGTTTTTGTCAGTTGAAATACCTCCCATAGAAAATAATTAAAAACACCTTGGTCCATAAAAAATTCGTGAAATTTATTTTACAGCTCGCATGCGTTCGGAGGAATTATGGATCAAAATTTAAATTTCCGTAAAGAATAGGACTAATTCGAGAGACTCTGGTACTTATACCGAATAAAAGTTTTTTTTTAACTTATAATTTTGTTCTTTTTTTAAAAAGCTTTAAATCAAGATAATCGGTTTATATATAAGTAAGATATTAGTAAAAAATCGGTACAGTATGTGACAAAAATTGAAAACTGTACTTTTTGAATATCTTTTAAACCGTAAGAGATAGCATTGGAATGTAGCGATGTTTTTAGATCTTGATCTATATATTTCTTATATATGATTTTTATGATTTTTCAAATCGGTTGGGAAGTGACCATTATATATCGTAGTAAGTGATTTATGAGTCCGAGGTGCCCTACTTTGGGGACCGATTGCTCCGCCCCAGTACAATCACATACAATTTTTCCGGCCAACGGTTTAGAAGTTACATAAAATTTTTAAACTTGTTGAATTTTTAAGTCCTGATTTTAGAACAAAATTAGAGTTATGTCAAATGTAAAATATATTTTTTTGGCGAAATAATTTTGTTAGTTGAAATACCTCCCATAGAAAATATATAAAAAATGTTGAATTCCTGGAGGTAGGTTGGTTCTAAACCGATAAATGGCATAAAACAATAAATATTTTGTTCTATGCCATTTAAGGAAAGGCATACAGAAAAGATGTTCGGGCAATTTTTTCCGAACCAATATAATATGAAAAAATATATAAACTAACTTAAGTTGTAACTACTTTGTACTCAAGGTATTTAACTTAACAGATATATAACTAATTCTAATTTTAGAAAAACATTGACTACAATTGAATATCATTAAATTGGCATCAGAATGGTCTCAAATTGGTTACATCCTTGAAAACGAAATGTGTCAAAAGACTTAGGTACATATTATAATGTCATTTTTCTGTCATTGCAATTTTTTCGTACAAATAAATGTATAAATATTAAAGTGCGCGTTGGATCAAGTATCGCGGAAATACTTGCATTAAATATATTAAATAAATACCATAATCTAAGACATTTTATAACTTCATAACATAACTATAAAGATTAATAAAGTTAAAAGAATAAAAGAGTTTAAAATATCTTATGGCATATGTAATTATAAAAATTACCTTATCCTGAAAACCTAAACTGTAAATACCAAGTGACATTGAAATTATCTTGGAATGGACACTTGTTTATGACTTAAAGCTTAACTTTTGATAAGAATATTTAAATGTCACTTCAAGATTATTTTCAATTTAAATATTTCATTTTAAACTTAAACCAAATAAATATTCACCCATCACTTCTTTTTTATTAAACATTACATTAAAAAAAAAATTAAAGAAATCTTTGCCAATTTTACAGTGAAGAAGAAAAAGAGATAAACTTAAACTTAAGTTAAATATTTAAAGCAAAAGCAAGTGAATTCAAAAGAATTTAACAATTTACCAAAGTTGTTTTTTAACAAATTTTTACAAGTTTTTTTGTTAGAAAAGTTATAGAAATAAAAGTTTTGAAAAAGATTTTTAAATTATATTCAAGTAAAAAGTATTTACAAATAATAAATGAAGGCAAAAATAGAAAATAAATTAAAATAACTTTAATCCATATAGACATTTATGTACTTAAAATTGAGTTTAATTCTTTCTTATATAAATTCAGGTGTTTTAAAATGTATTTTTAAAATGTTTCAAAATCATTTGAGGGGTGAAATTAAAAATTAATTGGGATTTATTAAAAAAATATATTTAAATTAAATGTTTTAATTTTAAACAAACACATTTATATAAAATTATTTTTAATTTGTTGACCCTATAGTTTTTGTCACTTATCTTATTTAACCCTTTTAGGACCATGAACTTAAAAAAATAAATAGTAATACGTAATTCTTTTTTGCGTTGTCTGAAGATCCGGGATGATGTGATTTTAAACTTACACATTTTAAATGTGCCAAATCATTTTTTATGTACTTAAAAAAAGCATGTAAGTATCTCGGTATAATAAATACTTCACTCCATCTGATCTCCTTACTATTTACACCAGCTATATTCCACCGAAAATGGTATACATATCTTACGCATAAGACGAAGCTTAAAAGTATGTTTTAAGTTTCCTGACTGAGTGCAGGAGAATTCGAAATTGTTCGTCGGTGACAGTAGGGTATTGTTCCACTGGAGCACCGTTGCAATAGGGATTGTATCTCAATGTTACAACACACAAAATTTGTTTAAGTTTTCTATGCACAAAAAATTATAAATCATATTTTCCTAGCTCCAACACAATGCTCTGCATAAGTAGAGGTCTTTCATTGAATGTTGGTCCTAAGAATGCCAGTTTTAACTTAATTTTCCTAAAAAAAAACTTTAGGATAGAATTTGAGATTTTTACACCATAAATTTGGCGTATAGAGCAAAATAGCACAAAAAATCAGTTTGAAGGATATAGAACAAAACTGACATTGCAGATTTGAAAAATTTAGGGGCGAAAGCCGCCATTAACTCAAAATGTGTAAAATGGTGGGTAGAGCACATGAACTACCGCACGACGATATGATATCCTTCAAACCTAAAGTTAAATGCCTTTTTTCGGATTTATACTAAATTATGAAATTCGATAGAAGATGTGTAGATATCTATCGGTAGCACAGTGGACTCTATATTTAGTGAACCAAAGTTGCCCACCTTGGGTATGTAAAACTTTCGGGTCCTTGTAACTTTCGCCAATTTGGTCCGATGCAAAAGATTTTTTAAATTTTCAAAGATGTTATAGCAGGTTAGTCATCCTCCCACCATACCAGAGGTCTCAAGTTCGATCCCCGGGTAGACCCACTTGAAAAAAAAATTCAAAAAAAGCGATTCACCTCAATAACTCAGCTAGCCACAGGTTGCTGAGTATTAGGCTATATAAAACTTCTCTTACTAATGCATTTGCTGTTCAAATCCGGAGTTAAAACGTAGGTCCCTTTCAATGAGTCTAAAAATAGAATAGGATGCAGCTCATTGTCTGAGAGAAGTACGCCTTGTTCCAACTGGAATGTCGTGGGAAAAATGTTTATATGTAATGCTCAAAAACTAATGTGGGGTTTATATAACTCAAGCGGCTGATGATTGAGTGAAATTTACAGGTATTTTGTTTTTTGTTATAATAACAAAACAATTTCACCCAATCGTCAGCCGCTTGAGTTATATTAACCCCATATAAAAGTGGTGAAATTTTTCATCAAACTCAGTAGCTCATGCATCGAATATAGTTTCATAGCTTTAATCTTGATGTCGATTTAATTAAGATACAAAACCTTGGTTTTAGTCCGCAGAAGAAAATAATTAAATCTCGTATATAGTTAAGAAGATATCAGGAAATTAAAAAAGCTTTACAAAATTCAGTGTTTTAGTTTTTCTTTGGATAGAATTTTACAGTTCGTAGAACAAAGCTCCAAATTTTCTGAGAAGTCATGGAAATTGTTAAGCATAATTTTTTAATCAAATTGCATTTAGGTGTAAGTTCAAGGCAGGTACCCCTAGGAGTAGACTGATTTTAACCAAAATTAGTAGAACTCTTTTCAGGGTCTACGGACAAACGTGTGCCGAATTTCATAAAATTTTGTTGAGAATTTCGGCTTGTACATTAAGAACAAAAATAAGTGAAAAATGGGGTCCAAGGCAGGTACCTCAAAGAGTCTGTTGAGAATTGCGGATTGTACATTAAGAAGAATAATAGGTGAAAAATGGGAGTCCAAGATAGGTACCCCAAGGAGTCGACTAATTTCAACCGAAATAAATACAGCTCTTTTCTAAATTAATTTCATAAAAATCTATTTAGAATTGTGACTTGTACATTGAAAAGAAAAATGGGGGTCCAAGACAGGTACACTAAGGAGCCAATGAATTTCAACCAAAATTAGTTGACCTCTTTTTTTAATAAATTAATTGACGTGTGTTAAATTTCATCAAATTTTGTTTAGAATTTCTACTTGTGTGTTGAGAAAAAATAGGTGCAATAATGGGGGTGCAAGGCAGGTGAAAGAGGAGTCGAAGGACTTCGAAAAAATTTTTTTAACTTTTCAGATCTATATAAAACTCAACAAGTATGAAAAATTTCATACTTCTATTTTTTGCACTTCGATGTATGAAGAAATGCCACTGTGCGACATGTGGACAAGATGTTTCTGTGTTTTTGATATTCTCTCGAGGCAAAATTTTTAGATCTGATTAAGAGGTAAAAGTTTGCTAAAGAGATTAAAGCAATATTTCGAATGGTTCACGAGATATAGAATTAAGAATCAGTACATGTTTTTTGAAAATCGTTTATTTTTTAAATAAAATTAACCTTAGCTAATAATTTAAAACCCAGCTAGGATTTTTCTTCTTTTAGATTTCGGTATACAGTAAATGCATTTTTGACAGCATATAGAGAAAGAGACCTACTACACAAAACAAGAGGTGCTTACGCGCGTTTTCAAGGTTAACCAATATGTTTCTGACGCCATGAGATGTGTGGCTTTCAAATGAGATCAATACTAACACGCTCAGTGATGATGGAAAGAAGAACGTATGTATTCAAATCTTTAAAATGGCTCTCCTGAACAAAAGCCTTAGGTCCCTTTCTATTTTGCGCGTCACATATTATTTTTGAAATACTACTTATTGTATTTCGCAGATTAAAATTATTCGAAGTCGTTACAAAAATAGAAAAATGAGGTTGGTCGACAAAGGGTTAAATAAATGACAAACAAAAATGTATGTAATACATTTACCCCCTTATTCATAAACGAATTACAAAATTATCAAAATCTTAAGTAGGAATTTTGTATGAAAAATTTGTGTTATAAGCTTGTAATAGCTATATTTTTCGTTTATGAATTAGGGGTTATCTTTTTAGATATACATACATACATATATAACATATGCAATGTATTTACAATATCGGATACGATTATGACATTAAATTCTAATTCTTATTTTATTTGTTTTATTTAAATTTATTTTTTTTTTTTTATTTATACAAATCAATTATTATAATCTTTAATAATCGCCATTTTTATTATCATCATTATCGTAATATTTATTATGTTTTTATAGACATACATTGATACGAGTATTTATTTATTTATTTATTTATAATACATTTCTAAAAGAACAGATCAATATTTAATAATTTTATTTATTTTAGTTTACAATAAATATAAATTATTTGTTTTTTTTTTTTGTATTTGGTTTTTAATTTAGATATGAACAGACATACATAAGTATTTTATTTATAGTTTATATTGATACAAATAAGATATAATATAATTAGATATAATTGTTTTAAAATAATCCACAATAAATTTTTAACAATATTTAATTTATTATAATAAAAAAACAGACATAGACAGAGGCAGACAAGAGAAAGAGAGAGAGAGAGAAAGGGGAGAAGAGATAGTAGAAAGAAAAATAAAAAAAATACAATTTGTTGGTAGGATTAAAGAAAAAATGAAACGACGACAAATAAATCATTTACCCTACATCATATATTTGTTGTTGGTATTTTATATTTAGTACAATAGATAGACACATGATTTTATGGATCCACTTGACAGATGTTTGACAAGTTGTCTGGATAACAGATGAGTTTATTTGCATCTGTCTTTTAGAATGTTTATCTTTAAGACAAGAGACCTTGACAAATATTATGTTTTTGCTAATTAGACCTAGACAAATGTTTATTTAAAATTTGGTAAATTAAGTGAAAATATCTCTGTCATTAGTTAACCCACTGCACTATGGAGCCAATGACTTGTTTTTGAGACAAAAAGTAAATTTTTGAAGTAATTATTAAAAAAAATAATAACGTAATTTTAAATTTAGCACTTTGAAACACACTTTGCTGTGCTACATTTTTTGATCTATGTTCTTTGGAGTAGAAATGTGGTCATCAGAGCGTATCTGTGAAAAAACACATATGTACATATGTGGGAAAAGGTAATAGTGAGCACTATATATATTTTTTTTGAAAACCGATCTGCTTCAAAAACATAAAACATAAAATTATGGCACTTAAGTGGTTACCGGGAGTGGTTTCTGTATGAAAGATATAGTTAGATATGTACCGACTCCTGTAAAATTTAATATACTGATCTAAAGTTGCATAAAACTTCTCTGTTGTAAATTAGGTTGCCATATCCATTAAAATTGCATTTAATTTATGAGCATTAATGTGATTAGGGGCGGGGTTACATGGAAGCTCTAACTAAATAAAAACCGATTTCGGCCATTTTTAATACACAACTTTCTGAAGATATACTATACACACACACACACACACTTTTAATTTTGTAGAATTTTATCCTTCCAGCTCTTTTCGTTAAGGCGCTATCGCGCATTTGATGGGTAGAAACACGGTTTCCTTTAGTATTTTTATGTTTCCGTAAGATTTCTATCATAGATGGGCACTTTGCAGTACCAGTACTTTTTCAGTATTTTTTGTTCTTTTACTGATTACTGAAAGAAAAAATCAGTATTCAGTAATTTTTACTGATTACTTAAAAAAAAATTCAGTATTCAGTAAATTTTACTGATTATTGAAAAAAAATTTCAGTATTCAGTAAATTTTACTGATTACTGAAAAACATTTTCAGTAATCAGTAAATTTTACTGATTACTGAAAAAAATTTTCAGTATTCAGTAAATTTTACTGATTACTGAAAAAAATTTCAGTATTCAGTAAATTTTACTGATTACTGAAAATAATTTCAGTAATCAGTAAATTTTACTGAATACTGAAAAAAATCAGTAATACTGATTATTGAATGCAGTATCCGGTGGTTTTGATTATATAATTAAAAAAACAAGAACTAAACTACACAACAAATGAACATATTTTGAAAAGTGCAAGGCCGTGACTATATGGGTCCTATTCTACTATCGAATTGTAGTAAAACCCTATACTCAGTTTGTCTAGTTTAGTGACCGTTTTTTTTTATGGGCCACCAATGTTTCCCAATATTAGCATGATGCCAAAAAAATCAGTTTTTCCCAAATTGCTAACCAGCACTTAAAAATATCGCTTTACTATGTTGGGAAAAATGTAGCCAAGAGCATGTAAAATATTTCTTAATAAAATTTTATGATGTCTTTTTTAAAAATGTTCAAGAAAAAATTTTTTTATCATAACTTTTTTGTAATCCTGATTTTTCACACGTTATATTTTGTAAAATTATAGCCACTATAAAACTAAACAACTTTTGTGAACACACCAGCATAATCTAAACGTGTTTAGATACCAAAAAAGGTCATAAACTCCCTTGTGCATACAAACAGAGGTTCCAAGTTCGATTCTCGGCCACACCAATATTAGCCTATGTTTAACTTTTCTAACTAATGCATTTGCCGTTAGGAACCAGAGTTAAAATGTAGCTCAATGAGTCTAAAAATAGAATCGGATGCAGCTCATTGTCTGAGAGAAGTACCCCTTGTTCAAATTGTAATGTTGTGGGAATTTTCTTTGTATGTACTCAAGTCCCTAATTTTCTGCAATTGGTAAGTACTTACCTCCAATGACGTCACCATGTTAATGTAACGATTTAAACAGCTAATGAGTAAGAAGTTCCTATTCAGTATTTTAGCTGTTTATCTTATAACTTGGTAATCAAAAGTTTTGCTGGGTTATTTTACTCCCTATTAGTAACTTAATAAGGCAAGTACCATAGATGGGCTTTTTGTAGTACCATTACTTACTAAGTGCTTGTCTACAATGACATTTCTGTGTTAAAATAAAAAAGTTTTTTTTTAATTTTTGCTGATAAACTCTAGATACTGCAATCTAATCATTAAGCAGTAAAATATACTGATTACTGAATTTATTTGCAGTAATCAGTAAAATTTACTGATTACTGAATTTTTTTCCAGTTATCAGTAAAATTTACTGAATACTGAAATTTTTTTTCAGTAATCAGTAAAATTTACTGAATACTGAACGTTTTTTTCAGTAATCAGTAAATATTACTGATTACTGATATTTTTCTTCAGTAATCAGTAAAATTTTCTGAATGCTGAAAAAAGTTTTCAGAATTCAGTAAAATTTACTGAATACTGATTTATTTTTTCAGTAATCAGTAAAATTTACTGAATACTGATTTTTTGTTTCAGTAATCAGTAAACATTTACTGATTACTGAAACGCTTACTGCAGTAAAAAAGTAATGCAGTATGCCCATGTATGATTTCTATATGGTTAAATGGTGACCGATTGTAACAAAATTTTGCATACTGGCTTGCATTGACCTAAAACTTCCTTGTGCTAAATTTAGTGGCCATAGCTATTACATATATTAGCATTTAAGCGCGTTTTAGGTGGAATTTAGGCTGTTTCCGTAAGTGTTTTGTATAAGAGGTATTATTAAATGTTAACCGATGTTATATGCTGCCTAGTGCTATACCAAATTTTATCATCATGACAGTTATAGTTTGTCATTTATTAGCAAATAAGCTATTAGGCGGGAGCTATGGTCAAATGTAAACCGATTTTGCCCAATTTGCGTGGCACTGCCCAATTGACTTAAATTTTTTACAGATGACTTTGAAACTCATTATTATTATATATACAAAATTTGAAAGGTTTGGCTGTTTTCTTTGATTTATTGTCTCAAAAACTGATCTTTGACCCCACTGTGCACTGTAAGAAAACGTGATCGACATAACACTTAAAGGTTAATAATATTAATTTAAAATAGTGTCATATAAATGTTGTGTAATTGTTAAATAATTTCAAATAATTTTCGATGGTTTATGATTTCGTTGTAAATTATTATATCGATATAAGAGATCTAATCTAATATGTCTAGTTTGGCTTGTTAAAAATTGTTTATAATTCAAAATACCTGGAACCTCCTGACGAAAACTGACTGAAACTATAGAACGGTCAATTCTGAATGGTGCGTAACTATTGGTGTGCAAGCAGTTGGTTTGCACACAACGGTTAAGCAATAGGCTTTTTTAGCACTCCAATCGGATTTCAGTATGATATAGTTTAGATCTTTAAACATCCACCTTTATGATATAAGAAGCAAATTGAACTTTTGTTGCTTTTCTATTCTTTAAAATTTTTTTAAAAACGAATAAAATTTTAAAAATAACCATTTTTTCGGTGTTAATTCTATGATATCTCGAAAACGACTAAGCGGATTAGGAAAAAGTGAAGACGACTTAAAGATAAAATTGTTCTCGAATTTCGAATTTTTTTTATTAGTCCAATATAACCAGCTGTTGTGGAGTTATTTTTGCCACTAGTTGAAATAAACCTATTTTTCGAAAAAAAGTTATATCTAGAAAACAAGAGCCAACTTGGAAAAAGCGATGTCATTTTCCAATTTAGCAGATGAAAGCTATTTTGTTGACCTGTGTCGTTAGTATTTTTGTAGAAGGTTCAGCGTTTCGTGGGTCCTGCAGTTCCTTTGTAATACTTGTAAGGGATAGAAAAGAAAAAGTCCTAGATTACTACTAGGACAACTGCTCGTTAAAACAACCCAGATGCTACATGAGTCTATCTTACTGCAGTTAATGCTTGAAAGCTCAGATAAATCGTGCAGAAAAGAGTTTTCCAGATAATAAGATTCTCTGGGACTAGTCAGTGACGAAAATTTTGGGGTAATGGTCTCTTCCTGCTCAACATTATGAAAACTCTTAAAAAATTCATTACTCTGAAGATTGTATTTCCTAGCATGTACTCTGTGACCTGTAAGGGTTAAAATCTGATTTCTAGGAGCGATATTTAGAGGTCTGAACAGACCCATAAGTTAATTACCTTATTAGAAATTTACATATAAACAACGGTTATTTTTTTTACTGGGTAAAATTCTTCTGACCAGATTCAGCTTTCCGCAATAATGTTGACGGAAGTGAAAATAAGCCTATATTTTTTATAGTATGAAAATTTTCCTACTTTTATAAGAAATTTTATAGTTTTTGTTTCTTACAAAGAACCATCTCTTAAAAATTTCCAACAAAACTACAAAAAATCAATCAATTCGCTCCACCTGCTTCTTGTACTTCAATTTATTCTTATACTTGTATATATTATTATTTCTTTCTTTTTGCCTAAATTTCGACTAAAGTATTGAAAAATAACTGTAAAGAGACAAGAGAAAATCGCACATGTGTCCCTGCAAAGGAATGGATAAATATCGTAAGATCAATGGATCCGAATCCCCAAAACTAGAGATTTATATTTTCCTAAACATTGGAAATGATGTTTCCATGTATTTTATTTCCCTTTTGTTAATTGTTTAATAGTGTAAGTTCTTATTTGTATAGTTATTTCTTTTATATCAAAGCGAAAATTATAGTTATAGGTTTAATATAAATTATTGGCATGATATGTGTTTTCTGTTAATAATATAGACTATGTTGATATCTGGTAGACTACATATCAGTCGCAGAGGGTTAAAGCTAAATAGTAAAAGTTCAAACACTTTGTAGGCGATATAGTTGATGAATATGTCCAAAATATTGTAAAGTCATATGTATATTCATACACCATCTTACAAATATACAATGCAGGGCAATATTTAACAGGGTTATCACAGTATATGTCATAATAATCGAACTATCCGATAATGTAAGTTTTAGCATAATAATTATGATATTTACTGCAAACCTCTTAACATTTAGACAAATTTACAGAGGGAAAGTTAAAAAATCAAACAAAATAAAAAGAAAAGCACGCTTTAGCGTAATATACACCGATTTGAAGTTTTATTTCTATAGGTTAAACATTTCGTTAGAATTTTTGTAACGAAAACTTCTTAAATATTTAAGATTCGCAAAGTTTTGTGAAGTATTTTAGTAAAAAGAATACAAGAGTTACAAACAGCGTTTTCTTTTTGTTAAGGTTCAAAAGCAGGGTTGTTTTTTTGTGATTTGGTAGAAAAGTTTCACAGCGAGTTGCGAAAGAAGCTTTGGATTTGGAAAATCACAGTGTTAAATTTGCAATAAACGCCTTAAATACTAAATCGTTTGTAGTTGTTAAGGTTTGAGGGTTAATATTTTTTTTAAAAACTTCATTTCAAAAAGTGATTTTTGTTAGAAAAACATAAAACTTTACGAAACTCACTCACCATTTTGTAATCGTCGATTTTCGAAATTGACCGTAGGAACATGTTGACATAGACATACGTGGGTAAATTTTCTATAAAAATTTGGGGATTTAGAAAAAAATTGTTTTGTGTTTTTGATTTTTTTTTTGGAACATAATAAATTTATTAAGTAAGAAAAATAATTGTTAAAGATCCATTCCATTCCATTGTATGAGTAAATATAAATTTTTTAAACAAATTTAAAATAATTAGTTTTTTTTAATAAAAAAATTGTTTGGTTAAGTTAAAGTAAAAAGCCTTTAGAGGATCTTAACTAATATTTAAACCCTAAATTCTTAGAAAAATTTACAAAGACGTAAAAAATAAAAATACCTACTTAAAGCTATAATTATTTAAAGACATAATATCGGATATATAAAATTATACTTAGACGTTGATCGGGTTAAATTTTGAACGAATTATAGTTTTCAATTTATGATGACATATGAACGTAATGAAAGTTGAAACCATAAAAAAAACTTTTAAAATTATAGGGAAATTGGAACCAAAATTTTATATAGAAAAATGTCTGTATGGATCTCGTTAAACAAAAAAGTAAATAAATTTAATAAAACGTAAATAAAATCAATAATTTATTTTAAATTTCTTTTAATTAAATTGAAATTGAAAAATGCATGCCACACATTTTCAATAACTTTTGGTACTTTTTGTTTTTATCGTTTAAACTTAAGTCTTTTATTGTTTTTCACAAAAAAAATTTAATATAAAATTTCAAAATTATATAAAAAAAAACTTTAGAAAAACTAAAATGTTTGTAAAAGAAAACAAAGAAATAAAATTTAATCAATAAATTTATTTTTTTTTATTTTTTGTAACTAAAATTACGTCTAAAGCACATTTAATTTATTAAGTTTATTTTCTCGTTCATCTTAATTTATTATTAAAAATAAATTATTTTTCCTTTAAGAGAAAATTATATATAATTTCAAAATATAAAATTATAATTTTTGATTTAAATAAATATAATTTGAAATAAAATTTTATGGTGTTTAAACATCAAATCACAGTTTCTTTTTGTTTTATATTATTTGCATACTCTATTTTATTTATTTATGTTTTTTCGATATTTATATAAATATAATTATCTTTTATATTATAATTATAATTAAGTATTTTTATTATATTATAAATTTAATTATAAAATAATTTAGACATAATAACACAGATTTAGTTAAAGACTGAGAGTTAAAGAGATTAGAATTAGAAGAAGTAGAGAAATAGAGATCCAAACGACATTTTAAATTCTTTAGAAAAAAATATATATTTAAGAAAATAAATTATATTTTACAGGTTCATTCACGTTAAAATTCAAAAACATAAATAAACAAATAAATTAAAACTTTAAATATAAGAACAATTTTGAAATTAAAATATAATATTGCCAATAACAATCTATAAGTACCAATCAATATATTTTTAATTATGTGTGTATTTTTTAAACAAAATTAAAAATAATAATAACAAATTTAAAAATAAAAAATATTTCTAAAATGTTAGACAGTACGACAGTAAATTAGGTCTTTGTGACAGATAGCGCATCTAATAACTTGGATTGAAGATTGAATCTGATAAAAAGAAAAATAGAGTTTTTCTTTCCCCGAACTTTTGAGTTTTCCTCAAAAGCGAGACATATTTTCTAATTTCCCGGGATCCCTGAAATTTCTGTTTAAAAAGAAAATACTTTTACAATTGTCTTAATTTTTACATTAAAAGACTTTGAAATATTTATATTTGAAAGGACCACTTTTAATTTATATCTGCCTTTCAATTAAAATTAGTTTTGAAAAGTACTTATTTGAACTTATTTCTATAATGTTAGAACACTTTCAGATACTTATTTCAATAGGTTAAGAATAACATTTTTCGCCATTAAAGAAGAGCAATATTACAAAACAAATTTTCTAATAGTAAAGCTACCATTAGGTTTTTTCTTTCCGAAAGAAATTAATTTTTAGTTGAACCAAGAATTTATTTTAAGAGGTTGTTAGTTCGAATCCGGGCTCAGGTTCATATCATAAATTTTTATTTTTAATAATTTTTATGATCTTTAAATTTATTAATAATTTTTAGGAATACTGAAAAAACTATGTGACACTTGGCAGTGTGGAATGCTGCATTTTCTGTCCCGCTACGGAGTTCATCAGCACACTGTGTCACCAACTGTTAGATGCCAGTAGTTAAGAGCATCTATTTAACTGAATTCTTAAGCGAAAATGGAAAACGAGAATTATGTTAACACTCATTTCTATTTCACCTATGACCATATGATCCGATCCGACCTGATTTCCCACTTAACATGACACTGCCTGATTGAAAGGCACTTGCTTAAGCTTAAAGGTTTGAGACGGCTCAGGGCGGTAATCAGCTGTTTAACTTTTCGCTTATGGTAGGCCAATGAACGCGGCATTTCTAAGAACTTTTTTCGTGCAGATGAATATGTTTTTTAACTTTTTCAATAAATTTTTCGTCGTCTATCGTATACATTTTGTTATCACTATTTTTTACATTGTTAAACTGAAATCTAAATTTATTAGCGCAAATTTTGTCGATTTGTTTTTAATGTTTATTTAAGATCTGTTAAATTTCAAGCGGCAACGCCAGATGTGATATCTTATAGTTTGAGAGTTATGGGGCCTTGAAATTTTTAGAATTATCGGATATAAACTTATAGAAGTTTATATCCGATATTAACTTTTTTTGGTATCAAACAAAAGCTCCTTTCAAATGATATATATAATCTTCAGATTTATAATGCATTAAGAGCTCATATATTAAAAACTTATTTTTACAACCGACTTTTTTTTATAAAAATGCGCATATGCTCTTTCATATAATGAATTTTATACAGCTTTTATATAGCTAAATCTATGTAGCTCTAGCAGGTGTGAGCTATGACAGTTTAAAAATTATCTTTTTAAAAATTTACTTCTATTGAGATAGAGTTATATAAATATAAATTTGTATATTATATATTTATACGATATTATTGTATACACTATGTATATAAATGCTTGATAAGTATATAAATTGTTTATATAAATTTTCTTTATCGTATTTATATTAAATAAAATTAAAGGGTTTAAACAGCTCCACAGTGTGTAGCGTGGAACATGCTAGGTGGACAAAATTCATGTTATAATTTCCATTTTTTTTTTGCAAAACATAAACAACACTTCCAAACCCCGAATTCCAAGAAAAGGTTGCTTGTCAATTTCGGAATTGATGAGTTAAATCGGTCAGAAGTCATATTTTTAATACAACTTTTTCAAACACTTAATTTAAATTTAGTGACTTGGTAGCAAATTGTAGTAGCATATTATAAAATTTTCAAAATGTTTGTGATGGATATTAATTCTGAGGGAAAGTACTATTTTTTAATGTATTGTTTTAATCAAAATCTATTAAGTTAAATTTTTAGGATTATTTTAAATATCCTATATATTTTAGCGTATTTTTTTATCAGAAAAATTTCAGAATATGCAGACATTCACACTCTATTTCAAGGGTAGCCTTTTTTGAGAAGTGGTTAAAATAGACCGTAGCTTGCTGTTGTCTATGTGTTTAATGCATCAATTTGAATAGTAGCCAAAATCGAAAATATTTTTTCTGGCTACTTTGCAGTTACTTCTTGGCTATTTTGCATCTACCTTCTGGTTATTTTGCACTTACTTTCTAGCTACGTTATTCTTGGAGCTACGTAATACAAATATTCTTCTGGTTACTTATCGACAATAATAACAACGAAGAAAGATTGTCTGTTATTTTGTTTCGTTTTTTTTTTCTTCTGAAATTTGTTTCACACACTCGACAAAAGAATAAACGAAAGAAAAAACGAAACAAAATAACACACGTTCTTTCTTTGTTTTTCTTATTGTCGGTGTGCAGTTAGAAGTAAAAATTTGTATTGTACAGCTCCAATAATAAAGTATTCATTTAAAGTAGCCGGAAAGTAGCTGCAAAATAGCCAGAAAAAATATTTTCGATTTTGGCTACTATTCAAATTGAAGCAAAAAATTAAGTAGAATATTTTTGCTGTTTTCTACCCCTACCAATACTTCAGTTGAAGTAGCAAAGAGCTACTTCTACTTGCCGCTTTTGTGCTTTCATAAATAGCTGTAGCTTAAAAATATAAATGCTTCGGAATAATACAGCGTCTACTGCTACTTCTACTTGAAAAAGTCGGAGCTGTAGCCGTATGCAATAATTTCATATTTATATATGAATGTAGCAGTAGAAGTAGACGGGTATTGGCTACTATTTTCCAACAAATTTGTATCTTAAAAAGTAGGCTTTTTTTCGTTGCTACAGCTACTTTTAGAGTAGCCGCACAAACACTGTTTTTACCTTGACTTGTAAATATTTCCTCATCAATTAAAAAGGATTTCAGTATATGCATGTATGTAGGTATTTGAAATATATTTATCTAATTTAAACAAAATAACCCACACACAAAATTAACCAAAAACTGTCAATAATAACTCAATATGACTACCACTATGTATAATCG
This sequence comes from Stomorhina lunata, assembly GCA_933228675.1. Taxonomy (NCBI): domain Eukaryota; kingdom Metazoa; phylum Arthropoda; class Insecta; order Diptera; family Rhiniidae; genus Stomorhina; species Stomorhina lunata. Next base: position 59,451,096 of record OW121740.1, on the reverse strand, counting down.
TCTTTACATAACATAAAATAATTGTGTCCACCTAGCATGTTCTACGCGACACACTGTGCGCTCATTTATTTCAATATTCTATGGTGCTGACAGCACTAAATCTGCTATTGTCGCCAACAAAAATAGAAATTAGTTTAATCTTGGATACAGCAAGCTGCAACGAAGGGTGGTAGTCGTGTAGCTGTGTCGACGCTAAAGAATGAATTCCCATTTGAATGCATGTAGCTGTGATTGTGTTTATGGCATAAAATTGCAACGATATACTTTTGTAGAAGCTGTGGTGGCGAACAGGATCCCATGAAACATCTATTCTTTACAGCTGGGGAGTTCTCGTATGAAACACTCCACATGTACCTCATAAATCTACTTTTATAACTGTTTTTAGTATTCAAACGCTTCGAGAAGACATTAAATAAACTTCCTCACAACTCTATCTCAAAAACACTTGAATGCAAAGGTACACCTTTAAATCTAATATCTCTCATCAAAACGCTATATTGTCACTCAAACAAGAACTGAAACAGTGATGCGTTTTGTCTTCTCTACCATTTAACATCGTTCTGGATGTAGTAATGAGAAACATCGCAAACAACTTCAACTCTATCCCAAATATAGACTACCACTGAAAATAAAAATCTCATACATTGGCACTATAATTGCCACTACAGGGGGTTACCGACTTATGGTTAGCAACGAATAAAGTTGTTCTAAAAACTACAATTTTTTTGAAAACATTCACTGGACAATTTTTTGGAAATATCTAGTACCTCAATATGAGATGCGGTCGTTAACTATCTGGAGTCTAACAACTTACTAAGCGACAGCCAGAACGGATTTCGCATGGGCCGCTCTACGGGAGACTTGTTGGCCTTTCTCTCAGAATAGTGGTGTCGTTCAATACACTGTTTTGCGAAAGTAAGATTGTGGCTTTAGATATTTCCAAGGCGTTCGATAGAGGTTGGCATGGTGAACTCGAGTTTTCTCAGAGACCGCACTATAAGAGTTGTTATAGATGGGATTTCATCAAACGAGTTCAAGATCAATTCAAAGATACTGCAAGGCGCCGTTCTTTCTCCTACCCTATTTCTTAATGACATCCATGTCAAACTTCCAATCCTGTATACTCTTTTGCAGGTGATAGCAACATTTGCTATTTATACTCATTTAATTTTAGACCAAGCCTTTTAGAAATCGAGGCCATGAGACAACATATGAACGAAACGTTAAACCGGAATCTTAGAACAATCTCCGAATGGGGACGCTCAAATAGGGCCGATTTAGTGCTGGCTTTTTGAAGCGGCTCAAAAAAGATTTTACTCCATCTGATCTCCTTGCTATTTATACGACTTATATACTTATATAAAACGGGTAAAAAGGGGAAAAATCGAAAACGTTAAACGTTTTAAACAGCTGTGAAAACAAGCGGACAGGTGTTTGGTACTCTTTTGAAACTATGTCCGATAGGTGGTAAAAAAGGGTGAAAATAGTTTTTTTTTTGGTACTTTTTAACCCACTATTATATTTTAAACCAAAGAATATAGAAAGGAACTTTGTACTGCAATCAATAGATGTGAAAGAAATATTGTACACGTATTTGGTACTTTTTTGATTTTAGGGCCAAAATGGGTAAAAAAGGGATAACATGATAACTTAACATCTCAAAAAGTAATATGAATAAGAATTATGTAAACTGCTTTTTAATAAAATGTACCGAATTCAATTGGTACCAAAGAAGTACCAAATATGCATATGGAACTTTTTGAATGTAGGAGATAAAAAGGGGAAAAAATGAGTAATGTTATAACTTTTAAACAAATAAATTTTTGTATGTATGTTCTTTATAGAACAGTAAACTGTGAATTTGATCATGTTATGCTCTTTAGCGAAGATGTTGCGGATAAACCGGCGAAGGTTTTTAAGTTGGTAAGACTAATTTCCGTTAGGTGGCGCCACTGAAAGTGACTAAAAATTAATTAAATCGTAAACTGTACATTTGATCATGCTATGATCTTTAGCAAAGTTGTAGCGCATAAGCCGGCGAAGGCTTTTTATTTGGAGTGAATAATTTCCGACAGGTGGCGCTATTGAAAATCACTCAAAGTCAATTTAATAGTAAGCTGTACATTTAATCATGCTATAATCTTTAGCAAAAATGTTGCACATGAGCCGACGAAGGTTTCTTAGTTGGTATGAAGAAATTTCGACAGGTGACGCCACTGAAATTTACTCAAAGTCATTTTAATCGTAGGCTTATCATTTAATCATGCTATAATCTTTCGCAAAATTGTTGCACATGAGCCGACGAAGGTTTCTTAGTTGATACGAAGAAATTTAGATAGATGGCGCCACTGAAAATTACTCAAAATTGATTAAATCGTTAACTGTGCATTTGATCATGTTATAATCATAAGCAAAGTTGTTATGCATAAGCAGACGAAGGTCTCTTAGTTGGTATGAACAACTTCAGGTGGTGCCACTGAAAACTACTCAAAATGAATTAAATCGTAAACTGTGCATTTGATCAGGCTATAATCTTTAGCAAAGTTGTTGCGCATGAGTCGACGGATGTTTCTGTTGGTATGACCAATTTCCAAAATTTTTCAAAATGAGTTTAACTGTAAACTATGTGTTGATCGGACCAAAAAATTAAATAATTCAAAATAAACTGAATATTTGTACAATTTATTTCCTCTAAATTTATTTTACTACGTTATAAAAAAAATATATAAAAATTTTAAAATTTGCCTCAAAATGCTTATCATAAAACTCCGAGCAAGGCTCGGTCAACCAGGTACTATTACAAAACAGTTTAAACATCGCCCTATTCTTGAATATGGTTGTATCAGACAATGAGCTAAAACCGATTATATTTTTAAACTCATTAAAACCTACGTTTTAACTCCGGCTCCGAATCAGTGGCTAGCTGAGTTATGAGGTGAACCGCCGTTTTTTTGGAAATTTTATTTTTTTCAAGTTGGTCTGGCCGGGAATTGAACTTGGGACCCTTGGTCCCGGAATATAGATTATAACCCTCTATAGCCATAAATATGTCTCTATTTGAATGAAATTTAGTGCAGACATTGCTTATACCCATATTCGATCATACTTCCTACATATTTTACTGAAAGATATAGATACGTCTGCGATAATAGGTTCACATTTGACCTCAGTGGAAAGTATATAAAATAGTCGGCCTATAATTAAACTGACTTAATGATGTAACTCAGAGACATCCTTTGAAAGACCTTCTTACTATGTCGAAATAGGACCAAATCCCACCTTCCTCTTTGGGAAAAATAAATCCCTTTTTCGTCAAGTATTGGACCAGAAGATAAAATTCAGGCTCCATATCATAGACAGTGCTCAAAAATGCCACAGTTACACTATAACTATGCAAAAGGATTATTGGGAAATTATGGGTATTAAAAACTATTATTTTTCGCTCTTTGTATTTTGTAGTAGTAAGACCGATACTGCCTAGGCGATCTACCCAACGTAAATATTGATGGACGGTTCAACGGTGCTTTGGTGCTAATACAAAAGATTTCGAAAACTAAGATTATTAATTATTAACAACTTTTTCGCAACAAAACTGTCATACTATATAACAAAATTTAGAACAATAGATAGGTTTAAACGCCAATAATTTTGAAATCACTAAAACTAAAATAAAACCAAATAAATGAAATAACCAAAAATATAAATACATATTTGGATTATTTTTATTGTGTTATTTAAAGATAAATGAAAAGTTAACCACATCAATATATTTTAAATATTTTTAATAGATAACAAATAATCGTTATTCGAGTAAAAATTAACATAATATTCGTTAGACAAATATTTCCATAGTTCAGTGTTTTTTTTTTTTTTGTAAATTTCCTAACGTTATTTTTTAATAAGTTAAGACTAAATTTTAAAATTTATTTAAATATTCAAAAAAATCTAAATAAAGTAACCGATAAATAAATCACGTATAAATTTGAATTGTTTGGTTAAATATTTCTGGTATTATTTATTAACTATTGTATTTATTTATTATTAAAAATTAGATAGAGGGAGATAAAGAAAATTATTAAAAGAGTGAAAAAAATTAGAATATATTTTTTTGATTTATTCGTTTTTATTCACGAGTATCGAAGATGGAAAAATCGAATAAAATTTTACGAGTAACTTAAAAAGTTTTGAACAATAAAATAAAATAATCGAACACTGCGCATTCACAGACGAAGTTGGTTTTTTATAAGATTTTTTTTCTTTTCTTTAAATTTACAAATTCTATATTTATTATAAAAATATTTTATTTGTATTAATTAAAAATGTAAGAAAAATTGTAATCAGTTAATATTAATTAAATATTTACAATTTTTATTTTGCAAAAGGTTGAAAAAAATAAGAAAACAAATGTTCGAAAAATATTTTAAAAGAAATTGGGTAACTCGAAATTCTTTCCTAACACGGTCACTCTTAAATTGGGAATCTTTAAAATTAGTTGTTGCTTGTTAAACTTTTCAAATTGAAAGCGGAAATGGTTAATGGACCGTTTTTTTGATCGATTTACCATAGGGTCTCTTGAAAGATAATGTATCTCTGTTAGGCTTTATATATCACTTAACATAATTCGCTTTTGGGTCCTATTTCAAAAAGTTAAACGAAGTGAGTGAAAGAAAGTGTAGGTGAGACAGCGACATAATTAGACAGTTTAAGAAAATATAAGTGGAGCAATAAGAATTAGGAAGAAAGTCCACATAAAATTAAGAAGAGATTTTCATTTAATGTCGATTTGATTTGCTACGACTATTTTCCTAATAAACAACATTTTTTATTTCTTTGTCTGTTTAAGATTGAGTTTGCGATACATTATCCAACGCGCACTTACCATGGTAACATCATCGATTTTTGAAATACTTCTTACGAAAATGTTGACGCGCACAACGGCTGGACCATCTGTATGTATACAAGTAATAATTAAGACAATGATAGACAAAGAAGAAGACATCAATACAAATACAAATAAAATTCAAACGTTGGAAGAAAAACTTAAAATTTCTTTTTTATCTATATCCTGAACTTTTTTTTTAGTTACATACATATATTTTGGGAGTTATCAAACAAATTAGAAAGTTTTAAAAATACATAGTAATTTAAAGATGGATTTTATCTTCTTTGTTGTTAAAAAGTTTATTATAAATTTTATATATTAAATATTGCAAATATTTGCAATTATACCTAAATTGTTAATAAGTATTTTAATAAAAGCCTAAATTAAATTAATACTCCAGTTGTACATTGCATAAACGGTGGTAAAAATTATAGCACAAAATAATAGGAAAACTGTTAAGGAAAATTTTTTCAATTATAATTTAACATTTATAAAAATATAGTCAGATAAATTGACGGACTATATAATCAAGGTTCTCAGGTCACAGAAAAAAAAAGTATTATATAATAAAGTTTGACATTATTTATCATAAAGGTACTCAAAAAGTACTGCGACTTAGAATATTTAAAAAGAAGGTACTAATGTTTTTGATAACACTACGACACATTTCGAGGATGATGGCCTGGGGTCAAAAAAAAAAAAATATTAGGCCAAATTAAAGCACTAGACTAGTTTATTCGAACTTCAAAAGCATTTGTCGCTGGTAGGTGGAACTTTAGAGTTATCGCCTTTTAAATGTTTCAATTTTAAATTTAGGGTATGAGAAATGAACTACAATTAAAAACAGCTTAAAAGGCTCAAACGTATTGTTTACGTTTATGGATGTATAATATATCTTTGCGACATATGTTTCACAACATATGTACATATGTTTGTCGAAAATGCAAATTCTTAATTGATCACTTAACAAAAAATTGATCACCGCATATGCACAGTGGGAGAATACGGCCAAAACTCAATAACTTGGTCATTTCTTCACTTTTGTGATTGAAAGTTTTAGTGTATATAAATAATATACCTTTAGTTAAACTGAAATAATTCTTTTTCTTTTTTAAGAAAATATAAAGTCTGTGGTCACATAAAACTGGACATTAAACATGCTGAGAAAATCTTTGCTGGCGATAATAAAAATTCTTTACTTAAATAGGATAATATATGAAAAGAATACCTATCCTACGATACATGACTTGTCGTAACCGGACATGTCCTTTCAGAGATATTAGGCTCATACTTTGAGCTTATAACCAGATTTTGTATGCTTCTAACAAACCTACAGAAAAACTTTAAACCAGAGACCGAATATTAGTACTTTTGAAACAATATTTTCATATTTTTATCCATACAAAAACAATCATTGAAGTTTAAAAAATAATAAAAATCCCTAAAGATTTTTAATTGTTCGAAAAATTTTGTATCGTTTTTCAATCCGATGAAAATAAAAAATAAAAAAATCGTTTAAGATATTTATCAGTTCAAAATAATTTTCATCTTTTTTCATCCGATGAAAAAAAATTTTGATAGAAAATATTCAAATTTTATTTCCGTATTTGGTTTCATTCATCATAATGTTCTTGCATAGATTAGGCAACTCCAAAATTCTTGCGCCAGCTGCCGTAGCAGGGGGATTTCTCGCATGATTACCCCTTGGAGTAATGTTGTTTCTTTCCATGCGTTTGTAATGAACAAATTTTCTAGTTGATATTTTCACTTAAACGAATGTTTGTAAAAACCACTTGAGGTGTTACAGACTATTGGGAGCTCTATCCCAAGATACCTGGACAATTAGGAGCCATTGAAGCCACTAGCTTTCAGTCGGGAGGGGGGATCGTGTCTCTGATATCTTCGGTCCTCAATAGTAACAATTTGCTACATAAATAATTATTATAGACTCCTAGAAAAAAAATACGTAAACGATATGGGCCAGAATTGATCTTTATACCAATTAAAAGATGTTAATAAAATCCCATTAAGATCAATTAAACAACTATTAAATAAAAGTTTTCACCTAATTTATTTACAAAGTTTTATAATGTCTATCCTAGATGTTGATGGATAGAAACGCGCCTCAAAACCCTCCCTACCATGATCTTAGCGGCGCTTAAACTCATCTAAGAGCCCAAATTCCGATGTCCTAACTCAATCTCCTCACATCACTCCGTAAGAAAAAAGATTAAAGATTTACCATTTCATATTGAAATTCAATTTATTCAGAAAAAGATAATTAAATTAAGATTAATCATGTTTTCAAAAAAAAAAACAATTCTTAAATCTACTTATAGAATTCTTAAGTTTACTCTATGGATAAACAAAACCGTTGAATAAGCGAAAGGAAAAAAAAAAGCAATAAGGTTTTTGAAGCCTAGAAATGTTTTAACAAGTAACACAATTAAAATAAGTTTGAAATTAATTCACTTTTTTTTCTACCCATATATTTACTTTTAATAATTTTACTTAATCAAAAAAAAAAAACAACTAATAAGAAATAAAATGCTATTAAAAAAAATTTAAAACCAGATTTAGGAGGTTTTTGGTAAAGTATACATTTAAGTTTTTTAACTAAAGTTTTGGGTTTTTAATCGAAATAAAAAAAAAATTATCACTAATAATGATCAAACATTTTTTAATTTTTATACGAAAATAATTAAGTAAATATACCAAAGTATGAATTTAGCAAAGCAACATTATGTTAAGATTTTTAATGTAAAATATTTTAATGTAAAAAATTTACTGAGAGTGATCAATGTTAATACTTAACAGTGGTGATAAACATTAACATCTGTTAAATTTTAATGTGGCTTAGCTAAATGCATACATATGTATATTCAGAAACGGAATCAGTTTTTTTGTTTCTCACTCACCACTTATGTTTGTGTGTACGTTGAATTGTCAGCTTATGGAGAGGCCTCTGCAACTGCTGGAGAATAATTATTATTGCTATATTTATAGATGTAAGATCATTAGGGTGATTCCAAATACTTAGGTAGAACTTAAAATTAATCTAAATTAAAAATTTAAAAGGAAAATTAAACATTTAAATAATATATAAAGAAAAATAACTCAAAACGAAACTTCCAAGTGCAATATGACTGTGATAAGTTAATATTTATTATTTTTATAGAATTTAAGATTTTTTTCTAGTATAAAGATTTTTTTTTTTGTATATTTTGAAATTAGTTATTAGGAATACCCTAATCAATTTCAAACACCGGGTTATTTAAGAATTTTAGCAATTATTTTTTTATTATTCTTTTTAGCAATTTTTGGAAATTTTTGTTTGTTTTTCTTTTGAAAATTTTTCTTTTGAAAATTTTTCTTTTCGGTTTTAAATTCTATAGCAAATTATAAATTCAATTTATGCAAATTTTTATCACTGATTTACTGAAATTTTTAGCAAATTTTGACGAAATTTTTAGATCAAAATTATATAAAGTTTTTTTTTTGTAAAATTTCTACATTTTCACTTGCACTAAGAAGCTTAATATTAAGTTATTTTTTTTCACAATTTAATCCAAACAATAGTTACGTAAAATTAAACCATTTAATTTTATATAAATGACTTCTCTGCGTGTCGAAATTTTTCCACTATAAAACTGCTTCTTGAAACTTCGGCTAATTTGCTTTTTCTTAGCAAGTTTTTAGTATATGTTACTTAATTTTCTATCTGGCACTTTAGGACTTTAGGTGATGTTAACAATTTTGGGGTAAATATTTAATTTTTCCCAATTATTTTAATTTAAAACACATTAAAAAAAATTAATTTAACTTTTTACATGCTTTCAATCCGAATTTTTTTAATAAAATGATGTTCTAACCATTAAACTCTCTCGGCTCTCTTGCTTCTTCTTCTTCTCGGGAGAATTTGCAAGTACCTGATACACAATCAGACATATATCACTAGCAATATTTCATAAAGCTAGATTATTCTTAACGCTGACGGTCGATGTAACATACGTTTGTACATAAATATGTGCCAAATAGAGAATAAAAAGTACAGTGGTGGCTCACTATATGAGTCCACCAACAACAAAATATAATTGGGGATAAGCCTATTAGAAAAATTAATGAGTTTTATTAAAAAAATGATATTATGATTTTTTTATTTATATACAAAATTACCTTTTTGCTATATTGTTTTAATAGTTTGATATGTGAAGATAAATATCACAAATTAAATAATTGTTGGTATGAAAATATTGTTTTTGGCACCAATTTCCCAAAACTATCACTCTATTACCGTTTTCGACAAAATTATCTATTTTTTAAAGGAAATCGGATTAAAAAATTGTTATCTACATTTTAAGAAAAGCACACATATTACCTTGAAAAGATTTTATTTTAGGTTCACAGATGAAAATTGCAATTTTGGTAGAAATTTTATTAGAATAAGCAATCCTCTAATCTTCTAGCCGTAATTTTCCCAAACTCAATGAATTTTATAAATTTTTCCGCAATTATCTGTTTAGTTTTAAGTTTATTTGGTTAATATATATATCTATTTTTTAATATATGAAAATATGACAAATATTACCTTTCAATTTCCGGTAGCTTTAATCGGGTATAGTTAATAAAATACTTTTATTTTCACTTAATTTTTCCACTATTTTACTCACTATTAAAAAACTAAGTTTTTCCGATCTTGTAAATGAGAAGGTGTTGATGCTTGCAAAGTTGACCGGAAAAAGAATTTGGTAATAGCCTTATCTCTATTATAACACCTCTGTTTTAATACCAAGGCCTAGATTATTACCAGATTGTTTAACATGACTTGTCAAATAATACCCATGACTTGTCAAAAACAGATAAAATTCTAATAAATTTGGAGGCACTTTATTTAAGTGCAAATACTATTTTAATAACCGAAGTAAATATTTTGGAACGATTTAAAATACTAAAGATCTTTACAGAAAATTTTTGCCAAAACAATATTTTCCCATTTAGATAAATAAAAGAAAATACTTTAGCAAATTTCTTCATATTTTGGTAAAAAATTCTGTTAATCTTAAAAATCATTTTCCAGTAATTATCAAACTTAAGTTTTAAGAATGTATGCATTTTGTTAAGCAAAAATTTCAATGTATAAGGCATATTGGCAGTGTGTGTGAGAGTACATTAATTAATCATGCAAATAAACTTTTTAGCTAAGTCCAGCACCTACGCTTAGCAACATTAGTCGGTTCACCGATGTTTATAATCGAATGATGCCCAAAATAAACATTTTAAAAGCCTTGCTGACATTTCTTTTGTTTTAAATAAACATGTTGCGAACAAGAAATTAACAACTAGATATTTTTTGAAGAATAAAAAAATAAATATGTGTAAAAAACTCATAGGTTGAGAAAAAAAAAATATATATAAAAAAAAGAATTTTTGAATAAAGAATATAAAAATTATAAATCCTAAAAATCTTGCATTACAAACCGCATAATACTGGTTCTATGAACTGCAGTATTAGGAGGAAGCAAGATTATGTGCGCAAATCTTTTGCATGATATGTCCCTAATATTTTGCCAGTTTCATCTTCTAAAATGTAGTAATTGTTGCCTACTTTTTCTTTCACCTTCGACTTCAAAAAACTTGGAGCAAGCTTAGAGTTGAATTTCTTTTCAAAATTGGATTGAGCAAAGTTTCTTCTAAAAACAATTTGGCCGACGCCATATGAAATAGGTCTAGCCCGTAGGTTATATTGATTCTTATTCTTTTCGTATGCACGATTAATATGTTTTTGAATATCAATATGGATAAGTTGTAGTCTATCATCGTTTCCTAATTTGACAGAAGGTTCATTTAAGACATTCAGGTTCCTTAATAAAGTATAAGAACTACCATGGGTTACCATTTCTTGTCCAAATAATGCATGGTATGGGGAAACTTGAATTGTTTGGTGGAGCGAATTTCGTAAAGCACAACTAATTAGACTTAAATTTTTGTCCCACAAAGTTTGATCCTTCTTTAAATACGATCTAATGCCAGCTATAATGGACCTATTTACCCTCTCTGAGGCATTTGATTGGGGAGAATAAATGGCGGTATAGACGTGTTGAATACCTAATTCTGTTAAAAACCTATTAAATTCGTTGGCTTTGAATTGTGATCCATTGTCACTTACTAAAGTCTCTGGAACTCCATAAATGTGAAAGATATGTTCTAAGAGATATTTTTGAATAACTGCTGAAGTGAACTTCTTTAATGGACACAACCAATGAAATTTGGACACATGATCGAGTACTATAAAAATTCCTATGTTGCCTTGTTTGCTACGAGGATACGGTCCTAAAATGTCAACATATAACCTTTGAAAAGGTCTGCAGGTAACAACTTGCTTTCCCATATTGGGCTTCAAAATAACATTCGGGGCTTTACATTCTTTACATGTTTCGCATGAACCTACAAATTTCCTAACGTCTCTGACAAGTCCCGGCCAATAAAATTTTTGTCGAATTAGCTCAAGGGTCTTAACCATCCCTCCATGGGCAGCAACTGGGGAGCAATGGAAACGAGAAATCATACCTTGTCTTAGTTGTTCTGGAATCCAAAGTTTCCAGGAATCATTATCTTTTTCAGGATCTCCAGTGTAGTGAGCTGTTCGAATATAAACGAAATCATCTATCACCTTAATGTCTGGATATTTGGATGGACTATTACTTATTTTGTTTTTCAAGTCAATGTAATCAGGGTCTTTAAAATGGGGAGAGAGTAAATCTATTTCCGGTTCTGGCAATTCAATAGAGGCGACTTCTTCGAAGGGAATTCGGGACAGCGCGTCTGGTACCACATTATCTTTTCCTTTCCGATGACTTATCGTAAATTTGTAACCTTGTAGTCTCCATACCCATCTAGCTAACCTGCCCGTTACATCCTGTTGTTTCAAAAGCCATATTAACGATGAATGGTCTGTAACCACCTCAAATTCTTGAAGTTCAAGATAGCATCTGAACTTCTTTATTGCCTCTAGCGCTGCCAAGCATTCGCGTTCGGTGACACTATAGTTGCGTTGGGCAGAATTCAGCTTCTTTGACATAAAAGCTATGGGCTTTTCATGACCATCATCATCTAACTGCACCAACACAGCACCGATGCCATAGTCGCTGGCGTCGCATTGTAGAATGAACTTTTTGGAAAAATCAGGATTGACAAGTACAGGGGCAGATGTTAGTAGGTCCTTAATTTCTTCAAAAGATTTTTGAGCCTCTGGGGTCCAACTAAATTTTCGTTTTGTGGATAAGACTTCGGTTATAGGGAAGACTATGGTTGAAAAGTTAGCAACGAACCTGCGGTACCAGCCGGCAAGTCCAAGAAAACCTCGCACTTGTTTTATGTTTTTAGGCGTTGGCCAGTTCCTAATCGATTCGACTTTCTCTGGATCCGTTTTAATGCCACCATTTCCTATAATATATCCTAAATAATTCACTTCTGTAACACAAAATTTCGATTTCGCTACATTTAGGGTCAGATTTGCTTTTTTAAATTCTTCAGCTATACGAACTAATATTGCCAAGTGAGAGCCAAAGTCTTCGGATACAATAATCAAGTCATCCAGATATCCAAACACAGTATGACGAAGATCTGGAGGTATCAGACTGTCCATGAGGCGACACATTGTAGATGGGGCATTACATAGTCCGAAGGGCATAACCACAAATTGGTACAATGGCCTTCCAGGAACAGTGAAAGCCGTGAGTGGTTTTGCTTCTTCCGAAATTCCAATTTGCCAGTATGCATCCTTAAGGTCCAATTTTGTAATTATGTTAGCTTTGGGCAACCTGGAGAAAATTCCCTCAATATTGGGCAAAGGATACGCGTCCTTCTTGGTAACTTCATTAAGTTTGCGAGCATCTAAACATAGTCTTACTTTGTTGGGCTTAACTACAAGTCTCATCGGTGAGCTCCATGGTGATGTCGAGGGCTCAATCACTCCTAACTCTAGCATCCGGTCGATCTCTTTAAACATCAACTTCTCCACAGCAGGTGACACCGGATAAAACCGCTGTTTAACAGGTTTAGCGCTACCCACTTCTATTGTATGTTGAATCAAACTGGTTCGACCTAAACCTTGCTTCTCAAAATTAGGAAAAAGCGCTATTATAGTAGAAAGCTGTTGTTGTTGGCTAGAGGTTAAGTGATAGTCATGGCCCACAGTTAGGGGAACTAACAATTTATCACTAAGCAATTCAGACACTATTTTAGGGGGACTTTCTCCAATTGAAGTACAAACTATATTATCAAAAATCTGAGGAGCTAAGTTAAAAGACTTCCAAAAATCTAATCCTAGAATTATTCTCTGAGTGATTGAAGGAATAATTAATATTTTTAACTGCTTTGTCATATCCTTAAAGGAAACATCAACACAAAGAACTCCTAAAACTTTTTGTTTGCTGCCATCAGCCGTCTTAACAAATGTTTTCATTGGACTAAATTCTTTAAATTGCTTAAAATCAAAATTAGCTAAATCCGAACCTATACAGGAAATATTTGCTCCTGTGTCCAAGAGACCAAATTCAAAAAAGGACAAAAACTTCACTGGGGCATAAAAACGTTTATCAACAGAATTATTTACAATAGAAGAAAGACAAATTTTTGAGCTAATTTTTCTATTTTTGAAATAGATACGCAACCTTTTCGTTGACCTTTTTGGTTTCGATGAAGGCAAATTATGAATGGTACATACCTGAAAAATTTCCCTACGTTTCTCTAAGTATTTTCTTAATCTTATGTGATATGGTAATATAGTATATGAATTTTTATTTTTATTTTCAAAAATTTTATTGTCATCATTATTTTCAATATTTTCACGTTTCAAAATTTGTATTATTTTATTTTTAAAGTTTTCATTCTTAGTTTCATTATTAACAAGGTTCAAGTTTTCATTATTCAAACGATTCCAGTTTTCATTTTTCAAAAGATTCAAAGTTTCATTATTAAAAGGATTTTTAGTTATGGCCGATTCTGGGGATTGTGCTGAGCTAGCCGGTTTTTTGATGCGTTAAGCTTTCTGTTAGCACAATTTGTGCATTGAGGCTTGTAGGTATTTTTCAGCCCACACCCATAGCAAAACACATTTCTAGACTCCAAACAATCCTCCCAGTGATGACCTGGTTGCTCGCAATTCCAGCACTTAAAAACTTGTGGAGTTCGTTCAATGGCGTCCACAGAAATTTCTGGTTCAGATTCGGTAACAACCTCTTCATGCGAAAATTCAAGTTCTGCCACTTGACGTCTTTGAGCAAAATTTGTGTTAAATTTATTTGATGCACTTTTACGGAAATAGTCCGTATCCATTAAATTTTCTCGCATTTGGACCAGTTTTCTCAAGTGTGCAATTGAATAAACAGGAACATAAAGTAATTCATGCCGGATTTCCGGTCGTAAATTTCTAGTGAGAATTTCAACCAATTCTGATTCTGGTAATGGTGTTGACAGACGATCTAACAGAACACACACCGATTCATAATATGACTCAAATGTTTCGTTAACTTTCATTTTCCTATTTCTGATCTCTTCGTGTATGTCAAAGCTTGACTTAAATTCTTTGTATTGGTATTTGAGCGCTTCGCAGAACTCATTCCAAACAACCACTTCTACTTGTTTGTGATAGCGCCAATACCAATCTCTCGCACGACCAGCTAACAAAATATGTAGATTTTTACAAATGAACGTAAAATCATTGTTAAAATTTTCTCTTGTCAAGCATCGCACTCTGTATAAAAATTCGTCCACAGATATTCCATTACTGGATCCATCAAATTTGATGTTCCAGTTTTGGATTATCGAAGTTATTTTGTCAGATCGAATTGCAAAATTTTCATCAAAAGATGAATTATAATGATTTTGACGTGATGCTGGACGAGCTTGAGAATGGTTTGGGGCATTTCGAACAGGGTTTTGAGCAGTAGCTGGTGGATGAAAATTTGAATTATTGAAAGTATTTTGAGCATTTTGAGTCAAGTTTAGGTTTTGCAACAATCGAGTAACAGTATTCTCAATGATTGTATTCAAATTAGAATAATCTATATTTCTGGAATTATTTCCATTACCATACCGAGGATTTTGGTTTGGTCTGTTCGTCTGTGGAGAATTTATATTGTTTGATTGATTTAAGTTTCTCGGTGGAGGAGAATCATCAATAACATTAATTTGATTTGAAGGATTGTTCACGTTAGACGAAGGAGTGAGTATCTCATTAAATAAGTTTCTAACATTACTTCTGGTATTATACTGTTTTGCCATAGCACCTCGAGGTCTTCCACGAGTAGGTTGCTTGGACTTGTCAACTATTTGAACATCCTGCATATAGAAACTCTTAAGCTCTGCTAGGGAGCAAGGCCGTTTACATGATGGACAATCAGAGGCCAAAGCTAGATGATTCTCAATGCAAGTGCGGTGAAACGCGTGATTGCATTCAGAGATAATCAAACAATCTTGGCCTTCGGATAATCGTTCATTGCAAATTTTGCAAGATTGATCCGAATTTGAGCCAGATGGTTGCGAAGGTGTTGGTGGAGGAGGTGATCGTTCCATCATAGTATTGAAACTTGCAAAAAAAAAATATAGAAACAAAAAAAAATTATCCTAAACCAAAACCAGAGTTGTAAATTAGGAAGAGGTTGATTAAAACCTGAATTGAAGCCTTAAAAATATTGATATATTTTGAATAATGACACACAAAATCTAACTTGAATTAAATTTTCGAAAATTCTTATAAAAAAATGAATTCCAAAAATTTAAATTTATATAAGATTTTATTTTGATTTAAAGTTAAAAATCTACTGAAAAAAAAACTATTGAAAATTATGGAAAAACCAAAAAAAAATAATGAAAACGCAAAAATCAAAAGAAAATATAAATGTTTTCTATTAAAAAAAATGAAAAATCAAAAAAAAAAACAAAAAGGCAAAATCAAAAAGAAAATACAAATGTTTTCTCAGATTTTTAAGGTAAAATTATCAGGCAAAAGAGAATCAAGTATTAACTCGAGATAAAACAAAATTGTTAGGAATTGTAAAAATATGTAGTTCAATAGAAAAATTTCAAAACGAAAGTTTGAAATAAATGTATTTGAATAAATAGGTTTTCAAAAAAAAAATAATCAAATTCGAAAATGGTTTGAATATAAAGTAATTTGTAACCCAATTAAATTAAAAAAAAATAGATTTTATTTTTTTAATTATTACAAACAAAATAAATTAAAAAAAAAACAAAATAAAAGGTATTAGTATTTTATTGGATTACAAAAATGAAAACTCAGAAAATGAAAATTTTTAGGAAATTTGAAAATTTTTAAGAAATTTGAAAATCTTTAAGAAATTTGAAAATTTTTATGAAATGTGAAAATTCTAAAAATTTTGAAAATCTTTAAGAAATTTAAAATTTTTTTATGAAATTTGAAAATTTTGAAAATCTTTAAGAAATTTGGAAATTTTTGAGAAATTTAAAAATTTAAAAAAAAATTGATTAAAAGCAAAGTTATGGCTTATCAAAAATCAAAACAAAATTAATGAAATTTGTGTAAAAACTTTAGTAAAAATCAATTGATACCTGTTGAAAGTATGAAAAAAATAAAGAACTATTGTTATTTTAGAGAAAATTATTAGAAAATTTATTTAAAAACTTTTTAAAACAAAATATTTGAAAATTTTTTTAACTATTTTCAATTTTGTATCAAAAAGAAAAAAAAAATAACCAATTTATGTTAAAATTTTAACACAAATAAATTTATTGCCAAATTGAAGAGAAAAAAAAATAGCAAGATATTAAAGAAATTTTTTTTATGTTGTATCTTACAACAGTTTCAAAAATCATATGCTAAAGCAATTTTGAAATAATGTAATTTTGATTTAGTTAGAGTTAAATCTAACCAAAAATTAAAGTAGTACCAAAAACTGATTTAAACAATTAAAATTTCAATAAAAAAATAACTATTTAAATTTTTCAAAAGATAAACAACAAAATACTTCAATGAAATATTAAAGCAATTGATAGGAAATTGCAAACCAAGATAATAAAAATGTAACAAAATATAGATTTACTTTTCTTACTATTAAGTGATGTGAGTCAAAAGAGTCGGTAAAAAAAATTTAAAAGCTTTGAATAAAAATAGGTGAAAAGGGAACAAATTGTGTCTATGGAGTTCAAAAAGTTGATAGTTTTTCTGTTTTTAAAGAACAAACCGATATACTTAAGATTTTATTTCTAATAAAAACTGATTTTAACGGACAATGAGATGCAGACTCACAGCATATACATTGTAAATCCAAGGAAAAACCAGGATATCGATGCCTAAGTTGCAATGAAAAGAAGAAAACTAACCAACTATTTCAAACCGCTACAAAAATCTTTAAGCTTGCATACAGTCTGCATCTAATATCAAAAGGATATCTGGGAAGTTGCTGGTCGAAATATCCGAACCTTAAACTCTCAGATATTCGAAGTCCAAGCAACCCTGGATATTATTTGAAAAAGAAGAATTCGAAAAATATACAAATTTAAAAAATTTTATAAGTTTTTTGAAATCTAAAAAAAATGAAAAATAAAAGTTTATGATGTAGAGCCAAGAAAATCTGCTAGGTGGATAAAAAACAAAGCGTTAAAATTTCTCGGCCCCACGTTGGGCGCCAATTTATGTAATGAACAAATTTTCTAGTTGATATTTTCACTTAAACGAATGTTTGTAAAAACCACTTGAGGTGTTACAGACTATTGGGAGCTCTATCCCAAGATACCTGGACAATTAGGAGCCATTGAAGCCACTAGCTTTCAGTCGGGAGGGGGGATCGTGTCTCTGATATCTTCGGTCCTCAATAGTAACAATTTGCTACATAAATAATTATTATAGACTCCTAGAAAAAAAATACGTAAACGATATGGGCCAGAATTGATCTTTATACCAATTAAAAGATGTTAATAAAATCCCATTAAGATCAATTAAACAACTATTAAATAAAAGTTTTCACCTAATTTATTTACAAAGTTTTATAATGTCTATCCTAGATGTTGATGGATAGAAACGCGCCTCAAAACCCTCCCTACCATGATCTTAGCGGCGCTTAAACTCATCTAAGAGCCCAAATTCCGATGTCCTAACTCAATCTCCTCACATCACTCCGTAAGAAAAAAGATTAAAGATTTACCATTTCATATTGAAATTCAATTTATTCAGAAAAAGATAATTAAATTAAGATTAATCATGTTTTCAAAAAAAAAAACAATTCTTAAATCTACTTATAGAATTCTTAAGTTTACTCTATGGATAAACAAAACCGTTGAATAAGCGAAAGGAAAAAAAAAAGCAATAAGGTTTTTGAAGCCTAGAAATGTTTTAACAAGTAACACAATTAAAATAAGTTTGAAATTAATTCACTTTTTTTTCTACCCATATATTTACTTTTAATAATTTTACTTAATCAAAAAAAAAAACAACTAATAAGAAATAAAATGCTATTAAAAAAAAATTTAAAACCAGATTTAGGAGGTTTTTGGTAAAGTATACATTTAAGTTTTTTAACTAAAGTTTTGGGTTTTTAATCGAAATAAAAAAAAAATTATCACTAATAATGATCAAACATTTTTTAATTTTTATACGAAAATAATTAAGTAAATATACCAAAGTATGAATTTAGCAAAGCAACATTATGTTAAGATTTTTAATGTAAAATATTTTAATGTAAAAAATTTACTGAGAGTGATCAATGTTAATACTTAACAGTGGTGATAAACATTAACATCTGTTAAATTTTAATGTGGCTTAGCTAAATGCATACATATGTATATTCAGAAACGGAATCAGTTTTTTTGTTTCTCACTCACCACTTATGTTTGTGTGTACGTTGAATTGTCAGCTTATGGAGAGGCCTCTGCAACTGCTGGAGAATAATTATTATTGCTATATTTATAGATGTAAGATCATTAGGGTGATTCCAAATACTTAGGTAGAACTTAAAATTAATCTAAATTAAAAATTTAAAAGGAAAATTAAACATTTAAATAATATATAAAGAAAAATAACTCAAAACGAAACTTCCAAGTGCAATATGACTGTGATAAGTTAATATTTATTATTTTTATAGAATTTAAGATTTTTTTCTAGTATAAAGATTTTTTTTTTTGTATATTTTGAAATTAGTTATTAGGAATACCCTAATCAATTTCAAACACCGGGTTATTTAAGAATTTTAGCAATTATTTTTTTATTATTCTTTTTAGCAATTTTTGGAAATTTTTGTTTGTTTTTCTTTTGAAAATTTTTCTTTTGAAAATTTTTCTTTTCGGTTTTAAATTCTATAGCAAATTATAAATTCAATTTATGCAAATTTTTATCACTGATTTACTGAAATTTTTAGCAAATTTTGACGAAATTTTTAGATCAAAATTATATAAAGTTTTTTTTTTGTAAAATTTCTACATTTTCACTTGCACTAAGAAGCTTAATATTAAGTTATTTTTTTTCACAATTTAATCCAAACAATAGTTACGTAAAATTAAACCATTTAATTTTATATAAATGACTTCTCTGCGTGTCGAAATTTTTCCACTATAAAACTGCTTCTTGAAACTTCGGCTAATTTGCTTTTTCTTAGCAAGTTTTTAGTATATGTTACTTAATTTTCTATCTGGCACTTTAGGACTTTAGGTGATGTTAACAATTTTGGGGTAAATATTTAATTTTTCCCAATTATTTTAATTTAAAACACATTAAAAAAAATTAATTTAACTTTTTACATGCTTTCAATCCGAATTTTTTTAATAAAATGATGTTCTAACCATTAAACTCTCTCGGCTCTCTTGCTTCTTCTTCTTCTCGGGAGAATTTGCAAGTACCTGATACACAATCAGACATATATCACTAGCAATATTTCATAAAGCTAGATTATTCTTAACGCTGACGGTCGATGTAACATACGTTTGTACATAAATATGTGCCAAATAGAGAATAAAAAGTACAGTGGTGGCTCACTATATGAGTCCACCAACAACAAAATATAATTGGGGATAAGCCTATTAGAAAAATTAATGAGTTTTATTAAAAAAATGATATTATGATTTTTTTATTTATATACAAAATTACCTTTTTGCTATATTGTTTTAATAGTTTGATATGTGAAGATAAATATCACAAATTAAATAATTGTTGGTATGAAAATATTGTTTTTGGCACCAATTTCCCAAAACTATCACTCTATTACCGTTTTCGACAAAATTATCTATTTTTTAAAGGAAATCGGATTAAAAAATTGTTATCTACATTTTAAGAAAAGCACACATATTACCTTGAAAAGATTTTATTTTAGGTTCACAGATGAAAATTGCAATTTTGGTAGAAATTTTATTAGAATAAGCAATCCTCTAATCTTCTAGCCGTAATTTTCCCAAACTCAATGAATTTTATAAATTTTTCCGCAATTATCTGTTTAGTTTTAAGTTTATTTGGTTAATATATATATCTATTTTTTAATATATGAAAATATGACAAATATTACCTTTCAATTTCCGGTAGCTTTAATCGGGTATAGTTAATAAAATACTTTTATTTTCACTTAATTTTTCCACTATTTTACTCACTATTAAAAAACTAAGTTTTTCCGATCTTGTAAATGAGAAGGTGTTGATGCTTGCAAAGTTGACCGGAAAAAGAATTTGGTAATAGCCTTATCTCTATTATAACACCTCTGTTTTAATACCAAGGCCTAGATTATTACCAGATTGTTTAACATGACTTGTCAAATAATACCCATGACTTGTCAAAAACAGATAAAATTCTAATAAATTTGGAGGCACTTTATTTAAGTGCAAATACTATTTTAATAACCGAAGTAAATATTTTGGAACGATTTAAAATACTAAAGATCTTTACAGAAAATTTTTGCCAAAACAATATTTTCCCATTTAGATAAATAAAAGAAAATACTTTAGCAAATTTCTTCATATTTTGGTAAAAAATTCTGTTAATCTTAAAAATCATTTTCCAGTAATTATCAAACTTAAGTTTTAAGAATGTATGCATTTTGTTAAGCAAAAATTTCAATGTATAAGGCATATTGGCAGTGTGTGTGAGAGTACATTAATTAATCATGCAAATAAACTTTTTAGCTAAGTCCAGCACCTACGCTTAGCAACATTAGTCGGTTCACCGATGTTTATAATCGAATGATGCCCAAAATAAACATTTTAAAAGCCTTGCTGACATTTCTTTTGTTTTAAATAAACATGTTGCGAACAAGAAATTAACAACTAGATATTTTTTGAAGAATAAAAAAATAAATATGTGTAAAAAACTCATAGGTTGAGAAAAAAAAAATATATATAAAAAAAAGAATTTTTGAATAAAGAATATAAAAATTATAAATCCTAAAAATCTTGCATTACACGTTAAACATCGTGAGTGCTAGGTCGATGGGTGATGGGTCCAAAGACACAAGCCACGTTTGTATAGCGAGCCACTCGATCCGAGACTGACGCCCGCTTGCAGCCGCAACTAATATGTTGAACAGACGCTGAATTTTCGTACTTTACCAAGTACAATTATCTAAGCCCCTTAGACCATATACGTTGGAATCGCTCTAAGATAACTCCCTTTTATATTAGCCCTGACCTAGAATCCCACGCGGGTTGCTTACCGCATCTAAAACTAGGTTGCTCAGGTTTAAAGGATGTACCACGAGAAGGTTAGAGTGGGAATTGGATACAGTTTTTACCTGGTAGCTAGAGACGCCAGGCAATTGCTGCATCCTCCCAGGCCCTATGCTCCGCTGGGAATCAAGGATGACAGAAGAAGAAGATTTGTCCTGGTATAAAAAGTCTTCAGGACGTTCAAATAACAATAAATGCAATTATTGTTTGCAAATTTTATGTTGAAATGGTTTTGCGAATCAAAGAAACCACCAATAGTTCCATTAGGATTATTAGGTTTAACTTCGATGTCCTAAAACATTCCAATTAATTGGAAACATATTCATACATTCATTATTGAAAATTTTAAAATTTCAAAAATAGTTTATTTTTTCAAAGTCAAAACAGAAGTTCAAAAATAAAACAATCAGTAAAATATTTTTCTGTTCGGATATTAATCGTTAAAGATATTTAAAATTTTCATCATGAGGGATATTTATATTTCAAATATAAATCCCTCATTTTTATTCATCGATCGAAATGAAAATAAATTTTCATCGGCAATGATATTTATACTTGATTGATTTAAAAAATAAAACAATATTCGGTCTCTGCTTTAAACATTAAATATATTTATAAAAAAGATTACGAGTTCTTGAATAATATAAATTTTTCAAATTTTACAATATTTATTGGGTCCACAATTATGTGACCACCTCTATACTTAAATAAATTATACAGAGGTCATTAAAAATGTAAAATGTTGTTATTTTTTTTATCTTTATATATAAAAATTGCATATAATTAGAAAGGAAACTAAAGAAAATGGCATAAAGATATTACATCACGCCTATATTTCACTTCAAGTAGTGATTTTTACCTGATAAACTGCAAAAAATTGTGAAAAAGGGGTGTTACTAAAAATGTTATAATTCTTAAGGGATATGAATTTTATAGATCTTATTAACCCCTTGCGACACGATTTAATTTCGAAGAAACATTTTAATTTACTACTACTGCTTTTGAAACATTTAAATATGCGGCGGGCATAGCCCGTCAATTTCGAATTTGGCACAGAAAATGTTTGCGGGCGACACTCGTCATTTCTCCTTAAGGGGTTAATGATTCAATTCAGCTATTAGAGAGTGTTGTGCTTCAACCTCTAAAAATCTCTAAAAAAAAAAATTCGCAGTCTATCAAACTTTGTATTTTTTTTTTTTTTTATTGTTGTTTTAACTGGTCGAATTCTAGACGAAGCATATCTCAAAAAATATCGAAATTGACGCGGTCATAAACAAACATTTTTTTATTTATCTATATCACTTTATTTTACATACCATACAAGGAAAGATTGTAACTTTCAAATGTCGATAACTATAAAGTTCCACCTTCTTCCTCTTTTATCCTTAAATCCCAGTGGAGCATAGGTCCAAACGCTTCGGGTATATCATAGAAAGGGCTTTCGACTCCCAACTATTCTTGCCATACTGGTTACCACATCATCTACTATCCAATTTACATAAAAAGCATGGATACTTTACATATTCAGACTGCATTCCAGAGAGAAAGGAAGCAACTTTTAAATCGCAACAAACACTCCGTTTGTGCACGTTCTTTACTACTTCCAATATATTAGATTAAAATAATCATAAATAACATTCCCTTAAATATCTCTTAAACTATTAGAGATAGCGTAGTACAGTAAGTATAATTTTCTTTCATTCTTCAGTAGTTTTCGAACGTGAAAATCTTGTTGATAGGTTTATATTTACGAATGTTATATGCCCCAATAGATTTCATATAGAAGATAGTGCTCAACTTTAGCCCACTGTAGAGGACACTGTGCTAAAAATATACTTATTTTTAAAAATTGGTCTAAAACTCCAACTACCCATTTCCCTATTTATGTACCTAAGTATCCACCTAGTAGTTTAAAAGTTATTGAATTAAAACTAAAAAACATACAATACTTTGCACCATAACTTCTAAACAATTTGGAAAAAATTTAATTACTTAGTTTGTCGAAAGTAGCAAACCAAAAGGAACCAAAATATTATGCCCCAAAACATTGCCCTTTGTTGTTGTATTAAAATTTTTTGTCGCTTACGATATATATTTTTGCTGTCGTTTAGGATCATTTTAATCTAAGAGCCCGATATATTTTATTAAATCATAAGATTCTGGGCAATCCTGAAGTTTTTGGTGTTTGCGTTAAGTTTTGGGCTGGTGTGTTCTGACATATATACTAAAAGTTTATGGCTAACATTTTTATAGAGCATTTCATCTCCGCCCTTTCCCTCTTTCCAGGTGTTTTCTATGATGTGTTAGAATAAGTTTGAAATTATTATTGAGTAGTACAGGTGTTATGAATAGTAAAGGGGCCATATTCTATATCGATCGAAAATTCACTTTTTTAAGCAAATATTGTGTAACATACTCTAGGGATTTTTAAATTTATTTATGAAATTATATTACTATCAGGGAACTTTTGACAAATATGTTACAATGTAGTGAACCATATATGTTATGTATTATTTAGTTTATCCTACAAGTATGCTACAACAATGTTTCTCAAATATCTTACATCAGCTTCTTAAAACTAATATTATACGAGTATTCTATATTTTCTTTCAAGATAATAAGAACTCTTATAGGGAATTTACACTACTCTAAAATCTAGTAGATTTGATTTTAAATCTCAATCAAAAACTACACCGTTTACATTACATTTTTTTGACGTGAGCTAGATTTCATAACAGAATTAGTTGACTTAGATAAAACGAAGGAATTATGTATTTTAAAATTATATTTGATTTTCAATTTATTTTTCTTTTCCATTCATTTTTGAATTAAAATTTAGTTTAATTTATTTATTTTATAATTTTTGCCGCAAGAATAAGTTTACTTTTTTCTTTTGTTTTGATTCCTTTTCAATTGAAATGTTATTTTGATTTACACAGAATAGTATTTTTTAGTATTTTTTTGGAAAAACATGGTTGCATAAATAAGTACTTCTAGATTTTATGTAGATTTTGCCAAAATCTACTTCATAACTAGATTTATTTTTGTATGGGAAATCTAGTCAAAATTAACAAAATCTGGTAAGTACTAGATTTCGAGGTAATGTAAATGCCTTATTATACATATATTCCGTAATATCAGAGATGAACAACTGCGTTTTCAACGATTTACGAGCGTCGATGAGCAGTCGAATCGTTCAAAATCCATATTTTGAGGGTATTACTTTTGAGAGTAAACTGATGTTAAACATCAAAAAGTTGAGAGTATGATAAAAAGTTAAGTTATAGCTCATTCACATCGAGCTCGAAAACTAGTTAAAGTAGTTTTCGCCTCAAAACAATATTGAAAACTTAAGTTTTCACATACAAAACGAAAACTCCTTCCGTATGAGTTTTCAACGAAAACTTATTTGAAAACTATTAAAATACCGATACAACACTGAGTTCATACGATTTATTACAACTCTATATTAGAAAAGTTGAAAAATATCAAAAATAAATGTCAGTGTAAAATAAAATATAAAAAAAACAATAATTTTAATTTTAAAAATTTCTGAAAAAACTTTATAAAAGTGATGAAAAAGTTATTATTTTATTGTTTTTTTTTTTAATAAAATCTAATAAGTGGGAAGCATTTCGTGTTCGGTTTTTAAAATTAATCGCGAGTAAATAAATAAATTTCTTCCGAAAACTTATAAAATGTCAAATTTTCATAGTGTGAATGGTAAAGTTTTCGATGGTGTTTTCATTTCCGAAAACACCTAAAAACTTATAGTGTGAATGGGCTATTATGAAAAACAATCAAACTTTATTATAGTTTTGCCAGATTTTAGCTATTGACATTGGTTTTAAATGGTAACCCTCGTATACAATTACCATCATTATACATTATATAAAATTTTTAGAAAGCGGACCAAGTAAATAACTTCTTTGAAGAGAAACACTCAACATGACAATAAGCTACCTGTGATTACATTTAGGCATAAAAAAGACATTGGTCGAAATAAACTAGGGGATCGAAGGCTTTAATGTAAAATTTCTCATGCTGTGAGGACAGGTTACCAGTGGTTCCCTTAGTTGTTATATGCAACAAATAATTACAGATACTAATGAATTTTTTGCCAAACGCTAGTAATGAATATTATAATATTTGTATGGTCGTATGTAATTTTTGAAATAACATTTGAATATTTAAGTTGCTAATTTTTAAATGTTTGGACTGCGATATATAAAACAAACATGAATCATTACCGATCGGACCTTAAATGTGATCTAGATTGTGTTAAAATCTGAATTCTTACCATTCAATTTGGTTTGAATTTCATACAATAAATTCCCCCGTGAATATAATACAAAGTTTAGTAATGGTATCTTAAATTCAAATGTTTCTGAAACGATTTCAAATTTTAAAATTATACTAATAATATATCACTCTTATTATAATGTGCTATAGTTTTGTCCACCATTTCATCAATTGTACATGGAAAGTTAGGAAAGTAAAATAAAAAGAGAATGATAGAGAATAAAAAATCGCAAACCTTTTGAAAGACCTTAAGAGCTAATAGTTAACACGAAAATGGATATTTAAAAAGTTAAAATTATTTTTATTTTATAAATAATTATAAGATTCTCTTAATTGATTTTACTTTTTGTTTTATTCTGTAATAAAATGTTATGATATTAAAAAAAAAAACTAATGAAAAATAACATTTCAAACTAAACGAATAAAATTTAAACGGAAAATAGAAATTATACTTGAAAAAATTATGTCAAAAATTCAAATGAATAATTTTTAATTATCAAAAAACTTAAATAGACTAAAAAAACATGCTTTATTTCTTTAGTTTATTTGTTGTTATATTTAAAATTTTTTAAATTCTGAGAAGTTTTTGACTGAAATAGTTCAAATGAATTGAGTTGACTCTATTTTATTTTTCAAATCTTAAGATTTTTTGTGGCATTTTGTAAAAAAATTGAGAAAGTTTCATTTAAAATGAATTTCTCAAACAAGTGTTTCTTTAAAAAAAAAAAGAAAATATATATTAAAAATATCTAAATAATTTTACTAAATGAAAAAGTATAACAAAAATAAAATTTAACAAAAATTGAAGCAAATATTAAATTTTTTATATCATTTTGGATTGCTGGTTTTAAAAAGGATATAAGTTTAAGTCTTTTATTAAAATATAAAATAAAACTAATGAGTAACAACTAAAATAATAAATAGCAAATAATTGAATTTAAATTATCAAAATTATGTTTTTTTTTTTAATATTTTGGTTTTTTTCTTCAAACATATATTCTATTTCAATAAAAATGGAAAATTATAAAAATTCATAACAATTTTTTTTTTGTTTTTTTTTTAGTAAATTTTAAGAAATAACATTAACAATAAAAAACTTTAACATTATTATATGTTTTTTTTTTATTTTTTAACTAAATTGTGTATTTTTGTTGATCTAAAAGTAGAGATGATTCGCCGATTAGTCAATGTTTTGGGATTAAGTTCTTTTTAGTTCTTTAAGTAATCGAAAATGTCTTTTAAATATTTTTGTAAATTTATTTTAAAATTTTCAAACAAAAAAGCCTGGGATTTAGCGAAATGTTTGGTTAATACTTGAAGCTACTGAATTTATATATTTTAAAGCGATTCTGAGAACTTAGAAATACATATCAATGATCTGGGGCCAAATCGCCGAAAACTCAGCCTTTTAAGCAAATATTGTGTAACATATCTTAGGGCTTTTCAAAAAAACTTGCTTTCAAAAAGTTTAATAAAATTTGATATTTAAACATATCCATTTGTTTGCAAAACCGTATATGTTAAATATTATTTAGATTATCCTGAAAGTATGCTACTCAATTTTTTCTGAAATATTTTACAGTTCGAAGTAGTAAAAAAGACTTAACTCGTATTTGTTAAAAAATTAAGTTTTTTTAGGGGCCTATACATATCAGAAAAATACACCTCTTCGTAAAAATTAATTCTAATTTGTACATTTTGAATATTATTATCCTGTAAGTGTAATAGCAATTTTTTGAGTTAGGGCTTTCCTATTTCCGATAGCAAAAAATGACGACTTTTAAATGAAAAGATCACTTTATCACAGCTCTGATAGTATTGTATCTGCTTTTGCTTCTGTATTTAAAATAGATATCCTGCACAGTGGGCTGAAAAAAATTTATGGAAATAATTCAGGAACTTTTAAATGGTCAGCTCGATTATCACTATAAAAGGCTATGAAAAATCGATTCAAGTACAAAATTTTATAAAAATACATTAACAAACGAATTTATTATTCAATTATGAAATCTTAATGAAAAAATCTGTTTTTTGTGATTTAGAAAACAATTTTGGGAATTGTCTGATACCAGTATCATTTCAAATAATTTCCTAAAAATTTTTGTCAAACCAAAAAAATAGTTTTTCATTAAGATTTCATAAGTCAATAATAAATTCATTTGAAATCCGACAATTCCTAAAATTTTTTATTTGAAAATCTCCAATTTTTTATATTTTTACAAATATTTCTCTTAATAATTCTGGGGTGCACAAATTATTTTTATGTCTCAAAAATGATGTTATCACTTTTTGGGCTAAAAAAAGTACAAAAAATTTACTTTTTTGAAAATTCAATCTTGAAAACAGATTATTTTTCTTCGGCTAAATATTTTCTATCAATTATTTTCTTGTGTGATATATATGTACATTACTTAGAAATAAAATAAAACAAATTTCGAAAAAATCGGGAAAATTTTGAATCTTATATTAGCATAATTTTAGGACGAAGTCGTCAAAAAGTTGAAAAATTAATTTTTTCGAAGTCGAATATCTCGTAAACTATAGGAGATAAAGCATACTTGTAGCAATGTTTTTTTTTTTATTAATTTCAGCTAACTCAGCTAATTTCGTACATACAAAATATTAATATTAAAAAGAATAAAATATCAATATCGAATCAAAAATGTGACTTCTTTTAGTTAAAAAAAAACCGAGGTGCCCTACTTTAATGGCATTTAGCTCTCCTCCTGATAAGTCTACAGACTCCTCCTTAATAGCCATGTGAAATTTCTTTAAAACCGCTTGAAAGTTTTGAATTGTTTCCCTTAATTTTTGTTTTCACCCACTGTGCCCTGTAACCTTAAATATACGAAACCGTCTCCATAAGACAATATAAGGTTCACTGTAATTTTTTACCAAGAGACTAAAATTTATAACATAAAATCATGGGCCAAATCGCTGCATTCGATATCGATCTCAAACTCAGACTTTTAAGCAAATATTGTGTAGTATACCTTAAGGAATTTTAAAATAATATATTTTGCAAAAAGTTTAATAAATCAGTATTAATATCATATCAGTTTCTGTATGAAAACATTTAGTTTAAATGAAATTATTTTATTATCAGGAAAGTTTTGACAAATGTAGTTAAAATGTAGTGAACCTTATATGTTAGATATTTAGATTATCCTAAAAGTATGCTACACAAATGTTCTTTATGTAATCGAGAATGTCTTTTAAATATTTTTGTAAATTTATTTAAAATTTTTGAAACGAAAAAGCCTGGGATTTTGCCAAATGATTAGTTTAGACTTGAAGCTAATGAATTGATATATTTTAAAGCGATTCTGAGAACTTAGAAATACATATCAATGATCTGGGACCAAATTGCCGAAAACTCAGCCTTTTAAGCAAATATTGTGTAACATACCTTAGGGCTTTTCAAAAAAACTTACTTTGAAAAAGTTTAATAAAATTTGATATCTAAACATATCCATTTGTTTGCAAAACCGTACATGTGAAATATTATTTAGATTATCCTGAAAGTAGTATTATCAGGAAAGTTTTGACAAATGTAGTTAAAATGTAGTGAACCTTATATGTTAGACATTTAGATTATCCTAAAAGTATGCTACACAAATGTTTCTGAGATATCTTACATTTCTATAGAGATAGAATGCGGCGATTTCGACCCAAGAATTTTCTGAATTTTTTTTAGGATACTTTAAGAATGTTCAAAATTATTTCTATTGTAAAAAAATATGTGCTGTTGTTTGTAAAATTATACGGGTTTAACCCAAAACTTGTTCTCTATCTAAAGGCGCGCAGTGGATACTGGAGCAAATTAAAACAAAAAAAGGCTAGATTTGATTGGTACATTAAGATTGATTAAACCTTGTATCCAAAAGTTAAAAAACTATTTAAATACATTTATTATTAAAATTAAGTATAAAATTGTAATATTTTCACTTTACAAACTACCCACGTACTTTAATAATAATTTAAGCTTAACTCTGCCTAATTTTTAATGCCTAAAAGCTAACATGCCTTTTTCACATTAGAAAATATTTGTTTTAAAATTGGTAAGACATGCAATTTTTCCATTACTTTGAGTACATTCACGAATTACTAATGTCTGTAGTAGATGGAGGGAAAATGTGCTGTCAGTGCGCAGCAGACAGGAAGACAATTGTCAAAGTAACATATGGAAGAGGCGAACTTGGAAATGTTTGTTTGCTCTTAACAGTTTTTTAATTCACATGTTGGTGTATGAGTTGTATGTTGTAACATGTCGTATGGATGATCTTATATGAACAAATGTTATAATGTTGTATGCAAGCATGTGTGATGTGCCTTTAGGTATGAGCCTTCTTTAAACTTATAACATAAGTTGTAAATTGAACTTTAGGATATTCAAAATTCCATAATCAACATAAGTATTTTAATTTTAGTACATATTAAGAAAGATACAAGGCATGAATATTAGACCTTTTTACAAGATGATTATTAGTTTTATAACAGGTCTTATGAAAGATATTATATGAATGCAAAAATGTATAAATCTATAATTATTCGATTTTTCCATTCCATTATCGAAATAAGAATATTTACATGTTACACACTACGACAAATAAAATGATGTACAAGTTTCTGGGATTTCATGCAATTCTTCTGGTAGGTACTGCAGAGTAGAACAACACTGTGTTTTTGGAATTTTCAAAACACCCCCAAAATCTTGAGTTGCGGGTAAAAAACGGGTTTTTCATACACGTATGAATTTATCACCCTATAACTTAGGCAAATACTAACCGATTGTTTTAGCAGATATTGAAAGAATATCTTTAGCTTTATATAGTTCTTTAAAATATACTCTAAAATTATATGTATTTTTACACCAAATGTATTTTTTCAGGGTTTTTTTTTCTCATTTTTCTATTTTGCGGACGTTGTTACACAATATTCTTGTATAAGAACAGTCATACTTATCATTTTACTTAAAAAATATAATTGATGGCCAATTAAACGAGAGTTCATATTTAAAAATCCGTTGGAAATTGGCTGATTTATTCAAGTCAAATAAAAAACAAATTTTCAAAAAATATATATACATTTTTAGGGTTTCCAAACTCATTGAGACAAATAACATGAAGTAAAAGTTTCTGGAATGTTATACCATTTTTCTAATAGATATTGTCGAGTACAACAACACTGTGTTTTTAGAATTTCCAAAACACCCTCAAAATTTTGAGTTACGGGTAAAAAACCGGTTTTTCATACTCGTATGCTCTTAACACCCCGTAACTTAGACAAATACCAACCGACTTAAATTTGTATTGTACTTTTTGTTTTTCTAAAAATATATTTAAGCCTTATACGCTCTTTGGGTCAATTTGACCCAACTTTCCGTTAAAATTTTACCCAATATTCCGTTGAATAGGTTAAAGTTTCTTCTTTCAATATCTGACAAAAAAAAAATAAATCAGTTGATATTTGTCTAAGTTAAAGGGTTAAAAGTGCATACTGGTTTGAAAAACCGGATTTTTATCCGTAATCAAGATTTTGGGGGTGTTTAGAAATTCCGAAAACATAGTGTTACTGTACTCGATATTACTACCAGAAAAATGGTATAACATCCCAGAAACTTTTACTTCATTTTATTTTTCTCAATGAATTTTTGATTGGAAACCTTAAAAATTATATAATTTTGAACTTGACTCTTTTGACTTGAATAGATCAATCAATTTCTAAAGGATTTTTAAACACGAACTCTCGTTTTATTGGCTATCAAATTTATTTTTTAAACAAAATCATAAATAGGATGGTTCCTATACAAAAATATTGTGTAACAACGTCCCGAAAAAAGAAAAAGAAGTAAGAAAGTGCTATAGTCGGTCAAGCCCGACCATACGATACCCTTCACCACTAAGGTCAAAAGTGTAATTTTTCCTGTATAAAGACAAATATTTGCTAAATTTTGCCATCATACAAACATTTTCTCAAAACTTATATATTTAAGCTGTTTCCGACATTTGGACTTATATGAGAGCTAGGGTCAAATGTGGACTGATTATCTCGAAGTTTTTCAATTTTATTACAGTTGTTACAAAAATTATGTATGCAAAAAATAAACTTAAAATTCTTATTATCTTCAGATTTACGAGCGTTTTAGTGACTTTTGTCTTATTTAGTGCGTTTTTAAAGAAAAGTTTGTATGGGAGCTATGGTCAAATGTGGACAGATTTTAACGAAATTTGGTACAGTGATTTAGGTTTACATAAGCAGTATTTTATTTAAATTTCGTGAAAAAATATTAATATTTGTGGCCAATATATTAATTGCGGGAAGTGGGACCCATGGGAGGTACCATAAATAATGGACCGATTTTGACGAATTTCAATAGCCATGGTCCCATTATCAAAAAAATGATCTGTGCCAAATTTCATAAAATTATCTTTAGAATTGCGACCTGTAGTTTGATTACAAGGTCTACATGGGAGTCCAGCCAGCCAGACGGACGGACGGACATCGCTAAATCGACTCAGAAAGTGATTCTAAGCCTATTGGTATACTAAAAGGTGGGTCTAAGACAAATATTTCCATGCGTTACATACATCAGCACAAACTTATAATACCCTTTCTACCTATGGTGGTGAAGGGTATACATATTTCCGTATATTTTTTGGTGTAAAAATACACTCATAAGTCCAAAGTATATCGCTAAAAATTACTAAGCTTCTTCTTTCAATATCTACCAAATCAATAAAAATCATTTGGCATTTGTCTAAGTTATAAGGTGATAAGTGCATATTGGTATGAAAACCCGGTTTTTTACACGTAACTCAAGATTTTGGGGGTGTTTAGAAAATTCCAAAAACACACTTTTGTTCTACTCGACAGTACCCATCAGAAAAATGATATAACATCCCAGAAACTTTCACTTTATACTTTCTTTATACGGTAATAAATGAACTTATAAAATAATGTTGCATATGTTGTATCATTTGTAGTACAACTTATACGATGAATTGTGAACTGAACTTTCTTCATATCATTTCCATTACCATTCCCATTAGCATTTTAATTTAAATATTAAGAGAGAGCATGAGTATTTGCCTTATACACAAGTTTATGTAAGAGTTGTACGTTGTATAGTGTAGGTCTTAGTACAACTCATACAAAAAATTGTGAATGAAATTTTTGGATTTTTTCCATTCCATCATTTTAATTTAAATGTTAGGAAAATGTTGTATGAAATGCCTATTGATATTTTGCCTCCATATGTGATACATTCTGATATGTTATGATCTTAAGTGAACAAATAAGATTATATTGTAGGTGTTGTATCATTTGTACTACAACTCATAAGACAAGTTGTGAATTGAACTTTTATCCTATTATCGCCATTAGCATTTTAATTTGAATATTAAGACATATACAAGACATTATGATTATTTAAAGAACTTTTATGATTTTCTTATAATTATTTACTGATTCTTGTTGCAAAGTGATTAAAATTCAGATTATTTTTTTGAAAATGCAAGGAAGGGACTGTGTATTTTATTAGGTATTACAATACAATGTTTAAATAAAATTTTCGTAATTTTTAATGCACAAAAAAAGAGAACTCACTATTGTAGATATTATGAAATGGAAAGAAAGTTTAGGTAATACTACAATTTATGTATTTTAGTTTTAGTTAAATATTTGCGCATCTAAGATAAATAGAACTTAAGAGAATACTGCTAAATGAGTAAAATCGAGTTGTATTTGGATTGGATTTTATTTGATTTGATTTCAAACATAAATTTAAGATGTTTTGATGGATTATCTTTTACTTTTTTGCAAACAACTTTGGGGTCGATTTAAAATTATTGGTTTAACTATTTCAATTAAAAATCTTTAAAAT
This sequence comes from Stomorhina lunata, assembly GCA_933228675.1. NCBI lineage: Eukaryota > Metazoa > Arthropoda > Insecta > Diptera > Rhiniidae > Stomorhina > Stomorhina lunata. The sequence goes on along the minus strand of OW121740.1, from coordinate 59,417,347 downwards.
GAATGCATGGATTTTGATTTATTTTTAATTTGAATTCCGGTTCGGGACTACATTTTAGATATGAGTATTTAGTATTGGAAGGGATGGTATGAGTAGGGTGTTTTTTTTTGGTTAGTTGGTATTTGAATACAACAATATTTGAAATACTGTAAATTTTTTTTAGTTTTATAGATATCGAATAAGTTTTAAAAATATGGGAAAGTAATTCGATTTGATAAGTTGATTTGATTTGGTTTGGTTGGTTTTGATTTGTTTGGATTTTCTTTTAAGGGTCAGTTTTTTATTTGATTGATAATTGATTATATTGATATTAAAAAGTTATAATAGTAGTTATAATAGTATTTGGTATTAAGTATTTGATATTTGGTAATTGATTGAGTAAGTATTGATGTATTAATAATAATAATTTAATATATTTAAGATAAAGGAATTCAATTAAATATTTATTAATTATTAATTCAATAATGGTGGGTATTGGCTAAACTTTAGTTAATCTAAAGTTTAGTGTGAGTTTAAATAAAATTGTTACTACAATTAAAATTTCACTACAACTTCTACAAATTGGCAATATTGTTTATTTATATTTTTTGTATTTGTTTTTTGTTTTATATTTAACAATATTCTTATTATTTAAAATAATTAATATTTTCATAAGCTATTAATTATTTTATATATTGTATATATATATTTTTTTAGTTTGTTTTGTTTATTTGTTAAGCTGAATTTGTATATAAATTCAATCTTATTGCAGCCATATTCATAATAAAAAGTTAGCCTCTCCTTATACCTTCTTCAACTTCACTTCAGCGGATTTATATCCTTTGGGAGTGGCTAACTAAAATATTCATGTGGGTACACATTTTCACAGTACTCTCTTTTTTTTAATTAGTCATTTTTTCATTCTAACAAATTAGATTTTAGACTTAGCCACTCGTTAGCCAACAGTTTATTCAAATATTGACTGTCTTTTGACTAAAAACATCCCGGTTATAGTTAAAATCAACTCTAATTGTGATCCTCTCTATGATTGTTTGTTTTGATGGAAGCATGAATTCTTATGTTTGATTAGGTTGATATCTTCCTTATTCTTCGTTTTCTGCTAATCATCTGATTTTTGTTTCTTTTCCTCTACTTCTTATTTAAAATATGCTCGTATTTAAGTTAAATGTCAGAATTTAGTTAAGAGTAAGCCAAAATTTAGTTTTGATCGTATTAAGATATTTTTTCTGATTAGTATTTAATTAATGAATGAATGATTTGTGCTGATTGATAAGGCCCTAAGTCAATGATTTAATTATATAAATTTATTTTACTTTTTTTTTTAAATCTCAGTGGCAAAATTTTCATTATGAATTCGGCTGTTGTTTTTCTTTTTCAGTGTGAATTTTTTTGTTTTTAATTTCTTTATGAAGCTTTTACTAAGTCAAGACATAAACCAAAAGCATGTCGTCAGTTAAATGCCATAATGTCGCTGAAGTCGATTTGAGTGAAATGATTGTAAAGAAAAACGAACAAAACAAAAAACAATAAGCGCAAGATAATAAAGATGTAGTTTGAATCAGTTGTCACCATCCAACCGAAATATTGTCCTACTTAATGGAGCTAAGACTGAATCTGAATATCAGTATTCAAAATTTTAAATCAATGGGACAGGCAAACTTTAAAGCAAAACCAAGTAAATGTCATCCAACGACAGAATATACATATCTTTGTTGAAAGTAAATAGACTTTCAACAAGAAATTATTTTAAGAAAAATGTATATGTAAAAAAAAGATTGAAAGGGAAAAAACGACGAAATATTTTCTACTTAGCAGATGAATTTCGCAATTTAATCTATATGATTTACAATGTTGGAGAAACACTAATATTCGTGGCCAAAGAAAGAGGTTTAAATAAATACTTTAAATATAAATACTATTTTTTCAATCCGAGCTAGCAATTGGGAGATTGTTTATAATATTATCAGCAAAAAAAGTCTTTTAGGATTCCTTTAGGTGATCAAAAATTGATTAATCAGTTTAGTGATCTAGTTTAAAAAAGCACTGACTGTTTTTTTGTGGTTTTAATGAGTTTAATAGTCAAAAAATGGTACAAAAATACTTCTGCTTAAACATAAAAAGCGACAGACTTAAAGAAGAAAAACAACTAATACAAAATGTACACAGTTATAATCTAATCACGCAAATGATCCTAATATGACTCTTTTTTATGCTGTTTTTTTTTTATAACTGACTTTTGTAATTTCAAAGGAAGTGTGATTTTATTCTCCTTCTGAAAAATAGCATAAAGTGTCATTTTATCACACAAAAAATTCATTTCTGACTCATATCACAAAAGATCATTATAATCGTGTAGTTGGGCCGTAAAAGACTCACAGTGATTAAAATTATCAAAAAATGCTAGCTGGAATGTACGTATAATCTTATGGGACTATGTATGTATATTAAGTCCTCTTTAAAGAAACATTATTTGACATCGATATAAATTGAAATCGATGCAAAAATAATGTTAAGGGCTTGAAATATAAATGATATTTATTATGAAGGAATTTATTTAAGAATATCTTTCTACAATAATAATAATTTTTCAACAACGCCATTTGTCAAGTACTTCTGCTAGCTCAAGCTCGTTTGTCCGCAATGTGATCAGTAACGCAGAGGAAATGATTTGAGTATAAAAAGAAAATTACTATATCTTATGTAAGTAAAATCGACATAAGAACTTTATAGAAATAAAATGACTACTCCAAGTAATGTGATTTGAGCTCTAATCAACTAATAATAGTCTGAGTCAATTCGAGTTACTTACAAGTATAGGTGATAATAGGAGAAAATAAGTTATGTTGGACTAGGCCTTATCGATTGAATATCAAGAAACTTTAATGTAAGTTTAGTTTAAAATTTCATATCCCTTGTGGTCATAAATTACCTCTGGTAGTGGGTCACTCTTAATATTTAGCGGTATAAAAAATAGACGATGACGAATTTCCGAATATACCGGATATACGGAAAAAGTTTCATGGAAATCGGTTGAGCTATTTGGGAGGAGTTTGGCAACAAACACTGCAATCTTTTAAATCCTATTTCTGCTCCGGTTTTTAATAAATTACTATATTCAAGGGAATACATTAAAATCAAGGTTCGAAAAAAACAAAACCTTATTATATTGAACTTCTTTATGTTTACGTATCTATCTTAGTCGGAAACAATGTTGAGTACACAAAGGCACAATATGATATAATAATGTACAGTTCTTTGGGATTTTAGAGTATTTTTTAGTTAACTTTAGAGTACTATAAAATACAAAGCTATGAATTTTTAGATAACTTCCTTGTGGCTGCGTTCGTAATATTTTGATAAAGTATTGTTGTTGTGCTTTCTTAAATAATTCGTATATTTTCATAAAAAAAAAAACCCAACAGTTCCAAGTTGAAGAATCATATTCAATACTGACAAAATCGCTACGAACATGTACTTCTTGGTAAATAAATTATTTGGGGATATGAAATGCTGGCTCATGGCTGAGGTAAAAGTAAATATCAACCTACTCGAATCAGAAGTCCATGTTAAAATCTTCACCAATTTGGAAACATTTGGTGACACAATTTTTCTATTATATACACGTAAATATAATGGAGTACTTTATAGTACTCAATAAAGTACGTTAGTACTCAACGAAGAACGTTATTTTTAGTGTACTTCGTGAAAGTTCGTTGTGTATTTAAACGGATACTCTAAAATGTTAAGGTACCTATACTTAAATTGTGAACGGCCGTGGTATACGCCTAGCATACCAGAGGTTTCAAGTTCGATCCACGGCCAGACCCAATTCAAAAAAAAAATTTTCAAAAAAGCGGCGGTTTACCTCGTAATATATATGTCTATACGACAGTATTTGCTACTGTTTGGAAAGGGGATAGTAGAGAGCTGAAAGGTGGTCAAAGGGAGAGATAAAGCTTTCTCTATTAAGCAACACTATAATTGCAAGTTATATCTATTTTTAAAACAATAAAGTTGTCCATTTATTCTGCATCCAGTTTTATTACATCGACGTTGTGTTATTGCTGTAGGCTTATCGCCGATGGAAGATGCTGTGGTAATTAATAATTAAATAAAAATTAATTATTACTGAAATGGGTGTTTCCATTAATGGGAATTGAACCCAGACCCAATGTGATATATTTTTACAGTAGTAGCCGACGTGCTAACCAACTAAGCCACAGCACCCTTATCAACATTTGCCATTCGTACGTATATGTGAATGGTGTAAAAAGATCGATTTTAATGATTTGGAGCTCCAATGTTATAATTACAGATAAGGCATCTGTACTGATAGGTAGATTTAAAGCTGTGCAATCAAAAGCTTTTTACGTTTTGGGCATGATAATAAAGTGTATTGTTCGGTAGACCACAATGCCAAAAAGAGAATTTAAATAACTCTGTTTTTTTGACGATATTATAGATGTTCACTTCATTTAATATTTTCACTATACCACACACAGAAAGTAGTATACCTACTTGCTTACTTTATTTAATGGCCTATAATCACAAACAGTCAAAGGCCGAATTCTAAGAGCTTCAATGCACATATTATTGAAAGATTTTCTTCTACTTGGTCTTTCCATCGAAGTTTAGAACTCTTTTACAACTTCCATCGATATCATTTTTGAACATTTTTCTTGGTGAAGTATTTTTATTTATCCTCTGTTTAATGTATTTTACTATGACAATTTAGGATATCGTTCCCGAATACCTTATAATTTTGTGAAACATGTCAAGCATATCGAGTTCTAATGGACTGGTTAGTGAATATGCACTGTCCGTATGATGAAACAGCTTCTTACAGAAACAATAACTTCAAAGGACCGCAAACATTAGTCCCTCTATCACCTATTTTCTTAGTTCTAAAACAGTGCTTTACATGAATAGGGGTCATTTACCGAGTGCTGATCACAAATATCTCATCATATCTAGTCATTTGCTAGTTTAAGACAAAACTTAGATCATTAAATTGAACGTTTTTGAAATCAGATTAACAGAATTATCAAAAAAGAAGAAAATGTTTCTTTTTTTGCCCACGATGATAAATTCGATATTTTATCGAAAAGTATAAAGTACTACGAAAATTTATGTTAGAAATAATTAAAAACTGTCAAATTAAGAAGAAGAAGATGAACATAAACAACAACGAAAGAAGAGTCTTTGAAAAAAAGGATTAAGTTCGAAAACCATTAAAAATTATTAAAGAAATTTTTGTAAATTAAAAAAACCTAATAATGTCTTGCCTGAGCAAAAGCTTCCAAAAAAGTATCTATGAAGAAAGTCGGTCTTAAAGACTTTCTAAAGCCAATTGAAACAACCGTTAAGTTCTAGTTATTGCCAACGTTAAGTCGTCATCAAAATAAAAACAACAAAACGAAAGTGTGGTGAAATTATGCCGTGGTGACAATTGTTGAATTTCTTTAAAGTTTACTTAAACTTTAATTAAACTACGTTTAAACTGTCCCATAAGAAACTGACCCTTAATTTGAAAAAAATTAGTATTAAGTTAGAAATTGTTTTGATTGTGACAACTGTTTTTTTTTTTCGATATATTCTTTTTTTAGATTTTTGTATTATTTGATTTTTAATTTAAATTTGATTTTTTTTTTAATTGAATTGAATTGATTTGGTTTGTAATGTTTGCTGAGAAACTTACCATTTTAATGTCACTAATCGTCATAATACTTCGTACAAAAAGATTGATTCTGACTATAGCGGGACCATCTGTATGTATGTAAGTTGGTAGTATAATTTTTTTTTTTGAATTTGAAATTTTTTTAAAAAAAATTTTTTTGTTTGTTTAATTTTTTTTTGTATATAAATGTTATATACGCAAATGTATATTATATACATACATAAAATTTATGTATATTTATATACAGCAGATAATGTATATAATATAGTTTAATTTATGTAAAGTTTAGTATATAAAATATATGTAAATAAAAAATAACTTCAATGTTTTATTTTTAATGATAAAATTATAACTAATTTTGTGGTTGATTTGATACATAATCGATAATCGTTAAATGATTTATAATTTAGTAATAATTGATAATTTAATCGTAATCATAATAATCATAAATAAGTCAATAGAACTACCTAAATTGTATGATTTCGCCTAATAACTAAATAATTTATATTAAAGATGAGTATGCTAATAAATCTTATAGATTTAAATTTTTTTAAATTTTAATTTTATAAAAAAACAAATTAAATAATTTTAATTGTAACTTTTCCTATTTTGTTATATCATAACTTTTTAGTTGATAATTTTGTTTTATAATTTTTTATACTTAAATAAATTAGTAACCAATATTAGTAAAATGTTAGTTGATTTAGATTAATAAATAAATTTAACCGAAATTTAATTAAAATAAATTAAATTCGAAAAATACTAAATAATAATTAATTTTTTTTTTCGTTAGTTTTATTCTCTTTGTCTTACTTCTAAGTTAAAAAGAAAAAAGCTTTTAAATAAAAAAAATTTAAAAGTTTTTTCATTAATTGAAAAAACTTTAAGCAAAAAGTTGAAAGATTCTTACCCGTTCCATTAATACCGGATGGTCTTATTCTAGCATCATATTTGCCTGCACCTAAAATTTGATCTAAGACTTTTTTCTCCTTTTCTCGGAAATTTATTTTGGCATTATTAGCTCTGAAATTATGATAGGTACGAACGTATAATAAGTGTTTTTTTATTCTTTTTTGCTCAATATTTTGTATTTTTTAAGGGTTAGGGTGAATTGGAATTGAATTACTTTTAGAAAAAATGTGAAAAGAAATTAAAAAAATAAATAAAAAATGGCCGATATCGTACAGTTGGTTAGTATAAATATATACATTCTTTGTGAAAATACCCTCAACCTTAAAAGTGTTTTTTGGAATAGTTGAATTTGTCGTTACAATTGAAATAGCTTTTATTATATTACTTATGCAATCGAAATTTTTAGGTGTCGACCAGCGTTACCGTTATGCGACTAAAGTCGCAATTTGCGACTTTTCTTCCATGGTAGCCTTCCATGGCTACTTTTTTGAATTGTGTGCGACTTTTGACACAAAATTATTTAAAATTTTTATTTTTAGCCCATATTCAATATCTTAACTAAAATTCCCTTAAATGATTTTCACTTAAGTATAAATACCATCACTTTGAAAAAACTTTTTGTACAATAAAAAACTAAAACAAATAAATTTTGGCGGCAGAGCCGATATCTCGACAACTCCCGCATAGTTACGTAAAAAAATATTGGTTTTGTTCGTTTGTCATTATTTCGTTAATATTTTACATTTATAGTTCGAGCAAAAAGAAAGAGTATTAATGAAACTAAGCAGGTGAAACACCACTTAAAATACAATCAAGTTCAGAGTCAGAAGATGATGAAGTTTCCCAACAACTCTCATGCTCTTCGAAGATGCAGAAAGTTTTTAACACCATTCCTGACCAATTTTGTGCTCAATTCGCGATGTGCTTCAGTAAAATGTTTTTAGATAAAGCCTTTGCGGTCTCAGCTTATAAAGGTATTTTGGCAAACTTTTAATGCAAATTGGTTATAAATGACATCTTTTTCATACCTTTTATATGATTTGGTCTCAGTTTGTTATCTAAAACCATAAAAAGCAATATATACTTTTTGCACGATCTTTAAAATCTTCATAAAATTTTAGCAAAAAATTATTTTTCTGGCGCTTTTGGTTTTAGGTGTTAAATTTTAAGAAATTTAAATTTTCGTTTCGTCATTTACACCTAAGAAGTGCAAACTTGCGCTACTAAAATTTTGTGTTCAATTTACCTGAAGTCTTAGGAGTTCAAATCTGTAATTAGATTTTCCGTACAACTAAGAGTACAAAAATTATTCGAGTTGAAAGTCGGTTTCTTAGGAATTAAAACTGTTTGATTTCTGCCTATATATAATATCTTTTCAAGTACGAATTGTTTTATGGCTTTTTGTTTATTGTTTAAGAAAAAATGTTATAAAAAAATGTGCGACTTTTTTTTGTTAAGCGCGACTTTTTGTGCGACTTTTTTTTAAAAAGCGACTTTTTTTGCGACTTTTTCAAATTTGTCAGCGGTAACGCTGGTGTCGACTACAGTGCATGTGAAAACTCAGCAAATCATCCACAAAAAATTAAGTTTTTGGAGGACCCCCTTCTGAAATATATCATATTTTATGGGAGCAACATCTATTTTTATACCCTTCACCACCATAGGTGAAAGGAGTATTATAAGATTGTGCTGATATAGTAAAGCATAGAAATATTGGCCTTAGACCTAGATGATGTCTGTCCGTCCGTCTGGATGGACCCCCAAAATTTGAAAATCTTGTAATCAAAGTACTCATAATTCCAAATATAATTTGATGAAATTTGCAACGACAATTATTAAGTGGGACCACGGCTATTGAAATCCGTCCAAATCGGTTCATTATTTAAATACCTCCCATAGGTCTCACTTCCCGAAATTGGTATTTTGGCCGCAAATATCAGTTTATCTTTATGAAATTTAAAACAAATGCTGCTTATATACACGGATATCACTATACCAAATTTTGTAAAAACTGTAATCAAATTTCTTAGATTCTCAATTGGTCCACTTTTGATTCCAGCTTCCATATAGATCAAAACGACGGAAATAGCTTTAATATATAAGTTTTGGAAAAATCTTTGTATTACGACAAAATTTGACAAAAAAGACTAAGCAACTTTCTTACTTGTTTTCTTTTTTTTTTCCAAAAGTGTTAATTAAAATGTATAAATAACATTAAACTAACAGTTCTTTAGAACATGATTCATATCAGAGAAAGCCTTGGAATAGGGCGGGGTACATTTTTGAAGAATATGAAGAACCTGGCGATCTTCTACCGACACTTATAACAACTAAAGTGGTTACACTGATCCAAAAGCTTTATTTGAAGAGGTTGTCAAAAACAACCTTGTAGTAGCGATCATCAATAAAGGAGAGGCAGACCTCACCATCCTTAGAGCTAGTTCAGTATCATTGAAAACGCATTGTTTTCGGTGTCTTCCTTAGCCCTTGAAGATGGCAAATTCAGCATTCAAAGATCGAAATGAGGGTTTGTTTTTAAGTTATTGAGAAGTATCGAATGCAAAGCGGGATATACATTTTTTTTAGGGAATTCCTCTTAATTCTCTATTAGAACTATGACTATTAACGCTATTTGGCACTATTAATATTACAAGTAAGATCAGAGTTGACTTCAGAGTCAGATGGAATAAAAGAGTAGAAGTTGTGGAAGTGGCAGAAGATGAGATCATAGTGTTAAATGGGCCATTAAAAACTGGAACTGACGTTAAAGCAGAATTGCCTCAATCGTATTGTTGGCCGATTTTGTAGCGGTATCAGGGTTTGGTGGCAATTGTTGATCGTTAGAATTTCTTTTACGATCATCCTGTAGCCCTTTATTAATTTTCCTTGATTACCGAATCTAAGCTTTTGAAATCTCCGAAAAGTTTTCCATAGTTAGAGACTTTGTCCGAGAGCTTGTTTGCTTTATTCAGAATATGTAAAAAGTTGGTTTTCGTCCTTTAGAAAAAGTCGTAAAAAGTAACATTAATTTTCCTGCAAGCAATACAACACCAATGAAGTCCATTATTCTTTGATGATTAAGCTTCGCTATCAGAGTAGATAGGCCACTACATTTAAAGTGATAAAATCTTGTACAAAGCCAACAAGTAATCATCCTTTCGTCATCATTAGTAATGGCATACTTATTGTTTATTCAATTAATGCTGAGTCAATATCGAGCCTCGTCAAGTCCACGGCCGTACTTGTGTATAAATTTAAAGAAATCCAAGTTAAGTTTTTTGAAAGTGATAAGAAATGCGAATCAAACTAGGCATTATTCAACATTTTAATTGAACGTTATGTCTATTTTTAGAACAGTGAAGTTGCGCCTTTTGTTGTTATTTAAACGCATTGTTTAAGCTTTTTTTTTGTTATACAGCCGGTTTTATTTCTTATACATCGACGGCGTGTTATTGCTGTAGGCTTATCGCCGATGCTGTGGTAATTAATAATTTGTAATTAAAAATTACAGTAATGTTTATTGCTGTGACCGGGGACCACTGTTAGAACCCTATTTAATATAGAGAGCAATATAAAGATTTTAGATTTATTTTACTATAGACAAGGAAGTGATTGTTTTGTCACTCTATAAAAGTCCAACAGACAAACCTAAATAAAAGCGTTGAGCGTTGTTTAAATGTCTCATGTACATACAATTTGTATGAAACAAATCAAAACAACGCAATATGGTATTTCTGCTGCAAAAAAAAGGATTTTTTTTTGACCACAGCTTTTGAAAAAGCTAATGATGCAGATCTATAGAAAAGAGTCTGGATATTAAGGATCAATAATTGTTTTCAAGAAAAAGTTTTTTTATGTGTTATAAAAAAAGGTATTGAAGTGTGCTTAATGTTCAAAGCGAAAAGTGATGAAATTTTTGTATCAAACTTTGTAGATCGTTTATCGTAAAACTATACACGGCTTTAATTTTTATGAGAATTTAATAAAGTACAGAACCTTTGTTTTAGTGTGCAAAAGAAAATAACTCAATCTCGAACATAGTTAAGGAGATATTAAGAAATTAAAAAAAGCTCGATCAGTGTTTTCGTTTTTCTTTAGACAGAAACTAAGTTAGCTCGGTCACCATAACCACGTGAAAGTCTCTTCTTAGATTGAATGAAAAAAATTTGCAAATTTGCTGAAAAACGTCACGAAAATTGTTAATTGGAGTTATTGCACAAATTTAATGTGCATTTAAACTGTATTTGGCTTAAACGATATGGCAACACGGTCGAAAACCTATCAACTGTGGCCAATTTTCTTAAGCTAACATTCTGAGTGAATGCAATTTTTGAATAAGAAGAAGATTAACAATAATTTTAATTGATTTCTTCTTGAATTATAGATTTCTGTTAAATAAATAGTGATTTTTTACCAACAGAATAGTTGCTAATTACATTTTCTGCTTTCTGTTTATGTGATTTCATTGTAAATTCCTAAAAAGAATTACAAAAAAAAGTTGTTTACAAATAAACAGCTGTTTGTTAATGCAAAACTGTCGTCTGTCAGGGCAAAATTTTAATTTGCAATAGCGAGCTATTCGCATTAACTCTGTCGTCTGTCTATGGTATAAGGAGTCGACGGATTTAAAAAAAAAAAAATAAATAAGTAGAGCTCCTTTTTGGGTCAACTAATAGACGTTGAGAAGAAAAATGGGGTCCAAAATAGGTACCCCAAGGAGTGAACAGATTTCAATCAAAATTAGAAGAAGTTTTACATAGCCTAATACTCAATAACCAGTGGCTAGCTAATTTATGAGGTGAACCGCAGCTTTTTAGAAAATTTTAATTTTTTTCAAGTAGGTCTGGCCAGGGATCGAACTTGGGACATCTGGTATGTTAGGCGGATGACTAACCTGCTATACCACGGCGGTGGTATGAAGAAATACCACTGTGTAATTCAGCGTCAACGCTTAGCGGTTGGATAATCAGATTCTGAAAAGATAATCCGATCTGTTTTAGTGTAGGTTCGTAACATCATAAGCTTAAAAGCCTGAGTTTAAACTTGAAGCTTCGAAATATGTTCACACGATAATACATTTTTAAGCGTAGTAGTACATATATAAAAATATCAAAAGCAGGAGATAATGGAGAAAAAAGATGAACCGTCTTGTCAAAAGTCAATATCCATCACAAAATGTGACACTGTTTGTTTGATGGGATTTTGAATGAACCGTCTTTTAGGTTTTACCGGATAAAGCAACAATTAATATGTTTGTTCCCGTACTCTAACGAAACTACCCAAAACAGTCCGAAGTTGTCAGAAATTACTCAAAAAACAACAACTTGTATTGAAAATTTTGTACGGGAACACGTTTGAGTAAGTTTGGGTTGTTTCGTTAAAGTACGGGAACAAACATAATTTGGAAGTTTATAGCCATTTTGTAAAAAAAAAAAAAAATACAAAATAATATTCATTAACAGAAAAGGCAAGAATTTATTAACAGGCAAGTTTTGCTTGATTATTCGACCAAAGACAGACAAATTATTTTCTCCAGATCTGGGGTCTTTTAATTCCTATCAAATACCGTGAATTGGGTACTCAGCGTATCGAATTGTTCGTTGCTTTAACAAAAATCGATCAAAAAGACATCGATATAAAATTAAAGTTTTCAAATTTTTTTAGTATACTTTAAATAAACTTTTCGTTAAAGATGAAAAAATTGAAACGTGAGCTGTTTTATTTATTTACAATTTACTTTCAAGCCCCTAAAAGTATGCATTACTATTTAAAAAGTCTATTTTTTTCGTTTAAAAGGTTGAGGGTAAATTTAGTGATGTTTAAATAAACTTGTTAGTATGTTTATAAAAATTTATGTACAAAAAGGCTTTGGATATAAGTAAAAATAATAATTTAAAAGAAATGTTAATAAAAAAAAACTTAAAAGCTTCTAATGAATAAAGGCTGCCAATTATATGTGAATGGGTGTTGTTTTCTGTTGTAATTGGTTTAATTTTTTTTTTAAGAAATATTATACTGCCGCACTTATCATAAAGAAATTAAGCATATCTCTCATCTTAAATGAGTTAGTAAGAAAATGTGTTTATCTAGTGTAAAAAGGTTAAGTGTTTGAGATGTAATAGAAGGTGATTTAGTGGCATCTAAGCATTTAATTAATTATTAAATGAAATAAATTATTAACATTTAACATTTTTTTAATTGAATGATTGATTGATTGGCTGACTGATATTGATTGATTGATTGATTGTTTGTACATTTTAGATATGCTTATTTATTGAGTTTGTAAATATGCAATAATTCCAAAATGTCCAATCCGACAAAAATTAAAAAAATAAATTAATTTGTTTAAAAGTTAACTAAATAATTATGTTTTCTTTGATTTATTTCTTATTAATTTAAAAGCTTATTTTTAGGAGAAGATGTTTTTTTTTAACTTTAAAGCACTGCAGGTGTTTTATAGTTTCTTCTAGTTGTAGTTATAATAAAAATTAGTTAAAAACTTTTTTATTAAAAATTAAATTAATAGTTGTAACTTTTTGTTTTTTTTTTTTATAAAAAAGAAAAATAACAAAATTGTACTTACAGTGATGCACTGCATAAACTGGCAAAATAGAAAATCGCCCAAAAATAATGGCCGGTTCCCATTTTTTAGCTGCAACTGTTGCTGTGGCGTTGCTGATAGCCGCCGTTTAGATGAGGGTGAGACCGTGAGTGTGAATTTGGTTGTTTAGTAATTGTTGTTTTTAATCCAACGTTTGCTAAAATTTTAAATAATAGAATAAATTTTAATTTTCCTTATTTTCATTCTTGATAACAAAGTTTCAATCCTACTTAAAGGATTAAGTAACTAAATTTTAAACAAATTGGTTTTCGTAAAACCTAAATTTATTATTATAATTTTATTTATTATCAAAATATTATAAAAACTCTTTATATTATTGTATAAATGACCTTAAAAAGCTTTTTTATTTAAATCTTTAATGAACTTTGGAAGTGGATTTTTGTGTTTTTGTAAGTACTTGAATTAAGAATCGACTGTATATAATTTATGCCTTTCACAGAAATAACATAAAATACATTTTTAATTTGGTAAATGTACCTACGTAATGCATTAAAAGAAGTATCAACATCACAGGACCTTTTCCTCTTTTAATTTTAACTTTACAGAGTTTTTTTTTTTATTTTTTATTTTAGACTCGACATAAAAGCAAAATGTTCAGTCATATTGCTTTAATATGAAAATTTCTAGAAATGTTGCACAATGGTTTAGGAAAATTTTAAACGAAAAATAACATAAACTTTTTACACCAAAAATTGATGAAATTATTTTAGAAAAGCTATAATGACTTTGGAATAGAAAACTAAAGAAATGATGACCTTTTTATAGAAAAGTTTTTCATATGATGACTTTATCGAAGATGATATGACGACTTTTCTATAGAAAAGTTGTCGATATGATGACTTTTCTAGAGAAAACGTTATCGATATGATAACTTTTCTATAGAAAAGTTATCGATATGATGACTTTTCTATAGAAAAGTTATCGATATGATGACTTTTCTATAGAAAAGTTATCGATATGATGACTTTTCTATACAAAAGTAATCGATATGATAACTTTTCTATTAAAATGTTGTCAGAATGATGATTTTTCTATAGAAAAGTTATCGATATGATGAATTTCCTATATAAAAGTTATCGATATGATGACTTTTCTATAGAAAAGTTATTCATATGATGACTTGTCTATAAAAAATTATTGATATGGTGACATTTCTATAGAAAAGTTATTGATATGATAACCTTTCTATAGAAAAGTTATCGAAATGATGACTTTTCTATAGAAAAGTTATCGATATGATTACTTTTCTTTAGAAAATTATCGATATGATATTTTTTATATAAAAGCTATCGATATGATGACTTTCCTATAGAAAAGTTATGGGTATGATAACACTTCAATAGAAAAGTTATCGATATGATGGCTTTTCTAAAGAAAATTTATCAATATGATGACTTTTCTATAGAAAAGTTAGTGATATGATGACTTTTCTATATACGATGACTTTCCTTTAGAAAAGTTATCGATATAATTACTTTTATATAGAAAAGTTATCAATATGATGACTTTTCTATAGAAAAGTTATCGAAATGATGACTTTTCTATAGAAAAGTTATCGATATGATGACCTTTCTATAGAAATGTTAACGATATGATAACTTTTCTATAGAAAAGTTATCGATATTTTCTATACAAAAGTTATCGATATGATGACTTTTTTATAGAAAAGTTATCGATATGATGACTTTTTTATAGAAAAGTTATCGATATGATGACTTTTCTATAGAAAAGTTATCGATATGATGACTTTTTTATAGAAAAGTTATCGATATGATGACTTTTCTATAGAAAAGTTATCGATATGATGACTTTTCTATAGAAAAGTTATCGATATGATGACTTTTCTATAGAAAAGTTATAGGTATGATGACTTTTCTATAGAAAAGTTATCGATATGATGACTTTCCTATAGAAAAGTTATAGGTATGATAACACTTCTATAGAAAAGTTATCGATATGATGGTTTTTCTAGAGAAAATTTATCGATATGATGATTTTTCTATAGAAAAGTTAGTGATATGATGACTTTTCTATATACGATGACTTTCCTATAGAAAAGTTATCGATATAATTACTTTTATATAGAAAAGTTATCAATATGATGACTTTTCTATAGAAAAGTTATCGAAATGATGACTTTTCTATAGAAAAGTTATCGATATGATGACCTTTCTATAGAAATGTTAACGATATTATAACTTTTCTATAGAAAAGTTATCGATATTTTCTATACAAAAGTTATCGATATGATGACTTTTTTATAGAAAAGTTATCGATATGATGACTTTTCTATAGAAAAGTTATCGATATGATGACTTTTTTATAGAAAAGTTATCGATATGATGACTTTTCTATAGAAAAGTTATCGATATGATGACTTTTCTATAGAAAAGTTATCGATATGATGACTTTTCTATAGAAAAGTTATAGGTATGATGACTTTTCTATAGAAAAGTTATCGATATGATGACTTTCCTATAGAAAAGTTATAGGTATGATAACACTTCTATAGAAAAGTTATCGATATGATGGTTTTTCTAGAGAAAATTTATCGATATGATGATTTTTCTATAGAAAAGTTAGTGATATGATGACTTTTCTATATACGATGACTTTCCTATAGAAAAGTTATCGATATAATTACTTTTATATAGAAAAGTTATCAATATGATGACTTTTCTATAGAAAAGTTATCGAAATGATGACTTTTCTATAGAAAAGTTATCGATATGATAACCTTTCTATAGAAATGTTATCGATATGATGACTTTTCTATAGAAAAGTTATCGATATTTTCTATACAAAAGTTATCGATATGATGACTTTTTTATAGAAAAGTTATCGATATGATGACTTTTCTATAGAAAAGTTATCGATATGATGACTTTTCCATAGACAAGTTATCGATATGATGACTTTTCTATAGAAAAGTTAACGATATGATGACTTTTCTATTGAAAAGTTATCGATATGATGACTTTTCTATAGAAAAGTTATTGACATGATGACTTTTCTATGGAAAAGTTATCTATGTGATAACTTTTTTATAGAAAAGTTATCGATATGATGACTTTTCTACAGAAAAGTTATCGATATGATGACTTTTCTATAGAAAAGTTATCGATATGGTGACTTTTCTCTAGAAAAGTTATAAATATGATGACTTTTCTATAGAAAAGTTATCGATATGATGACTTTTCCATATCGATAACTTTTCTATAGAAAAGTCATCATATCGATAACTTTTCTGTAGAAAAGTCATCATATCGATAACTTTTCTATGAAAAAGCCATCATATCGATTGCTTTTCTATAAAAAAAGTTATCATATAGATAACTTTTCCATCGATAACTTTTCTTTAGAAATGTCATCATATCGATAACTTTTCTTTAGAAAATCATCATATCGATAACTTTTCTATAGAAAAGTCATCATACCGATAACTTTTCTATAGAAAAGTCATCATATCGATAACTTTTCTATAAAAAAGTCATCACGCCGATAACTTTCCTATAGAAAAGTCATCATATCGATAACTTTTCTATAGAAAAGTCATCATTTTCAGAAACATCTGCTAAAACTAAAGTTGAACATTTTTCTGAAATTTCTTTGGACAAAAATTTTGTGTTTATAAAGTATAATTTGGACATATTTTCCAATACAAAGTGTTTTGTAACTTCTAAGGGCTGGCGAACCCTGATACTTTTTAAGTCTGATACCTAGCGGTAACTATCCTTGGTATATTTGTTCATACATACATATATGCGTATACATATATTTATTTAGGTCCATTTTAGTGTTGGTGTGCTTCATGCACTTGGAAAAGTTTACATAGTGTCCGATCGAAATTGTTTGGTTTAGCTGTGGTAGAGGTTTATGTAAATATAAAAAAATTATTTGCTTGTAATTCGGTTCTGTTTGAGTTTTCTGTTCGCTATTCGTAGATTGCAAAAAGAGGTGAAGGCTATTTCAACGGTTTTTTTTCCTCTCAGTTGCAGTTGTTTATTAAACTGTATTTTTTTTTAGTTTTTAATCTTTTTTCCCTAAATGTCTCGAGGGTGATGAAAATATATGTTTGTACTTATGTTAACATAAAAATAGAAATGTTTTAAGTCAAGAAAATTAAACAGATAAATGACTATGAAAGTATATTAAGAATATTTCGCACTAATTCATGAGAATCTTGAAATGAAGAAAATAAAAACAAGTAAGAAAGAGCTATAGTCGGTCAAGCCCGACCATACGATACCCTTCACCACTAAGGTAAAAGACAAATATTTGCTAAATTTTACCATCATACAAACATTTTCCCAAAACTTATACATTTAAGCTGTTTCCGTCATTTGGACTTATATGAGAGCTAGGGTCAGATTTGGACCGATTATCTCGAAATTTGGCTTACAGTTGTTACAAAAATTATGTATGCAAAAAATAAACTTAAAATTCTCACGAACGTTTTAGTGAATATTGTCTCATTTAGTGCGTTTTGAGAGAAGAGTTTTTATGGGAGCTATGGTCAAATGTGGACCGAAATTTGGTATATTGATTTATGTTTACATATTCAGTATTTGTTTTAAATTTCATGAAAAAATATTAATTTTTGTGGCCAATATATTAATTCCGGGAAGTGGGACCTATGGGAGGTAGCACAAATTATGGACCGATTTTGACGAAGCTAATAGCCATGGTCCAAATTTCATCAAATTATCTTTAGAATTGCGACCTGTAGTTTGATTTCAAGGTTTATATGCGGGTCCAGCCCGCCAGACGGACGGACATCAATAAATCGATTCAGAAACTGATTCTAAGCCTCTTGGTATACTAAAAGATGGGTCTAAGACAAATATTTCTATGCGTTAGATACATCAGCACAAACTTATAATACCCTTTCCACCTATGGTGGTGAAGGGTATAAATATTCCTAATCCATAGACTATTTTTTTATGAAATTCTCATATTGTACATTTTAAATTCACTCTTTACGAACGGATTGAGGGGTCAATGTAGACAGAGTTATACACAAAAGGTTATATGTATATAGCCTTTTCATTTTCAAACAAGGATGAAGTCTTAAAAAAGGACAAATAGAGCAAAATTTTATATTAACCATTGAATATTTGATAAACTAGAACATTTAGAAACTCCTACCTTAATAAGATTAAAAATTTGCAGTCAGTGGCCCTGGTATTCGGTTCTCATTAAACCATTATTCATGTAAAAGGCCCATTCTGGTATTATTAAAATAGTCTTTTTACAAAGTTTATATAACTCATTTGTTTTCCGCTACAATTTAATATCAAAATGCAAAAATTTTATCGAGATTTAAGCTATACAACCGATGAAAAAACCGATGAATTTGTCATCTTGATAAGTTTAATTTTTCATTATTTTACTATATATGTACCGGATATTTCAACTGAAATAAAATAAATGACAAAATGTCATTTGGAAACTACAAATTGGCAGTCGTTAACTAACAATTGAGTATTTTCATTTTTACTGTTTTAGTTTTTTTTACGTTTTTTTTTTTTATTTTAGCAATTTTATTATTTCCTAATTACTTTTGGACAACTTGTGGACAAACAGAAAATTATCATAGATATATTGCACTAGTACGTACATAGGTATCTATTAGGGTGACCATTATTCCCCGCTTTTCCTTTAAATTGTGTGCAATTTATAAAAAGTAAGCATTACAAACTTATTACAATTCTTCCGTAAAAATTTAGTTTAATTTGGATTCATAATCACCTAAATTTAAAAAAAAATTGTAAGAAAAGCCGGTTGTAAGAAATAGCTGGTCAAGCTCGACTACATACCCTTCACTATTAAGTTCAAATATGGACCAACAATATAACAAGTTTTCCTTAAATCTTGGAGACATACATACATATACTACGTGTTTTTTTTTTTTCAAAATTTAGAGATTTATGTCATTTGCAGCCAAGAGCTAGAGTTAATTTTCGACTATTTCCAAGTTTCTTTTATCAGTTTATATTTACAAAGTTTTACAGCCTATCCCACTATGTCGAACGTTTTCAATAGTTCGCCTTCTTAACGAAAAAGAGCTGATTTACATCCCACTAAAAGTTTTCAGTACGACAAGTCGAACGAAAATGAATGCGAACGATAACGTAAATACTTTAATATAAAATTGCGTCCCACTATGTCATTTATCTGCCAGGTGCACGAAAATATATGTCAAAATCACTTACACATGTTTTAGCTTTCGTTTTCATCAAAAAAGCGTAAAAGACGTTATTATTTTAAAAAAAGGAACTTTATTTTATTGAAAAAATTTTAAGACATAATTTTAACATTTTCCACAAGAATAGGCTTCAGAGATTCGTACAAATTCTATTAAAAAAATATTTTGGAAAAATTGTATTTACCTTAAATGCAGAATGTTGTATATTAATAGTAAAATTTACAAATTTCAGCGCTGTTTTTCTTAAATTGTTGATAAATTTGTCGAACTGTCGATTAGGCAACATTGAAATTTGACAATTTTCAAATATCTTACGTTTCAAAACGTAAAGCCAGAAAAACGATAAGTCGAAAGATAGTGGGACGCTTATTCGAACGAAAATGGGTGACTTACTTTCGTTTGCATAATCTTTCGTTAGACATCGTGGGACAGGCTATTAGTAATAAAATACATTTATCTTTAGATTTATAAGCGTTTTTCTGCTTTAATGGGTACTACTTTTGAGAATGTGTCTTGTATGGGAGGAATGGTCAAATATTAATCGATTCCTATAAAATAAGATAAAATAAGGTAAGGTTATCATGAGCAATATTTGTGCTAAATATTATTAAAATACAACTAAATTTGTGGCTGTACAGGACCAAAAACTCTATTCCGGGAAGGCATTCCTACTGGAAGTACCCAAAATAGTAATCCGATTTTTCCCAAAGTATATACATATATATATATATATATATATATATATATATATATATATATATATATATATATATATATATAGTAAAGGGATCGTCCTTAGACCAAAATATAAGCTTGTCCAAAATATCATTATATTCAGGGGTGTCATAGAAACCAAGTCGGTTTTTAAATTTCTCGGTTTTGAAAACCAATACTGGTGTTATTTGGTGTCATGAAACCAAGTCGGTTTTGTTATTATTGGTTTGAAATCAAACAAAATGTTCGAATCAATTGTTTATTATCTTATTTGAATTTTTTGTGAAACATCAAAAATCAAATAAAAAATAAAAATTATTAAAAAATAATTTGAAGAAAAATTTTCAGTTTTTTGCGATGTTTGTGGTATAGGTATAAAAAAACGCTGCTGTTTGGACAAATGAAGCTTGTATACCCCAAAATAATGGAATGACCGAATTGTGGACTGAAAAAAATTTAATCTACCTACACCAAGAAACAAACCACAGCCAATCAAAGGACGATTGTCACTTACATGGGATATCCGTTTAATTGATACGCATTTGCTTCGCCAGTACCTTTACACAAAGAATATTTTAGCCTTACAATTTTCCCCATTGTCGATCCAAAAGACACAAAAAAGTTCCAAAACTTGCTTTTATCTTATTACATTATAAAAAATTCTATGTAAACTTTTCACCCATCTCTTTTTATTTGAAAGTTAAAGCTAAAAAATACCAAAAAAAATTTTTCTCTTTTTCTCCCCTTTTTTTCGAAAATTACCACTTGTACTGTTATTTTTGTAGCTCATCTAAACTCGATTTAAATTGTAGTTCAATTGTTTTTAGTTTGGGAATCATATCATTACAGAATTTACCCTTTTTTATTCCCCAAAAGGCCGAATTATCTAAAATCCGTTCTTAGTGGATCTTTAAATCAAAAAAGGCACCAGCTGGCCAGTAACGCCTTTGTTTTAAATAGATATACCAATTTTGAAATGAAATCTGTTAGCTGTAAGTTGCTTGGTTTATTTCCAATACTAAACCAATAATATTATTTTCTGTGACACATAAAACCAATAGAAAATGTAGTTCGAACATTAATATTGGAATTCATGACACCAATTTAATTTTTTTGTCGTTTTCAAAACCAATACCAATGAAATTGGTTTCTATGACACCCCTGATTATCTTTAAAACAACTCAGGAAGGGATTCTGTGTCGATCGGTATACAAAAGGAGTGATCTCACACCAATATTTCTATGCGTTACAAACATCAGTTTAAACCCAATATACCCTTTCCACTTATAGTGGTGAAGGGTATACAAATAATACTATTGTATCATAAACACTTTTTACTGCTGTTGTTAAATTACAACTTTAAAAATTTTTAAATTTAAAATTTTTTTTTTAAGTTTTAAAAATTCTTATATAACACAGCACAACAAAATAAAAAAAATTTCATGTGCTCTTAAAACCACTATACAATTTTGATGTATTCTATGGCAAGATTATTAATTTTTTTTTTTTTTAATTGCAATTTTTTTTAGACGTTTCTTCAAATAATTAATGACAACTCAAAAACTACTAGTCCGATATTATTAAAATAAAATCAGAAAAATTAGGATTTATATAGCCTTTAATTCGTCTATATACCGCATTTCAATTGGATCAATAGTATCGGATTTATAATAAAAAACTTAAGAAAAAAATATATTTTTTACGTAAAAATGGCAAAAATTTTCGTTTTAAAAAAATCATGAAAAATCGAAAACGGCAAAAATAAATAAATATTATAAACTACTTTGTTGCATTGTGTAATAGGAAGATATCAGTCAATTTTATCGAAATTTTATATTTTATTGTTTACATGTATATTGTAAGTTAAAAAAGAAAAAAAGAAAAAATTTTTAACTAAGTAAAATGTTTTTGTAAATTGTCTTCGGCAAGTCCTCAAGGACATGTAATGGCCAGTACAAATTGTAGTAATTCGAAAACTGTTTAACCGATTTTAAATATATGTAGCTTATTGGAAATCTCATTATGTTTGCCCTAAGGACCAGGATCCACTTTTTTGCAAGAGGGGGAATATATAGCGTTAATTTTGCAAAAACTTAAAAATTATAAAATTTGTCCGATACAAACTTAGGTGACACGTGTTAGCGTTGTCCAATTTGGCTAAAATTTTGTGGGTGAAAGTTCGTCGCCAAATCTTACAATAATCCGACCGGCACTCCTTGAAATTCTAAAATTTATATTTTTCACACATTTGAAAAACCCTGTATACGTATATCAAGCAAAAATATAAAATTTTGTGAAAATGAGTGAATTCACTTAATTGTGAATAAATTCGAAAATAATCAATCGATTTTTATGGTCGATATTTCGTTTTGTTGCTATTATTTGTGGCTTTGCGACAGAATAATGAATCTGATTTTTTTGCCATTTTTTATTTTTCATGATTTTTTTAAAACAAAAATTTTTGCCATTTTTATGTAAAAAATATATTTTTTTCTTAAATTTTTTATTATAACTCTGATACTATTGATCCGATTGAAACGAAATCAAAGGCTATGTAAATCTTAATTTTTGTAATTTTATTTGAATAATATCCGATTATTAGTTTCTGAGTTATCATTAATTATGTGAAAAAGTGTCTAACAAAAATTTCAATTTTACAAAAAAATTAAAAACAAAACCTATCCATAGAATTTAAAAATTTTACCATTTTTGTACTAAGGTAGCCATGATACATCAAATGTATATAGTGGTTACTCGAGCATATATTTCATATATTTGGCACTCGTCTTGGACAAGACCATAAGACGGACAATGTCGCTCAGCTTGTCGTTGACCCAAAACGATAACACGTTCTTCTATGTATTCATAGTTGAAGATGAGTTCCATAGTAGTGTCAACAACGATTACATAGGCGACAATGTTAGTACGGTACGATTATACATATATCAGCCACAGCGGCCGAGTTATGGTGGGGGGTATGACTTTCAAATATGGCACCTGTGAGCTTCTGTTTTTAAGTACTACTATGATGCAAAAATATAACAGTATATTTTAGAAAAAGCCTTTCCATCGTTTGAAGATCTTGTTGGTCCTTTGCTGTAGAATTTTTAACACGACGACGTCCAAATACTAACTGTGCATGAGATCATGTCGTAGGTAGAGTCCAAAAATTCGTCTTGTGTGTATACAATTAAGACAATATATTGTCAGTCTGAAAATAAATCACTGTACCAAATTTCCTTCTTCAAAAAATCTCTTTCACGAAAATCAAAAAACTTCGTTTTCTTTGTATTTTTTAGTTTTTACAACAAAAAATATTGAAATATGTACATATGTTTTTATTTAAATGTATTGGTGTTTGCTCTTCCATAAGGAACTTTTGGGCACCCTTGTTTTAGATGAACTAAATGACCATACAACGATACGAGTGTAACAAATGTGACAAAACTAATAGTGGCCTCCCTGGTGTTTTGTTTATTTACATATTTTATGCCTTCCAAATGCAACAAAATAGTTATAGGAAACTAGCGGGGAAAAACAGTTGAATTAAGCTTTAAAAAATAAATAACAAAAAATATCTACATATTTTGTTTATATACTACCCATCAGTTTCGATATAAATGAGCTGAGAAATTACTAACAATTTAAAGAAATAGGTACATACCTTAGGACAACTTTGAACTAGCTAAAGGGTGAGTAAAAGGCGTTTTTTAAAACAATTAATGAAACTTACATAATGATATTGCAAGCTATTGTTCTAGTATTGCAGGCGGATCTTCAGTTTCCCAGCTAGCATTTTTAGAAAATTTTAATCAAATATGCGTCTTTTTTTACTTAACTTCACGATTAAAATTATCATTTATGATATCACTAATGAGTAAAAAATGATCTTTTTGTGTGAGTCTTTAATGACTCGTTTTGCTGATTAGAATATGACTGCACACATTTTGCTAGATTTGTAAAAAAAAATAATAAAGCTTTTTATTACTCAACACAGTATATCTACTTTTAGAACACGTCATATCTATTTTTAGAAAAGTGAAGTTGCGTTAATAACTACAGAAATTGATGTTGCCGAGACCGAGGATCGAACCTAGGCTGCTGAAGAATATGATATGTTATGCTTAGTAGTCGACGTGCTAACTAACAAAGCCACATCACCCATAATGAGATACGAGTCTTTTTATGGCATTTTTTATCACCTAAAAATAGTTATATTACGCACATTTTACACGATTTTTTGTGCTATTTTTAACTAGTCGCTTGCTAAGCGTCTATAAGTCTTTTTGTGTACTTTTTTGATCATCAAACTGATTGTACACATTTTGCTTTCAAATAGTCGCTTTCAAGGTATTTTCTGAGTCCTTTTGTGGTCTTTTTTTGATCACCAAACTGATTAAAATAACATAAATAACAGTCGTATTAGGATCGTTTGCATGATAAGATTTTGACTGCACACATTCTGCAAGAATTGTTTGTGATTTTGTAAACTAGTCGTTTTCAAAGCGATTTAAGGAGTCTTTTTGGAATCTTTTTTAGATCACCAAGCTGATTAATAAGTTTTTGATCATCTATAGGAATCCCAAAAGACTCATTTTGCTGATATTATCGTCAACAATCACCAAATTGCTAGCTGGGTTGTAACTGCTGGGGATATGTATGTATGAGTTTGAGTTTCATTTTTGCATGACAATTTGTGTTTGTGCAAGTGTATGCATGTCTGTATTTGATAATAATAAAACAAATTTAGTTTTTTTTTTCTGTTTTTTAAATGTTGATGCCATTTCTGATTTATTTACCAATTTGTCAACCATTTTGGCTATGTACATTTATTGTATTCGTTTGAAACGTATTTCGCTTTCCCGTTAATCTCAAAATTCGATCAATCGTCATGCAAATGTTATTTATTTATATGTATATTTATACCCTTCACCACCATAGGTGGAAAGGGTATTATAAGTTTGTGGTGATGTTTGTAACGCATAGAAATATTTGTCTTAGACCCACCTTTTAGTATACCAATAGGCTTAGAATCACTTTCTGAGTCGATTTAGCGATGTCCGTCCGTCTGGCTGGCGGGACCCCCATGTAAACCTTGTAATCAAACTACAGGTCGCAATTCTAAAGATAATTTGATGAAATTTGGCGCAGATCATTTCTTTGATAATGGGACCATGGCTATTGAAATTGGTCAAAATCGGTCCATTATTTCTGGTACCTCCCATAGGTCCCACTTCCCGGAATTGCTATATTGGCCACAAATACCAATATTTTTTCATGAAATTTAAAATAAAAACTGCTTATGTCAACTTAAATCACTGTACCAAATTTCGTTGAAATCGGTCCACATTTGACCATAGCTCCCAAACAAATTCTTCTTTAAAAACGCACTAAATGATACAAAAAATCACTAAAACGCTCGTAAATCTAAAGATAATGGAAATTTTGAGTCTATTTTTTGCATACATAATTTTTGTAACAACTGTAATCAATCTGCCGAATTTCGAGATAATCGGTCCACATTTGACCCTAGCTCTCATATAAGTCCAAATAACGGAAACAGGTTGAATATATAAGTTTTGAGAAAATGTTTGTATGATGGCAAAATTTAGCAAATATTTGTCTTTACACAGGAAAAATAACACCTTTGACCTTAGTGGTGAAGGGTATCGTATGGTCGGCTTGACCGACTATAGCGCTTTCTACTTGTTTTTTAATAAAATTTGTTTTTTGAAACTAATAGTCATATTTTAATGACCAAACGTTAGAGGTTTTGAGGGTTTAGATGAAAAATTGTCAAATTAAAATCATTTATGTTAAAAAAATTTCACATTGTATTCTTTATGAGAGTTAAAAGTATCTGATGTATTTTGATGAATTTTCCATTCTGAAGTTCATTAGGAAAATACTGTCAAAAGTCTCAAATTTTTTATTTTTGAATAAATTTTGATGTCAATTGTGTTATTTAAGAACTCATTTAATTCAAGGATAACAGAAGACGGAGAAGAAGAATTTAAGAACTCGTAACTATTATTTTTGTAAAGTATACGACGTTAAAAGCATAGAATCAAATTCAAATTTGGAATTATTCTAAATCACACGTACACGAAATAATAGCTATTTTTCTACTGTAAATTGTTTGAATGTATAAAAAAATATTTTAATTCACAAAACAAATAATATAATATTTTAACTTGACTTATTACATCCGGTTTAGAAACTATTTTTTAAATTGTAAATAATTTGGCACAGTTTCTATTGAAATTTCATAAAATAAATAAAATTTTCATTTAAATTTTAAAGGCAGAAATGAATTATTGGAATTAATTGGCTCGATGTAGTTACAAAAAAATGTATATGAGTTTTTTCTTTGAACAAAAGAAAAATATATATTAGAGTGTTCCGAAAAATAAAAGTTATTGTTTTCAAACGCACTCTCTTATTTGTTTCGTATGATGTCAAAATCAATATATAAAAAAATTGGAAAAACCGTGACGACCCATTTGTATGGGAAACAATGGAAGAATTTTTATTTTTAGCTAAATTTCCACTAACAAGAACTTTTTTTACAAGAAAAGATAACAGAATTTAAGACCTAAAATCAAAAAAATCCATAAACAAGTAAGAAAGCGCTATAGTCGGTCAAGCCCGACCATACGATACCCTTCACCACTAAGGTCAAAGGTGTTATTTTTCCTGTATAAAGACAAATATTTGCTAAATTTTGCCATCATACAAACATTTTCTCAAAACGTATATATTTAACCTGTTTATGTCATTTGGACTTATATGAGAGCTAGGGTCAAATGTGGACCGATTATCTCGAAATTTGGCAAATTGATTACAGTTGTTACAAAAATTACGTATGCAAAAAATAAACTTAAAATTTTCAATATTTTTAGATTTACGAGCGTTTTAGTGATTTTTTTGTCTCATTTAGTGCGTTTTTAAAGAAGTTTGTATGGGAGCTATGGTCAAATGTGGACCGATTTCAACAAAATTTGGTACAGTAATTTAGGTTTACATAGGCAGTATTTGTTTTAAATTTCATGAAAAAATATTGATGCTTGTGGCCAATATGTCAATTCCGGGAAGTGGGACCTATGGGAGGTACCATAAATAATGGACCGATTTGGACCAATTTCAATAGCCATTGTCCCATTTAAAAAAAAATTATCTGCACCAAATTTCGTCAAATTATCTTTAGAATTGCGACGGACGGACGGACATCGCTAAATCGACTCAGAAAGTGATTCTAAGCCTATTGGTATACTAAAAGGTGGGTCTAAGACAAATATATCTATGCGTTACATACATCAGCACAAACTTATAATACCCTTTCCACCTATTGTGGTGAAGGGTATAAAAAGTTTATGAGTTATTAAATTTTTCCCCCGAAATTTCGTGTCCTTGACAACATGCAATTAAAATCGAAAATTTTGGTCAGATTTTGATTCGATGCTTAGCAAATTGTACTTATGAATGTTCTATTTTAGCAAAACTAATAATAAGTAGAAAGTGCTATAGTCGGTCAAGCAAGACCATATGATACCCACCACCACTGAGGTCAATTGTCTTTTTTTTCGTGTAAAAAGAAAAAAACTTTCTAATTTTGTCATCATACAAAGATTTTCTTAAAACTTCTAAATTTAATCCATTTCCGTCAATTTGACTTATATGGAACTGGGGTCAAATGTGGACCGATTGTCTAGAAATTCAGCAATTTGATTAGAGTTTTACAAAAATTATATATACAAACAATAAGGATAAAATTATCATTATCTACGGATTTACGAGCTTTTAAGTGATTTTCGTCTCATTCAGTATTTGTTTTAAATTTTATGAAAATATACTACAAGGGTTAAAATCTAGTTTTTACAAAATAACTTAATAATGGTATAAAACAAGTACTTGCTACAAAATTCATAAAATTCCTTGATTTTGTCATTAAATGTAAAAAAATCAAAATTTTGACTTTTGACACGGAAAAGAAAGGGTCGAGCTATTTAACTCTGAAAATAGTTCAGTATACATTTATAATAGAATAAGAAATTATATTCATCAATAACCTTACATACATATATAAAACTAGAATTTAACAAGCATCTACTCAAATTATGACCACAAAATAACATTTTGGCGTAAATTTGGCGAATTCAAATCGTAGTTATGGCGACACTGTTAAAGACATTCACATCAAGTTTTTTTACTTATATATATTAGGATTTGTTTTTTTTGAAGAAATGCGTTTTACGCAGATTTGTTAAAAATGCTACAAAAATTTGAAAATTTGAGCTCAATCAGATGGGGGGAAAGCGTGCCTATGACCCGCCGAAAATTTTCGAAACCTGATTTTTACTTTGATTGTCAATAACTTCATTAATATTTTAGAATAATGAAATTACAAAGTAATAAGGCATTTACATTAGCTCGAAATCTAGTATTTATGAGATTTTTTTCAAAATCTAGTTGATTTTGACTATATTTCCCATACAAAAATAATTCCCATACAAAAATAAATCTGAAGTAGATTTTGGCAAAATCTTCTTAAAATCTAGTATCGGGTGGTTAAATTTCAAGGGCCGATGTTGATTTTGAATAAAACACAAACTATTTAGGAAATTATTGTAATTTTATTTTATTATGATATATAGGTAATACTCAATTATGTATGGAACAAAATATCGGCCAAATTGGCGCCGCGACCACGGCGGCACACCTCCATCCGATGGTCCAAATTTTCGATGACCCTGAGGCATAATGGAGGTTATATGCCGTTAATGTGCCGAATTATCTCATCCTTTAGCTCTTGAATTGTTGCTGGCTTACCGACGTACACCTTTTCTTTCAAATAACCCCAAAGAAAAAAGTCCATCGGTGTCAAATCACATGATCTTGGCGGCCAATTGACATCGTCATTATGTGAGATAACACGGCCATTGAATTTGTTGCGCAAAAGAGCCATTGTTTCGTTAGCTGTGTGGCAAGTGGCACCGTCCTGCTGAAACCACATATCGTCCACATCCATATCTTCCAATTCGGGCCATAAAAAGTTCGTTATAATCTCACGATAGCGAACACCATTCACAGTAACTGCCTGACCGTCCTCATTTTGGAAAAAATACAGCCCGATGATGCCGCCAGCCCACTCTTTGTGGGTGCATTGGTTTTTCGACAATCACTCTTGGATTCTCATTCGCCCAAATGCGACAATTCTGTTTATTGACGAATCCACTGAGGTGAAAATGTGCCTCATCACTGAAGATGATTTTCTTTGAAAATTGATCATCCACTGTTGCCATTTCTTGCCACCATTCTGTCCATTCACGACGTTTGGAATGGTCAAGGGGCTTTAGTTCTTGAGCCAATTGCACCTTGTAAGCGTGTAAATGCAAGTCTTTATGCATAATGTTCATCAACGACGAGCGTGAGAGGTGCAATTTTTGGGCACGACGACGAGTTGAGGTGGACGGCTCTTCGCGAACAGAAGCAATATTTTCTGCAGTACGAGCTGTACGAGCATGCACTGGTGTTCTCACATCTTCTACAGACCCGGTTTGCTCGAATTTTTCCACGATTTTTGCGATTGTACGCACATTTGGACGATCAAATTGACCAAAAAAATCACGAAGTACACGATATGCATTTTGATTTGAACGCCCACTTTCATAATAAGTCTGGTAACTTTAACACGTTGTTGGATTGTGTATCTCTCCATGGTTCAAATTGAGTAAGTCTGAAATAGAGAAATGTCAAATAAAATTCGAAAAAAAACTTGGCGTTTAGGTGTGGTTCACATTCAACATCGGCCCTTACAATTTAACCCACCCTTTAGTACTTAATAATGCAGCCATGTTTTTCTTCTAAAAAGTACTAAAAAATTCCACGCTGCGTAAGTTAAAATGACATTTCAATTGAAAAGAAATCAAAACATAAGAAAAAAGTGCGACAAAATTAATAAAAATTGAATTAAATTTGAAATAAATTTAAATAAAAAATATGTTTGTTCCCATACTCTAACGAAACTACCCAAACCTACTCAAACTTCTTCCCGTACAAAAGTTTTCAATACAAATTGTTGTTTTTTGAGTAATTTCTGACAACTTCGGACTGTTTTGGGTTGTTTCGTTAGAGTACGGGAACAAAAATAATGTAAAAAATAAATGGGGAAGCAAATATAAAAAAATTGAGTATAATCGATCTAGATTTTGATTGAGATTTAAAATTAAATTTACTAGATTTTAGAGTAGTGTAAATTCCCTTTCAGAAATGATTTACAAGTGGCTGGCGTTCAGGGTTAAAATATTTATTTGAATAAAAAATACCTAATATGTATTTATGAAAATAAATACTTAGTCTCGTTTCACATGAATCAGGTTTACTTGATCAGTTTTTCCTTAAATTTCCTTTGAACCTGCATTCACGTTTATACACAAACATTTTCTTTATCAGTTTTCATTTTATTTTCCTTAAATTTCATACAAATTTTCAAAATTTTCGTAAACTTGATAGTACGGTCAGGTTTGCCCAATTTTAATTCTGTCAGTTTTTTCTCAAACAAATTCAAGACAAACCTGACTAATGTAAAAGTAGACTTAAATAAATTCAATAATATATTTTTGACCTTTGACCCCGGGAAAAAAGTGGTAAACTTTTATAATATTAAGAAAACATTGCCACATACATTCTACACAGACTGAGCAAAAATATTCATTATTACTTGTATTAAAATTTAAGTTAGATACAATTTAACAAGCATATAATAAAATTTTGACCGAAAATTACATTTTCCTGAAATTCTTAGATTCCAAAAATTTTTCCATAGTTTTATTTTTTATTTATTTGTTTTGTGAAACTCGAACGATCATTTATAATTTGTAACATTTGTTGAACAAAATTTTCAAAAATCAAAAAATGATTTTTGAAACCGAACTGAGAAAAAAGTATAATTTTCTTATATGAAAAAACTAAGCAAATTTGATAATATTTTGACAAAACTCAACCATTTAATACTTACAGGCCACAGAATTGTAAATGCAAATTTTTGGCGGGTCATGGACACGTTTTCCCCTTATTCGTTTGTTCTCAAATTTTCAAGGAACTATTTTTTTTTAGTATTTCGAGCAAATCTGGGGGTTGGCCTCATACAAATTCCAACTTTGAAAAAATAATGGCACCCTAATGTATATACACGAAATGTAGATTTTTCGATAGAATATATGAATTTCTTATTTTAATTTTTCATATAGGTATTAGTTTTTCTCTTTCAATTTTTGTAATCACAACAAACTTATGGAAATTCCATTTAATCACATTTTGTTCCATTGATTTATAAAATAGGAAAGTGTGCTATGAATAATAAATTCCACTTACTTATAAATAAAGAATGCGGAAAAAATAATAAACTAGATGTATAAATACAAATTCAGTATAAATAAATTCTAATGACACACAAAACACTTGACTTTATTTCATTCAGTTAAAATAAAAGTAAAAAACAGAAAATCTGCAAAAAAAAATCTCCTTTTAAAAATTCACCCACTTAAAGCTATATCATTGTGAATATAAAACTAAAGAGAATTTTATGTGATATATATCACAAAAATGATTATGTCATACGCACTCTACATTTTTAAATATAACTAGCAAAAATTATATAAAAATTTCAACTGAGTAAAAAATCCAATCAACATTTAACAGGATAAAAAAGAAATCGGAACAAACCATTCTATACATACTCGCAGTCATAGACATTTTTTGCGTTTATGTTTTTTATACTTTTGCCATCTCTGCAATAAATCTCGTACATTCCGACACTAAAGCTCTACGTGAAGTGCAAGTAAGTACGAGAACCGGAAACCTACTTTTACACACACACACACACACAAATAAATACATACTCCGTAATGTATGCTTTATCAAATGGTTATATATCAGTTTTAAGCAGGGATGGACATTTTAATTTGTTGGATATTTAAAGAAAAAAAAAAAAAAAAAAACAAAATAAAGCATCTTTTAATCATCAAATTTTAAAACATTTAATAGAATAAGTGCATAGGTATTTTGGGATATATTTTTTTATTTATGTAAATCGATAGTATTATTTCATAATTCGTTTGGTCTTTATAATTTTCCATATTAAGCCCATTTTTAAAACAGTATATGTAATTTTGACCTATTGAATTTTGTGTGTTTAAATAATATTTTTATTGCAAAAAGCGGTCAGACTTAGGGCATTTGCAAACCTGAGAATGCTATTGTTTTCTTAAGTCTTACTTAAGAAAAGCCTCTATTTTATGTATTTGGACCTTTATATAAAAAACAGATACAAGAATTTTGTATGGAAATTTTGAATTACATATAAGCTTATTTTTCGCTTATGAATTAGGGGGTAGGTCTTTTGATTTTTTACATATATTTTCATTAATAAGCGTATGTTAGTTAAATATAAGTAAAATCAGATCAGGTTGGTGTTGCACCGAAACTAAATATAGCATGTCTTCAGAAAAATAAGAGGTAGAGTTACAGAACTTCGTAAACCGACATTTTCCTCATTTTTATCAAGTCAGTGAGTTATGATTTTTACCAAAATTTTGGGCGGGTCATGGGCACCTTTTCCTCTCAACCGATTGAGATTAATTTTTAGCAACTTCAACCAATCAGGATTTGAATTGAAATTCGATAATAAATTCTTAATATTCCGCTATTTTGATAAAAAAATAAAAATTTTCAACTTTGACCCCGGAAAGTTCAAAATATAAAAAAAAAAATTGCCGCATACATTCTCCATAGACTGAGCAAAATTATTTATTATTACTTTTTTTAAAATTTAAGTTATACTTTTTTTTGTAATAATTGTTAATCTAAATTTCCAAAAAAAAATCAATAAATGGTTTTTTACGCAGACCTGAGAAAAAAGTAAAATTTTCTAATACGAAAAAAACAAAATAAATTTGATAAAATTTTGACAAAACTCAGCCATTTAGTACTTACAGTAGAATTGTAAATGATGTCTTACTTTGGAATTTCTTTATTCTTAAGTATTAATGAAGTTATTAACAATCAAAGTAAAATATTAAGTATTTTGCAAATTTTCCGCAACTTGAGAAAAAAGTAAAATTTTCTAACATGAAAAAACTAAGTAAATTTGATAATATTATGAAATTAGTTTGTACTATTTTTATAAGAACTTGTTTAGTTTTGTAGGACTTACATACTCATACGGGTATAGACTAATATGTCTGTGCCTTGGTGTCAAAAGAGCCATTGTAAGAAAAAAAAACAATTTTTTAGTTTTTATTTTCCCTATAAATTCATAGTAACATAGCCCAGAAAAAAAACCTTAAAAATCTGTTTTGAGTTAAGATATCGATAAGCTACTGGAGCCTAATAAAAGAGGGTTAAAAAGAATCTAATGCAATGATTAACTCAAAAAATAAAAAAAAGACATTGGCCCTTTTAGCACCAAACCACAGATGTAACACATATTTTAAGTATTTTGAAAATTTCAGGTTTCTACTCTTTTCTTTATAGCAGGTTAGTTATCCGCCTGGCATACCAAAGGTTCCAAGTTCGATCCCTGACCAGACCTACTTGAAAAAAATTAAAATTTTCAAAAAAGTGGTGGTTCACCTCATAACTCAGCTAGCCACTGGTTATTGAGTATTAGGCTATGTAGAACTTCTCTAACTAATTCATTTGCCGGTCGGAGCCGGAATTAAAACGTAGGTCCCTTTCAATGAGTCTAAAAATTACCCATTCTTCCAATTGGAATGTTGTGTGGAACTTATGTATATATCTACTCTTTTCTAAAACATAGTTATAAAAAACCCATTTTTGTTTAAATAAATGTTTCCATCTCTGACACAATGTTCAAAAAATGAGAGATAATAAATTTAGGAGATAAAAAATATTATGTTCTGTCTGTACTAGGTTTTTTGAAACATATCGTTGCAAGAGCTCTAAAAGGTTTTAAGTATTGTTTTCTGTAAATGTTATGTAGTAGAAGTGCAATCATTTAAATTAGCACAAACGTTAAATTGTATTTATCAAAAACGTTTTTTCAAATACCGAAAATATGTTTGTAGGAACTGTGTACTATATATATGGATGGGTTAGAAAGTGCTAGTAGAATTTGAATAATTTGAATTGGTTGGTTTGTCAAAAGTAGAGACTAAAATAATATAGATTAATTAAAACAAAATATTTAGATAAGCAAAAAATAGTTATTTCATTGTTTTACCAATTAATTTTTTGACAATATTATTTATGCATACATATACAAAAAGAAACTCATTTAAATAAAAACAGTAATACAAGAAAATCCAACAAAAATATGTAAAAATTAATTGTAGAAAAACAAAAAATGCAGAAAGTTTTGCGACTGATTTCTTCATATATTTTTTTTTTATCTGAAAACAAAAATTTAAAAACTGTTTCTTGAACACAATGTCTCCTCGACACAAATGCTCAAACAAGCAAACGGACATAAAACAACGAGTTTTTCATAATTATGCTGCATAGTTTTTGGCGCCTGTTTTACAATGTCATTCATTTCATGCTGGCTTTAATTTTTTCTATAGCCCCGTTTCATTGCTGTACATTTGCTATCAAAGCAGCACAGATTCATAAATTTTAATCATCATCACCATTACCGTCGTTGTCGTCGTCTTTATCTTCGTCGTTGTTGTTGTCATCACCACCTCCACCAACAAAATTATTCAACTGCATCTTCTCCAAGCATTGTTGTTTGTGGTGGCTGCCTGAATAGTGGAGCATTATCATAATTCTTTTATTTTTTCCATACGCAATGAATAAAAAACTAAAGAAAACTTTTTGTTAGTATTTTTTAGTCATTTATATTCTCTTTGTTTTTACTTGTAATATATATATATACTTTTTTTTTATTATTTTCAAATGCAATCCACATTTCATACAATTAAAGTCCTTGTAGATTGCAGAATGGCACACATTCATGCCATTGCTGTGTATAGAGGAGCATGTTTGTGCTGTTATTGTGAATAAAATTCTAGTTGTGGTCTTTATGTGAATGGATATTGGTATGGAACTGGGTAGAAAGAAATATGTTCCAAATTTGTTAACTGACCTTAACACTTTTGTGAGCAAATATTTTTTTTGATTTTGCCATTTCCACACGAACATAAAAACCAAATGCCCTAGAGGCGTATACTTGGTTTCGAATTTCATAAAAACTCGTACACATACAAATATAGAAAAAAAAATATTTTTCAAATTACAACAATTTTGTTGAGCAATAATTTAATTTTGGTGTTCTTTTTAGATTGAATTATGTGTTTTTTTTATTAATGCAAAAAAAAAAACTAAAAATAGTATTTACATTGTAAATTTAGGTCAACAAATTGCATTACACAACTCTTGTGAAAACTTATACTAGAAATTATAAAATAACTGAGTGATTACAGAAAATGTCGACTAGGTTGAAGCATTGACGTCTTTTGATTTCATTAGAAATTCTTCAAAATAAAATTTTTTAATTTTCAAAAAATTTGAATAAATCATGAATTATTGCGAATCAAGGTAGGAAGTATTTTTTTTAAATAAGTAAGACTTCTTGTACTCTTTTATTGTACTCATTGTAAGTGTGAATATGTTTGGAAATTGTGATTAGTGTTTAATGTTTTGGTTTTATTTTTAAATAATTTTTAGAATCCTGATGATGCTATCCAACGGATAGCGAAATATCGATAAATAATTAAAAAAATATATTTAATTTTTTTAAAAAAACAACTATAAGACCTTATTTGGGATTTAATTATTCGAACTTTAGAATTAATTGAAAAATTAGGTTTCATCAGGCTTGAGTTCATTTAATTTTCAAATTATTAATTTTGAAAATTGGAAAGTAAATTATGGAGAAAAACTGAAAAAATTATTTTTGAACGCGGCTAGTGGATTGCAATTTCTGTCCAGCCACAGGACGTCATCAGCACTTAGCGCCCTCGACCACAGTCGAGTTATCAAATTGCAGAGATAATCATCAATTTAACTCATTGAGTTTGATCGAACATCACTACGTTTAATTGATTGTGTATTCTACTATTACTTGTTTTGCTCGATCTTTTCACTTACCGTTGGCATGTAGAGAAGAAC
The DNA here is from genome assembly GCA_933228675.1 of Stomorhina lunata. Classification (NCBI taxonomy): domain Eukaryota; kingdom Metazoa; phylum Arthropoda; class Insecta; order Diptera; family Rhiniidae; genus Stomorhina; species Stomorhina lunata. The sequence goes on along the minus strand of OW121740.1, from coordinate 59,381,083 downwards.
AAGACCTAATTTTTCAATTAATTCTAAAGTTCGAATAATTAAATCCAAATAATTAAAAGCAAAGGGCACGTTGCATTTACATACACATACATTCATGTAATTTACTTATATATGTGACACTGTTACTATTCTATAAAAAGCATCAAACCAAATATTTTTTCATGAAATTTAAATCAAATACTGCTTATGTAAACTAAAATCACTGTACCAAATTTCGTAAAAATCGGTCCACATTTGACCATACCTCCCATACAAACTTTTCTTTAAAAACGCACTAAATGAGACAAAAATCAGTAAAACGCTCGTAAAGATACTGAGAATTTTAAGTTTATTTTTTACATACATAATTTTTGTAACAACTGTAATCAATTTGCCAAATTTCGAGATAATCGGTCCACATTTGACCCTAGCTCTCATATAGCAAGTCCAAATGGCGGAAACAGCTTAAATGTATAAGTTTTGAGAATATATTTGTATGATGGCAAAATTTATAAAATATTTGTCTTTATACAGGAAAAAGAACACCTTTGACCTTAGTGGTGAAGGTTATCGTATGGTCGGGCTTGACCGACTATAGCACTTTCTCACTTGTTTTAATTCTTTTAGAGTAAGAGGGAATAATTTTGCCACTAATTAATTTTTCGATTTGGAAACAATAATTGAAAGGAATAAAGTATCTTTTCTTGTAATTGTACTGACAGATTATAAATGATTTTTTTTTTCGAAACGGGCGTTGTGTAAATTAAAAATATGTGTTTTTACGATTGTGAACGAAATCGGTATATATCTTCGAATTATCTTGGTGTTACATGGTACATTCCTTTACGTTTTATAGATTTATATTTAATTTCTTAGAAATAAGACATATTTTCAACATATCTTGCACATTTTTCTTCCATCAACGATTTTTTTTGGTGGGAAGAAAATTCCCTCTAACCGTAAGAATGACTGTTTTTATACCCACCATCAAAAAGAATGGGGGGTATATTGAGATTGTCATTCCGTTTGTAATTTCCTTAATATTGGCTCAAAAACCAAAATTTAAGTATATTCTGAATCCGTATGAAATTCTAAGACGATTGAGCGATGTTCGTCTGTCTGTCTGTCCGCCTGACTGTCTGTCTGTTGTCGGCACAATAAAACATTAACGAAAGGATATTGGTCACTGAAATTTAGCACAAATATTCTTCATTTCTTGGAAAATGTTGGTATTGAAATCGGGCAAAATCGGTTTACATTTGACCATGGCTCCCGTATAACCTCATCTGGCCTAATCGCTTATTTGCCTATAAATGACAAATTATAACAGCTATGATGACAAAATTTGGTATCTAAAAGTTTTACATAAGCACTAGGCAGCATATAAAATTTCATCGAAATCGGTTTACATTTAACCATAGCTACCAAAAAAAAACTTACAGAAACAGCCTAAATTCCACCTGAAACATACTTAAATGCCAATAAATGATAAACTGTAATAGCTTTGGCCACTAAATTTAGCACAAGAAAAATGTTAATACCAGCCAGTGTGCAAAATTTCGTCACAATCGGTCGCCATTTAAAAAACTTACGGAAACATTAAAATACAAAAGAAAAGGGGGTTTATGTCCGTCCGTCAGATAAAAGTGTGATAGCTCCTTAACTACAAGAGCTATATTTACAAAATTTTACAAAAGTATTTTTAATATGTAAAATATGTTGTGTACTGAAAATGGGCAAAATCGGTTCACATTTAGTTAGAGCTCCCGTATAACCCCGATCCGGGAAACACATTAATGCTGATTAATTGAATACAAGTGTAATAGCTATGACAACTAAATTTAGAATAGAGAAGTTTTATGCAACTATGCGTCCGCTGGAGGCAGAGGACTTTACTACCAATCAAAACCAAAATAAATATTTTTTTTAATTTTATATTTTTGGTCATCAATAGTAACCCTTATCCTATTACGATCGTTATGTCCGTTAAAGGGTTAAGACTATATTTAAGCTATTTCTGTCATTAGGCCTTATATGAGAGTTTGGGTCAAATGTGGACCAATTGTCTCTATATTTGGTAATTTGATAATAGCATATACAAAAATTATGAGTGCAACAAACAAATATAAAAATTATCAGTATCTTTAGATTTAAGTGCATTTTATTTATATATACATATATTGTTCCCACACAACATTCCGATTGGAACAAGGACTGCATCCGATTCTAAGTTTTTTTTAACTCCGGCTCCTAACGGCAAATCACCACCAATGTTCACCACCATTGGTGGTGACTTAGAATCACTTCCGGCGTCGATTTAACAATGTTAGTCCGTCTGGCAGGCTGGACCTCATATAAATCTTGTAATCAAAGTATACGTCGCAATTTTAAAGATAATTTGATCAAATTTGGCACAAAAATTTATATAAGATATCAAATATTAAAAATAAAATGTAAAATATCAAATACTAATTTATATTTATGAATTGAAGCATAGCCGCGAATAACGTTTTAAAAACCGATTTTTACAAAACCTGTTTTTTTTTGCAGATTACAGTTAACTTGACTCTTTTACATCACCAAATCAGCCAAAATTATGCACCTTATCGCTATCAAAATACAATTAAAAAAAAATTATCTATATATTGCCTGATACTTTAAAAACGTTTTTACGAGTTGTGAACAATTTCTATTTTGTCGCTTACAACGTTATTCGCGGCGATGCTTCAATTGGTGTTCCAAATCTTCTTCATCAACAGATATTAGCAAGTCCCTTGCAAGGGTGTTATATTCTTTATATAGTTTTTTTTTCACACACATGTAGGCATCATTAAAGCTTTGTGAAAAGGTCAATAAAAACCAAAAGCGAATTTATTTTTCTAAATAGTCGTCCTTGAGCTCTATATACCTACTTATACTTAGTCTTATACCATAGACAGACGAGAGAGTTAATGCGCATTAATAGCTTACTAATACAAATTAAATTTTTTTTTCTGGGGGAGTTACGGTTCAATTTCGAACTTTCGTAAACAAGGTGCACCTAATGTATATCTGTGGCAATATATGAAAATAGCTTAAGTAGACATGAGAGAGAATTGAGTTAAGGCGTTTATTGCATTACAAAAGCAAATGCGCTTAAATGAGTTTAGTCCGTTTTTAAAAAATCGGGTTTTTGTCAATGTTATGTACGTTTTCTTTTAAGATTAAGTTTTTTGAATCAATAGCGCTTTGATCAAAACAACTTATGTACACATATTTTTGTGTACATGTACACATTTTTCTTTCATGATATAACGATTTCGCTTAGGTTTACTTAAGCTGTATAAATGTTGACCTTGAAAAAATTAAATCATTATTTTCAAACATTTTATGTTTAAATAAAACTACACAATATATATTTTTTTATTTAAACAGAACCGCTTAAATTTACGTAAGGTACAGTTCAATTCAAATTTCAGTTTCAAAATTCGTTCAAATTTCAGTTACGAAAAAGAGCTTAAGTATAAAAGACATAAAGTCTTCTGAATTTAACAATATATTTTTTTTAAATATTCATATTATTCTCTAATAAACATGATACCAATATATTAATTCATAAATTATTCGCAGAAATCAAGCAGAAGATAAATTACACAAAATTGATGATATCATAAAACTTAAATTTTCGACTTAAGCTATTCTTCCATATTGCCACAGCTAAATGTTGTGAGGGGAAAATTTATGGTAATATTATTGAAATTTAAGACTTATGTATGTATCGAAGATATTGCGACTGACCAAATGTAGGTATCAATTTTGTTTAAAATTGAGATCTTATTTTTGTTTTAAAGAAACCAAAAGTTTAGTGCACACGTAGTTTGGGAGGTATATAATTCAGCATTAACTGTTTTCGTTGAAGAAAAAGTAAGCTTGCTCGGTTTACCTCCGTGCTCTCAGTATAATGATATGAACGCCAAAAGGCATTCCTTTCGAATTAGCTAAAAAAAATCACCAACTTTTGTTAATCTTTTAAAAAATCAAAATTTAGTAAACAAGTCAAGGATATTGCTAATATTAAAAAAGCGTTGCATACCTTCAGTCATAACATTTTAATCAAATTTCTGTGTCCCCGTCCAATGCAGTTTTTTAAAATATTAACTTTAAGCACTTGAAACTTTTCACATATGTACACTTCTTGCTTGTAAAACATTCACAATTTTGTTCTTTCTTTAAATCAGGAGAATCGGTTTATATATAAATCAGGGGCCAAATTACCGCATTCGATTTCGAATATTGTGAAGTATACTTTAGGGATGGAACATTTTTTTGAAATTTGGTATTCATTTTGATTCGTTTTTAAAAATATATATTGTTCAATAAAACTCTTTTACTTTTGTTCATCTTTTTTCAAATAACTTCAAAAAAATATAGTAAACCGTGCATCTTTTAAATAATTTTGATTATCCTTAAAGTATGCTATACAAATGTTTTGAAAATATCTAAGATTTCGATTGATATCGAATGCCGTAATTTGGCCCCAGATATTAGTTAAAATTCGGTGCAGTATGGGACAAAAATTTAAAATTTTAATTTTGAAATCGAATATCTTGAAAACCATAAGAGATAGGATATGAATATCCCGATGTTTTTTGTTATTTTTCAAATCGGTTGGGAGATAACAATTTTAAAGATGGATTTCAATTTTTTTTCTATCTATATATAACTAAACAAGTGGGCTAAATTTTATCGTTGTAGGATCACTACTTCTATTTTTTGCAGTTAGATGTATGAAGAAATACCACTGTGCATTGCGGTGTATCCACTTAGCGTTCATAGTTATGAGACGAAACAAAAACTCGACCAAGTTCCTGTTGAACAACGCCAAACAAATTCACTTTTTTCCACTTTCTTCTCAAAACGGCTGCCAAACACAAACGGAATGACACAGTTTGTTCAAATTTAGAGATTTTTCTTAATAAAGAGACAGAAAATTCAAAAATTTTTTCATTTCTTTCATTACTGCAAAATTATAAAAATTTGTTAATCTATTAACTAGATAACTAATCTTGTTTACATCTAGCCCATATAATTTCTAATCCACAAACAGAAAAATTACACATATAAGATTTATCAAGGCATATCCTTTAAAGTTCAAGGATATTATTTAACTTACAGTATAATATAAATACATACTTACATTTCAATTACATTAATTATTTTTTTTTTTGGTATTTTAGTAGAATTAGAATCGTACCTGTAAAAAAGAGAAAAAATATTTTTCAAAAAGAAGTGTATTTGCATTTGATCCCAAACCTGTTACATTTATTTATTAATGTAACAGATCAATTTATTCTCCTGAAGAGATGGCTTAACCAACCATCGAAACGCGTCGAGGAATTTGGTTTCTCCGCAAACATTTTTTGGCTTTTTATCAATAAATTGATCTGTTACATTAATAAATAAATGTAACAGGTTTGGGATCAAATGCAAATACACTTCTTTTTGAATAATATTTACATCCCGACTATTTTGTTATTTTTTGAAAAAATATTTTATTAAGTAATATATTCAAATTCTGTAATCATTTTAATATATTAACTATTAAGTTTCTTTGACTACAAGGTCATTTCAAAACATTAATATAATATTTAAGCAATGTTTGAAATTCAATATGATTTAAGCGAAAAATTTAAAAGTTTAAAAGATTAAAAAGTTTCATGGTTTTAAATTAAACCAACTATAAGAAATATACGAGGGCGGTTCGGAAACTTCTTAGCCTACCAATGAAAGAGAATAGTTAGTTTTTCAAAAATATTTTTAATATGTAATATATTCTTCTGAAACTTCAATACACTTAGTCCAACGCTTTTCTAGCAATTCTATCCCTTGATTCAAATAAAGAGTGCTCTAAATAAAATTTGTAGTTGGATTTTCTTAAATAAAAATCAAACCTTTTAATATAAAAACTCAACAAAATACGCAAATATAATGACATATTATACAAAATCATTTAGCATTAAAATGTTTACTTAGTACTCGGGTTTTTTAAAGATTTTACAGTTGCTTCTGATACCTTTTTGGAGCATGTGTTCCACCTGCGCTTAAAATCGGACATGTTCTTGGAAATCTTTCCTGTGTTCTTCAATTCCTTTTTTACCAGAGCCCAATACCTTTCCACAGGCCGAAGTTCTGGACAGTTAGGTGGATTTGCCTCTCGTGGTACAAAAATGACATTATTCTTTGAGTACCACTCAAGTGCCTTTTTTCCATAATGGCATGATGCCAAATCGGGCCAAAAAAATGTAGTCACTCTGTGCTCTCTTAAAAAGGGTAACAACCGTTTTTGTAGGCACTCCTTTATATAAATTTCTGTGTTTATTGTGCCAGATGCCACAAATACTTTACTTCTTTTGCCACAAATGCAAATAGCTTGCCACACGAGAAACTTATTAGGGAATTTTGTTTGTTTTTTTTGTGCGAAACTCTTGCCGAACATTGCCCCGTTTATCAGCAACATAAAAATCTTGACCAGGAAGTTGAGAAAAGTCTGCCAGTACGTATGTTTCATTATCCATCACACAACAGGTGTTCTTTATAGCATTACGATCTGGAACCTTTTAGACTTTGTATGTCTTCAGTCCAGCATAAGCTTTGACTCTATGTGCAAAATTCGTAGAACATTTCACCTTACGAGCTGCTTTTCTTAAAGAAGTGTTAGGCGCTCTTCGAAAGAGTCGCTCGACTTCTTTTGCCTTACCAATATCTGTAGGACCTTTTTTCCTCCCTGATCCAGGTTTTCTTTCAATGCTCAGGTTTTCCTTATACCGTCTGATGGCATTAGAAACCGTTCGAGGGTCAACTTTCAAATTTTTAGCTATTTTTTTAAAAGTTCATGACGGATTTTTTTGAAAAGTTTTAATTATATTTTCACGAACTTTTTTTTTCGCAGTCCATTTTGATTGAAATAACTATTGAAAATTAATAATTTCTAAAATAATAGTATCTGACATATCTATAGAAACCAACTTGATCAAAAAATAAATTATTTCTTGCACTATGGATAAATTTTGTCTAAAATAGTAAATGCATATTTTTTTTAGAACACTCTTTAGTTTTCCTCAAGGTCTTCAAAATAGTGGTTTACAGCTTTACGTGGTTCATCTTCAATGCTTGTACGACCACGTTCAAATTCAGCAACCCAATTTTTTACTGTTGCATATGAACGAGCACTTTCACCTAACACATTCACCATATCATTCTGAATTTCTTGTCCCGATAAATCTTTTTTATGTAAATATTTAATGACACCACTTATTTCTAATTTTTCCATTGTAAAAAATAGCGGATGCGTCTTTTGTGAACACCTGTTTCTATATGAAGGAGTTACCAGATCGAAACAAAATTTAACATGTGTTTATAGCAGAAATTGAAGTTTCCAAAACACTTAACTCTTTTCTGTTAGTACCACGCTTTTTGTGCTAGGCTAAGGAGTTTCCGAACCGCCCTCGTAAGATTATTTTGCAATTTTCTTTTTGTTAAATTATTAGAATCTAAATGTTAGTACCCATTTATGATTTTCTTTAAAGATTTAAATATCCCTTAAATAATTTTATAGATTTTTTTAATGTCATGTAAAACTTTATTAAAACCCGTCTATCCCTTTTCAGAAACTACGAACCTATTATCATCTCATTATATATAAGTCTGTTTGTAAAATTCACTTTACTTAAAAAAGTATAGGGAAAGTAAATATTTTCATTCAAACACTTTATAGGAAAAATTTTACTCTTTATCATCTGCAAAAGTTAAAACCAAATTTTGTGGCTTTCCTTTAATTATGCCCCAGTGGCAGGTTTGATTGATTGGTCCCTAAAGTAAGTGCAAATTGTTGTTGCGAATGATACAAAATTCATCAGAGTAAGTCTAAGGCAGTTTTTAAATTTCCCTGAAAATAAAGCCAACATTTTTGTACATTCGATTTTACGAGTAGGCTTAAGGAAAAAGTAACAACTACAAAAATAGCTTTTTAAGATTTAAAAAGAAATTTTTATACCCTTCACCATCATAGGTGGAAAGGGCATTATAAGTTTGTGCTGATGTTTGTAGCGCATAGAAATATTTGTCTTAGACCCACCTTTTAGTATACCAATAGGCTTAGAATCACTTTCTGAGTCGATTTAGAGATGTCCGTCCGTCCGTCCGGCTGGCTGGACCCCCATGTAAACCTTGTAATCAAACTACAGGTCGCAATTCTAAAGATAATTTGATGAAATTTGGCATAGATCATTTTTTTGATAATGGGACCATGGCTATTGAAATAGGTCAAAATCGGTTCATTGTTTATGGTACCTCCCATAGGTCCCACTTCCCGGAATTGCTATATTGAAATTTAAAACAAATACTGCTTATGTCAACTTAAATCACTGTACCAAATTTCGTTGAAATCGGTTTACATTTGACCATAGCTCCCATACAAATTCTTCTTTAAAAGATAATGGAAATTTTGAGTCTATTTTTTGCATACATAATTTTTGTAACAACTGTAATCAATCTGTCAAATTTCGAGATAATCGGTCCACATTTGACCCTAGCTCTCATATAAGTCCAAATGACGGAAACAGGTTGAATATATAAGTTTTGAGAAAATGTTTGTATGATGGCAAAATTTAGCAAATATTTGTCTTTACACAGGAAAAATAACACCTTTGACCTTAGTGGTGAAGGGTATCGTATGGTCGGCTTGACCGACTATAGCGCTTTCTTACTTGTTTATATTAAATATTGAATTATGTAATATATAAAAGAAATGTTATTGATTTTGAAGCAGTTACCGTAGTTGCCCGTGGTTAACAAAAAAATTAAATAAATATAATTTAGTAATTCCTAACTACAATTACTTATAAAAACTATTTATTTAATTTTATTAATTTATTTTCGGATAAGACGCCGCACTATGGTATTTCTGCTGCAAAAAAGGCATTTTTTGACTATCACTTTTCAAAAATCTAATAATGCCATTTGATAGAGAAGAATCTGGCAATGAAAAATCTATATTTTTTTCCTAAGATATATATACATATATATAGAAAAAATCGGTTGAAGTCAGCTAAATGTTGTGAAACAAAAATTTATGGTAAAATTATTGAAATTTAAAGGCTTATGTATCGAAGATATTTCAAGTGGAAAAATGTAGGTGTGAATTTTATTGAAGTCTGAGATCTTGTGTTTGTTTTAAAGAAAAAAAAAAGTTTACTGCATACATAGTTTGGGAGATATGAGCGCATCAAGATTGTCCTATAAAATTTAGCATTGGCAGTTTTCGTTGGAGAAAAAGTCAGTTGGCTCGGTTTACCTCCGTGCTCTTAGTATAATGAAATGAAAGACAAAAGGCTTTTCTTTCGAATTAGCTAAAAAAATTTAGCAACTTCTGTTAAACTTTTGAAAAAATCAAAATTTAGTAAAAAAAGTTAGGAATATTGCTTATAATAAAAAACCATTGCATACCTTCAGGCTTAAGTTTTTAATCAAATTGCAGTTATTAATCCTAACATTAGCTCTTTTATAACAACAATTTATTAATAATTTATTGACAGCTATTTGGAAAAAGTGCATAAGAAATTAAAAAAAAACAAAAAAATTCTTAAAAATTAAAATTCTTATACATGGAAAGGACATAATAGATGCAGCAGTACTCCCAATTGGTATGCTCTCCGAGGAAGCAGAAGAAGCTCGATACAAAGATTATAGGAATTACAGATTAATGTTTTCTAGATGTTTTTGATCGTTTACTTGAGTCTTCTGATCCATATATAAGTAATTTAAGACGACAACCTTATAAAAATGTTTCGGAATTGGATGATGTAGTTAAGGAAATGATAATTAATGAATAAAATATTTAAATATTGGCTTTAACCGGATTTCAACCAAAATTGGTAGAACTCTTTTTTAGATCAGAAAATAAAAATGTACCGAATTTTATCAAATTGTGGGTTATACATTGAAATGTGAAAAAATGGGGGTCCAAGGGAGGTACCTCAAGGAGTCGTCGGGTTTCAACCAAAATTAGTAGGGCTTTTTCAGGATAAAAAAATAGAAGTGTGGCAAATTTTATCAAATTCTATTGAAAATTGGGGTTTATACATTGAGAAGAAAAATAAGTGAAAAAATAGGGGTCCAAGGGAGGTACCTCAAAGAGTCGTCGAATTTCAACCAAAATTAGTGGAGCTCTTTTTTTGGTCAAATAATAGAGTTATGCCGATTTTCATGAAATTCTGTTGAAAATTGCGGGTTATACATTGAGAAGAAAAATAAGTAAAAAAATGGGGGTCCAAGGGAGGTACCTCAAGGAGTCGTCGGATTTCAAAGTTTTTTTGAATTTTTCTTATCTATATAAAACTAAATAAGTGTGCCAAATTTCATCGTTGTAGGATAATTCCTTCTATTTTTTGCAGTTAGATGTATGAAGAAATCTCACTGTGCGCCGCACAGCAAGTTTAAAGTTTGAAAGCTCATGTATTTGGAAAATAATTGGAGTATTTGATCTAATTTCAATTTTTTTTGAAATTTTTTTTTTTTGTGGAGTTTTTATGAAAATTTTATTATTTCATACAAAAAAGGAATAAAGTTTCAGTAAATTAAATTAGGACAAAAACCGAAATTTTTAAACGAGTTATATTTTCCCATCTGCGTAAAAATTTCTTATAAATTAAAATAAATTTTCCAATTTTTTTTTTATTTTGCAAATTTATGATTTTTAAATTAGATTAATAACACTGTGCTAGTTCAAAACCCGACAAAAGGGAGACCTAGTGCGTAAATGTTAGCTTTAGTTTTAGTGATATTAAATGGAGAAGGTGGGGCAAAAATATTTGAAAACTATTTATTTTCTCGTCTCCCTATGCCTGTCCGTCTATCTTTTCATGTGTTATTAATCAAAGTACAGGTCATAGTGCAACAGAATTTGATGAATTTTGGTGCATGTTCATTTTTGGAGCCAAAGACAAAGCCGATCGATTTAGGTTAATATAGGTTTATTATTTCGCGTAACTTCCATACACATATAAATCTCGCAAATAACCGAAATGACGACAAGTCTCTTTAGCGAACAAATATTCTCTACAGCTAATATTTTGGGTATTAAGTGACAAAACGACACGCCCTAATGTATACCTTATTTTCCCTAGTGTCTTTTATATTTTAGGCTTTTTCCACTTTCACTCTTACAAAATTTACATAAATTTTCTTTTCAACAATAAAAAAATATATACAAATATATATAATGAAACTCATAATGAAATTACAACTGTCATTGACAGAATTCAACTGAATGCATTTTTTGTCCTTGCAAATTATTCTGCAATTGAATTAAAAATTGTAGCTATTGAAGGACAGTTAAATGTAACGTGTCAATTAATTAATTTGAAAATGAATGGAAAAAATAAATTAATTAAAGACGATATTTTTTATTTTCTAGTAACTCATTTTTTTGGACATTTTTAATTAAGTACCAATGGCGAAATTCTGATAAAAGTAATAATTTTCAAGTTAAATATGTCATATTATTAGTATGACCAAATTTAATACCATTAAATTTAATATCAATTTAACTAAAACAAAATATATCCTTACCTGAAATCCATAAGTGATATACAAATTTGAATTAATTATGACCATACTTCGCTAAAGAATGGCGAAGCATTTTTATACCCACCATCAAAAATAATGGGGTGTATATTGAGATTGTCATTCCGTTTGTAATTTCCTTAATATCGATTCAAAAACCAAAAGACATGTATATTCTAAATCCTTATAAAATTCTAAGACAATTGAGGTCACTGAAACTGGGCAAAGATATTCTTTATTTCTGGAAAAATTTTGGTATTCAAATTGAGCAAAATCGGTTCACATTTGACGTATAATCTCGTATAGTATAATCGGTTATTTGCTAATATATAACAAATTATACCAGCTATGATGATCAAATTTAGCACAGAGAAGTTTTGCTTGATCATTATAAAATTTTATCGAAATATAAACTACATTTAACCATAGCTCCCATAAAAAACACTTACGAAAACAGCATAAATTCTACGTAAAATAAACTTAAATGTAACTAAATGATAAACTATAATACCTATGGCCACTAATTTTAATACCAGGAAGACCTATGTCAACCCTAGCCAGTGTGCAACTTTGTCACAATTGGTCACCATTTGACCATAGCTCCCATACAAAAACTTACGGAAACACAAAAATACAAAAAATAGGGAGTTTGTGCCCGTATGTCCCTCAAAACGATAGCGCCTTAGAAAAAAGCTAGAGCGACAAAATTTTACAAAAGTATTTTCGATATCTTGATCTTGAGTTGTGTATTCAAAATGGCCGAAATCGGATCACATTTAGTTAGAGCTCCCATATAACCCTGCCACGGGAATCACATTAAAGCCAGGGCTGTTAAATTTTGATAACGATTAGTAATTAATTACATTTTCAAAAGAATCGTAATTATTATATAATTCTCTTTTAAACAATTTCTGATTACTAATTGGTTACGCTTACTAATAATCGAAAAATAATCTATATTACTTTACTATTACAAAAAGGAATCAAAAATTACCCGACTACTTTTAAAGATTACCTTTGATTCTTTTTGTAATATTGAAAAAGAATCTAAAGTAATATTCAAAAAGAATAGAAATTATTTTTGATTATTTTCTGTAATCGTAAAGTAATCTAAATTACTTTTAGAGTATTAGTAATCGTAATCAATTACTAATTGTGCAAATCCGAAAATAATTGTAATGTAATATATATATATATATATATATATATATATATATATATATATATATATATATGGATATATATACATTCCAATTGGAACAAGGGGTACATCTCTCAGACAATGAGCTGCTCCCGACTCTATTTTTAGACTCATTGTAATCACCTTTCAAAAAAAGTAATCGAATTAGTAATCATTGCTTAACAGCTATAATTAAAGCTGATAAATTAAACACAAATGTAATAGCTATGACGACTAAATTATGCACTTTTTGTCAGTATATAAAATTTTATAACAATCAGTCGTAACTCCAGATTTTTGAGATGTTTTGAAAAACAAAAACTAACTACAGTACCTACCAGAAAAATGGTATAACATCCCAGAAACTTTAACTTCATGTTTTTTTGTCGCAGTGTGTTATAAACTATGACAGCTATGACAACCAAATTGCATAAATGAGCTTTATATAAATGGTTCAGTATATTAAGATTGCACCTACGAAATTAGATAGATATCAATAAATGTTAAGTCCAGAGTTTATATACGGTATATGCATTAGAAACTAATAACAAAATGTATCGACCTGCCATGATTATCAACGTGTTTGGCCGAACTATTAAGCACAACGAAAAATATTTAAAAGGTTATTAATGTAAAACTATATCCCGTTATGAGACTAAATTTTGTGCAAAGTAAATACTAAGGAAACCACTTAGATACTTTTAAATACTGAACTAAAAAGCTACTGCATCCAAATTAAGTCCAAATATTTCACCAACAACACCAACTAGCATAACAAGTTTTTCGAATTTGGTCCACATTTTAAATTAGCTGCACCCTCGTAGATATATGATATATGTTTCTAAATTTGACACAACTTGATGATGGGTATATAAGATTCAGCACAGCCGAATATAATACTCTTAGTTGTTTTAGTTTTATGTCAGCTGCGCCCTTTTGCATTTTAGGGTACGATATATGTGAACCGCCGTGATATAGCAGGTTAGTCATTCGCCTAGCATACTAGAGGTCCCAAGTTCGATCCCCGGCCAGACCCATTTGAAAAAAAATAGATTTTCAAAATAGCGGTTCACCTCATAACTCAGCTAGCCACTGGTTATTGAGTATTAGGCTATGTAAAACTTATCTAACCAGTGTATTTGCCGGAGCCGGAGTTAAAACATAGCTCCCTTTCAATGAGTCTAAAAAAAAATCGGGAGAAAGTATGGGAGAAGTACCACTGTTCCAATTTGAATGTTTTCGTGGAAAATGATATTGATTATTATATACATAAGTAGTGATGGGACAAGGGTAAGTACCCAAATGGTAAATTGGGTATTAAAAGGTTAATACCCAGGTATTTACCCAATTCGAACATCTAATTTGCTTAATTGCGTACTTCCACAAATTTCTTTCCACTAATTTACTGGAGAAATTTCATCCAAACAAAAGTTTTGGCCCAAAAATCATTTCTGGCCTTGTAATTGACAAAATCTGCCATTACATTTATATTTAGCGCCTGTGACATTGTGTAAATGAATTCCAATGCAGGAGGTACCTTAGATAAGTTCGAAAATATTCAACAGCGAAATGAGATAAATTCCCGGGTATGAAGGCGGGTATAAATGGGTAAATATCCAGGTCTAAACCCATCTCTATACATAAGTTACTATTTCCTGCGACTTGACCACCTTCACCTAAGATGACTTTACTAATTGATCTAGAGCCCATTTAGCAAACACACGCAGGTATATATTTATATATGATCGATTGCATTAAGTTTCTTCTTTGTCCGGGCACAAGCCCAAGTAACGGTGTTTTTCCGGATTCTACGGAGAACTCAGTTCTTTAAGTGACTTGAAATAAACTATCTCGGATTCCCCTGAACACTTTAATGTAAAGCTGTTATTTACTTTACTCTTAAATGGCCTATATTTACAACCTGTTAAGGCCGAAGACCTAGCAATTTTTAGATTTTCATCCGCTACTAACCTGTGCGCATTTTCTCAAATTTCGTAGGCAAAGCTTTGAAAGATTTTCGTCTATTTGGCCTTTCCATAGAAGTTTCAGACGTCCTGTTTATACTTTAGGAACATTTTTATTAAAATTTTAGCTTCTTCTTAGTAATTGTTTTTTACTATACCATATTTGTTTAGCTAACCCATATTTTTATTCGCTCTTATTGGAAAACCATCGGTACATGTTAGCTGACTACATTAACGGGTGTTAACGTAGTTCCCCGGGTGATAATACGAGGAGGTCAGTGTCTACAGTTGAGAAGAAGGATAACCAAGATAAGTCTGGGCCTACCAAGTTAAGACCCATTGGAACCATTGCTTGTGCCTGTGTTAGCTGATCATTTATTGCTGCAAGGGACACATTTTATTTCCCAGAAAGTCTCAGTTGTCCATGTAAATTTTGGGATAAACGTCTAGGTCACATTTTTGAAAAACAAAATAATTTGATGAGATTTCTTTTTGTATTAAATTGTTTGAAGGCCGTGCTTTATTTCATCTGATTTTCCTTGGAATGAAATTTAACCCACTCATGGCCATTTACAAAAAATTCTATTAAAAGTAACCCTTTTAAATAGAAAGAAATCACAAAAATGCTCAGAAAAGTTAATTCTAAGCACAAATATATAAATATCCAAAACTATGAGACAATTGGTCCGCAAATCAGAAATTTTACAACTGGTCCACATTTGACCTCAGCGGTTAAGCATGACAAACGCTTAGATTTGATCGACTAAAACTTTTTTTACTCGTTTATGAATCATTTTAAAATGTTGTTATCTAAATAAAATTCTTAAATATGGGCAAATACTGCGTGACGGAGGATACATTTGTACGGATTTTGTTGTACTTAAATGAATCCAATTGTCGTTTTTCAAGAGATATCTTTACACAGGTTTCAGAGAATCTTAGCCCATCGATTGTGCAATCGAATGACATTTGTTAATTTACAAAATTTGCTTTAAAAGTGCTGTGACGGACGCTACTAAAAATGGAAGTGACTTTTTTTCAACACGTATTTCTGTATTTTTTATCAAACTGGTAATAGTAATCAAAAAATTGTAAAGACATTGAAGATGGAGGAAAATTAGAGGATTGCAAAACAGCTTTAACAAAATATTTTTAAGTTTCCAGTTTCAACAAAAATCCATAAATGAACTGTTGCGGACGCTACGTGACGAACGATACAGTTTTTATTTGAACGTTTTTAATTAGGAAAATATTCATATTTCATAATTTTTTAAAAGATTTCGTCAATCAGTGAATTTAATTTGCTCCCGAATTTCGTCTCCTTCCTGTTTATTTTCGCGGTTAAACCGCGATTTTTGGGCACAATTTAATATTTCACAAAACGGCTACATACATATATTTATTTAAAGTTTTTCACTTTTACATCTTATTTTTCGTCGAAAGAATAATGCGGCTAGCTGTTAGGGTGTCCCAAAATTCCAAAAAAAAACAAATTATAAAAGCATCAAATTAGCCCCACTGTATATTCTTTTAACACCTAATATCTTAAATTTAATCTGTGGATATATACAGTGTTATTGCTTTATGAATAAGACAGACATGTGTTCATAAATTTTGTATTTAATATATATTATTTTGTAAAAAATATATACTGTGACGGACGCTACACACTTTCCTATGCATATTAATCTGTAAAATACTATATTAACATCTATAAATGTAAAGCATACTATAAGTTCTCTTTACGAACCAAGTTCAATTGGAGAAAAAAGAAAAATTGCACCAGTCAAATTAAAAAAATCCTTTATTTCTGTGACGGACGCTACACACTGTGAGCCCTTTTTCACTTGACGTTTTTATATCACTCCAATTACTTTTGATGGGGTCTTTTGCGTCTAATTGTATAAAATTAAGTAGACTTTGAGCCCATATAGAAACTTGATACCTAAATGGATGATTTTGTGATTTTTATGAACTTTAAAAAAAATTATTATTTTAACAAATTTATAAAAATTCGAGATTGGTGCAAATAAAGACCTGCCATTCACGAAGAGAGCCATCAAAAATTGTATCCATTATATATTCTGAAGGATCAATATATGGTAAATTTTTTCCTAAACACAAATACATGATTTTAACAGGTTTAAAATTTTGTCCTGGGTTTAATGTTTTTCGGATTTGCCCATATGGCTTGAATTTGAAGGTGGGAGAGAAGTGTTAAAATTTAATAAATTTAATCTTCTTCTTCTTCTGTAATCCTCGACTCCGAGTGTAGCATAGGGCCTCAATTCTTTAATCTGACCTCTAGCATTTGTGCAACGAATAATCTTTTACTTTATTGCTACAAATTTTAAACTTTTAAAATCAAATCCAATTAAACTTTCTTTATAAGGTCACCTCTGTATTGAAGGCAGGTCAACTTTATATAATTCTAAAAACAATGCAACATAATTTATTGACTGATAAAAGAAAATTTTGTTTATTTGGCTACATGCAGTTTCGAAAATAAGAACATTTTCAGTCTGAAAACAAAAGGTACAAATTGAATTGATTTTGGGTGGTTGGGCACATGCTTTAAAAAATAAGGTGTGGGCGTAAGTACGTCATAGTTACTAAAAATTATTGATGCGAATCAATTTTCATATTTTTTTTCTCTTGCCCTAGATGCAAAATTGTTAATATATACCAAGAAAAAAATTTCGAAAAAATTACAAAATACAAATTTATTGAAGTGGCTTAAAAACAGCAGAAACTGCAGGTAGAAAGAAGCTTTAGCTCTGTTACTGTTAAGTGTATCGTTTATAATTTTCCTCTCTTTTATGTTTTCGTCCTTTGTGAGGCAAAAATAATAACTAAAAGGACAATTAAATTATAATTTTACTCGCTACGACTATTTAAAACCAACATATACTTACAAACTTACAAGCTTATGTATATGTATGTATGTATTAAGAATTTCTGTCCATGTTGCAGCCCGAGATAGTGAAATGTAATTTCATGCAACACAAGTTTTTAATTAAATTTCAGATGTGCTTTTAAAATATTATGATACTCAGAAAAAGGGGGATTGGGGGAGAGGCAACAAAAGGTATTGAAGAAACAATAGCCATTAAAAGGGCACAAATGCAACAAACCTTTTAAGCTACACACGAACTTATAAGCAGGCTATAAATGTTGAACCGGAAATATTAAAAAGGGGAGAAAGGCAATAAGTTATACCACCCAGAAACAATAATTTCATTAATTGGATTGTAGTACAATTACTGTTTTTTTATAAACGAAAAAATTCCTACAAAAGAGCTATGATATGATATATTGGTAAAACTATTAAAAGCTTCCAAACAAGTTTTCGGATAAAAAAATCATATAATATTTTGATTTTCCTTACAAAGGTGATTAGAAATATGCAGTTTTTTTGGAAATGCTATTAACAGTTGCAAACATTTATGAGTTTATGTTATCAGATTTTAAGGTACACCAATACCTCGTTTTGTGACGTTTCGTTTTGCATTGTTTTCGAAGTTGCGTCGATGCTGTACTAATTTTTACTGTGCGTCGTTAATGTTTCAAAGTTGCGTTGTTTTGGGTTTGAATCATTAATGATTTTTAATTAAATTTAAAGTTAAAAAAGCTGTTTAGCAAACATGGGACCAATTTTTGTGCAAGAAAGCGCACTTTCAACAACTATAATATATAGTTTTGTTTAAACCCTCCACGAGTGACGGAATATAGTTCTCACAATTGTAATGACGCACACTGATTCGTCCCATAGAAAAAACTCCTTTTTCTAATTTTGCGAATTTATTAACAATATGCACACCATATTAAAGCTGAGATGTTCAGCATTCCAGATATGTTCGGTCGGCCTACTTCAAATGAAACTCCCTTAAATGTACAGTATTTTTACAATTTTTTAGAAAATTTTATTTTTTTCAAATAGGTTTGGAAAAAGGATCATAAAAATTGTATTTTCGATTGGAATACAATTTCCTTATACAAGTTTGACAATGACATCATGGTTAATAATACGACGTTAAAAACTTTACAATGCAAAGAAAAAAACTATGAAAAAAATGGTATAAATTATGGCAAATTTCAATTTTTTTCGAAAAACTGTTAAATTAAATGGACTCGGAAAAGTATATAAAACGAGATCCCATTTCGTTTAACATCTAAGGATATATTTTGAAATGTTGTCTTCATAGCGCATATAGAATAGTAAGAATAAAAACACCGTTTTTTGAGTTATGCCCTTTTTAAAAAATGTTTATTTTAGAAAAATTTTTTAAAAGTAGTTGGCTTTGTTATGAGATTAATTTTTATTATCGCCTGTTTTAAGAAATTTATAAACATTATATTAAAAAATGGTAAATATATATAACAAAACTTTATTTAGTGTTTGGGTTAGATCCCCGGGAAAGAAAAGAGTAAGTGCAGTGCTTGCTTATTTAGAAGAGAAATTAAAAAATGAAGAAAATTTTTGTAAAAAAGAAATAAAAATTAAAACCATGCGAGTTTTAAGCAAATTTAGCAAAGAAGATAGTTATTATCCTGCTTTGTACACCGTTCGGCAGCAACGCAACAACTTACTTCCGGGACCCATACATGTAACTGATACAACGGCAAAGGACTCTTTAAGGAACCTACTATATAAAACTACAATTAGTTTGCT
Organism: Stomorhina lunata; assembly: GCA_933228675.1. NCBI lineage: Eukaryota > Metazoa > Arthropoda > Insecta > Diptera > Rhiniidae > Stomorhina > Stomorhina lunata. The sequence goes on along the minus strand of OW121740.1, from coordinate 59,361,687 downwards.
GACTTTAGTAGAAGTTAATAGTAAAATGAATGACATAACTATCGTGCTAAAGTGGGGTATGGATGGTAGTGGCGGCCATAGTATGTACGAAAATAAAGAAATTTTCAGTACACGAAAAAAACTTATTAAAAAAGAATTTAAGACTCAAATGGGACTCACAATTGATAAAGTAAAACCAAATTTTGGCACTACCAATGACGGCAATACTGCACGAAAATTTTTTATCGAATACGAAAAGTCTGCAAATATAACTGGCATCAATAAAGATTTAATATATAATTTGGGATTAATTTTAAAAATTATATCATCTGGTAAACCAATTAATATTACTAATTTTAAAGTACTAACAGAGAATACTAAAATCCTGTACTTAAAACATTATCATTGGTATTATATGCCATCAACCTTACACAAGTTGTTGATACATGGAAGTGAAATCATAGAGTTCTTTGATTTGCCTATAGGTAATATTAAATGTACTTTGTATAAAAAATTATGCAGTTACAATTGATTTTTTTAAGGTGTGCTTTCAGAAGATGCTTTGGAGTCCCTTCATAAAATAATTAGGAGAAGCAGACTAGAACATACTCGTAAAAACACCAGAGAAAATTGTAACAAAGACTTGATGACAAAACTTCTAATTTCGTCTGATCCACTAGTGACGTTCAATAGGGTATCAACAAAATCAACCAATACCTTTCACAATTTTCAAGAAATCCGTGACTATATATTAGAAAATACAGAAGCGGAAGAAGAATTTCGTTAATAATTATAAGTTTTCTGTTTTTTTTGTTCCTGTTTAAAATTATTAATATATAATTAAAACTCAGTACATAAAACAAATATGTATCTAATAAAAAATATGTAAAAAATTTAGTAGCGCCATCTAGCTATCTTTACTATTAGAAACTGCTTTGATCCTTTATCTGCGTTGGGGTTTAAGTACATGGGTTTGCCCCTAATTTGATCAGAAACACTCAAGAAATAATTTTTGTAAAAAAAGATTTTGTTTAATTCAGCACATTATGGCAACACTGGAAATATGAAAAATCTAATATTTACACTAGTTATACGAAATCCTCGAAATAAATACAAAATTTATATGTTTATAAAAGGAAAATGTATTATGGGCGATTTTTGGAAATTATACTGATCCCTTGCGGGCAAAATATCTGGATATTTTTAAATTTTATTTTATATTTTTTCTAACTGAGCTAAGGTCTATTCATGCTGTAAATTTCATCGCTGTAAATTTATTCCTTCTAGTTTTTTCCAATTTTACTATGGGCTCAAATCACTGTGTGACGGGGTAAACTACCTGACACCATTTAAATGGCTTATGTATTCCAAGATTGTATATTATTTTTGTTTTTTTAAATATTCAGGGGTGTCATAGAAACCAAGTCGGTTTTTAAATTTCTCGGTTTTGAAAACCAATACTGATGTTATTTGGTGTTTTGAAACCAAGTCGGTTTTGTTATTATTGGTTTGAAATCAAACAAAATGTTGGAATCAATTGTTTATTATTTCATTTTTGTGAAACATCAAAAATCAAATAAAAAATAAAATAAAAATTATTAAAACAAATAATTTGAAGAACAATTTTCAGTTTTATGCGATGTTTGTGGTATAGGTATAAAAAAACGCTGCTAGTTGGACAAATGAAGCTTGTATACCCCAACATAATGGAATGACCGAATTGCGGACTGAAAAAAATTTAATCTACCTACACCCACCAAGAAACAAACTACAGCCAATCATAGGACGATTGTCACTTACATGGGATATCCTTTAAATTGATATGCATTTGCTTCGCCAGTACATTTACACAAAGAATATTCTAGCCTTACAATTTTCCCCATTTTTGAAATCTTTTATGTTTGTCGATAAGGTTCATTGATTCCAAAGACACAAAAAAGTGCAAAAACTTGCTTTTATCTTATTACATGATAACAAATTATGTTTATGTGAACTTTTCACTCATCTCTTTTTATTTGAAAGTTAAAGCTAAAAAGTACCAAAAGTAATTTTTCTCTTTTTCTCTCCTTTTTTTTCGAAAATTACTTACCACTTGTACTGTTATTTTTGTAGCTTGGGTATCATATCGTTACCGAATTTAGCCTTTTTTTATCCCCCACAAGGCCGAATTATCAAAAATCCGTTCTTAGTGAATCTTTAAATCGAAAAAGGCACCAGTTGGCCAATAACGCCTTCGTTTTAGATTGATAGACAAATTTTGAAATGAAATCCGTTAACTGTAAGTTGCTTGGTTTATTTCCAATACTAAAACCAATAATATTATTTTCTGTGACACATAAAACCAATAGAAAATGTAGTTCGAACATTAATATTGGAATTCATGACACCAATTCAATTTTTTTGTCGTTTTCAAAACCAATACCAATGAAATTGGTTTCTATGACACCCCTGATTGGTTCTGTTCATTTTTCTTTTTAAAAAGTAGTATTTTCGTATCCCTGGAACCTATCTTCGATCATTACATGGTTTACTATTAAAAACCTTAGTTTACTTTGTGTCGTGTTTTTTAGAACGTAACCCCGACGCAATGTGAGATATTGATGTATCTTTTAGTCTCAATGTGATATATTTTGCTTAGTACTCGACTTGCTAACCAACTAAGCCACTGCAGCCTAAAGCCAAAATGTCAATTTCCAAAACCTATGGAAGTTTTTCGAAATAGCGAATGGTTCCGCTGTAAAGACAAATGTCTGTGACGAGTTTTATCAAACCTCTTTGATGAGTTTATAAAACTTTGAAATAGGGTATAAAAACCACCAACTTTGCTTTTCGGGAATCGGATAAAGAAGGTAGTTTTGGGTAAAACGGGACGTGAAAAATAAAATTACTATCAATTGTAGACCGACTGCACTACACAACAGTGAAAAAAGTGCAAGGTCGTGACTATATGGGTCCCATTCTACTATCAAATTATAGTAAAATCCTATAATAAAATCCTATATTCAGTTTGGCCAATTTAGTGACCGTTGTCATCAGTTTTTACCAAATAGTTAATCAACACTTACAGCTATAGCTTAACTATGTTCGGCAAAAATGTAGTCAAGTGTATGGCAAATATTTCTTAATAAAATTTTATGACAATAAAATCTTAGACTTTTTTAAAAAAGTTAAAGAAATTTTTTTGTTTTGAATTTTTTGATAAAAACTTTTTGAAAACAACTTTTGTGAACACACCAATATAACCTAAACGTGTCTAGATACCAAAAATAGGTCATAAGGACTCCCTTATGCTAACAAATTTAAGTTTTAAATCTCTGGGGTTATAAAAAAAATGTTTGTTCTACAACAAACATTAGTTTTAGGTTACATAAGGAAATCGCATTTTTAATAATTAAAACTAAAAAATATGGTTTGACAATGTTCCGCAACTTTGTTCAGGAGTATTTGGTCTAATTTTTTTCGGAATGTACCAACATCGAAAAAGATCCAAGTAAAATGTATTTGTTAGATATGTAAGAAACATGTCAATACCGCCATCTTGCGGCAATTTTTTCAAGAATTTTAGAAACGCAAAAATAGATATTGTCAAAAATTTTAAAAGAGATGTGACGAATTTCGACAAAAAAATAAAGAGTCTAGAGGTATAAGTAGTTAACAGTACACCGAATCTGATCTATCAGATAGCAATTTTAAACATTTTTTATGTGTTTAAATTTGAGTTAAAAATTTAAAATTCTTGGCACAAAGGAGTCTTTCTGACCTTTTTTTTTTTGCTATGTAGACACGTTCAGATTACATTGCTGTGTTCACAAAAGTTGCTTAGCTTTACCGTGGCTAAAATTTATACATATGTGTTTGGTCTGGATAGTAGGGTGGATACGCCTGGGTTACAAATCGATGCTCTATATCCCAAGATGGAGCATCGTCATTGGTCAATGCCCTGAGGTGGCGCACAGGACATTTGTTTCTAGGGCCCATTTGTATGGGGGAAAATGGAAGTTTTTTCGATTTTTGGTAAATTTCAACAAATAATGATATGTTTTTGGCAAAACCAATGATTGGATATAGAAGACAACTAAATTAGCTTTCATTAAAGTTATATAAACTCAGTAGTAGTGGTTTTTAAGGTTTTGCAATTTGCCCTAGAAAATTCGTGTCCTTTTCAACACGCCTAAGGATATGCAGCAAAAACATTAACTTTAGAGTACAGAAATCACAAAGTAAATCATTCCTTATCCTCTAAAGACTTATAAGTACTAAATGGTTGAAATTTATTAAAATATAATTAAATTTACATAGTTTATTTTATGCTGGAAAATGGTACTTTTTTTAAGGACAGTTTTAGAAAATTGTGTTAAAAAAATATTCAAAATTTCAAAATTTTTGATCGGCATGTTAAAATAGACAGATGTGGTAACAAAATCCAAAAGAGTTCAGTTTGAGATCTCATATAGTTTTACGACTTGGCGCTACTTGGTAGCTGCGACTTGAAATCGTAAAATTTCGAGAAAAAGTAAATTTTTGGACATTATAAAAGTAAAAGTATAGTAAATTTTATTAAAACAATAAAAATTAATGGAGGATTAAAGGCTGGTATTCACTCAAATTAATTAATAAAAAAGTTTAGATATCTGATTTACTAGTTAGGAGTTATGCGTTAAATAAGTGACAAAATATAGTCGAATTTATCTGCATGTGACGATGGAATGCTCCAATTAAATTTACGTACTTTATTTTATACTGGAAAATGGTACTTTTTTAAGGACCGTTTCCGAGCTCACTTTTACAAATAGATGCATGCTAAAATAGACAAATGTGGTAATAAAATCCAAAAAAGTTCAGTTTGATATCTCATAAGGTTTTGCAGTACCAGCGACTTGAAATCGTAAAATTTCGCGAAAAACTAAATTTTTGGATACATTTTTGGATATTATTTTAGTAGATGTATACTCGTGGTAATATATTTTTAAGCTTTCTTTTGATAAAACAAATACTGAATTTTATTGCAGAGTTATTGAGGAATGTCCACTAGAACTTTCTTTGATATTGGATGAGTTTAACCCTCTTTTCAAAGGGGTCAAAGGTCAAAATTTGTATTTTTAGTGGCAAAAATACGAAATATTATGAATTGAGTGGCGAATTTCGATAAAAATAATAAACATTTTTATTTTAAGGAATAGTTATATTATTTTATTAAAAATAATTTCTTAACCCTTAACAGACATGGGGACTAAAATGACACAATTTTTTTTTTCGAAAATTTAAATGTTTGGTTTATTTTAGTGAATAATTTAATTATTCTGTTGTCATCATTTAAGCTTAAAAACAATTTGGGGATTTCCCTTCATATATCTTCGAAAAAAAACTTTGTGTCATGTTAGTCCCCATGTCTGTTAAGGGTTAAAAAAATATTTTTAATAAAACAATATAACCATTCTTACAAATAACTATTTTTATTAATTCATAATATTTCCTATTTTTGCCACTAAAAATCCAAATTTTAATTTTTTTTAACTCTTTTTACTAAAATTATTTTTTTTTTGATAATAAATTTTTTATTTTTCTACCAGCTGTTTTCTTTTTGACAGATGTATTGGAAATTTCCAACAAAAACGGAATCAGTGTTGCTAGTTTTCACTTTGAGTTACAGAAACACTTTTTTCTTCCAGGTCGAGAAACGCTGGAATTTTTTGTTTCATACTTTTCGCAGTGAAAACTTATCACTTTGAGTTACAGAAACGACCTACAGATTGCTGTTCTACTCTAGAGTATCTAGCAGTGTGTAATGAAATACAGATTTCAAAGACCAAAATATGTACCTCAAAGTACCTTAAAGCCTCATATTTAAGTGTAAAAAAGTCCCATTTGTAAAAAATATTACAATATTAAATATTACTGTATTTGCTGCAAATAATATAGAGGTGGGACTAGAGATGGGTTTAGACCTGGGTATTTACCTAACGCTGGGTATTTACCTATTTACCGGGTATATATATATATACCCGGGTATTTATCTAATTTCGGGTAAATACTCATTTGAATAACAAGTACTCGTTGTTACGGTGAGCAACAGAATTTTGAACATTTTCGAATTTATCTGAGGTACCTCCTGTATTGGAATTCATTTACACAATGTCACAGGCTAAACATAAATGTAATTGCAGATTTTGTCAATTACAGGGCCAGAAATGATTTTTGGGCCAAAACTTTTGTTTGGATGAAATTTCTCCAGTAAATTAGTGGAAAAAAAATTTGTGGAAGTACGCAATTAAGCAAATTATATGTTCGAATTTTAACACCTCAAAGTACTTCAGCTGCTTCTGAACGTCCCCTTAGCACACACAGCTTCTTCTTTTAATTTTTTTTATTTTGATTTATACCCACATTTTGGTTAAATACCCAAGTGCTTGGTATTTACCCTGGGTATTAACCTTTTAATACCCAATTTAAATATTTGGGTATTTACCCTTGTCTTATCATTAGGTGGGACACTTTTGAATTAAATTTAATATTCTTATAAATTATTATTTTCTAGAATTTTAAGCGAAAGGACAATAATTCGAATACAAAAAATGATATCTATTTCAAAATTTAAATTATGTACAGTGATTTATGTCTTTATAAACATTAAATAGTTATTGTTTAAGTTTAGGTAGAATTGGCAAGGTTATCAGCAATAGTGTTGCCAGAGTACATTAGATAGGGATTTTATGGCTGGAGATGGATAGTTCTTCTTTATTTTGCCCACTTAATATTATAAATTGGCACAAACAATTACTTATTATTATAGAAAATATTATTAAACATTTTTCAACATCAAACTCATATTTGTTTACTAAAATCCTTAATCATATTAATAAAAAGAACACAAAATCATATTAAATTATATTGAAAAAATATTAAAAAAGTTCAAATATTTACCAAAACACTTCAATAAAACAAATATGATCAATATTTACGACTAAATACAAAAGAAAATTAATATGAATATTTTATTATGACGACAAACAAGAGCAACACTAATACGAGTAATGCTCAATTTAAAGAAAAAAAAATATCGACAAAAAAAGCGCTAAAGCAAATAATGGAAAAGATACATAAAATATTGACGGAATAATAAAAAAAATATAAAATGATTATAAGAATAATGGAAACAACAAAAACTTATATAGAAAAAATAAAATTGCAATCAAGTCATCATAATAATAACGAACGATGAGGCATTACCAGCTCAACAAGCATTTTTAAGAAGCACTTAAGTATTTGGCAACAACTACGACCGACACCAGGAGAAGCAAAAGATGAACAAGAACTAAAACGATACGAATTGAATCGAATCGAAGCCACAACTGAGAGCAACGCAGAAATTGCATTGTACACACAAATACATATATTGAAGATTTTCGGCAGGAAAAGACTTAAGGCCAACACTTTTAATGCCTTTGAGCAGATATTAATTTTTGGCTGTTCTATAAACATGAAAATCTGTTTTATTTTAGACAGAAATGAGTCAATCTTATGCGTTTCTTTATTGAGGATCTTAAAACAATATAATGGAAATGACAAAGTGCAAACTTTTCGTAGACACTAACAGGCCTCAAAACTATATAATTTTCCCGCTGGGCAATAACACTTTGCACACTTACACGCCCAGACTATAAAATTTTCGAATGTAAACGGATATAAAGTGGGGCAATTTAAGACGGCAAAGAGGAAGTAAAGAGACTGAAACAAAAAAGTGTCAATTGACAATGAAATCAAGAAAAATGATGAGTAATTTATAAGAAATAAATAAAACTATACGAAATGACAGTAAACCTTACAATAAGTAAGTTTGAAAATCAGAACAAATAAGGAAGTATTTTAGTAATGTCAAACCCGGGGGTACCCTACACAAAGATAGTAAATTTTTTTTTAGATTTGGTCATTATACAGACATTTTTCCCTTAATCATTTAGTCATTTCCGTCATTGGGTCTTGTATTGAATCGAGGGGTCAAATGTAAAACGATTGACACAAAATTTGTTTGCAATTTGCATTTTTGAGATTTTCAATACATTTTCTAGATCTTCTATGGAAGCTTCGGTGAGATGTGGACTAATTCAAGAACTAATTGTATAAGCAATATGTGTGATAAATTGAAAAAAAAAAACAATACTGTAAGCGGACAAAATTTCAATTCCATTAAAGAGTGTTCTAAAAAAAATATGCATTTACTATTTTAGACAAAATTTATCCATAGTGCAAGAAATAATTTATTTTTTGATCAAGTTAGTTTCTATAGATATGTCAGATACTATTATTTTAGAAATTATTAATTTTCAATAGTTATTTCAATCAAAATGGACTGCGAAAAAAAGTTCGTGAAAATATAATTAAAACTTTTCAAAAAAAAAATCCGTCATGGACTTTTAAACAAATAGCTAAAAATTTGAAAGTTGACCCTCGAACGGTTTCTAATGCCATCAGACGGTATAAGGAAAACCTGAGCATTGAAAGAAAACCTGGATCAGGGAGGTAAAAAGGTCCTACAGATATTGGTAAGGCAAAAGAAGTCGAGCGACTCTTTCGAAGAGCACCTAACACTTCTTTAAGAAACCAGCTCGTACGGTGAAATGTTCTACGAATTTTGCACATAGAGTCAAAGCTTATGCTGGACTGAAGACATACAAAGTCCAAAAGGTGATTTTATAAAAAAATACTCAACTTCCTGGTCAAGATTTTTATGTTGCTGATAAACGGGGCAATGTTCGGCAAGAGTTTGGCACAAAAAAACAAACAAAATTCCCTAAGAAGTTTCTCGTGTGGCAAGCTATTTGCAGTTGTGGCAAAAGAAGTAAAGTATTTGTGGCATCTGGCACAATAAACACAGAAATTTATATAAAGGAGTGCCTACAAAAACGGTTGTTACCCTTTTTAAGAGAGCACAGAGTGACTACATTTTTTTGGCCCGATTTGGCATCATGCCATTATGGAAAAAAGGCACTTGAGTGGTACTCAAAGAATAATGTCATTTTTGTACCACGAGAGGCAAATCCTCCTAACTGTCCAGAACTTCGGCCTGTGGAATGGTATTGGGCTCTGGTAAAAAAGGAATTGAAGAACACAGGAAAGATTTCCAAGAACATGTCCGATTTTAAGCGCAGGTGGAACACATGCTCCAAAAATGTATCAGAAGCAACTGTAAAATCTTTAATGGGAGGGTTTCCGAAAAAAGTCGATAATTTTGCAAAACACGAGTACTAAGTAAACATTTTAATGCTAAATGATTTTGTATAATATGTCATTATATTTGCGTATTTTGTAGAGTTTTTATATTAAAAGGTTTGATTTTTATTTAAGAAAATCCAACTACAAATTTTATTTAGAGCACTCTTTAAGTTATATTTCCCATGTTATATATCCCAAAATAAAGGGGCAATACACTATAGATGGCTAGATGGCGATTTATTATCATTCGACTTTAAAATGTTAACATTTCAGTTAAATTTCATCAAATCTGATGAAAATTCAGAAAATGAATATTTTTATGGTAAAATAAGCCAAGGCTCATATTAAGACGTTAAAGCATGGCAACAACAAATGCAAAAACAACATAGATTTTGTTGTTGGATAAACAGTTTTTTAATGCCAAAATTGACAACAATATTTCGACAATTCAGAATAAACACAATAATTTGACATTAGAATTTTTTTTGAATTTTTTTTTTCAGTAATCAATAAAATTTACTGAATACTGAATTTTTTTTAAGTAATCAGTAAAATTTACTGAATACTGATTTTTTCTTTCAGTAATCAGTAAAAGAAAAAAAAACATTGAAAAAGTAGTGGTACTGCAAAGTGCCTATCTATGGTTACTATACTATGAAATAAGTTTTTTATAAAAATATAGAAATTAGCCCTAAAAATTTATTGCAACAAAAATGGTCTTATGACAAATATGAAAAACATTGATGAAAATTTTGTGTAAAACCCTAATGTTTCATGTTATTGAAATATAGCAAATATTAACATATGTCCTCTTTAAAGGAGGGTTTCTAGCATCAAAATTAAAATATTTTAATAATTTTTATAAATTTATTATGCTGATGTTTGAACTTCATTGAAATATACGACCATCCGACTGGGCCTAGGAATTTGATACAAGGATGATGCCTATACTTTTTATACCAAATCGGATCATTTTTTCAGGTATATCCTATAGAATTGCTTTCCCGGTGTAGAGTTTTTATTATTATTGGAATCGGCTAATATTGTACCATACTTGCTAACCAATATACAATACAAACTCTTTAAAAATCTGACGATTATTAATCTAAAGATAATTAAAATATTTTTGCTTCAACTTTGCAAAGACTTTCGATCCTAGATTCTAAAGAAAAATAACTAAAATATAATTTTTAATGTTTGAATATTATAAAAGGTGTTCTACTGTACCACCTAAACGCGCCACCTGTCGGAGATTGTTAATACCATAAAAGAAACCTTCGTCGGCTCATCCGAAACAATTTTGCTAAAGATCATAGCATGATCAAATACTCAGCTTACGATTTTATTCACTTTGAATAATTTTCAGTGGTGCCACCTATCGGAAATTATTCGTACCAACTAAGAAACCTTCGTCTGCTCATCCGACACAACTTTGATAAAGCTAATAGCATGATGAAATACTTATTCACTTTGAATAATTTTCAGTGGCGCCATCTGTCGGAAATTGGTCATACCAACCAAAAAATCGTTGCCGGCTCATGCGCAACAATTTTGCTTAAGATTATTGTATGATCAATTGCACAGTTTACGATTGAATTTATTTTGAGTAATTTTCAATGGCGTCGGAAATTATTTATACCAAATTAGAAATCTTCGTTGGCTTATGCGCAACGACTTTGCTAAAGAGCATAACATGATCAAATTCATAGTTTACTACTCTAGTACCTGGTTCGCCGAGCCTTGATCGGAGCTTTATGATAAGTATTTTGAGGCAAATTTTAAAGTTTTTATATATGTTATTTTATAAAGTACTAAAATAAATTTAGAGGAAAGACATTGTACAAATATTCAGTTAATTTTAAATTATTTTCTCAATTTTGTCCGATCAACACATAGTTTGCATAGTTAACAGTTTAACTAATTTGGAATAATTTTGGAAATTGGTCATACCAACAGAAACCTCCGTCGGGTAATCCGCAACAACTTTGCTAAAGATTATAGCGTGATTAAATGTACAGCTTACGATTAAATTGACTTTGAGTAATTTTCAGTAGCGCCACCTGTCGGAAATTATTCATACCACCTTAAAAACCTTCGCCGGCTTATCCGCAACATCTTCTCTTAAGAGCAAAACATGATCAAATTTACAGTTTACTATTCTATAAAGAACTTACATACAGAGAAATATTCATTTGTTTGAAAGTTATAACATTACTAATTTGTTTCCCTTTTTATGCCCTAATTTCAAAAAGTTCCATATGCATATTTAGTACTTCTTTGGTACCAATTGAATTCGGTACATTTTATTAAAACGCAGTTAACATAATGTTCCTACTTATATTAATTTTTTATTCCTTTTTTACCCATTTTGGCCACAAAATAAAAAAGTACCAAAAAAAGTATTTTCCCCCTTTTTTACCGCCTATCGAACATAGTTTCAAAAAAATACCAAACACCTATCCGCTTATTTTCATAGCTGTTTATACCATTATTGCTCGTTTAAGAATATAAGATAAAATACATATAGACAGACCAACATTCATTTGTTTAAAGGTTATAACATTACCAATTTCCCCCCTTTTTATCTCCTAATTTCAAAAACCTTCCATATACATATTTGGTACTTCTTTCGTACCAATTGAATTCGGTCCATTTTATGAAAATGCTTTTAACACATTGTTCCTATTCATATCACTTCATGCGATGTTAAGTTATGTTTTTATCCCTTTTTTACACATTTATTGATTTAATTTCAAAGTTCCTTTCTATATTCTTTGATTCAAAAGATAAGAGTGGATTAAATATAGTAGCAAAAAAAAAACTATTTTTACCCCCTATCGGGCATAGTTTCAAAAAAGTACCTAACATCCGTCCACTTATTTTTATAGCTGTTCAAAACGTAATTAAAATATTGTTTCTATACCTATTACTTAAGGAGATCTAACGTTTTTGATTTTTTCCCCTTTTTATCCGTTTTTACCCCCTTAGTAGCAAAATTTTTTAAAGTCCATGCTTACTTGCTCTATGTGGCAAAAAGGGCACCCATCGTTCAATTCCTAAGGTATGTTATATAATATTTGCTTAAAAGTCTGAGTTTTCGATCGATATCAAATGCTGCGATTTGACCCCTGATTTTCAAAAAGGCAACCTTTAAACAAGAATCAAGATTTATTCAAAATCACTAAGATTTTGTTATCAAATTTCTTTTGATTAATTTCATTGTTTTATGGGAAAACACTTATACTTATTTAATCCCCTATTTTCTTAAACAAAATCAGATAATCTTGGAGCGTATGAGTATTTTTGATAAAAAAACTATTCGCTATCAAGTATACGACCCAGTATTTATTCATTTCAGGAAACAATATTTTTTCCTTTGTACATACGAGTAAGTGGTACAAATATCAAAAATGAAAGAAAATAAGAGCAATACAAATTTAATACAAAAATAAATAAATAAATATTTTGTTGTTGTAATAAATATATTGTGTTTTTTATCTATAGTTGTTGATATTTTATCTTGTTCAAGAAGCTAAAGCTGTATCTGCTTTCTTCTATAGTTTCAGCAATAAAAGTTTCCTTTTTATATAAATTTTTATTATAAAGATACATATGTACGTCTTATATATACATCAATACACAAATTGTTTATATAGTTATTGTTTATAAAATATATAATATACGTAAGTACATTTTATTCGAGTGTCTATGGATGTGAGTGAATGTGTAGACAGATACTACTTATGACCCACTTAGCATTCTTGACTTTGTCAACAACAAATAAAATAGAACAAAAATGTATAAACGAAAAAAAATATTGTCGGAAAACAAAAATTGAATTATCGATAAAAAAATATGGCCTTATTAACGGATTACTTATGTACATATTTTTTTAATTTTTTAGAAACAATACCAAACAACCTATATTTTGTCCCGATTTTAAATATTTTAATTATGGTTTTTTTTCAATAAATTGTCTGCTACATTAATAAATAAATATCATACATGGGCATACTGCATTACTTTTTTACTGCAGTAAGCGTTTCAGTAATCAGTAAATGTTTACTGATTACTGAAACAAAAAATCAGTATTCAGTAAATTTTACTGATTACTGAAAAAATAAATCAGTATTCAGTAAATTTTACTGATTACTGAAATTTTTCTTCAGTAATCAGTAAATTTTACTGATTACTGAAGAAAAATTTCAGTAATCAGTAAAATTTACTGATTACTGAAAAAAATGTTCAGTATTCAGTAAATTTTACTGATTACTGAAAAAAAATTTCAGTATTCAGTAAATTTTACTGATAACTGAAAAAAAATTCAGTAATCAGTAAATTTTACTGATTACTGCAAATAAATTCAATAATCAGTATATTTTACTGCTTAATGATTAGATTGCAGTATCTAGAGTTTTTCAGCAAAAATTAAAAAAAAAACTTTTTTATTTTAACACAGAAATGTCATTGTAGACAAGCACTTAGTAAGTAATGGTGCTACAAAAAGCCTATCTATGGTACTAGCCTTATTAAGTTACAAATAGGGAGTAATATAACCCAGCAAAACTTTTGATTACCAAGTTATAAGATAAACAGCTAAAATACTGAATAGGAACTTCTTAATCATTAGCTTTTTAAATCTTTACATTAACATGGTGACGTCATTGGAGGTAAGTACTTACCAATTGCAGAAAATTAGGGACTTGAGTACATACAAAGAAAATTCCCACAACATTACAATTGGAACAAGGGGTACTTCTCTCAGACAATGAGCTGCATCCGATTCTATTTTTAGACTCATTGAGCTACATTTTAACTCTGTTTCCTAACGGCAAATGCATTAGTTAGAAAAGTTAAACATAGGCTAATACTTGTGTGGCCGAGAATCGAACTTGGAACCTCTGTTTGTATGCACAAGGGAGTTTATGACCTTTTTTGGTATCTAAACACGTTTAGATTATGCTAGTGTGTTCACAAAAGTTGTTTAGTTTTATAGTGGCTATAATTTTACAAAATATAACGTGTGAAAAATCAGGATTTCAAAAAAGTTATGATAAAAAAATTTTTTCTTGAACATTTTTAAAAAAGACATCATAAAATTTTATTAAGAAATATTTTACATGCTCTTGGCTACATTTTCCCCAACATAGTAAAGCGATATTTTTAAGTGCTGATTAGCAATTTGGTAAAAATTTTTTGGCATCATGCTAATATTGGGAAACTTTGGTGGCCCATAAAAAAAAACGGTCACTAAACTAGACAAACTGAGTATTACTACAATTCGATTGTAGAATAGGACCCATATAGTCACGGCCTTGCACTTTTCAAAATATGTTCATTTGTTGTGTAGTTTAGTTCTTGGTTTTTTAATTATATAATCAAAACCACCGGATACTGCATTCAATAATCAGTATTACTGATTTTTTTTCAGTATTCAGTAAAATTTACTGAATACTGAAATTTTTTTTCAGTAATCAGTAAAATTTACTGAATACTGAAAATTTTTTTCAGTAATCAGTAAAATTTACTGATTACTGAAAATGTTTTTCAGTAATCAGTAAAATTTACTCAAAACTGAAATTTTTTTTCAGTAATCAGTAAAATTTACTCAATACTGAAATTTTTTTTAAGTAATCAGTAAAAATTACTGAATACTGATTTTTTCTTTCAGTAATCAGTAAAAGAAAAAAAATACTGAAAAAGTACTGGTGCTGCAAAGTGCCCATCTATGATAAATATAACAGATCGAGAACCGTCGTGGTATAGGAGGTTAGTCATCGGCCTAGCATACCAGAGGTCCCAAGTTCGATCCCTGGCCAGACCCACTTGAAAAAAAAATAATTTTCAAAAAAAGCAGCGGTTCACCTCATAACTCAGTTAGCCACTGGTTATTGAGTATTAGGCTATGTAAAACTTTTCTAACTAATGCATTTGTCGTTCAGAGCCGGAGTTAAAACGTAGGTGCCTTTCAATGAGTCTAAAAATAGTATCGGATGCAGCTCATTGTCTGAGAGAAGTACCACTTGTTCCAATTGGAATGTTGTCGTGGAAATTATTATTATTATTAACAGATCGAGATCAAATGCAAATCTTTCTCTTGATGCTCTATTATTTTGTGAGTTTAAATTTTATTTAAAATGGCCCATATACACTTTTTTACTTTTTTGTTTGTATAAAATAAATAGTTTAAGTATTTGATCCATATAAATATTGCAGTTATATGATTCTGTTGTATTTTGGCATATCTTGGTCTTTCTTATAAGATGGCTAAGAGTATCAATATTATTATTATACATATATACAATATGTCGTCACCTAAAAGTTCAAAGCACAAAATGTTTTCAATGTGGAAAAAATTGGAAAGGCACACTTTTGGTTTCGGAAACTTTAAAAATTTAAATAGTGGCCCATTTAATACAAATCTCTTTTAACTTTTATACCTCTCACAAATCAACTAAGTGTGTCAAATGTGTCAAATGGAAAGTAAAAAATGAGTCAAAAATTTGTTAATACGCCTACAAAAGTAAATCGTCACCTTAAATGCAAAAGGGTGTAACTGCACTTCTAGCTTTTTTTACAGAAGACACAAAAAACGTTATAACTTTTAAGTGATAATCCTAATTTTGGAATTGGGTCAAGAGGCAAAGAAAACTCTCACTAGTAAAAGTGTTATATTCGGTTGTGACGAATCTTATATACTCACCATCAAGTTGTGTTAAATTTAGAAATATCTCTCATATATCTACGAGGGTGCAGCTAATTCAAAATGTGTATAAAATTCGAAAAAAAGTTGTTACGCTAGTTGGCATTGTTAGCAAAATATTTGGACTAAATTCGGTTGCAGGAGCTTAATAGTTCAATATTTTAAAGTTTCTAAGTGGTTTCCCTAGTATTTACTTTGCACAAAATTTTATCTTATAACCGGGTGTAGTTTAGCATTAATAGTCTGTTAAATACTTTTCGTTTAGCTTAATATTTAGTTGGGATAAACTTGTTGATAGTAATGCGACAGGTTCATATATTATGTTGGGAGTTCCTAATACTGTATATAAAGTCTAGACATTGGTGCAATTCTAATATGATGCTTGTACCTCCGAATCTTTTTGATTGTAGATATAAAAAGGGGCTGTTATATATATAAGAATTATAGCCAAATGTTGACCGATTGTAACAAACAGCTCTTTAATGCAAAATTTAGTGGCTATAGCTGTCATAGTTTCTAATTTAATAGCTTTTAACTGGCCTTTGTTACATTTTATTTGATTTCCGGGAGTGTTTTTTATATGAAAGCTATAGTCAAATATGAACCTATTCCTATGAAATTTGATATACTGACCAATAGTTGCATAAAACTTCTCTATTCTAAATTTAGTCGTCATAGCTATTATAGTTTTATTCAATTTATCAGCACTCATGTGTTTCCCGGGGCGGGGTTATATGGGAGCTCTAACTAAATGTGAACACAACTTCTGTTACATATCAAAAATACTTTTGTACAATTTGTATGTCTCTAGCTTTTGTAGTTGAGGAGCTATCTCACTTTTATCTGACGGACAGGTGGACATAAACCGTGTTTTCATTTTGTATTTTTGGGTTTCCGTAATTTTTTTATATGGGAGCTATGGTCAAATGGTGACCGATTATGACAAAATTTTGCACACTGGCATTCACATAAGACTTCCTTTTGTAAAATTTTGTTGCTGTAGCCCTTTTTGCGCTATTACCGCTTTTCTTTTTGTATTTTTGTGTTTCCATAAGTTTTTTATATGGGAGCTATGGTCAAATGGTGACCGATTGTGACAAAATTACTGGCTGGTATTTACATAAGACTTCCTTATGCTAAATTTAGGGGCCAAAGCCATTACAGTTTATCATTTATTGGCATTTAAGTGTATTTCAGGTGGAATTTAGGCTGTTTCTGTAAGTTTTTTGTATGGGAGCTATGGTTAAATGTGAACCGATTTCGATGAAATTTTATATGCTGCCTAGTGCTTCTAGATACCAAGTTTTGTCATCATAGCTGTTATAATTTGTCATTTATTAGCAAATAAATAATTAGCCTAGACGAGGTTATACGGGAGCTATAGTCAAATGTGAACCGATTTTGCCCGATTTCAATACCAAAATTTTCCAAGAAATGAAGAATATTTGTACCAAATTTCAGTGACCTATATCCTTTCGTTAAGGTTTTATTGTGCCGACAACAGTCAGACAGATAGACAGACAGACAGGCAGACAGACAGACAGACAGACAGACAGACAGACAGACAGACAGACAGACAGAGAGACAGACAGACAGACAGACAGACAGACAGACACACAGACACACAGACACACAGACAGACAGACAGACAGACAGACAGACAGACAGACAGACAGACAGACCAACAGACAGACGGACATCGTCTTAGAATTTTATAAGCATTCAGAAAACACTTCAACTTTGGTTTTTGAGCCAATATTAAGGAAATTACAAACGGAATGACAATCTCAATATATCCCCCATTATTTTTGATGGGGGGTATAAAAACTAAAACGGTAAAAAACGTTTAGTTTTTGAACAATTGCAAAAAAACAAAAAGGCTTAACTATATATATATATATAATCCCCAACAACATTCCAATTGGAACAAGGGGTACTTCTCTTAGACAATGATTCTACTTTTAGACTCATTGAAAGTGACCTATGTTTTAACGCCGGCTCCGAGCGGCAAATGCTTTAGTTAGAGAAGTTTTATATACCCCAATACTCAATATCCAGTGGCTAGCTGAGTTATGAGGTGAACCGCCGCTTTTTGAAAATTAATTTTTTTTCAAGTGGGTCTGCCCAAGGATTGAACTTGGGACCTCTGGTATGCTAGGCGGATGGCTAACCTGCTATACCACGGCGATTCAGAACTACAAGTTGATTTTTTTCCGAAACCAAAAGGGCATACAAATTTTAGCAGAAAATTCAAACCTTTCACAATGCATAAAGTTTTTTGTAAATAATATAAAGACGGGTCTAAAAAATAGTAACACTTTTCAAAATATAATTTAATGTTAGAAGATAAGTTCTAAATAATTTAAGAGAGTTCAGAAATAACCCCGTGTCTTTTAAACGGTTAAAGATACTTACATAAAATTTTATAGAGTTAGAACCGAAGAGCTTTAGAGTTGATATGTAGACAAACAGGTGAATATACGGTCGGAAAGTTAACTTATAGCCTCTCAAATATCTTAGTCTCGGATAATAATATTAAACTAAATGAAATATCAGTTCCAAATTTTGTAATTTGGGCAAAGACGTTCCTGAAAACTTAATTTACAAAAAAACGAGTAATTTATAAGTAATTGCGAAAAAATAAAAGGGCTTTACCACAAGCTGAATAATTTCTGAAACCAAAAGGGCCTAACTACAATACAAATTTTGAGCAACATTTGAAACCTTTGGTTTTTAGTGAATGAAATCGCTGCTTTTGATCGTATACATAAAAAATTGTGTACGTAGATGTATGTTGGGTTACTGTGTAATTTTTCTTCTGTTATCCTTGAAACCCTGAGGAGCAAAGGGTCTGTGTCACAATCAATCAAAAAATCAATTGTAATTTTTGTGTTAATTACTCCCTATTGCATTTCAGGTGACGATATTGATCTTTTTTCATCAGAAAACTATTTGATCGCAACAATGATATCAAATAGATTTATGTACATTAGAGTGGGTCAACTTGTATGGAGCTAAAAAACTGATAAGGTAAGTTTCAATGAATTTTAAGAAAGTCTGCTTAAGAAAGCATAGATCTAGAGTCATAATCAAGCTTCCCTTAATCACTAACCAGTGACTAGCTGAGTTGTGAGGGGAACCGCCGTTTTTTTTTTAAATTTATTTTCTGAGTCTGGCCAGGGATCGAACTTATGACCTCTGGTATGCTGGGCGGATGACAAACCTGCTATTCCACGGAGGTTCACAACAGCCAACTTTGTCAAAAAAAAATTTGACCCACCCTAATGCACACATATTTGTTTTAGAAGTTAACACATTTATTGTTTCCATATGTTCATTTTCTCATTATTTCTTAATAAAATAGTTTTTAATTTCTAACAATTCATTTGTGAGATTTTTTTAATAAGCTAAATAAACGGAACTGTTAATGACACAATTTTAATTGAATTACTGACATTTATTAGAAACCACATCCCGTGCATTCAACATCCAATCCAAAGCCAGAAAAAAATAGTGTTTTAGTCGGTCAAGATCGACCACTGAAGTCAATTGTTTTTTTCTTTTTATTCCATTAAAATATTATTTATTCCATTATATGGAAGCTAGGGTTAAACGTGGATCGATGTGCTAGAAATGTAGCAATTGATTTACAGTTTTAACACAAATTATATAAACAACACATAAACATAAATCATTATAATATTTCTGGTAAATCTGAATATTATTCAGATTTACATTCATTTTTGTAATTTTCATCTCATATGGTGATTTTTGTCAGATGAATTTGTAAGGGAGCTGCGATTAAATATGCACTAGGGACCGTCACTGTCATAACTTTTACCGTAAAAGTCAGAAAATAAGAATTATGTTTTGACCTTGATTTTTTCGAGCAGAAATAGAAGTTCATTTTTTACTTTTTTTTTCGAATGGAAATAACAATTATTTTTGACTTTTATTTTTTCTAGTTCTTTTTTTACTTTTATTTTTTCAAGTAGAAATTAAAGTTATTATACCCTTCACCACCATAGGTGGAAAGGGTATTTTAAGTTTGTGCTGATGTTTGTAACGCATAGACATATTTGTCTTAGACCCACCTTTTAGTATACCAATAGGCTTAGAATCACTTTCTGAGTCGATTTAGCGATGTCCGTCCGTCCGTCTGGCTGGGCCCCCATGTAAACTTTGTAATTACACTACAGGTTGCAATTCTAAAGATAATTTGATGAAATTTGGCACAGATCATTTTTTTAATAATGGGACCATGGCTATTGAAATTAATCAAATTCGGTCCATTATTTATGGTACCTTCCATAGGTCCCACTTCCCGGAATTGATATATTGGCCACAAATATCAATATTTTTTCATGAAATTAAAAACAAATACTGCATATGTAAACTAAAATAACCAAATTTCGTTGAAATCGGTCCACATTTGACTATAGCTCCCATACAAATTCTTCTTTAAAAACGCACTAAATGAGACAAAAAATCACTAAAACGCTCGTCAATTGACCATATGGGAGCTATGGTCAAATATGCACCGATATCAACGAAATTTGGTACAGTGATTTATGTTGATATAAGCAGAATTTGTTTTAAATTTCATGAAAAAATATTGATATTTGTGGCGAAAATATCAATTCCGGGAAGTGAGACCTATGGGAGGTACCATAAATAATGGACCGATTTTAACGAGTTTCAATAACCATGGTCCCACTTTCAAAGAAATGATCTGAGAAATGAGAATTGCGACCTGTACTTTGATAACATGGTATACATGGAGGTCCAGCTAGCCAGCCGTCCAGCCAGATGGACGGACGGACGGACGGACATTGCTAAATCGACTCAGAAAGTGATTCTAAGCCTATTGGTATACTAAAAGGTGGGTCTAAGACAAATATTTCTATGCGCAAACTTATAATACCTTTTCCGCCTATGGTGGTTCTGCTCTAAAAAAAAGTAAAAAAAAACTTCTATTTCTGCTCGAAAAATAAAAGTCAGAAATAACTGTAACCTTGCTTGAAGAAATAAAAATAATGAAATACCTATTATTTTTTTTTTCTAAGAAATAAAAATCTAGTTTTATAAAAATTTGGTCCAAGATAACCAAAATGGTATACATATTATACCCTTTACCACCATAACTGGAAAGGGTATTATAAGTTTGTCTTCATGTTTGTAACGAATAGAAATATTTGTCTTAGACCCACCTTTTTTTGATAGTGGAACCATGACTATTGAAATTCGTAAAAATCGGACGATTATTTATTGTACATTCTATAGGTCCCACTTGCCGGAATTGATATATTGGCCACAAATATCAATATTATATAATATCATGAAATTTTAAACAGATACTGCTTATGTAAACATAAATCATTGTACCAAATTTGAAATCGGTCCACATTTGACCATAGCTTCCATACAAATTCTTTTGTCAAAACTCACTAAATGAGACAAAAATCACTAAAACGCTCGCAAGTCTAAAGATAATGAAAATTTTAAGTTTACTTTTTGCATACCTAATTTTTGTAACAACTTGCAACCTCTATATAAAGGGTGGTTAAATTGTAAGGGCCGATGTTGAATGTGAACCACACCTAAACGCCAAGTTTTTTTCCAAATTTTATTTGACATTTCTCTATTTCAGACTTACTCAATTTGAACCACGGAGAGATACACAATCCAACAACGTGTTAAAGTTATCCACACTTATTATCAAAATGGGCATTCAAATCAAAATGCATATCGTGCACTTCGTGATTTTTTTTGGTCAATTTGATCGTCCAAATGTGCGTACAATCGCAAAAATCGTGGAAAAATTCGAGCAAACCGGGTCTGTAGAAGATGTGAGAACAACAGTGCATGCTCGTACAGCTCGTACTGCAGAAAATATTGCTGCTGTTCGCGATAGTGTGGCTGAAGAGCCGTCCACCTCAACTCGTCTTCGTGCCTAACAATTGCACCTCTCACGCTTGTCGTTGATGAACATTATGCATAAAGACTTGCATTTATACGCTTACAAGGTGCAATTGGCTCAAGAACTAAAGCCTCTTGACCATTCCAAACGTCGTAAATTGGCAGAATGGTGGCAAGAAAGGGCAACAGTGGATGATCAATTTTCGAAGAAATCATCTTCAGTGATGAGGCACGTTTTCACCTCAGTGGATTCGTCAATAAACAGAATTGCCGCATTTGGGCGAATGAGAATCCAAGAGTGATTGTCGAAAAACCAATGCACCCACAAAGAGTGACTGTTTGGTGCGGTTTATGGGCTGGCGGCATCATCGGGCCGTATTTTTTCCAAAATGAGGCCGGCCAGGCAGTTACTGTGAATGGTGTTCGCTATCGTGAGATGATAACGAACTTTTTATGGCCCGAATCGGAAGATATGGATGTGGACGATATGTGGTTTCAGCAGGACGGTGCCACTTGCCACACAACTAACGAAACAACGGCTCTTTTACGAAACAAATTCAATGGCCGTGTTATCTCACGTAATGGCGATGCCGATTGGCCGCCAAGATCACGTGATTTGACACCGTTGGACTTTTTTCTTTGGGGTTATTTGAAAGAAAAGGTGTACGTCGATAAGCTAGCAACAATTTAAAGGCTAAATGACGAGATAATTCAGGAAATTAACGGCATAGAACCTCCATTATGCCTCAGGGTCATCGAAAATTTGGACCATCGGATGGAGGTGTGCCGCCGTGGTCGCGGCGTCCATTTGGCCGATTTCACGATAATCGGTCCGCATTTGACCCTAGCTCTCTCATAAGTCCGAATGACGGAAACAGGTATATAAGTTTTGAGAAAATGTCTTATGGCAAAATTTAGCAAATATTTGTCTTTATACAGGTAAATGAACACTTTTGACCTTAGGGGTGAAGGGGTATAGTATGGTCGGGCTTGATCGACTATAGTACAAAATTTATCAGTAGAAGAGAAGTTAGGCTTTTAGAACAATGCTTAAGGGCGTATCTATCGGTAGCACAGTGGGCCAAAGTCGCCCACCTTGGATATGTAAAACCTTTGGGTCCCTATAACTTTCGTTTTTTTCCGATCCTAACGGTTTTTACATTTCTATTACTTGCATGAGTGTATGTGGTGTATTTTTATAGACATTTTGTACATTCTATTTTATAAAAGTATTGCGATACACCAAAATGTGGTATACCACATTAACTGCATATTTTTTAAATTGTTTTAATAATATTTAAAATGTTTTCTCGAATATCTTTGAAACTAAGGTGTTAATATTTTTCTCAGATGGATCCGTGGAGGCAGATTACATGTATCATGTAT
Organism: Stomorhina lunata; assembly: GCA_933228675.1. NCBI lineage: Eukaryota > Metazoa > Arthropoda > Insecta > Diptera > Rhiniidae > Stomorhina > Stomorhina lunata. The sequence goes on along the minus strand of OW121740.1, from coordinate 59,338,490 downwards.
TTCAAAATATTTTAATTATATCTAAATATCTTTTTTGCCAAATTACAAAGCAAAACTCAAAAAAATAAACATTTCTTATTTATAAATCTATTAAGAAATGCGGTTACATGCGCTTTCTTAAATTTAGTTAAAATAAATTACATTATTTATTCACTTAATATAATTTCTTATAAGCCCTATAACATCTTTTACCTTCATATACATAAAAGTAAATTTTGGCCTTTTTAGCAAATACTTACTTTTTCTCATTATTTCCCTTCCGTTTTGCAACAGTCACTTTAATGTCAATAACATTTATTTCCGCTGTTGTGGAAAAAGGTAGAAAATAAATTCATACTAATGGAGAATGTTTGCGATATAAATGGAAAAACTTGTAACAATATTGACATTTTCAGTTATTGTTTTAGCAAAATGTCAAAGTTGAAAATCAAATTAAGAGAAATTGAAGGATAAATTTGTTGGACGTATTATGTTGTATTTATAGTGTACCTACTTGTGTTTTGATGGCACTCAGATGCTTCGCTTCAATTTTGAATATTAAAGATTGCAAATATTTGGATAGGAAAATATCTGCATTAGTCAGGTCCAGAAAGTAATATGCTAGTATTAGATGGCTTTTATTTTAAAGGGACTTATTATTTTTCTCTAAAACTAATCTACCCAAACTATAAAATTGAATATGATATTTGAATCAATTTCCGGTACAAGTAATGATCTAAAACTTAAGTTTTTAAGTATAAAATTTTTACAAAAAATCATTTATACCAGAATAATGTGTAATTTTGAAAGCATTAACTTTTAGGGTAATTGCCTACTCAAAGTTCACTAGTTTTTGTATGTATCTGTATCTTTGTAAGATACAAAATTATTGATTTTACTTAAGTTTTCTCCACACTTTGTAATAAAATGAATAAGAAAACATTAATTTGCTTTTAACGTAATTAAATCGCCAACAAATTATACAAATTAAGAAAAATGAAAAGCTTGCGTGAATTTTCTTCTTGGGAAAATAGATTGACAATTGACAAATTCTTCGCTGAAAAGATGCCAACAAAAACCTCCTCCTACTTGGAAACATTTTTTAAATAAATATTAACACGAAAATAACAATTTATCAGCAAATTGTATGAAAAGACAATTTTTCTTGATTTATTAAGAAAAACAAAAACAACAAAATTTTTTGAGCAAACTATAAATTAAACTAAATAAACAAAAAAGCATTTATTAAACAAATATTAAAAAAATATTGAAACACAAATATTTAATATTATTTTTTATCTTTAAGATTAAAATTCCTCTGTAATTTTTGTTTTGCAAATTTTAGTGTTTATTTTTTTATATATACAAAAAATATTCTATGTTTCAACGTCTAGATTTGTATATTTATATCAAAATAAATCAAGAACACACAAAAAATCTCGAGACATCTGAAATTATGGCAAGAATTACAATAAAAGCAAAAATATAAAAAAAAATTAACCTGTAAGGTGCCAAGTTTTATTTGTTCCATAACACATAGGGAGGGAGCCAAAAATTAAAAAAAACTGCAATAAAATTTAAAAATATAGTACCTGGTTGACCGAGCCTTGCTCGGGGCTTTATGATAAGCATTTTGAGGCAAATTTTAAAGTTTTTATATATTTTATTTTATACAGTTACAGTTTAACTCATTTTAAATAATTTTGAAAATTGGTCATACCAACAGAAACCTCCGTCGACTCATGCGCAACAACTTTGCTAAAGATTATAGTCTGATCAAATGCATAGTTTACGATTTAATTCATTTTGAGTAGTTTTCAGTGGCGCCGCCTGAAGTCGTTCATACCACTAAGAAACCTTCATCTGCTTATGCGTAACAACTTTGCTTATGATCATAACATGATCAAATGCACAGTTTATGATTTAATTCACTTATAGTCTGATCAAATGCACAGTTTACGATTTAATTCATTTTGAGTAATTTTCAGTGGCGCCACCTGTCGGACTTTAGTCATTCCAATTAATAAATCTTCGTCGGATTATCCGCAATAATTTTGCTAAAAATTATAGCATGATTAAATGTACAGTTTACGATTAAATTGACTTTAAATAAATTTTAGTGGCGCCACCTGTCAAAATTTCTTCATACCAACTAAGAAACCTTCGTCGGCTCATGTGCAACAACATTGCTAAAGATTATAGCATTGATTATATGTACAGCTTACGATTAAATTGACTTTGAGTAATTTTCAGTAGCGCCACCTGTCGGAAATTATTCACACCAATTAAAAAGCATTCGCCGGCTCATGCGCTACAACTTTGCAAAAGGTCATAGTATGATCAAATGTACAGTTTACGATTTAATTAATTTTACGTAATTTTCAGTGGCGCCACCTGTCGGAAATTCGGTTTACCAACTTAAAAACCTCCGCCGGCTTATCCGCAACATCTTTGCTAAAGAGCATAACATGATCAAATTCACAGTTTACTATTCTATAAAGAACATACATACAGACAAACATTCATTTGTTTAAAAGTTATAACATTACTAATTTTTTCCCCTTTTTATCCCCTAATTTCAAAAAGTTCCATATGCATAATTGGTACTTCTTTGGTACCAATTGAATTCGGTACATTTTATTAGAAAGCAGTTAACATAATTTTCCTATTCATATTACTTTTGTAGATGTTAAGTCATCAGTTTATCCCTTTTTTACACATTTTGGCCACAAAATCAAACAAGTACCAAATACGTGTTCAATACTTCTTTCACATCTATTGATTGCAGTACAAAGTTTCTTTCTAAATTCCTTAGTTTAAAATATAAGAGTGGGTTAAAAAGGTACCAAAAAAACTATTTTCACCCTTTTTTACCCCTTATCGGACATAGTTTCAAAAAAGTACCAAACACCTGTCCGTTTATTTTCATAGCTGTTTAAAACGTAATTTAAATTTTGTTTCTATACCTATTACTTAAGGAGATATAGCGTTTTCGATTTTTTCCCCTTTTTACCCGTTTTTACCCTCTTAGAGGCAAATGTTCCAAAAGTCCCTTCTTCTTCGACCTATACATCAAAAAAGATACCCACTGTCCAAATTTTCGTTAGAGCCGTTTTCGAGATAGTCATTCTATACATATATATATATATATATATATATATATATATATATATATAAATATATACAATTATTGCTCGTTTAAGAATATAAGGTAACATAGAATTTTCGGAAAACTGGAAGTAGACTAGCCTATTGTCTTCTATACAAGTAAGACTATAGTCCACTATATTATTCTACCAAAGTAAAATAATGTAGACATGTTATACATCAGTGGAAAGGGAATTTGATGTACTTTAAAGTGAGATTAAAAAATTATAACATTTTAAAAATTGACTAAAGACTTTTGGCAAAAAAAGTGCAATAACAATAAATTTATATAATTATTTAATATTACATTGTAAAAAATCTTCCAAAACTAAATAAGGCATTATAACCATTTTAAGACACGGCACAGACCAATAAGAAATGATAAAAATAAGTATAAGAAATAATAAATTTCAGAGCGAGTTCTGAAATTTTAATTTAGAACACTTTTTGTAACAAATTTATACAATTTTTTGTCATTTATTTCGAATTTTTTACAAAAATCTCTTAAACTAAACAGGGTAGTAGTACCATTTTTCAGAACGGGTTCTAAAATTTTAATCAACACTTTCGAATACGAAACAGTAAGCTTTTCGAAAATTTAAGTTTTTTTTAGAAAAAAAAAAACGGGCAGTGTGACACCATTCATGGCCGATGGTTATCAGATTTTTGCACAGATCTTACAAACATTACACTTTATATAACTAAAATACAAAAGGCTTCGAAATACATAATGACATTTTTTTACAGACACCAAAAACTTAAGTTTTGTCCTAAAACTGCTGATTTTCGACCACCGCTGGTTGTAGGGTGCATGTTCAAAATTATTCATAATATAATTTATAAGCATCCCTGAAGTCTGATCTTTTAGAAATTGTAAAAAAATAAGGCTTTTGAACAAATTTTTAAAAATTATAGAAAGAACAAGTAAGGAAGTGCTCTACACCATTTTCAATTGTAAATGAGAAATTTCCTCATTGAATTGAGAAATTTTCATTTGAAATTGAGAATTTACATTTGAAAATGAGAAAATTTCAATTGAAATTGAGAATTTTTATTTGAAAATGAGAAAGTTTCAATTGAAATTGAGAATTTTCATTTGAATTTGAGAAAATTCCAATTGAAATTGAGAAATTTCATTTGAAAATAAGAAATTTTAAATTGAAAATGAGAATTTTCCATTTTTAAATGAGAACTTTTCATTTGTAATTGAGAAAAGTATAATTGAAAATGAGAAATTTTCATTTGTAATTAAGAAATTTTCATTTCAAATTGAGTTTTCCATTTCAAAGTGAGAAATCTTTAATTGAAAATGAGAAATTTCCATTTGTAATTACGAAATTTTTATTTGAAATTGAGTTTTCCATTTGAAAATGAGAATTGAGAAATTTTGAAATTGAGAATTTTTATTTGAAAATGAGAAAGTTTCAATTGAAATTGAGAATTTTCATTTGAATTTGAGAAAATTCCAATTGAAATTGAGAAATTTCATTTGAAAATAAGAAATTTTAAATTGAAAATGAGAATTTTCCATTTGTAAATGAGATCTTTTCATTTGTAATTGAGAAAAGTATAATTGAAAATGAGAAATTTTCATTTGTAATTGAGAACTTTTCATTTCAAATTGAGTTTTCCATTTCAAAATGAGAAATCTTTAATTGAAAATGAGAAATTTCCATTGGTAATTACGAAATTTTTATTTGAAATTGAGTTTTCCATTTGAAAATGAGAAATTTCCATTTGTAATTGAGAAATTTTCATTGGGTTTTTTTAAATTTCAAATGAAAATTTCTCAATTACAAATAGAAATTTCTCATTTACAATTACAAATTTCTCAATTTCAGATGGAAATTTCTCAATTACAAACCAAAAATTTTCATTTTTAAATGGAAAACTCAATTTAAAATAAAAATTTCTCAATTTCAAATGGAAATTTCTCATTTTCAATTACACATTTCTTAATTTCAAATGAAAAACTCATTTTCAAATGCAAAATTTCTCAATTACAAGTGAAAATTTCTCATTTCTATTTGAAATTTTCTCAATTACAAATAAAAAATTCTCAATTTCGAATAAAAATTTCTCAAGTACAAATGGAAATTTCTCAATTTCTATTGTAATTTTCTCAAATTCAAATGAAAATTCTCAATTTCAATCGGAAATTTCTTATTTTCAAATGGAAATTCTCAATATCAATTCGAATTTTCTCAATATCAAATGAAAATTCTCAATTTCAATTGGAATTTTCTCATTTTCAAATGTAAATTCTTCACCACTAAGGTCAAAGGAGTTCTTTTTCGTGTATAAAGACAAATATTTGTTAAATTTTGTCATTATACAAACATTTTCTCAAGACTTATATGAATATTTAAGCTGTTTTCGACATTTGGACTTGCAAGAGTTAGTGTTAAATGTGGACCGACTTACTCTTGCCAAAAACAATTATTTTCATGCTTTTTTTAAATTCGCTAATTATTTCTTAATATTCCGTAGTCTCGCTATGAAAATTTTCAGAAAATCCAAATTTTGACATTTGGCGGCGGTGAAGAAAGGGTTAATCTCGTCTAATATTAAAAAAAACCCTTCAGCATAAGTTTTATATAAACGAAGCAATAATATTATCTTTTTTGTTAAAATTGAATACAAATAAAATTTACCGAGCATTTACTCGAATTTGGCCCAAAAATTTACATTTTCGCGAAATTCTTCAATTTGTAATCGCAGGTACGGTGATACGGTTCAAGATATCGACCCAATTTTTTTGGGTTTTATTCTCCCATTTGTCTGTTTTAACACACTGGAAAGCAAATTCAAAATTTGTAAATATTTGTTGAACAAAATTTTCAAAAAATTAAAAAATGATTTTTGAAACCGACCTGAAAAAAATGTACCATTTTCCAACATGAAAAAAAACTAAGTAAATTTGATTATATTTAAACAAAACTTAACTATTTACTAGTAACAAGCCATTAAATGATTAATCATGTCTAACTTTGGAGTTTCTTTATTTACAACATACAATTTTTGGTGCATATCCTTAAGCGCGTTTTCAAGGACATGAATTTTCGGGGGGAAACTGCAATAACTTATAAACTACCTCATGGATTTTCGCCTGTGTTAGTTCTCTTTAATATTCTATCATTTTTATCTTTAGTTTTGGACCAGATGAGAGCCCATAGAACGTTGTCCGATTTGACTCAAATTTTCAGACTTTTAGACCTAGTGTCACAATATTCAGTAGAAAAACATTTGAAATCAAGGAAAAAAATTTACTGTCACCCTAATGGACACTATGTTCCCACATTGGGACGTATATGTCCCACGCAATTTTTATTCATAAATAGTGATTTTGTTAACAAAAAAGTAAGTGAAGTAAGTAGCAATTCCAAATCTCATTAAGTATTTTAAAAATTGTACCTGTTACTTAATTTTTTCATTTTTAATGTTTTGTATGAAAAATGTTTGTTAATTTTCACTTTATTGTCAATAAAACCAACATTTAGTCATGTATTTTCACGAAATAAGTCTTCGGTTATTAATAATATTTACAGTTTAAAGACCGGGAAATAAAAATTGCAGGTTTTTGAAATCTTCAATTTTTTTATGAATTTTTGAAAAATACAATTTTTTTGATTTTTTTATGTGAAAAACTCCACAACGATTGTCAATATGAAAAAATGGTTCCATAATACATCGAAATTAAATAATTACGGTCTTATGTTAAAAAAAATCTTAAATATTGCTTAAAGAACACGTTAGTTACCAAATACTTTAAGGCTAACACACGATTGTTAAAAAATAGTATCCAAAAACAGTTCTTTAACTAATGAATACGTCAAGTCAATTTAACATGTTAATGCTGGCAACATCGTCATTCTCTCTTGTCTCTTTATAGTTAAATATACAAAACAACGAATTAATTATTCATTGTTTCCTCCGGGTATTCGAATTTCTAAATAATGTTTTGTATGTTTTTAATATAAAATAACATTTTTCTTCTTTTCTTACTGTAAAACTACGTTTATGTTATATAAAAGCATAAATAGACAAATTTTTACTAAGGGTTTAAACCGATTATTTAAAAATCGAGTACTTTTAACTCATGTTGAATATATATACATCACTATAATGTTTTTTGTAAATTTCATTGACCGATGTCTGTTTTTGTTGAAAACACGAATTTTTTGTTAAAAATTAGAATTTGTATTATCAATTTCTTTGAAAAGTTTGGTTTTAGTATGAAATATGTAAAATAGAGTATGAAGTATCATGGAATAGCAAATTAGAAAAAATATGATAACTAAATTTAGCAAAAATATTATTTTTTATTAGATAAGTCTGAAAACTTAAATATTTTCTTTAAAAGTTTTAGCAAAATATTATTTGTCAAAACAGTAAAATATTTAACGTAGCTTTAAATTATGTAGACAGCTACTTTAAATTATTTGATGTTAACAAAAGATTAACATCGGTTTGTTAAGCTAACAAACACTTTAAGGAATTTTGCTTAACTTTAGTTTACCAATCGTTGTTAAATTTTTTTGCATAAGACCATTAGACTTCAAAGAAATTTCTCTTGTTGACCAGTGTTATCTTAAGAATTTTAGACTTTTCGTTTTTTTCGGGATATTTAAATGATTGTTGATGGAGGTATGGTCAAATGTTCAACTGATAGAAGCAACATTTTCGTCATTTAAATATAAATTTGTGGATGTAAATGTAAAAATTAAATGAAACACCCTAATCACAAATGTACACACTGTTATTAAAAAAAAACAGTTTCTTATTTGAATCGAATGTCGGCAAACCATTTATTCCGAAATTAGATCTATAATCTTAGTACTAAGAGCATGAGACTCATATCCAAAAACTCAGTCCTTGATCGTTTTATCATATTTTGTTATTTCAACTACAAGTTATATAAAGAAAACACAACAGCATTAACATTATTTTTATTTATATAGGGTATACAATTTTTTGATTCTTTTTATTTGTTTATAAACAAAAATTTTATTTTCATATTTTTCTTCTTTAATAATTCTTTAATTTAGGCAAAACTGGTGTCATTTAATCGATTCGGAATGTTTGTGTTTATAATAAAAGCAAAATTGTTTCAATGAATAAAATTTGTAATCAAAAAATTATTTCAAGATTTTTAGCTAGTTTTGAAAATTTTAATATTTAAAAAATATCGTTTTCAATAAATAATTTTAGAAATGTTTGCACTTGTGAAAAATGAGGCAAAATAAAAATTTAAAAACAAGTAAGAAAGCTCTATAGTCAGTCAAGCCCGACCATACGATACCCTTCACCACTAAGGTCAAAGGTGTTATCTTTCCTGTATAAAGACAAATATTTGCTAAATTTTGCCATCATACAAACATTTTCTCAAAACTTATATATTTAACCTGTTTTCGTCATTTGGACTTATATGAGAGCTAGGGTCAAATGTGGACCGATTATCTCGAAATTGATTAAAGTTGTTACAAAAATTATATATGCAAAAAATAAACTCAAAATTTTCATTATCTTTAGATTTACAAACGTTTTAGTGATTTTATATCTCATTTAGTGCGTTTTTAAAGAAGAGTTTGTATAGGAGCTATGGTCAAATGTGGACCGATTTCAATGAAATTTGGTACAGTGATTTCGGTTTACATAAGCAGTATTTGTTTTAAATTTCATAAAAAAATATTGATATTTGTGGGCAATATATCAATTCCGGGAAGTGGGACCTATGGGAGGTACCATAAATAATAGACCGATTTTGACCAATTTCAATAGCCATGGTCCCATTATCAAAAAAAATGATCTGTGCCAAATTTCATCAAACCATATTTAGAATTGCGACCTGTACTTTGATTACAAGGCTTACATGGGGGTCCAGCCAGCCAGACGGACGGACGGACATCACTAAATCGACTCAGAAAGTGATTCTAAGCCTATTGGTATAATAAAAGGTGGTTCTAAGACAAATATTTCCATGCGTTACATACATCAGCACAAACGTATAATACCCTTTCCACCTATGGTGGTGAAGGGTATAATAAAATAGAAGTGTTACAGATCGTGTTACAGGCAAATAACTCAACTGTTTGTTTCGAATTCACAACAAAATATGTATGTATTAGCAAAATTTCCGAGTAGCTTAACGTTCATGAAATGACTCGATAGATGGCGTTATTCCAGACATATGACAATTTATATTGTCTATATAAACAATATTTCTAAAAATACCATTCATTGTACTTATACAGGGCCAATGCAAAGTTTGGCGAATTTAATATGAAAGATTCAAACAATTTCGTTTTTATTATATTTTATTAATATTCTAGTACATAAATTTTATTTTTGAACAAAGTAGACATGCTATAATGTGGTTATTTTTATTGGACCATAATTTACCTAAACAAAATACAAATAAGTCTTTTTAAAAACATACAGATTTACGTTTTTTGTTTTTATTTCAAACCATTAATTTTTTTTATTGTATATATAAACATACGTATATCACACTGGGGTGATTTAGAAAAATATATCGGATACACATTTTTTTTTTAATCCTGTATTTTATTATTCAATCATTCTGTTAAGAAAATAACAATAAGTAATCAAATATTAATCGAACGGAAATTATATAGAGATTGCCAGTGCAACTCTATTTGTTATTTATTCGAATTAATAAGAAATTGTTCAGTGACAATAGATAAAAAAGGTCCTAGCTGACCAGGTCCAAGGTATCCATCCTTCTTAGTCGTTGATGACCTTCAAAGTGCAAAAGCTGCCTTGGGTGAATGTGCAGCTTGGAGATGTAAAGGGTGGTTAAATTGTAAGGGCCGATGTTGAATGTGAACCACACCTAAACGCCAAGTTTTTTTCCGAATTTTATTTGACATTTCTCTATTTCAGACTTACTCAATTTGAACCATGGAGAGATACACAATCCAACAACGTGTTAAAGTTACCAGACTTATTATGAAAGTGGGCGTTCAAATCAAAATGCATATCGTGTACTTCGTGATTTTTTTGGTCAATTTGATCGTCCAAATGTGCGTACAATCGCAAAAATCGTGGAAAAATTCGAGCAAACTGGGTCTGTAGAAGATGTGAGAACACCAGTGCATGCTCGTACAGCTCGTACTGCAGAAAATATTGCTACTGTTTGCGATAGTGTGACTGAAGAGCCGTCCACCTCAACTCGTCGTCGTGCCCAAAAATTGCACCTCTCACACTCGTCGTTGATGAACATTATGCATAAAGACTTGCATTTACACGCTTACAAGGTGCAATTGGCTCAAGAACTAAAGCCCCTTGACCATTCCAAACGTCGTGAATGGACAGAATGGTGGCAAGAAATGGCAACAGTGGATGATCAATTTTCGAAGAAAATCATCTTCAGTGATGAGGCACATTTTCACCTCATAAACAGAATTGTCGCATTTGGGCGAATGAGAATCCAAGAGTGATTGTCGAAAAACCAATGCACCCACAAAGAGTGACTGTTTGGTGCGGTTTATGGGCTGGCGGCATCATCGGGCCGTATTTTTTCCAAAATGAGGCCGGCCAGGCAGTTACTGTGAATGGTGTTCGCTATCGTGAGATTATAACGAACTTTTTATGGCCCGAATTGGAAGATATGGATGTGGACGATATGTGGTTTCAGCAGGACGGTGCCACTTGCCACACAGCTAACGAAACAATGGCTCTTTTGCGCAACAAATTCAATGGCCGTGTTATCTCACATAATGACGATGTCAATTGGCCGCCAAGATCATGTGATTTGACACCGATGGACTTTTTTCTTTGGGGTTATTTGAAAGAAAAGGTGTACGTCGGTAAGCCAGCAACAATTCAAGAGCTAAAGGATGAGATAATTCGGCACATTAACGGCATATAACCTCCATTATGCCTCAGGGTCATCGAAAATTTGGACCATCGGATGGAGGTGTGCCGCCGTGGTCGCGGCGCCTATTTGGCCGATATTTTATTCCATACATAATTGAGTAATACCAATATAACATAGTAAAATAAAATTACAATAATTTCCTAATTAGTTTGTGTTTTATTCAAAATCAACATCGGCCCTTGAAATTTAACCACCCGATATATGGTACAGAACCTTCTAATCTCTTCTTGGACAAGAGGAACATTCAAGTCTTTATGAATGTTGTTATCTTGCTGTCAATGAGATGGGACCATGTAAAGCGGCGATCCAAATGAACACCAAGATACTTAACGTGAGAGCTCTCGGGGATGGTCCCGTTGTTAATTTTAATTGCAGGGCAGTTATCTCTCCTTAGAATAAACGTTATATGAACGCACTTGGTCGGATTTACTTTAATTTTTGATCTGTTCAGCTTGAAACTCATGAATATGGGATTGTTATAATGCAGAAGCATTTTTGAGGTTGGAATGAGTACTAATAAATTCTGTATCATCTGCGAAAGTGGATGTGTATGTTTGAGCATTCGTTGGCATATCTGCTGTAAAGATAATATATAACAAGAAACCCAATATACTACCTTGTGGAACTCCAGCAGCGATGCTTCTAGGAGTAGAATATTCATCTTTTGATCGAACTCGGAAGATTCTATTGGACAAATAACTTTTTAAGCGCTTATGTCTAGCAGATTTACAATTTTGCTTACAAGTCCCTCATGCCAGACCTTATCGAATGCTTGTGAAATATCGATGAACAAGGCGGAACAGTATTGTTTATTTTCGAAGGCCTTCCTGATCATTGTTGTTGTTATTCTATGTTCTTGTTCAACAGTACCATGACATTCGCGGAAACCGAATTGATGATCAGGAATAATATTCATCCAATTTATGATTGTGCTTAAAGTGCAAATAAGTAGTTTTCAAACAATTTCGAGATAATCGAAAGTAAGCTTATAGGCCTATAAGATGAAACTTGAGTAATGTCCTTGTCTGGTTTTGGAATCATAACGATTTCCGATATCTTCCAGGACATTGGAAAATATCCCAAACGAAGGATCGCGTTGTATATAAATAATAAAATTCTTATAGCTGAAATTGAAAGATGTATAATCATTGACGGAGAAATTCTGTCAATTCCAGAAGACCTCTTAAGGTCAAGTTTATGTATATTTGATAGAAGCAATGGAAGGCGAAATTTCAATGGAGAAAGCACCTTTTCTAAGTAACTGGCAAAAGCATCAACTTTTTCACGTGGATCTCTTGCCCAAGAACCGTTTTCAAGCCTAATTGGAGACTTGCATGCAATTGGACATTGCATGTGTTTAACAGCCTCGCACAGGCTGTAGTTCTTTTCCTTAGAGGAATCTAAGTTTTTTAAATATGCGTCAAGAGATTTTTAATCTTCAGTGCGGCTTTTTAAGGCAGGGGATCGACATTCTTGCCAATGTCTTCTAAGCCTTCTTTTCTCTTTTATAAGAGCTTGGATATTTTCCAAAGTGTTCTGGAACACTTTTTTTGGCTTTAAAAATTGGTGTTGCTACACAAGCCGCATTCGTGATGACATCTGTAAATACATTTATCGCGGAATCGATGTCTGTAGAGGTCTTTAGAGGAACATTCAATGGAAGATGGGTACTCACATACATTTTGTATTTTTACGAGTTTGTGCTTTTGTTTGGGTAAAAATTTCTTTCTTCTTGAATTCCACTGGAATTGTCATAAAAAGTTAAAATAGAGGGTGAGTGATCGGATGATAAATCTAATGATGAGCAGACGGATAATTGGCATCTTTTTATATTTTTTATGACTGTCTATTAGATCGGGAAAAAAATTAACTTGAACCTGTAAGCCACAATAAAATTCAGCCCGAAGCATTTAATATACATACATTTTCCCAGTGCCAAAATCATCCTCTGTATCAGTCAAAATTTTTTGCATTTTTCCCCATTGTTCCTACAAGAACTAAATTTTCTTGCATGCAGGTATGTTATTTGGTTAATGATTTTTATTCACATGGTATTGTCAGCTGCATGCAAGTCAAGCGTTAATTTTAAATTAAATTTAAAACAAGTAAGAAAGAACTATAGTCGATCAAGCCCGATCATACGATACCCTTCACCATTTAGGTCAAAGGTGTTCTTTTTCGTGTATAAAGACCAATATTTGAAAAATTTTCTCATCATACAAACATTTTCTTAAGACTAATATATTAAAGCTATTTCCGTCATTTGGACTTATATGAGAGCTAGAGTCAAATGTGAACCAATTATCTCGAAACTTAGCAAGTATGCAAAAAATAAACTTAAAATTGTCATTATCTTAAGATTTATGAGCGTTTTAGTGTTTTTTGCATTTTGACGGAAGAGTTTGAATGGGAGCTATAGTCAAATGTGGACCGATTTCAACAGAATTTGGTACAGTGATTTTGGTTTACATAAGCAGTATCTGTTTTTAATTTCATTAACAATAATATTGATATTTGTGGCCAAAATATCAAATCCGGGAAATGGGACCTATGGGAGGTACCATAAATAATAATCCGATTTTGACGAATTTCAATAGCCATGGTCCCACTATCAAAAAAATGATATGTGTCAAATTTCATTAAATTACCTTTAGAAATGCGATCTATACTTTAAATACAAAGCTTACATTTGGGTCCAGTCAGCTAGCCAGCCAGACGGACGAACTGACATTGTTAAATCGGCGCTGGAAGTGATCCTTAGTCTATTGGTATACTTAAAGGTGGGTCTAAGGCAAATATTTCTATACGTTACATACATGAGCATAAAATTATAGTGAGTGCCCTTTCCACCTATAATGGTGAAGGGTATAAAAACTTGTAATGAAAAGAAGGGGACTAGAAAATATGTTTAATATTATTTCTATATTAATTTATAACCAGACAAGTAAAACCCATTCCTCACTTCTAAAGAAGAAGAACCCCTTCCGCGCTGCTGTCAAAATTAAAAATTTTGTGTTTTAAATAATTTACACAGTATGACTCGAAAACGTTTCAATCTAATATAGTTTTCAGTCCTTTTAGAGATTTTTTAGTCCATTTATTAAAAATTCCTCAAAAACTTACAGTTTTCTTTTAAATTAACGCGTTTTCCAGCTTTGAAGGGCTGGTGCAACGTGAGAAGCTGTTTTAGATTCTTGTTTGGTAAAAATGATTGCTTAGAATTTTGATAAACCAAAAATACTTATTTTCTCACATATAAATGAATCCATAACTGTTTACGATGAAATGGTCATTGGTATATTGGGTTACCTTTTTTGGAAAAAGGATAGTAGAGAAGTGAAAGGTCTTGAAAATTAGATATAAAGCATTTACAGCCAATTTTATTTCTTTTAAATCGGCAGCGTGTTATTGCTATTAATAATTTAAATAAAAAATAATAATTACAGAAATTGATATTGTCGTGGCCAGGGATCGAACCCAGGCTGAATATGATATGTTATGCTTAGTAGTCGACGTGATAACCATGTCTGCTTGACGACATCAAGAAGAAACAATTCTGTTCTACTATTGACAATGTCTCTAGTACTACTTCCCTACTATACACCAGTCAATCTATCTATCTAATATTGACATTGACATTAAAGGTCCCTACAAAATCTATCAGTGGACTTTACCACTATTTGCTTAGTACTTATTAATTAGTTCTTAGTAAGTCCAAATAGGGACATTAAATAGCGAGGGAAGGAGAAATATGCTGGGACATTCGTCAATAATGCTATCATAAATCTGTTGTCTTGGTGCTAAAAGGGCCAATGTCATAAAAAGTAGTTTTGAGAAAAGTTGATTAATAGTTTTTATTTTCCATATAAATTCATACTAATATTGCCCAGAAAAACCCTTATAAATCTGTTCTGAGCTATGTTAGAGATTAGCTGTTGGAGCCAAATAAAAGAGGGCAAAGAAGGGTATATAATGCAATGAACCACACAAAATAGCAACAAATTGACATTGGAAATATAGTCGTCTCAATTACTTTTCCTCTTCGTGATTGTCGTTATCGACATGAGTGTTGACATATAGACGGTGGGTTCAAGTTTTACTACAGGGCAAGTACTAATAGACAACACAATAACATTTTTAATGTTTTTTATGTTAGTTTTAAACAAATAAAGACACATTTAGCACCGCTGATTTAATGATAATGAAGGGTTTAACTTTACTGCACATTTAGTAAAGTCGCCTCCTGCAACCTGAAAATTAATGTGCAGAAGTTTTCGTGTCAAATAGCTATAATTTTACCAAAAGTTTTTATGACTATATGAATAGGGTATCCAAATAATTAAAATTTTCTAAGAATCGAAAAAATAATTTTAAACAAAAATGTTAGGAACTCAAAAAGTTTTTAATGGATCCATATTGCACATACAAAGTTTATTTAACTGATTTTCAGTTGTTCTTAAAAATACCAGGTTGGAGCCCTATTTATTTAAATTTAACTTTTGGCACACTCTAATAAACTCGTTTTTTACATACATATGTACATTTTAACAAATGTATGTATTTATTAACATTAATGTATTTATTGCAAAGATAACTACCCTGTAGTAAATACCGTCAGAGAAACAATACTGTTTTGCTATTGACAATGTCTCCAGTACTACTTGCCTATTTTGCCCCATCCAATGTTATCTACTATTGACATTTAACATTTAGAGTTCCTACGAAATCTACCAGTAGACATTACCACTATTTACTTAGTATTGATTGTAGTACTTTTGGTCCAAATGGAGACATTGGGATCAAATCGGGGCCTATTGAGATACATATATGTTGACACATTCGTTGACAATGTCACCAGATATATACTAGAATAGTAGTCTCTATATATTCACTATTTCAGTACTGAACTAAAATTGGGGACATTTGAATTGATATCACACAAAGTGTTGACATGAAGACACATGATCACAGTTTTACTACGGGGTAGCCCATATTCAATACATAATTAGTTTCAACAAATTATTTATTGTCTTGCAGCTAAACAGGTGGTGGTCACATAATTAAGGACGCAGTAACATTTATAAAAAAGCCGTGGCCAAATCGCCGCATTCAATATCGATCGAAATGTAAGATATTTTAGACACATTGTGTAGCATACTTTTAGGATACTCTAAATAATAATTAACGTATAAGGTTTAGTACATTGCAGCATATTTGTCAAAACTTCCCTGAAAATTATTTCATTTAAACTAAATGTTTTGACAAACCAACGGATATGTTTAGATCGATATCAAATTCTATTTAAGTTATTAATTTATAGTTTTTTACATAGATAGCTTAGGCGGAGCCCCTTAGCCTTTTATGCGTTCCTCAATGAAAGTGTTTTGTACAAAAATTTTTGAAAAAACCTTAAAAAATTGTATCTGTGTGCGTGGTTATTACTCTCAGAAAATGTTTGTTCATATTTGTAACATCTGGGCCCAGCCAGGCCCTATAATATTATGTAGATAATACAGCTAATAAAATCAAACAAGTCTATGATTTTTCAAATAAAAAAGATGAGGATTAATCGCAGGTTTAAAATCTGATGACTATGAAAGAGCTGAATGGTTTTATAGGTATATTAATTTGCGGCGGTCATCCAACAATTATTTACAAGCTGCCTCAGAGCTCTAGAAAGGAAATCGACCACTATTTTTGCATAACAATTTGATGATGTCCGTACTAGGACATTCCGATCTCAGTCAGGCAAAGCTGTACCTATACGAAATATTTGGAACTTGTTAAACGGAAACCTAAAAAATGATTACAATCCGCATAATATTGTAATACTACAGCGAATGAGTTTTCGTTCACCCGCTGATATCTTTTTTACAACTCTAGATTATGTAATCGATTATTGATCTTAGTTTTGTTAGTACTCTCAGAAGCAACAAACGCCGCATTCCACAGCAAACATTCGAAACCTGAATTATTATCTAGTGTATTTGGATTCTTTGACAACATGTTCCCAAGAAAAATAATTCCTTTATACTATTGTTAACAGTTCATTACAATACATCTATTATTAGCGTTAAGAAAATACTTGTCTAGGCGTAGGCGTTATGAAACAAATGCTTGGAAAATAAGCTACGATGAAAGTATGCGAGATGGAATTTTTTGACTCGTCTTTTAGAGTAGCTTGGTCACGCCTGTGTTGAAGAATGTAGTATCAACAAAAAAATTCCCAGAAAAACTTTGGTAATGGCAAGTACTCTGGTAACTGGTTCCCTTGTAGTGACTACAACATACCCTCCGAATAACTAATAAGTTATTACAAAAGTACTTATTTGTAATTAAGATGATCATTTAAACTGAATGGCCTCGGTTCGAATCCCACCAAGACCAACATTTTTTTTTAATTTTTTTTTTTTATTAAAAGAGTTTTTTAAATGATTTTTGAATTTTAAGAACTTAAATATTACCTTCTGTAAAAAAAATTGAAAAACTAACTCATGGCAATGAAAAAATACCAATACCAATAATACGTCAATTTTGATTATGTAGGGGATGTTGGATACCAAATACAGTTCTGATTGGTCTTAACTTGGTAAGCCCAACTTATCTGGGTCATCCTTCATCTCAACTGACCTCCTCGTGATATCACCCAGGGAACTAGTTTAACACCTCTTAATCCGAAACTTTAATGGAAAGAATAGGTAGAAGAACATTTTTCAAAGCTTGACCTATAAAATTGTAGAATATTCGCACAACATCGAAGTCCATGGAATTCCAAAATATGCTCGGACTTTGACCTTAACAGGTTGTAACTATAGGCCTTTTAAGTAAGTAAGAGTCAATGTTATATAACCAAAAAGAAAAATTTAAATTATTTAAGTTTTAAAATAATTAAAAAAAAACTTCTTTATTTTTTATTAAATGCATTAAACATTAAAACAAGTAAGAGTGGTATATTCGGCTTTGCCGAATCTTGGATACCCTTCACCAATGGTGCTGCAAAAGTACTTAATGTAATTCCTAGCAAAATTTGGTTATACTAGTATTATATGCAAAGAGTCTTTAAAATTAAGAGTCGGAAAAAGAAAAGCTTTTCGGTGGCGTCATCATCTAGGATAGTTATGCACCCAAAGATTAGGTTGGGCAGGTGGCTGATGTCTAGGGAAGCTTCACTTGGGTTCTAAAGTGGTCCCTTTGTGAAAGATAATGATTACTAGACTACAAGTAGAGAATACATATTTAAGCCAGCCAGTAGCTTCGAAATAAAATATACACATATTTTACGAACATTTAATAAAGTTCGATAGACCAGATAAACCATGCAGAAAAGATGCTTCAAAATGTAGATGCCCTTACATTTGCAATAGCACATCGATTTGATGAAGTTTAAGTATTCTGGCATGCAACCCAAAAACACTGTGCCCAGTGAGGGTTGTGCACTTTAATTCGTACGAATTATCCCACCAGTAAAAGTTCTTGATTAGTTATGTAAAACTCTGAAGTTAGCGGACTGATTTAGGTCAAAGCTTTAACAATGATAAGCCTTAAAATTATAGGGTATACACTCTTAGTTTTAGATACATACGTGAAATATATAGCTATTGAATGGATGGATATCAGCTTTGTCGGAAAAGTTATTAAAGATTTACTTATTAATCTGAAGTTAGTTAATTAATTAAAATGAACACTTCATCAATAATATTTGGGATGTATTGTTCTTTCGATCTGTCCGATGGATGTTTGGAAAGTTTTGCTCTAGTTCCTTGTGCAATTTTAATGTGATTTAATTTATCAGCATTAAATCGATTCCCGGTCGGGGTTATATGGGAGATTTCACTAAATGTGAATAGAGCTCCCCCATTTTCAATATCGAACTTTTCAAGAGATCAGAAATACTTTTGTCAAATGTTGTCCCTCTAAAAAGTTTATTTTAGACGCTATCGCCCTGAATATCAATATTGTACAACGTCTTTATACTAAATGTCATCATCGTATCTTAGCCGAAGTTATACGGGATCAATTGTCAAACGTGAATGGATTTCTCCCAATTGCATTTAAAAAATTTAAATTGTCGTTGATATGTGAGATACTTACATACATATGTAGGTTTTGAACGGATATCATTGCATTTTTGTACTTCCTAGGAAGATTACCTATAATTTGATATATAATACATTCTCAAATGTTATCATAATGTTCAAAAGTCAGACACAAAATTAAGATTAATGCAGAGTGTCTGTCTGCTAAAATCAGATTTGTGGAGCTCCTGGATCTTACACAAAATTTTAGGATATTGTCCCACCCTGAATTTTATCATTGTCGATCAAAACACCATCGCTTAAACGCTAAATTATATCTACCACAAATTACCGAATGCATCAGGATTTAGGTAATCCCCTGCGAAGGACGCTATTTAATTTCATCAAAATAAACACCTGAGATATCGACAAAACAGGAGCTCCAAAAACTTGACTACAACAGAAAAAATTACATACAGGTAGACGGACGGACAAAAAAACAGACGGGCGGACGGACGGACGGAGGTCGCGAAATCGATTCTCCTGCCGATTCAAAGTTGATCGGTACAGTTTGAATGGTATTCGTAATCAGATTTGTGGAGTATAGATTTTAGAAAATCCTCACACAAAGAACGATGTCAAATTTCATCACAATCGGTCCATAAACACCTGAGATATCGCTGAAACAATACTTACGAAATGTAAACAAAATTTCTTAGACACGTACTCTGAGCAATTTGCTGTACATCAAATGTAGTGTTATTGCGATATCTCAATTGTTTACGGACCGCTTTTGATAAAATTTAATAACGTGCTTGGCGGGGGAATTTCCTAAAATCTGATATAAAATTTATGTAGGTCCGTACTAAAGGAGGATGGTTTTTCCTATTTCTGCATTTCATTTTTTCAACAAACATTCTCTAATGCGAACTTTGGGCAATTTGCGATACATCAAATTCAATGTTTTGGCGATATCTCAGTTGTTTATGGACCGATTTTGATAAAATTTTACAGAGTGTTTTGGGAAACTATTTCCTACAATCTGATATATAATATATTATCACATGTACACCAGGAGTATCTTTTTTCTCTTGTTATTTAAAAGTGTGTTTCAATCAAAAATTTTAAAATTTTCGTCTAATTTTTGGTATTTTTTCGATATTTTCGGTGTTTATAAACCGATTTTAATGAAATTTAATAGCGTTCATTGCGGGAGAATTTCCTAAAATCTAATATATAATTTATGTAAGTCCATCCTCCAGGGGCTTCAGAAACTTGATTTCAACAGACAGACAGACAGACGGACGGACAGACAGACAGACAGACAGACAGACGGACATCGCTTAATCGATTCTCCTCCCGATTCTGAGTCGATCGGTATAATTTTTATGGGGTCTACGATCACTAATAAAAAAATTACAAACGGAATCACAAACTTATAATACCCTTTCACCTATTGGTGAAGGGTATAAAAAATCGTATAGAAATATTTTTCTAAAAATTAAAACAAAGCAAATTGTCACATGATTTTGGATCTAAAAATAAAAATTGTATATATTAATTATAAGCTGCTAAGTTTTCAACATATGAAGTAGCTCAGTGGAAGAGTCTCCGCCTAGCAGTCGTAGGGGTTGGGTTCGAGCCCTCATGGGGTCATAAAAAAAAATGTATTTCGTTTAGAAATATAATTTTTTTAAATAAAACAACAACAAAAAAAGTTGTTGTTGTTGTTTTCCAATTGCTTACATAAGTCATTACTTTTCTGCAATTGGTAAGTATAAACGTTTTCTTCCAACGTTAATTGTTCAGTAATTTTTCAAATCACCCCAAAGAAATTCATGAACATATGCATGAATGTATGTATGTATGTATTCAGAAATACATAACATTCTTGTTTCCTTAAATGTTCTCTTTTATTTTCCCCATCCCATTAACAAGCGACCACTTTAGCCCCTTTTCGCAAAACCACACTAATGCCAGAAATGGCAGCCCATAAATTTTCCACCACAAACTGCAAAATTGTGGTTTTCATATTTATTTGAATAAAATTGAAAATAAATTTTAAAGACTTTTTGGTGCGTCTGTCTGCAGTCTTCTAACATATAGCAGCCAAAAAAAAAAACAACAGCAAAAAATATGTCATTGACAAAGAGAAAACAAAATTAAATGTAACATTTTGTCTATAAATAATTATCACAATAATTTCAAAATTCAAAATTATTTTAAACAAAATGTGACATAAATTTAACCGCACATTTTGCATTTATGGGAATATGTTAAGATTTTTTGTTTTTAATTACCCCAAAAACATGCCCTTTAAAATCATAAAATTGTGGTCGTCATTTAAGTTGAAATTTTAAATGAAATTGTAGTTATTCACTTAAATACTTTGTAGGACTTACCTTAATTAATCGCTTGTCTAATTGCCCTCTATATGATTTTCTTTTATTTGATTTAATGTTGTGATAATGTTGCTGCTGCTAATGATGTTGACAATATATTGGTTTCTGTTTCTGTTGCTGCGGTAGTGATTGGTGACATTGATGTGACAATAGTTTTAGCTTTTTGAAAGCTCTATAAAATTCGCCCCTATAAAATTCGCCCCTTTATGTTGTAATTTGTTAATTGTAGTTTTTTTTTGTACGTATATTTTAAATTGCAGTTGATTTGTTTAACGTATTTTTTTTTTAGTTTTTCTAAAACAATTTCATTATTCCTATATGACAAATGTTGGGAGAGATTATTTTACAAAATTTGAATAGATTTGTTGGATTTTAATTATTTGCTTTTGTAATTTATAATTTCTTGTATAGTCTGGGGTACCATTATTTATTTTGACACAAATAATTATTTATGCTATTCTTTTAAAATACACTTTTAATTAAATTTAAGAAATTTTTATGAGAACTTATCAAATCTTGATAAAAACTAACATCACAAGAATATTGCACAATGGGGCCAATTGCAATCAAATGTTGCGAAATAATAGACTTTTTATACAAATTTTAATATTTTAAAATTTTTTCATGAAACGTTTGAAATTTTTTTGCTTTAAAATTTAGAACTATTCATGAAAAAAAAAATATTTATAAAAATTTGAACTGAATTAGTTTTACAAAAAGTCTATTATTTTCGCTCTCCCCATGGTCCCACTTTTTTGAATTTTATGTATTGATGTCAACACTATAATCCATATTTAAAAGAAGGATAAAGAAAATTTAATATATGCTTATTGAGATATCTGTGAGTCAAGGACATAATTGATCTCCGTTGTTCTCCAGTATATGATGCAATTTTTTTAATTAAAAGAATGTGAAACCACATAACATGCTCTGGAATATGTTTCATAAAAATCTGATATCCGTATAAAAAGTTATAGGCATATAAAATGGGTGTATGAAAACAAAGTAAAATTTAAAATTTTGAAGAACCTTAAAAATTGTATGAGCTTGAAGAATGTATATACAAAATTTCATTAAAATCGGAGAAAGTGTTGTTCAGTACGTTTTCGAAAATTTTTGATTTGACTCCTACACAGAAAATTGCAACTTTTAAAAGGCGATAACTCCAAAGTTCCACCTAACAGCGCCATATGCTTTTGGGGCTTCAATAAACAAGTCCAGTGCTTTTATTTGGCATATACATTTTTTTGACATTAGACCATTAACCTCAAAATGTGTCATAGTGTTATTTAATATAGGTATTTATGGGAGTCATAGACCAAATTTGATAAAGTTATTTTGGTTTATCCAGAAATTTGTTCGATTACCGTAAGTAAACATTCCCAGTGTTCCTCTTGACTACCCATAAAACTTTTAATTAAAGTATGTTAATGTAATTTTAAAAAATATTTGAAATTTTATAATTTTGTTGGTCATAAAGAGGGATCCGCATTCGGTATCGATCGAAATGTAAGATATTTCGGAAACATTTGTGTAGCATACTTTTAGAATTATCTAAATACATAATATATAACATAAAATGTTCACTACATTGTATCTTAGTTCCAAAAAGTTCCCTGAAAGTAAAATAATTTCATTCGAACTTAATGTTTTGACCAGCAAACGAATATGTTAAGATATAATTTTTTTTTTCAACTTTTTGCAAAATAAATTATTTTGAAAATCCCTAATGTATGTTACACAATGTTAGCTTAAAAGTCTGGCATTTCGATCGAATACGGCGATTTGGCCCCAGACCTCAAGGAATAATTATTTTTTTGCTTTATATATTTGTTTATTTATTATGAATGTGGCCATTCCGGAGTATTATGGAACTAGGTCAAAAATTTTAGTTCAAAAATTAGAATTTGTATATAGGAAAATGGATGTTTTTTTCGGTCTTAGATAAATTTCGAATAGAAAGAACAAAGAAAAGCAAGGAAATAATGAAATCTAAAAGACAACTAAATCCACCTTCCTTATGCTCATAAAAATCAAAAATCCATTGAGGAGTTTGAGAGTTATTGCAATTTCCCACAAAAAATGTATGTTTTTATGACATGCCTAAAGATATGCAGCAACAAAATTTACTCTAGAAAAAAGAAATTGCAAATTTTAGAATAAAGAAATTGCAAATTTGACTTTTATAATGCATTTACATTACCTCGAAATGTAGTATTTACTAGATTTTGTTCAAAATCTACAATAGTTGATTTTGACTAGATTTCCCATACAAAAATAAATCTAGTTATGAAGTAGATTTTGTTAAAATCTACTTAAAATCTAGTAGTACTTAATGATGCAGCCATGTTTTTTTTTAAAAAAGTACTAAAAAATTCAACTCTGTGTAAATTAAAATGACATTTCAATTGAAAAGAAATCAAAACAAAAGAAAAAAGTGCGACAAAATAATAAAATAAATTAAATTTTGAATTAAATTTAAAATAAATATGAATAAAAAATCTAAAAAATAAAAAATAAATTAAGTTTGAAAAATTTTGGTTCATTAAACTAATTCTGTTATGGAAATAAAATCTAGCAAATATAAAAAAATTTAGTGTAAACGATCTAGATTGAGATTTGAAGTCAAATTTACTAGATTTTGATTGAGATTTGAAGTCAAATTTACTAGATTTTAGAGTAGTGTAAATTCCCTATTAAACAAAAAATCCAAGCCGATTTTCCAACCTTCTAAAATGCAGTAAAGTAGTTTATTTCATATTAAACATTTTAAAAAATTTTAAAAACTGAAACCCAATTGACCTTTTGTTGCAATAAAAATTATGGTGTATAGATATTTGTCATTTCTTATAAAATCCTATTTTTTTGGATTCGTTTATGAATTCGTGCTACTTTTCATTTTCGAAATCTAAAGAGAATATATTAGGCTATATTAGACCATTTCAGAAAGTTCCAAAATCGTCTTGACTTTTTTGTTATATGCTCGAAAACACAAAACTTTTCGTTAAAATTAGTCAATGTTGTACATAGATTTGGTTTAAAATCATCCCAAAATGCCATTCTCTGTGAATATATATAATAAAATATTAACTTTCAAAAAAAAACTTCAACTTTAAAAAACTTTATCGTAAAAAGTAAAAAATTGATACCATCTTTTTGAGAAAAAAATCACTTTTTTCGATAAGCGAATAGTTTTTGAATTTGGAAATTTCTCCAAATAAAACGGTTTAAGATATTCAAAAACGTTTTTCTCTGTTTTGTTATTGCTATTTTGCTATTTTTGAAATGAAATAACTTAAAACCCATAACAGTTATTAAAGTCAAGTGAGCTTGAATCTTATTTCGAAATGTTAAAAATCAACCATAGTGGACAGTAATTGAAGGGGCTACACGGTCCAAAAGCTTTTTTACTTCAGTGGTGGTGATGCCCAATGATTCACCCTGTGTAAATTTAGAAAGCTTGGGTCCAACAATTCTCTTATACATACAGATATAGATTTATTACCATTTTTTGTGTATCAAACCACTGTGCGGCATGTTAAAACAGACAAATGGAATAAGAAAATCAAAGAGTCACAACCGATATATAAAACCATTTCGCCGTACTTACGATTTAAAATCGTCGAATTTTAAGAAAATGTAAACTTTTAGCTAATACTTCAGTAGACGTTTGATAATTTAATATGGCTTCAAATTTTATAAAAATAACAATCAAAATTATAACGCGGTCTGTGAAATCTATGCAGAAATTTTATGATATTAGGAAAGTTAAACTCTGTCTTCAGTGGAGTCAAAGTTAGTATTTCGATCTTTTTTTGTTAATTTTTTATAGCCTAATATTAGGAATTTTGTTAGCGAATTTTAATATAAATGCAAAACTGATTAATTTTTTTAATATATTTAAATCTTAAACAGACACGAGGATTAAATGATAAAAATGTTTTTTTAAACGCCTCAAAATTAAGTCAAACAAAACTTTGAATCATTTTACCAATTTTTATCTATATAAAGGTAGAAACACAATTGGAAAGAATGACTAATTTCGTCTTGCATGACGAATTCGGCTTTTAAAATTCGTCTTGTAAATTCGTCTATTGAACACATTTGGGACGAATAAACGTTGTTGACGGCATTTTTGTTGATTCTTTATTTGCTCAAATTACTTACAATTTCGGACACATCGCGCACTCACAACATTTGCATTTTTTTTTTATTTTATTCTTTTAAAATTTCACAAGATTATTGTATTTAAATAATTTTATTTGAAATAAATATTTTTTTGTTTACATTTAATAAGGAGACCATATTTAACAAGAACACATATAATTTCTAATATTTTACAACAGAAATAGAAATACAGGCATACTCTAAACAAGTTTAGTCGTCGTTCGTCTGCGTATGAAATAGAAATAAACCTATCGCACAGTTCGGTACTCACGACGAATTTCGTCGTACGCATCAATTGTGAGCACACTCATATAAACCCGTATGTTCTATTTTTAATGACGAATATTTGTTCCGAAAAATTAGTCGTTCGTTCCAGTTGTGTTTCATACTTAAAACTCGACTGAGGAAAATAATTTTATTTGAGCTTTTCTTTATTTTATTTTCAATTTGACCACTTTTTCTTAAGAATTTGTCTTAAACCCTAAGAAACTTATTCCAACAGCCTCAAAGTATGCTGTATGATTTGAGCAATAAAATATATGTATATTAAATTAATTCCACAACAAAGGTTCTATTATTTAGTTCCTTTTGTTTTCTATTTATATGCTAATATTGTATAATATTATGAACTACATAAAGACCTTTTTTTAGCCTTAAGAAAAGAACCCCAAACTCATTTAATCAAGTTTATCTATTTGATTTTCCTTTTTTTTTGAAAATTTTTTGTTCTTAACACAAAATAATTTCATTGAAATTAATGTCTACACTTAATTTTTTGTGTATATTTTTTGTCTTTTATATTTAACCAAATTTTGTTGTTCTTTTTCTCTTGTGAATATACAAATGCGTGCGAGTCAGTTTTGGCTTCATGAGCATAATAATTTAAGTTTCCGGTCGTTTAGTCGTACATCCGTTTTTTATTAAATACTGGACCAAATGAATGACACAGTTTCCTAGATTGTAAGTTTTTGGCTGCTATTTCTTTCTGTTGAGGTTGGCTGTTTCTTTTTATTGTATTTTATTTTAGTACCATCAAAAGCAGACTCCTTAAATCATTTAGTTGTAGTTGTTGTTGCTGTTGCTATTTTCAACAAAGTTTTCTTTTATTCGTTTAAGAAAAGAGAGCAAGAGACTGACGTTTATTTTCAGTACAAGTCTTTTTCCTAACAAGTAGATTTAGTTTCTTCTTTTAAACCAAAGAAAAAACATATAACAATAATATGATATTTTTAATATAATTAAGGAGGAATGAATGCTGTTGAAAAAAAAACTTGTATAAACTGTAGCCTGCTTTTAGGTAGATTTAACAATTATACTTAAATAAAAAAAACTGGTTTTAAGGATGAAATTCTGTATGTGAATGTAAAAAATACTCGTCTGGCTTTTTTCTTAATTTTCTTATTAAAATACTTGTGTGTGTACTCGTTTCTTTTAGTCTGTTAGTATCTGTGTTAGGGTATACTCAGAATTCAGCCAAAAAGGAAACGGAAAAAAAGGAACTACATAAAATATCTCCTATTTTCTATTCACATTCACATACATTTTTTTTAATATTCCTAAGATTTGTTTTTGTTAAGCTCTTTTTGGTTGTTGTTTTTCTTGTTGTTCCATAAAATGTCTTTTTCTCTTTTTAAATATTTTTGCTCTTGTTGTGCGATTCTGAGTATTTCTTTATTTTCCGACGTTATTTGAAAATAGTCCCTTTTTTAGATTCACATAAATATTAATGAAAATTTTAAAAATGAAAATTTATATTTTGTAATTAATTTGCTGGCATTTGAGGTAGGGTTTAATTATTGCACAGTACGACAGTGGTTGGTACACATGAGAAATGTTAGCAGAATATGAAAATAGGCTTAAAATAAAGAAAGCCGTGTCTCGGCGTTTTGCTGTAGCACGTCAGAATTTTAAGAAAATCGATTTTAAAGATTCGAAGGGCCGTGGAGGTTCACTTGTAAATAACGTAATACTATTATAAAAAGTTCTATAGAAATAGAATGGGTAAACCGATTTAAATGCTTGAGCCAGTTTTGAAAATTGAATTAAATTTGGATTTGTTTTTATTAAAAAATCTAATGTAAAAATACAAAAATTAATATGATATCTAAACTATTATTTTGTGTCAAAAATGTTGGTTGTTTAGTTTTTCGTGTGTAAAAAAATGAAATGAAAATTAAAGCGTTCTCCACCGGAAAAATAAAAACAAATCCAAATTTAATTCCCTTTTCAAAAGCTCAAGCATTTAAATTGGTTTACGCATTCTATTTTTATAAAACTTTTTATAATAGTATTACGTTACAAGTGAACTGTCCTTCGATTTTAAAAATCGATTTTTTTAAATTCTGATGTGCTACAGCAAAACGCCGAGACACGTATTTCTTTATTTTAAGCCTATTTTCATATTCTGTTAACATTACTCATGTGTACTCAAAAAAATTAGATTTTGTCGTACTGTGTTATTTATAATAAAGGTTAATTGCAATGAATTTTAATTTTTAATATATTATGAAATATTTTTGTTAGCTTTGTAGATAATTGGAACAATAGATTTGTGAATTACACGGTGTCACAAATGAGAAACTTTTATAAAAACTTGGAACGCAACCTAGTGGGGGTTATAGGTAGGCTTGTCACCCGTACTTTATAATAAAGTATTATTCGTAATTTCTAGTAATTGTACTTTATACTTTATAAGAATAATAACGTACACAAGAATACATTATTTCGCATGATTTAATTTATTTTAGATCCCGAAATAGATTTAAGTTATATTGACGTTTTTTTATTTTGGCGATTTTTTCTTAAACCCTGTCATGACAATTGTACGAAAAAACTAATCTAGGAGCACTAATTGCCTAGTACATTTGTTATACCCTTCACCACCATAGGTGGAAAGGGTATATTGGGCTTGTGCTGATGTTTGTAACGCATAGAAATATTGGTTTGAGACCCATCTTTTAGTATACCAATCGACTTAGAATCACATCCTGAGTTGTTTTATTCTACAGGTCGCAACTTTAAAGATAATTTGATAAAATTTGCCACAGGCTCTTATTTTGGTCCAAGCACTATACTTTTTGGGCGAAATCAGATCCTGTAGGGATGCCTTCCCTGAATAGAGTTTTTGGTTCTTTACAGACACAAATTTAATTGTATTTAGATAATATTCAGCACGAATATTATTTATTATAACCTTAATCATTGTACCTAATTTTGTAGGAATCGGCCCATATTTGACCATACCTCACATACAAGACACATTCTCAAAAGACGTTTATATACACATAAAAGCACAAAAACATGTATAACTCTAAAACTGATAAATATGCACAGATAAATATTTTGTTAATATAAACCAATAACCAAAATTTGGTAACAATCGGTCCACAATTGACCCTAGCTCTTATATCAGGCCCTTAGCCGGAAATGACAAAAATCTTGAAATTTAAAATAGCTCATAGTATATGTATGTATGTCTCTAAGACTTAAGGAAAACATGTTTAATTGCTGGTCCATATTTGACCTTAGCAGTGAAGGGTATACATAGTCGGGCTTAACCGACTATAGATTTTCTTACTTGTTTTTTTTAAGGCGAATATATGCAGGTGACAGTAATTGAATTTGCTTCCAACTCAAATGTCAAATTGTACTTTTTTATATGAAGTTTTATATTTAAAAGGCGATAAGCTATTTGCTCAATCCCACCTGTACTTTAACGCCATGGTTTTGTCAAAAGATTTATCGATTAACAGATTTTACAAATTTGTGATAAAATAAACAAAAAATGAACTTTACAGGGATGTCATAGAAACCAAGTCGGTTTTTAAGTTTCTCGGCTTTGAAAACCAATATTGGTTTTATTTGGTGTCATGAAACCAAGTCGGTTTTGTTACTATTGATCTAAAATCAAACAAAATGTTCGAATCAATTGTTTAGTTTTTCATTTAAAGTTTTTTGGAAACATTTTTAATTTTTTGATAAAAATTATTAAAGAAAATTATTTGCAGAACAATTTTCAGTTTTTGACAATGTTAGTGGTATAGATATAAAGAAAACGATGCTTTTTGAACATATGAAGCTTTTATACCTAAATATAATAGAATGACCGAATTGCTGACTAGAACAATTTAAATCCACCTACACCAGAAACAAATCAGTGTCAATCAAAGGACGATTGACACTTACAAGCGATATCCGTTGAATATAAGAATCTAAAAATATCTTAGCCTAAGAGTTTTTCCTATTTTGTATATAATTTTTATGTTTGTCGATACGGTTCATTGATTCCTAAGACACAAAATAGTACCAAAAATTGCTTTAATATTATTACACGATCCAAACGCTAAGTAAACTTTTCACACATCCCTTTTCATTTGAAAGTTCAAGTTAAAAAGAACCAAAAACAATTTTTCACTTTTTCTCTCCCTATTTTCGAAAAAGTACTAACTAATTGTACTGTTATTTTTGTAGCTGATCCAAGCTCGATTTTAATTTTGATTCTATTCTATTCTATAGTGACACCTTTGTTTTATGCTAATTATAAGCTGCTTGGTTTATTTCCAATACTTAAACAATAATATTGGTTTCTGTGACACATAAAACCAATAGAAAATATAGTTCGAACACTTAAATAATAATATTGGAATTCATGACACCAATTAATTTTTTTTGTCGTTTTCAAAACCATTACCAATAAAATTGGTTCCTATGGCACCCCAGAATAAATTTTTCTGAAGCTTTTATAACCAATGTACTTTTATATTTATTAAATAAAAAAAGGTGGGAACCCTAGTTATAGGTCTAACCATTTTTAAAGATTTCGAAACACGTGAAAAATTTCGAGATATTCTCAAAAAAACTATTTTAGAGTAGGTTGTAGTACCCCAACTCTCACAGAGCGATTTTAAACAGTTTTGGAAAGTCAAGGGATATCAAGCTATTATAAGCTGTATACACAGGACTTGTATTCTAAGAAATTAGTGTTAAGCGATTTTACTGATTTTTTGTGGTTATTTTAAAAACTTTAAAGATATGGTTTGTAAAAAACAAAAAATAATACAATTCCTGGGGCCAAATCGATACTGAATTCGATATTGAACGAGTAAGATATTTCAGAACCTTTGTGTGGCATACTTTTCGGATAATCGAATTAATATATAACATATGTATAAAGTTCACTACATTGAAAATTATTAGTCAAAAGTCACCTAATAGTAAAATAATTGCATTTAAAATAAATATGTTGAAAAATTAACGAATATGTAAAGATATCAAATTTTATTCAACTGTTTGGAAAATAAACTTTTTTGAAAATCCTTAAGGTATGTTACACAATATTAGCTAAAAAAAATCTGAATTTCTGATCGATATCAAATGCGGCGATTTGGCCCCTGGTAAAACAACAAAAAATTACCGTTTTTTAGCCATCTTAAAATAATAATCACTTAAGCTAGTAAAGGCTAGTGATCCATGCTATCAGCTCTGTTGTGGTTTTGTTAACGTTTTAATTAGTTGTTGCATTTTGCAACAACATTCCTATCTTGTTACACCCTACAAGAAAGTTTTTGCTAAGTTTTGTAACTTCAAAGAAAAAATATTGGCGTGAAATCTACTATAAAGCATATTAATCCTGAGTCGATTTAAAGATATTTCTCTTGCTTGATGCCCTTGTAAAGCTTGTTAGTAGAGGAACAAATTTTGAAATTGTGAGGGTTTTTTTGCCTCATAGACATTAATTTAACTTAATTTATTTGAAATTTATGGCAAAAAATGCTTATGGTAGCCAAATTTTAAATCACTTCAAACCTCTCATGAGAAAATTACAAAAATTCATATGAACTGAACAAAATTTAAGCTTTATGGTATAGCTGATATGACCCTACCATATCGAGTCCTTTAATTAAAATGTTCGCAAGCGACAGGAAAAATATTAATCGTAAGCGATAAAAAATCTTAATTAAACGAAAATGGGAAATGTTTTTGTGCATAACATTTTTGTTCTTTGTTAGTTTGCTACTTTCGACAAACTAATTAAATTTTTTCCAAACGGTTTAGAAGTTATGGCGCAAAGTATTGTATGTGAAGTTTTCTTGATTTTACTTCAATAACTTTTAAGCTACTGGGCGGATTGTGGCGCAATATGCAGAAATCGGCCAATGGGTAGTTGGAGTTTTAGATCAATTTTTAAAAACATGTCTATTTTTAACACAGTGGCCTCTACACTGAGCAAAAGTTAAGCACCATTGTATATAAAACCTATTGGTCCGTATAACTTTCGTAAATATAAACATATCGAAAAGATTTTTACAAATTCGAAAACTACTTAGGAAAGAAAGAAAAATATGCTCACTGTACTACGCTATCTCTAATAGTTTAAGAGATATTTAACGGAATGTCGCTAACGATTATTTAAATCTAAGGGCTCGATATAAGACCTAGTGAAATTGTACCTCAAAAAATAACAAATCACAAAAAGAATAACTTGCGAAGATTTAATGATGTCAGCCTCGTTAGGATGCCTTAAGGCTCATGTAAAGCTTTGGATCAATGCAAATATAGAAATTTCGAAAATAATTAATTGAAATTTAACACAGGCATTTATTTTAGATAATTTTTTATTTATTTATTTATTATTAATCAGAGTATAACCACAAATTTTAATTAATTTGTATGAAGTTAATCATAAATATTCCTGATGATAGCCAAAATGGCTAATTTTTTATTAAATATATTTATTGCAATTACATATTTATTATTGTTAGTGTATCCCTAATTCTAGACAGATCAAAAACGAGACAGAATAAAAACGAATTATAGTGTCCTAACAAATATCAACATAAAGCGAAGTTTATCGTCAAAACAGAAACACACAAAATTTTTCAGTTTTATCTTTTTTTATTTGGAATCTGTCATATTTTACCATTAGCATTTATATAATTCAAAGCTAGAAAAACTACATTTACAGGCAAATTCTGTTCGGAATTGAAACGATTTCGTAGTTAAATTTTAATTGAAATGGTTTTAGGTTCTATAGATTCCGAAAATTTCAAAATTCTCTACAACATTACGAAACACAATTTTAACAATTGAAATCATTATTTCTATCTTTGTTTTAGCAAATGTCACTGATTAATTGAGGAAATTGTTCAAATTTAATTACATTTTGTAAATAAAAAGTGGGTTCATTCCAAAATACTTAATTACTTCTGAAAATCTGTTCGGCATTGAACAATTTGTTGCCGTTAAACCTCATATGTGGAGGGTACCATATGGTCGGGCCACACATATTATTCATATTCTCCTTCATATTGATGATTAATTATTGTAATTGTATAGAATTATTTATTTTTTAATTTAGGAACTCATGTACAAAATTTAAAATATTCTAAAAACAAGTAAGAAAGTGCTATAGTCGGTCAGCCCGACCATGCGATACCTTTCACCACTAAGGTCAAAGTGTTATTTTTCCTGTATAAAGACAAATATTTGCTAAATTTTGCCATCATACAAACATTTTCTCAAATCTTATATATTTAAGCTGCTTCCGACATTTGGACTTATATGAAAACTAGGGTCAAATGTGGACCGATTATCTCGAAAATTGATTACAGTTGTTACAAAAGTTATGTATGCAAAAAATATACTTAAAATTCCCATTATCTTCAGATTTACGAGCGTTTTAGTGATTTTTGTGTCATTTAGTGCGTTTTTAAAGAAAAGTTTGTATGGGAGCTATGCTCAAATATGGACCGATTTTAACGAAATTCGGTAAAGTGATTTAGGTTTACATAAGCAGTATTTAAATTTCATGAAAAAATATTGATATTTGTGGCTAATGTATCAATTCCGGGAAGTGGGACGTATGGGAGGTACCATAAATAATCGATTTTGACGAATTTCAATAGCCATGGTCCTATTATCAAAAAAATTATCTGTGCCAAATTTCATCAAATTATCTTTAGAATTGCGACCTGTAGTTTGATTACAAAGTTTATATGGGGGCCCAGCCAGTCAGACGGACGGACGGACATCGCTAAATCGACTCAGAAAGTGATTCTAAGCCTATTGGTATACTAAAAGGTGGGTCTAAGACAAATATTTCCATGCGTTACATACATCAGCACAAACTTATAATACCCTTTCCACCTATGATGGTGAAGGGTATAAAAAACTTAGGGACCGACCTAGCTTAGGTTGTTGGCCTTATTAAGTACATGACAAATCGTTGAATAAAGTGTCAGAAAGAGTTATACGCAAAAAACGCGTTTTTTACGAGGATCACCAACTTATCTACCCATAGCTCAGCCACTTTGCAAGCGATTAAAAGAAAACAGATTGCGCTTTAGAATGGCATGTCATTTTTGATACATTTGTAAATCAAACATTTTTTTGTTAAGAATATCTAAAAAATATGTCAATTTTTTATACTTTAGTATCCTTTTTTTTTTTTGGTTATTTTTATATAAAAGCTCATAAAAGCTTATTTTAATATAACAAGAAAATTTAGTTTCTAATAAAACGTAGTTTTAAGTTTTTAAATCAGACGAAAAATCGAAAAGTTATTAAGCTTTTCATAAACCGACTAGGCGTAAATTTAATTTAAATAAATTTTGCAAACGTAAACCGATAGCAATAAGTAATGTCTCGTTTTCCTTTACAAAGAACTAGCATTATATAAGTGAACAAACCGGTAAGGTTTTTATAGGAAAAATTTTAAATAATTGAATTTTGAATTTTAAAGATTTTAATTTTTTAAAATATATGGGCAAATCTTGCGTGACGGACGATACATTTGTACGGATTTTGTTGTACTTAAATGTATCCAATTGTCGTTCTACACTAGACAGCTTTGCACAGGTTTCAGGGAATATTAGCCCATCGATTGTGCTATCGAATAGCTGCATGCAAATCCGAAAAGCTTAAACCAAGGAAAAAATTTTAAAACTGTCAAAATCGCGTATTTGTGTTTATGGCCAAATTTATCATATATTGATCCTCTAGAATTTATATTGGATACAATTTTTAATTGCTCTCTTCGTGAATGGCAGGTCTTAATTTGCACCCATCTCGAATTTTTATACATTTTTTAAATAATAGGTTTTTTAAAAGTCCATTCAAATCCCAAAAACATCCCTATAGGTATCAAGTTTCAGTAGGGGCTCAAAGTCTGCTTAATTTTATACAATTAGATGTAAAAGACCTCATTAAAAGTAATTGGAGTGATATAAATAACGACAAGTAAAAAGGGGCTCACAGTGTGTAGCGTCCGTCACAGAAATAAAGGTTTTTTAATTTGACTGGTGTAATTTTTTTTTTCTTCAATTGAACTTGGTTCGTAAAGAGATATAGTATGCTTAACATTAGGCTAAAAATATATAGATGTTTATATAGCATTTTACAAAATAGTATATAAAGAAAAGTGTGTAGCGTCCGTCACAGTATATATTTTTGTACAAAATAATATTTATTAAATACAAAATTTATGAACATATTTATGTCTTATTCATAAAGCAATAACACTGCCTATATCCACAGATTAAATTAAAGATATTAGGTGTTAAAAAAATATACAGTGGGTCAAATTTGATGATTTTGCAATTTGTTTTTTATTTTAATTTTGGGACACTCTAACAGCTAGCCGCAGCATTTTTAGGATGAAAAATAAATGTAAAAAGTGTAAAACTATAAATAAATAGGTATATGTATTTAGCCGTTTTGTGAAATATTAAATTGTGCCAAAAAAGACGCATTTTAACTGCGAACATGAAACGGAAAGAGATGAATTCGGGAACAAATAAAACCTTATTTTCACTGATTAAAACACTGATCCTTAAAAAAATATAAAATGTGAATTTTTTCCTAATAAAAACCATTCAAGTATAAACTGTATCGTCCGTCACGTAGCGTTCGCAAAAGTTCATTTATGGATTTTTGGTGAAACTTAAAAATATTTTATAAAAGCTGTTTTGGAATCTTCTGATTTTCCTCTATCTTCAATGTATTTACAATTTTTTTATTACTATGACCGATTTGATAAAATTTACAGAAATACGTGTTGAAAAAAAAGTCACTTCCATTTTTTGTAAAATCGCTTGTAAAATAGCTTTGCAAATGTGAGAGTTTGAGGTACTAAGGTACTACGACCTACCCGAAAACAGTTTTTTGCAAATATCTCGAAATTTTGCACGTGTCTCGAAAAATTTGAATATGGTTTTTGTATATCCTCACCTAGGCCTATAACCCCCACTAGGTCGCTTTCCAATTTTTTACAAAAGTTTGTTACACCGTATAATTCATGACAACTCTGAGAAGGTATATGATATATATATGTACAACAAGTCTCATGTTTGAAAGCTAATTACTCTTCACTGCAAATTTAATTAGCTACAGAAAGTAAACAATTCTTGAAGGTTCGATATAAGAAGTTTCGATAAAATAATCTCATTGTCTCAATTGGAAGGCGTAGGCATAACTTTTTAAATTTTCATGAATAACTTAAAAAAATGTATTATTTTTCAAATGAATCTATTAAAAAGTAAATTTTATAAACATTACACAAAGTTTCTTAATGTAGCAAAATTCATCAGCCACCCTGTACATCAGTAATTTAAACTTGCTCGTGGATAACTTTTAAAAATAAACAAAAATGCTTTTTTTTTATTGCAAAATCATAAATTCTAATTGTTCAAGAAATTGGGAATAGCCTGTGGGAATCAAATTTTGGACTCTAATTGACAGTTTTCCTTAAAAAAATTATTATGTATCCACAAAACTTTTTCATATCACAATAATCAAAATTAAAATTTACTTTTTTGCTTTGATTTTAAAATATCACATTTAAAAAAAAATCACTTAAAGCACACAATTTTTAAAATTTGGCTTTTATTGGCGTTTTTGTTAATTTTTTGCAGTTTCTTTTCTTTGTTTCTTCTTTTTAACTGAATACCAATTGAAAAAAGTTAAAAATACATTTTTATGTATGTCCTTAAAACTTTAAACGTCTTGTTCTAACGAGCTTACGATGCGTAATAAATTTCACAGCAGCAGCCTTTATTTGAAGTTTACAACCAACAACAACAACAACATCGAGAAATAACTATGGCCATAAAAACAAAAAACATCGATGACGAAAACGACGAGGACGAGAAACAACAACGATGAGAAGAAAAAGCCAACAGGATTTTATGGCTTGAAATCTCTGTAAAGTATGCTACAAAAAAAAAAACAGTAAAGAAGCATAAAAACTTTGAACACACACATTTGTATAAAACACACAAATAAACACTTTTTGAGCAAGAAAACACACAAATACACACACTCAAACACAATTTCTGGCTTTTTTCATTTGGTTGTTTTCGTTTTTGTTTTTGTTGCTGTTATTTTTATGTGTATTTCCTTTTTACGAACACGATTCCCGTTTATTTTTTACTCGTTTCCTTTTATATCCTTTTTAAGATTTATTCCCGTTTTTATTTTGTTGTTGTTTTTTTTTTATTCTACATTATTTTTTTTTGTGTTTCGCTCTTTTGGTTAGTATTTCACTCTAAGCTTTGACTCTCTCTTTGGAATTATGCTCACGTATTTGGTTTTACTTTATACAGTCGTCGTCGCTTAATATTGTACACTTATACTATATAAATTTAATTTTTTTTACAAGTATTGGTGTTATTTTTATGTTAAACAGGATCAGGGTGTGGTGAGTACATTCAATTCATTGAAACTTATGCCATCAAAAATACCAAAAAAAAAGCTTTAAATTTTCCTTTTTTCCTTAAGAAATTTTCTTGGTATAAGCATTTGCTTTGGTATACTACCTTTTTTTTTTTCTTGCTTCTTGTAACTAGATGTTAACAAAAGGATGTGATTTTTTTCATTTTTTTTTTCTTAGCTAAATTTTTTTACAAATAAATTGCTAGATTTTTAGGCAATTTAATATCTTTTAATAACAATTTACTTTTCTTTTAGTTGCTAAAGTGTTTTCTTTTTTATTATTCATTAAATAATAAGTAAAGAATTAAAATTCTTTCTTTTTTTTAATTTTTTTCACTTTATAGGATTTTTTTTTTATTTTTTTGCACAAACTTTATCACTTAAACACTTGAGCCGTTTATTTAACAACCGTACACGTCAACTGTCTCCACCTGACTGAAAATCAATGTGCAGCAGATAAAATAATTTAGTTCTTTGCTCACAGCATCCAAATTTGTACTAAAAAAGCATGAACAAACAATGGACAAAAGTTTCTGTTTTAGTACTAAAAAAGTTCTCTTACAAACAATTACAGTTATTCATACACACA
Organism: Stomorhina lunata; assembly: GCA_933228675.1. Lineage (NCBI taxonomy): Eukaryota > Metazoa > Arthropoda > Insecta > Diptera > Rhiniidae > Stomorhina > Stomorhina lunata. Next base: position 59,300,579 of record OW121740.1, on the reverse strand, counting down.
AACACACATACCCCCATATTTCAAGAATCCTTTTTTTATTGTTAATCTTAAAAGCTTTATTTGTTTACATATCACAAACACACTCTCCTTTTCTCTCTCTCTCTCTCTTCCTCTCACTTCTTCATTTTTATCTCATGCTCTTTTTGTATATTTCCTTTAAACATCTGATGCATTATTTGATTAATATTTATTTAAAGACAAACACACACATTCTATTGCTCTCCCCCCATCATCTGTTCTGCTCTTTTCTCTTTTCAATTGCAAGATTTCTAAAAGCTCTCATGGCTTTTCCTATATCTCTATAAGTGTAAGTGAGTGTGTTTTTGTGTTAACTTTGAATGTCTGGCTATATTTTAAGCGTTGGGTATTTCTACATATTCCTCATCTCATAATAAATTATGACGTTACATTATCATTATTTATTCTCAATTATCATTTAATTAGCTTAGCATTTAATAAAATACATGAAAATGTTAAGCTTTTTCTTACTTTTGATGCTTCTACTTCTGCTGCTGTCATTAAAAATAGAGTGTTCTTAAATGTTTTGTATGGGTGTTAGGGTGTCCCAGAATTGAAATTATACATATACTGTCTAATAGATGCTTTTTTACTGCAATCTCAAATCGTATTCTTAACATGAATACTATTGAACTCCAAACTGTTAAGACTATATCCTTCTTACTACTTACATAAGTAAGTAAGAGTGTTATATTCGGCTGTGCTGAATCTTATACACCCACCATCAAGTTGTGTTAAATTTAGAAACATATCTCATATATCTACAAGGGTGCAGCTAATTCAAAATATGGACCAAAACTGGAAAAATCGCTAAGCTAATTGGTATTGTTGGTAAAACGTTTGGACTAAATTCGGTTGCCGTAGCTTTATAGTTCAACATTTAAAAATATTTTAGTGGTTTCCCCAGTATTTACTTTGATCAAAATTCGGTCTCATAACCGGGTATAGTTTTACATTAATAAGTTGTTAAATACTTTTCGTTGTGATTAATATGTAGTTAGGCTAAACACGTTAAAAGTAATACGACAGGTCCATATATTTCGTTATGAGTTCCTAATGCATTCATCATATATAAAGTCTGGGCTGAACATTAGAGTGGTTCGAAAAAAAAAGTTGAGTCAGTCACCCCCTAGGATTAAAGATAATGTCAAAACAATTCCAAAAACTATTTTTTTATTTTTTTACCACGCCTACAAATACCGCCCTTTAAGTATTTTGTTCACTAAGTCGCCATCTTTAGTCCGATTATAACACTTTATACATCGATGTTTAGGGCTCTAGAAGGGCTACATTTCTCTCTTTCATAGTTTTTTACAACCTCGTCAATTTCTAGTCATAACTTTTTAAAATTCGAGTCATACCCACCCTAATCAAATCGAGTAAAAATCTATATTTTAGAAGTTATGACTATAAATTGACGTGGTAGTAAAAAACTATCAAAGAGAGAAATGTAGCCCTTACAGAGCCGAGAACACCGATATATAAAATGTTATGATCGGACTTAAAATGACGACACAGTGAACAAAATACTAAAGGGGCGGTATTTGTAGGCGTGGTAAAAAAATAAAATAATATTTTTTGGAATTGTTTAGATATTATCTTTAATCCTAGGGGATGACTGACATAACTTTTTTTTATGGAAGGCGAACCGCTCTACTGAACATTGATTGATGCCTATATAATTTCATAGGTGCAATCTAAATATAATGAATGTACCTCCAAATCTTTTTAATTGTAGATATAAAAGGGGGATGTTATATATATAAGAATTATAGCCAAATGTTGACCGATTGTAACAAAATTTTACACACTGACTGGTATATATATAGAGCTTATTCTTGCCTACAAATACCGCCCTTTTAGTATTTTGTTCACTGTGTCGCCATCTTTAGTCCGATTATAACACTTTATACATCGATGTTTAGGGCTCTGCAAGGGCTAAATTTCTCTCTTTGATAGTTTTTTACAACCTCGTCAATTTCTAATCATAACTTTTTAAAATTCGAGTCGTACCCACCCTAATCAAATCGAGTAAAAATCTATATTTTAGAAGGTATGACTATAAATTGACGTGGTAGTAAAAAAGTATCAAAGAGAGAAATGTAGCCCTTACAGAGCCGAGAACACCGATATATAAAATGTTATGATCGGACTTAAAATGACGACACAGTGAACAAAATACTAAAGGGGCGGTATTTGTAGGCGTGGTAAAAAAATAAAATAATATTTTTTGGAATTGTTTAGATATTGTCTTTTATCCTAGGGGGTGACTGACATAACTTTTTTTTTTGTATGGAAGGCGAACCGCTCTACTGAATATTGATTGATGCCTATATAATTTCATAGGTGCAATCTAAATATAATGAATGTACCTCCAAATCTTTTTGATTGTAGATATAAAAGGGGGATGTTATATATATAAGAATTATAGCCAAAAGTTGACCGATTGTAATAAAATGTTACACACTGGCTGGTATATATATAGAGCTTATTCTTGCAAAATTTAGTGGCCATAGCTATCATAGTTTCTAATTTAATAGCCTTTAACTGGCCTTTGCTAAAATTTTTGGTTTCCGTGAGTGTTTTTCATAAGAAAGCTAAAGTCAAATATGGACTGATTCCTATAAAATTTGATAAACTGATCAAAAATTGCATACAACTTCCCTATTTTAAATTACAATTGTATTCAATTTATCAGCATAAATGTGTTTCCCGGGGCGGGGTTATATGGGAGGTCTAACTAAATTTGAACCGATTCCATGTCCATTTTCAACACACATCTTTTTAAATATATCCAAAATACTTTTGTAGAATTTTGACCCTCTAGCTCTTTTCGTTAAGGCGCTATCGTGCTTTTATCTGATGGACAGACGGACATAAACAACCTTTTCTTTATGTATTTTTGTGTTTCCATAAGTTTTTTATATGGGAGCTATGGTCAAATGGTGACCAATTGTGACAAAATTTTGCACACTGGCTGGCTAAGACCTCCTCGTTATATCTATTATAGTTTTAGATTTATTGGCATTTATGTGTATTTTAGGTGAAATTTTGCCTGTTTCCGTAGGTTTTTTGTATGGGAGCTATGGCTAAATGTGAACCGATTTTGATGAAATTTTATACGCTGCCTAGGGCTAATGTAAAACTTCTATATACCAAACTTTATCATCATAGTTGCTATAATTTGTCATTTATTAACAAATAAGCGATTAGCCTAGACGAGGTTATACGGGAGCTATGGTCAAATGTTAACCGATTTTTCAATATCAAAATTTTCTCAGAGATGAAGAATATTTCTAGTAAGTTTCAGTGAGCTAGCTCCTTTAGTTTAGGCGTTATCGTGATTTCAACAGACAGACAGACAGACAGACAGGCGGACAGACAGACGAACGTCGCTCAATCGTCTTAGAATTTCATAAGGATTCAGAATATATACCGTTTTTGGTTTTTGAGCCAATATTAAGGAAATTACAAACGAAATGACAATCTCAATATACCCCCATTCTTTTTGATGGTGGGTATAAAAAGACAAGTATTTAAGTGCTATAGTCAATCCCGATCATACAAACATTTTTCCAAAATTGATATCTTTAAGCTGATTCTGTCATTTGGACATATATGAGAGCTATGGTCAAATATGGAACGATTATCTCGAAATTCAGCAAATTGATTACAGTTTTTACAAAAATAAACTTAAAATTGTCAAATATCTCCAGATTTACGAGCGTTTTCATGATTTTTGCCTCATTTAGTGCGATCTGACAAAAGAATTCGTATGCGAGCTATGGTCAATTATGAACCGATTTCAAAGAAATTTGGTTTATATAAGCAGTATCTGTTTTAAATTTCATGAAAATATATTAATATTTGTGGCCAAAATATCAATTTCGGGAAGTGGTACCTATGGGAGGTACCATAAATAATGGACCGATTTTAAAGAATTTCAATAGGGATGGTATTTCTATCAAAAATAGTATCTGTACCAAATTTCATTAAATTACACAGGGCAACAGCAAAAATGTGCTTGAGTAACCACTATATACATTTGATGTATCATGACTGCCTTAGTACAAAAATAGTAAATTTTTTAAATTCTATGGCAAGATTTTTTGAAAATTTTTCATTTTTTTTAAATTGCAATTTTTTTAGACGTTCCTTCAAATAATTAATGATAACTCAAAAATTACTAGTCCGATATTATTAAAATAAAATTAGAAAAATTAATTATTATTATTTACATAGCCTTTAATTCGTCTATATATCGCGTTTCAATCGGATCAATAGTTTCGGAGTTATAATAAAAAATATATTTTTTACGTAAAAATGGCAAAAATGTTCGTTTTAAAAAAATCATTAAAAATCGAAAACGGCAGAAAACTTCCAGATTTATTATTTTATCGCATAGCGACATATAATAGCAACAAAATGTAATGGCCAGTGCAAATTGTAGTAACTCGAAAACTGTTTAACCGATTTTAGAGATATGTAGCTTATTGGAAATCTCATTGTGTTTGCCCTTAGGACCAGGATTTAAAAAGTTTTGATTTACACCATATTTTTTTTTTTTTTTTTTTTTGATCAAGAAGACAAGATGTCAAAGTTAATAATTTAAGAAAGATATTTGATGTTTGGTCAATAGTAATACTCGGAAATCAGGACCGTATTATATTCCCATACAAATGGGTTCATTAATAAATGTTCTGTATGTCATCTTAGGACATTGACCCAGGAAGACAAAATTTTTTTTCTGAATACCTTAAGATGTAGAGCATCGATTTTTAATACGGGAGTATCGAATTAAAAAAAAATCGCTTCAAATAAATGTACAAAATAATACAAAAATAAACTTCCTACCTTTATTCTGATATAAATAAGTTTCGGTTTAATTTTATTTTAAAGAATAATAACAAATAAATTTAAGATTAAAGTTACTGATTTTTGATCCCGATAAGGACTAAAATTTTCCACTGCGAGTCGTCCAGCCAGGCGGACAGACTGACATCGTTAAATCTACTCAGTAGTGATTCTTAGTCTTTTGGTAAACTTAAAGGTGGGTTTAAGACCAATATTTCTATACGTTACATAAATTAGCACAAACTTATAATACCCTTTCCACCTACAGTGGTGATGGGTATAACAACAAGAGGTAATAAGAATCAAGATTGATCATTTTCTGATCAACTGGTCGCATATTTTGTTTCTTTTAATTTAACTACAGCCTAGGAGCCATAATAGTTTAGTTTTTAATATGGAGAGAATCTTTGACTATATAGGCATTTTTGATAGTATATTCAATTAATCGGAACCAAACCTCCATTTTGGATCATTTTGAAAATACATATAAATTTACGAAGTACCCAGTTTATCTTATCAACCCTTTTTAGAAATTTGCTTTCTCAACTCTAAAATCCGTGACTTCAGAAGAACAATATACGAGATATTTACAACATTCAGTGCCTTCTAGGGTCCTTCTAGTCAGGTCATTAATAGACCCAACTTATTGAGGCCCATACTAAATAACTTATTCTTCATTCAAAAGATTTAATGCAGCAAATCTGTGGTTCTTGTGGCTCCTGTGGTGTCCTTACGTCCACATCATTGTACTTTGTCAAGCATATTCAAATCTGAATCTGTCTTCACTGCCTTCCATCATATAGCATGGCCATTAGGGTGACAGGGATTTTTTGTCTTGATTTAGAGTTTTTTCAACGGAATATTATGACACTATGTTTAAAAGTTTAGTTCTGTAAATTTGAGCCAAATCAGACAACGTTCTATGGGCGCGCATGGGGTCAAAAGTTAAAGATACCATTTTTATAAGAAAAATTAAAGGAAAATTAAAGAGAACTAGCTCAGCTTTGTGACAAGTTGACAATTACAAAAATCCATAAAGTAGTTATGGAGTTATTGCAATTTTCCCCCGAAAATTCATGTCTCTGAAAACGCGCCTAAGTATATGCACCAAACTTTTTTATTTGTAAATTAAAAAATTTCAAAGTTACAAATGATTTATCATTTAATGGCTTGATGGCACTAAATAGTTCAATTTTGTTAAAATATTATAGAAAGTTTTTATTTTTTTCATGGAAAGTTTTCGGAAAATTTTACATTTTTCTCAAGTCGGTTTCAAAAATCATTTTTTAATTGTTTAAAAATTTTGTTCAACAAATTTTACAAATTTAGAATTTACATATCAGTGTGGGGAAGCAGGCAAATGGGAGAATAAAACTCAAAAAGTTTAGGTGGATATCCTGAACCGTCGAATTGTCGAGTTTCGCGAAAATGGCAATATTTGGTAATAATTTCAGTAGATAATTGGTAAATTTTCTTCTTCTGTTATCCTTGACTCCCAGTGAAGCATAGGGCCTCGATTTTGGTAAATTTTACTTGTGTTCAATTTTAATAACAATTTATTGCTAAATTTGGATTTACTTTTAGGCACATTTATAAAATTTTGCTAATATATTGGAATATTCCATCATTTTTCTAAGAAAATTTTAAAAAATAATACAAATTTTGATTTTTGACCATGGGATAGAAAGGGTTAAGCTTTTCCAATTAAAAAAAAAAAAAACATTTCATTTTAGGTTTTCAATAGTGAAAGCGATTATGTTTATTATTCTAATTAAAATTGAAAATAAGTAAAATTTTTCAAGCATATATTCAAATTATGATCAAAAATGTAAATGGGATGTAAATGGGATGTAGTTGCTACCTGGGTTTCCGGCAAACAGGTAATAACTGCATTCAATTCCTACTCACACCTCCTCGTGGTACATCCTGGAAACCTGAGCAACCTAGTTGAAGATGCGGTAAACAATCCGAGTGGGATTCTAGGTCAGGGCTAACGTGAGGGGGAGTTATCTTGGAGCCATTCCGACGTAATTGGTCTAAGGGTCTAAGATAATTGTACTTGGTAAAGTACAAAATTGTTCAACATGTTAGTTGCGGCTGCAAGCGGTCTTCTGTCTAGGATCGAGCGGCTCGCTTTACAAACGTGGCTCTTGTCTTTGGACTCATCATCCATCGTCTTAGCACTTATTTACGATGTTTTAAGCATGGAAAGAAACAACTTTAGATTACTCCAAGGGGTAATCTAGCGAGAAATCCCCCTGCCACGGCAGCTGGCACAAGGATTTTGGAGGTGCCTAATCTATGCAAGAACATCCTGATGAATGAAACCAATTCTATCCAAAGAAATCGAACTATAAAAACTAATATAGGCATGAAAGAAAGTTTAAAGTTTGCGACATGGAACGTACGCACTCTATACGAAACTGGGAAACTAGAACAACTAAAAAATAGAGGCCCTATGCTCCACTGGGAGTCAAGGATAACAGAAGAAGAATGACCAAAAATTTACATTTTCGGGAAATTCGACAATTTCAAATCGCAGGTACGGCGAAACGGTATGATATTTGTTTTATTGTTGAACAAAATTCTTCAAAAATTAAAAAATGAATTTTGAAACCGACCTAAGAAATAAAATACCATTTTCCATTATGAACAAACGTATTCGATTATATTTTAACAAAATTTAACTATTTAGTGCCATTTTTATTTAAGTCTTAGATGCAGTTTGCATTTTGTCACTAAATTTTTTTTTATTCCATATCCTTTTTCGTCCTTTTCGTCAGCAAAATGTAATTCGTCAAAATGTGAAACCTCTCTTAAAATCTTCCTGAAATTTGGTATATGTAACTTTCATATTAAAGAAACTCGGGGCGTGGGCAAAGTCAAATGAAAAAAAGATCTTTGGTAAAATTAAACACTCTTATTTCCGTATATCAATGATATATGTTTATACTACCAATATATTACCCAGCAAAACTTTGGTAATGGCAAGTACTCTGATAACTGGTTACCTTGTAACGACTACAACATACCATCCGAATAAATAATAAGTTATTGCAGAAGTACTTATTTGTAATTAAGATGGTAATTTAAACTGAATGGCACCGGTTCAAATCCCACCAAGGGCAACAATTTTTTTAGTTTTTTTTTTTTTTTTATAAAAAGAGTCTTTTTAAATGATTTTTGAATATTAAGAACTTAAATATTATCTTCTGTAAAAAAAAATTGTAAAACTAACTCGCGTTAATGAAAAAATACCATCATGAGTCAATTTTGATTATGTAGGGGATGTTGAATACCAAACACGATTCTAATTGGTCTTAAATTGGTAAGCCCAACTTATCTGGGTCATCCTTCATCTCAACTGTGGACATACACCTCCTCGTGGTATCACCCGGGGAGCTAGTTTAACACCCATTAATATTGTGAGTTAACATGTTCCGAGAGTTGTCCCATAAGATCGATAAAAATGGGTTAGGATACGGGCTAGTAACCCTCTCTTGAAAAAAAAATACAATGAAGAGGATAAAATTAGAATTGAAATGTAGCTCAGTGGAAGAGTCTCTGCCTAGCAGTCGGAGGGTCTGGGTTCGAGCCCCCATGGGATCATAAAAAAATTTTGTATATCGTTTAAAAATATATGTTTTTAATAAAACAACAACAAAAAAGTTGTTGCTGTTGTTGTTGTTGCTTTCAAATTGCTTACCCAAGTCATTACTTTTCTGCAATTGGTAAGTACTTGCCTCCAATGACATCCCCATGTTAATGTAATGACTTAAACAGCAAATGAGTAAGTAGTTCGTGTTCAATAGTTTAACTGTTTAACTCATTATTTGGTAATGAAAAGTTTTACTGGGTTACCATAATTTTATTAAAATATAAAAACGTTGTGATTGTGTCTTGTAAGGTCAAATATGGGTCGATTCCTACAAAATTAGGCACAATGATTTTGGTTACCATAAGCTATATTCTTGCTGAACATTATTAAAATTCAATATATAGTAAGCCGATTTTGCCCAAAAAAAGGGATCATCAAACACCAGCACAAACCGTTTCCAACTATGGTGGTGAAGGATATAAATATTGCAGTATATCGTATATTTAAACTTATGCATTAGGGATTTACAATATCTAATCATAACGATATTTTTAGTTTCTTTATATAATCTTTGGAACACTCTATATTTTATAAGTATATAAATCCAAATGTATACGAGTATATGTCTTTTTTAACCTATGTATAAAATATAATATTTCATACGTATCCCACATGCATAATACACATACAAACATACTTACTCGTATTTATAAAAATATCTGTGTTTATAATCTACCTTTTACACTTGAGGTAATTATTATGCGTAAGTATGTGTTTTATGTCAAGGGAGTTTTGACATTTGTATTCATAAATATGTTTTGTGCAGAAAAAAAGTCAAGAAAATATTATGGAAAATTTTATATTTCATATATTAATAATTAACAGGCTCTTTAAAACTAAATATTGTATAATATATAAATGAAGGTTATCCTTAACAACTATTTTAATCGTTTTCCTCATCTTTGAGGTTTGTTTGAAAACAAACATTTTTTATTGACATGTCAAACATAAAAAGACATAAGTTATTTTGAAATACATATGTACATATAAATAGAATAATTTGTCTTATTACCATTTAAATTAAAATTACTTAAAACTCTTAGAATAGGTCTAGAGATACATATGAATATGTATTTATTTACCAAAAAAAAACTCGACTCTCATATACTAAGAAGGAATACTGAAATATAAATACCGTAGTAAAAGACAAGTTACAGAGTTGCAATATGAGGAAGCTTTAAAACTAACTTAAGTCGTATTGTATTAAATGTTAATTGTTTTTCCGTTATTTTTAAATTTTTTAATGTAAATTAATATTTATTTTACGATCCTTTAAAGAAGTCTATAAAAAATCGGAAAAATTGTATTGAATTTGTTTTTCAATAACACCCACAGTATACCCATAAAAATTATACCGATCGACTCAGAATCGCCAGGAGAGTCGATTTAGCCATGTCCGTCTGTCTGTCTGTCTGTTTGTCTGTCTGTCTGTTGAAATCAAGTTTGTGGAGCTCCTGGTGGGTGTACCCAGACGAATTATACACCAGATTTTATGAAATTTCCTTACGCAGCACGCTATTTAGTTTCATTAAAATCGGTCCATAAACAACCGAGATATCGCTAAAATACTAAACTTCGATGACGAATTTTAAACATTTTTTTTTTAAAAATACAGTTTTGTAAAAAAAAAATTTAATTCTCATCGAATTTTGGCGATATCTCAGGTGTTTATAGACCGATTTTGATAAAATTTAACAGCATGTTGCGTTGAAGTATTTTCTAAAATCTGGTATATAATTCAAAAATTTTTTTTTAAATACTGTTTTTTTTTTTAATTTTTTAAAAATTTGTCAATTTGTGTACATAGATAACTTTTACTTTGGCGATATCTCAGTTATTGATCTACCGATTTTGATGAAATTCAATAGTGTTCAGCGTTGAATGATTTCCTAAAATTTGATATACAGTTCAAAAAACTTAAAAAAAAACACAATTTTTTGACCAAATTCAAAACTTTTTTTTTTAAAAATACAGTTTTTTAAAAAAATATTTTTTTTTTAATTCTCATCGATTTTCAAAATTTGGCGATATCTCTGGTGTTTATAGACCGATTTTGATAAAATTTAATAGCATTTTGCGTTGGTGTGTTCTCTAAAATCTAATATATAATTCAATTTTTTTTTTTTAAATACTGTCTTTTAAAAAAAAAATAAAATTTGTCAATTTGCGTACATCGATAACTTTTGCTTTGGCGATATCTCAGTTATTGATCTACCGCTTTTGATGAAATTCAATTGTGTTCAGCGTTGAATGATTTCCCAAAATTTCATATACAGTTCAATAAATTTAAAAAAAACACAATTTTTTGACGATATTCATTTTATTTTTTTTTTTTTATGAAAAATACAGTTTTTAAAAACAAAAATCTAATTCTCATCGAATTCGAATTTTGAGGATATCTCTAGTGTTTATAGACCGATTTTGATAAAATTTAATAGCATGATGCGTTGGAGTATTTTCTAAAATCTGATATTTAATTAAATTTTCTTTTAAATATTGTTTTTAATTTTTTAAATTTGTCAATTTGAGTACATCTATATCTTTTGCTTTGGTGATATCTCGGTTATTGATCTACCAGCAGATTTTATGAAATTTCCCTACGCAGCACGCTATTTAGTTTCATTAAAATCGGTCCCTAAACAACCGAGATATCGCTAAAATACTAAACTTCGATGACGAATTTTAAAAATTTTTTTTAAAAAATACAGTTTTGTAAAAAAAAAAATTTAATTCTCATCGAATTTTGGCGATATCTCAGGTGTTTATAGACCGATTTTGATAAAATTTAACAGCATGTTGCGTTGAAGTATTTTCTAAAATCTGGTATATAGTCCAAAATTTTTTTTAAATACTGTTTTTTTTTAATTTTTTTAAAATTTGTCAATTTGTGTACATCGATAACTTTCACTTTGGCGATATCTCAGTTATTGATCTACCGATTTTGATGAAATTCAATAGTGTGCAGCGTTGAATGATTTCCTAAAATTTGATATACAGTTCAAAAAACTTAAAAAAAAACAGAATTTTTTGACCAAATTCAAAACTTTTTTTTTTTAAATACAGTTTTTTAAAAAAATATTTTTTTTTTTAAATCTCATCGATTTTTAAAATTTGGCGATATCTCTGGTGTTTATATACCGATTTTGATAAAATTTAATAGCATTTTGCGTTGGTGTGTTCTCTAAAATCTAATATATAATTCAATCTTTTTTTAAATACTGTCATTAAAAAAAAAAAAAAATTAAAATTTGTCCATTTGCGTACATCGAAAACTATTGCTTTGGCGATATCTCAGTTATTGATCTACCGCTTTTGATGAAATTCAATAGTGTTCAGCGTTGAATGATTTCCCAAAATTTCATATACAGTTCAATAAATTTAAAAAAAACCACAATTTTTTGACGATATTCATTTTTTTTTTTTTTTTTTTTTTTTGAAAAATACAGTTTTTAAAAACAAAAATCTAATTCTCATCGAATTCGAATTTTGAGGATATCTCTAGTGTTTATAGACCGATTTTGATAAAATTTAATAGCATGATGCGTTGGAGTATTTTCTAAAATCTGATATTTAATTCAATTTTCTTTTAAATACTGTTTTTAATTTTTTCAATTTGTCAATTTGAGTACATCGATATCTTTTGCTTTGGTGATATCTCGGTTATTGATCTACGATTTTGATGAAATTTAATAGTGTGCTGAGTTGAATGATTTCCTAAAATTTTGATATACAGTTCAAAAAACTTAAAAAAAAAACAGTTTTTTGACGAAATTAAATTTTTTTATGAAAAATACAGTTTTTTAAATTCTCATCGAATTTTGAATTTTGTCGATATCTCTGGTGTTTATAGACCGATTGTGATAAAATTTAATAGCATGCTGCAATGGAGTATTTTCTAAAATCTGATATATAATTCGAAATTAAAAAAAAAAACATTTTCTTAAATATGCCAATTTTCGTAAATCGATATATTTTGCTTTGGCGATATCTCAGTTATCAATCTACCAATATTGATGAAATTCAATAGTGTGTTGCGTTGATTGATTTCCTACAATTTTATATACAGTTCAAAAAACTTAAAAAAATATATAGTTTTTTGAAAAAACATAGTTATTTTGAAAAATACAGTTATTAAAAAAAAAATTTATTCTCATCGAATTTTGAATTTTGGCGATATCTCTGGTGTTTATAGTAAATAAAAAATTGTAATTTAGCATCGAATTTCGAGTTTTATCTATATCTCAGTTGTAAGTAGAACTATATTAACATCTAATACCTTTACAATGTAAAGTTTACATATAAGTTATGTGGGTATGTCATCTAGAAGCTCATCATACTTGATTTCAGCATACCGGAATATGTCTTAAATAAGTGAGTTTTGAACATTATGATGGCCTTTATTCATATCTTATGTAAGTGTTGTTGCCAAAAGTCTAATCTAAATAGGTCCGCTAAATATTCTCATTAAAGCAACCATTTAATCGGTCCCCTAATTTTAAGGTGCGAAACATTACAATGTTGTGTAATTTCTGAAATTGTTTGTATTTCAATCTACAGTAAAACCCGCTTAAGTGCCTTGCCTAAAATTGAGAGCATGTTGAGGTACTTAAGCGGGTTGTGTACTTAAAATAACCCGCTTTAGTACCTCAGGTTGGGTACTTAAACAGCCCCGTTTTAGTACCTTTTGTTGGGTAGTTAAACATTTTATAATTTTCAGAATTTTGAAATATACGAGTATATTGAAGACCTAATTTTGAAAGTGGATTAAGTCCATTTTATTTTAAATTGAGATATAAAGGGTTTTGCGTTTTAGTGTTTTTAAAAATATAGGTGAACAATTTTAGTAAACTAAATCTTAGGTTTTGATCAGAACCTATCAAATTTTTTCTTTCATAAAAATACATAAATGAATAAAAACCATTGGGAAATGCGTTTTTTAGCGGGTTGAATGGACTTATACCACTTTCAAAACAAACATTTGAAAATATTAATTTTTTGAATTGAAAAATGCATGGGACTTAAACTGTTTTCAAAAAAATAAAATTTTAATTTTTGGTTTTGTATGAACAAATTTTTACTTTTGAATTGAAAATTGTATGGGATTTATTCCACTTTCAAAACAAATAAAACGAAAAATTTTGTTTCAAAAAATTTTGTCATATATTTTTTTGAAAAATTTTTTATAAAAAGTAAAGTTTTGAAAAATTTCCTATAAAAAGTAAATTTTTGAAAAATTTCCTATAAAAAGAAAAATTTTTGAAAAATTTTCGATAAAAGTAAATTTTTGAAAAATTTCCTATAAAAAGTAAATTTATTGAAAAATTTCCTATAAAAAGTAAATTTTTGAAAAATTTCCTGTAAAAAGCAAATTTTTTAAAAATTTTCTATAAAAAGTAAATTTTTGAAAAATTTCCTATAAAAAGTAAATTTTTGAAAAATTTCCTATAAAAAGTAATTTTATTGAAAAATTTCCTATAAAAGGTAAATTTTTGAAAAATTTCCTATAAAAGTAAATTTTTAAAAATTTCCCGTAAAAAGTAAATTTTTGAAAAATTTCCCATAAAAAGTAAATTTTTGAAAAATTTCCTATAAAAAGTAAATTTTTGAAAAATTAAAAAATTAATAATTAAAAAATTAAAATTTTTACTCTGTTCGAGTAAATATTTCTTTTAGAATTTAAAAATGCACTTTAAACTTTAAAAAAAAATTAAATTATTTTTTTGTTTGAAGAAAAGTTTCCTTTTGAAATTAAAAATGTATGGGACTTAAACCACTTTCAAAATAAAAATTTGTATTAAATCGTTAACTACAAAATGTTTGACTGTCAATATTTTAGTAGGTTTTGTAAATTTAAAATTAATTATTTTTCGCATAGTAAGATCCACAATTGCAGAACCTTTTCTCATCACTAGCTCAATTTTTTTGGGATGTGGACTTATTCCACTTTCAAAATAAAGTCTTCATATATGAATTTTTAACTTATTTAAACACAAACAAAAAGTTTATTTAACAAAAAATATTTTGATTACATATTATTTAAAAGCGTATTTCATATTGCTTTAAAAATTCATTTTAAAAAAGGAACATTTAGTGTATGTAAGTACATACATATATAATACATATGTATGTATGTATATGTAACACATATATGTATATGTATTAAATGAGATCACATAAAATAAAATAGATTTGAAAAATAGGTTTAAATAGCGAAAAAGTCTGTAATTTTCTTTTGACGCATGTTGTGAAAATTTCTTTTAAACAACTTTTCTTCTAATATTTCGAATTCGTCAAACTCGAGATTATTGCCCTCCATATATTTTTTCACTGTTTCTAGTGCTGTCAGCGCTTCTGCAAAAGAGGGTGGATTCACTTCAATAGTATTTTCAATAGTATCTTCAGATGGTGACACATCGCCAGCGTTATCTTCCAAAATACATGACACTATTTCTTCCTCCGTAAGTGGGCCAAAGCATTCAGTATCTTTATCGCAATTTACATATTCCTCAAACTCTTGAGCGCTTATGGGAATATCTATTAGTGTTTCCACGTCGTCATCAGGAAAATAATTTTTAATCACAAATCCGGCCTAAAAAATTAATATTAAATTAGAATTTTTAAATTTTAAATACATGTGTATGTAGTAAAAAACCACACCTTTTGAAAGCAGTTTTTTATGGATTCACCTTTGACAAGCCACCAGGCTCGTTTTGAAAAAGTCAACGCATCCAAAATCGAAATGGTTTTTAAAAAATCCTTGGTTGTTAAACCTTTTTCAATTGCAAGCAACTGTTTTCTAACCATTATTTGTCGAAAGTAAACTTTAAAGATGTGTATGATTCCCTGATCGAGGGGCTGCAATATCGACGTGGTATTCGCTGGAAGAAATTCAACTTTCACATTCTCGAGGTTCAAATCGGCCACCTTATGGCAAGGAGCATTATCGACAAATAGCAAAACTTTTCTATTTTCCCTTTCCATTTCGCGATCAAATTCTTTTAAAATAGTCGACCACAGAGAGCCTACCATCCAAGCCTTATTTTGGAAGTAGTAAGGCAAAGGAATAGATTTTCCTCTAAAGCATCTGGGATTCTTCGATTTACCAATAGAAAACAATTTTTTGTAACTCCCGTCAGCATTGCACAAGAATAGAAGAGTCAGCCGTGCTTTTTGACCTTTTCCTCCTGTTACTGTTGTACCCTTTCTTGCCAATGTTCCATTCGGCAATGCCTTATAATATAGCCCACTTTCGTCAGCATTGAAGATATCGCGAGGATCATAAGCTTTCATTAAATCCTGCAATTTTTGTTGGCGATACCTATTCGCCTCTTCGGTATCAGCATCAGCTGCTTCTCCTGTTATTTTTATGAACTTAATACTTTCCCGACGTTTCCATCGCCATAGCCAGCCATTTGTTGGAATAAAATCGGAATGCAATTTTACTGCGAAATCTCTGGCTTTTTGGAGGATTTGAGCATCGGTTAACACTGTATTAAGAGCTCTCATCTGGTCAAACCATTGGGCAAGAGCTTTTTCAATGTCATTGTGCGGACTTGTACGTAAACGTTTACGCCGCAAACAAGTCGCGTTTGCGGCCTCCTCCACTTGTTGCCGGTTTCTCCAAATTCTATTTACAGTTGATATGTCGCACCGAAAATGCCGCGCAATTTCATTTTTCGATTTTGCTTTCTGATCAATCAAGTGAACAATTTGTATTTTTTGCTTAATTGTCAAGCTTGTAAGTTTCCGCCCTTTGCCAGGCATTTTTACGAATCTTTATTTTAAGTATACATACTATCTTGATGTACATACATATTTATTTTGACAGATATGTATGTGAGTTTTTCGATAAATTAGTAATGGTAAATATAAATAAACAATCGATTATAAAGAGTTGCCGTTTTAAAAAAGCAATTTTATTTAGAATAGTACTTAACCGGGGAAAACGTATGTAAAATTTTATTAAATGCACAACAAATTATGGTACTTAAGCGGGTTGAGTATTTAAGCGGGGAGGTACTTAAAAGGGTAAATTTGTTCGACTTTTTACAAAAAAGCAGTGGTGTCTGCAGATGTTGGGTACTAAAACGGGTTAGGTGCTAAAGCGGGGAGGTAGTAAAGCGGGTTTTACTGTACCTCCAAAAAGTAGACCCAATATAAAACAAGATTATTCACTTATTAAAGTATTATTCATATATCGCCTAAAAATTAAATATATGAGGACATACATACGTACATTTAAAAGGCGTGTTAATTATCGAGATTTGAAACTTTTTCAGATTAGAAAATCAATAAACACCTAAATGAACTAAATCAGTCTTCAGAAACATATACACTTGTAATTCACCAAAAACTCTATCCACTCCATACTTTTCTTTTGTAACACCATTGGTGAAGGGTATTTAAGGTTCGGCATAGCCGAACATAGCACTCTTACTTGTTAAATTCAGACTTAAACATACAAATTGGCCAAAAATTAAATTAGTCAATATAATGTAATATAATAGAATCTCGAACTATCTTAAACTAAATACGGAGACAAAGAACAGAATAAAATTTCATATACACCATTTTCAATTGTAATTGAGAAAATTCCAATTAAAAATGAGAATTTACATTTGAAAATGAGAAATTTCCAATTGAAATTGAGAATTTTCATTTGAAAATGAGAAAATTCAAATTGAAATTGAGAATTTCCATTTGGAAATGAGAAATTTCCAATTGGAATTGAAAATTTTCATTTGAATTTGAGAAAATTACAATTGAAATTGAGAAATTTTCATTTGTAAATGAGAAATTTTTATTTGAAATTGAGAATTTTTTATTTGTAATTGAGAAGATTTCAAATTGAAATGAGAAATTTTCACTTGTAGTTGAGAAATTTGCATTTGAACATGAGTTTTTCATTTGAAATTGAGAAATGTTTAATTGAAAATGAGAAATTTCCATTTGTAATTGAGAATTTTTTATTTTAAATTGAGTTTTCCATTTGAAAATAAGAATTTTTGATTTGTAATTGAGAAATTTCCATTTGTAATTGAGAAATTTGTAATTGTAAATGAGAAATTTCTATTTGTAATTGAGAAATTTTTATTTGAAATTTAAAAAAACCCAATGAAATTTTCTCAATTACAAATGGAAATTTCTCATTTTCAATTACACATTTCTCAATTTCAAATGGAATTTTCTCAATTACAAATAAAAATTTCTAATTTTCAATTGGAAAACACAATTTCAAATAAAAATTTCGCAATTACAAATGAAAATTTCTCATTTTCAATTATACTTTTCTCAATTACAAATAAAAAGTTCTCATTTACAAATGGAAAATTCTCATTTTCAATTTAAAATTTCTCATTTTCAAATGAAATTTCTCAATTTCAATTGGAATTTTCTCAAATTCAAATGAAATTTCTCAATTTCAATTGAAACTTTCTCATTTTCAAATAAAAATTCTCAATATCAATTGGAATTTTCTCATTTTCAAATGTAAATTCTCAATTTCAAATGGAAATTTCTCAATTCAATGTGGAAATTTCTCATTTACAATTGAAAATGGTGTAGTAGGACATTCATAAGGCTAACCTAAAACAATAGAAAAGCGCATTGTGAACGGTCCAAAACAATTCCTTGGATTATTTCTGCAAAAATGTTGAAGGCAACTCCGATAATGGGAGGTATAAAGAATCAATGAAACTGCTGGATACTCACATTCCATGTCCTCTATGGGTATTACAGCACCAAGTCAATTTTCGACTTTTGCGAGAAAAATTATCAAACAATCCAAAATTGTATAGAATTAAAACTATTAAATCACCTGAATTTTACCTGGTAAATTGCAAATGGTGGCTGATACACATAACCAGATCTGTTAAATTTTGATTACGATTAGTAATCAATTACATTACTTTTTAAAACAAATCGTAATGATTATATAATTATTTTTTAAACAATGATTACGATTACTAATAATCAAAAGTAATCAAAAAAAAAATAATCCGATTATTAAAAAAGAATCAAAAGTAATCTATAAAAGTAATCGAAATATTTTTTGATTACTTTTGATTCTTTTTGATTACTTTCTAGTAATTTTAAGTAATTTAGAGTACTTTTCCATTATTAGTAATAGTAATCAATTACTAATCGTTCGAATCTGAATAAAATCGTAATGTGATCATTACTTCACCTTTAAAAAAAAAATAGTAATCAATACGATTACTAATCATTACTTAACAGTTATGTACATAACTCATGACTCAATAAGCTATGCAACTGCTGTGTGTACATAACACAAAGCAGTTATTCCCAACCGGGTCGAAAGACTCTGCAAATACCAAACTGTTTTCGTTTCTTCTGGAAACATTGAAGACAGTTGTGGCTCTGGATAATTAAGGCGTTTTATGGAGTGTGGCACGGAGCACTTATATCATATATTGCTTTTGGTGCCGGTAATAACTTTTCTCCAATTATATTAAGCTTCCTCAGAGATCGCACTATACGAGTCGTTTAAGATGGTATCTCACCAAAGTTCAAGATTAATTCAGGGGTACCACAAGACTCTGTTCTTTCTGCTACTCTGTTATCTTATCTTTATAAACGACCTTCTAAATCAATGTTGGGCAAAGTCTCTCTGATTTTCTATATTGCTCACCCGAGGGTTAACAAAATACAAAATCAGAGATACTTTGTCCAACATTGTTCTAAATCAAACTTCTAATCCTATATACTCCCCTGCAGATGATAGTAACATTTTTCATTCATATTCATTCAATCATAGACCAAGCCTTTTAGATGTTGGCACTACGAGACAGAACATGAATGAATCATTAAACTGCGTTTTAGAAACAGTTTTAGAATGGGGTCGTGCGAACAGAGACGACAAATCATGTTACTCCAGTGTATATTAGAGTGTCCCCAAGAAAGAAAGACCTACCAAATTTTTCCCCAAATTTTTTACATTTGACATCAATAATCCAACTACAAAATTCATTCACATCGTAAATCGGGAAAGCGTGCCGTCATGGCAGTTATATGGGAAAAAGGGGTATCTTCAAATGTTTGAAAAAATTTCCATTTTGAATACATTTTCAAAAAAGTGTTAAAAATCATGGTACTGAGAACTAAATGGGCTTTCAAACAAGATATACTACTTTAAAATCCGTTGAAAACATTCAAAATTATTAAGGGTTTCCCAAAATATTTTACGTCCTTGAAGAGCCTCCTGAACATATGCAATAAAAAAATTATTATTTTTAAAAATTTTAATCATTTTGACTTTTTGAATTTCGAGGCCTCAAGATATTTAAATATCTGTTTTTGTTACAAAGGGCTAACGTTAAGTCATTTTTGCATAGGACGAAAAAAGTTTTTTTCATACCGTTTTCAAAACTTTTTTTCTTGGTTTTTTTCAATAGTTTGTTAAACGAATTCGAATGAAGTAAAAAAAAAGTTCCAGAGTGTTAGTCAAAACACCCTGGAGATTGCCACAAAGAAAAATTAGATCGATATCTTTAACGGCTTAGCCGTACCTGCGACCTAAAATCAAATTATTTTGACAAAACCCAAATTTTTCACCAAATTTATAATAAAGCACGTGAAATGTTATAAATTATAAATTTTTAAGCAGAACTGAAATTATTATGGGTAAAAATATATGTTTACTTATCACCAGGGTCAAAAGTAACATTTTTAGAATATTATTTTTTTTTAAAGGTACTCGAAATTACATGTTTTGATTGTTATATGGGCAAATCCGAAAAACATTAAACCAAGGACAAAATTTTAAAACTGTCAAAATCACGTATTTGTGTTTATGAAAAATTTACCATATACTGATTCTTTAGAATATATATATATATATATATATATATATATATATATATATATATATATATATATATATGTATATATATATTTTTCCCCGACAACATTCCAATTGGAACAAGGGGTACTTCTCTCAGACAATGAGCTGCATTCGATTCTATTTCGAACGGCAAATGCATTACTAAGAGAAGTTTTACATAGCCTAATACTCAATAACCAGTGGCTAGCTGAGTTATGAGGTGAACCGCCGCTTTTTGAAAATTTATTTTTTCAAGTGAGTCTGGCCAGGGATCGAACTTGGACCTCTGGTATGCTAGGCGGATGACTCACCTGCTATACCACGGCGGTTCACCTTTAGAATATATAATGGATACAATTTTTGATTGCTCTCTTCGTGAATGGCAGGTCTTTATTTGCACCCATCTCGATTTTATATAAATTTTTTAAAATAATAAAAGTTCATAAGAATCGCAAAAACATCCATTTAGGTATCAAGTTTTAGTAGGGGCTTAAAGTCTGCTTAATTTTATAAAATTAGATGTAAAATACCCCATCAAAAGTAATTGGAGTGATATAAATAACGTCAAGTAAAAAAGGGCTCTCAGTGTGTAGCGTCCGTCACAGAAATAAAGTTGTTTTCAATTTGACTATTGCATTTTTTCATTTTTCTCTAATTGAATTTGGTTCGTAAAGAGAACTTATAGTATGCTTTACATTAGGCTAAAAATATATAGATGTTTATATAGCATTTTACAAAATAATATATATAGGAAAGTGTGTAGCGTCCGTCACAGTATATATTTTTACAAAATAGTATTTATTAAATACAAAATTTACGAACATTGTTTATAACCACAGATTAAATTTAAGATATAAGGTGTTAAAAAAATATACAGTGGGGCAAATTCGATGATTTTGAAATTAGATTTTTTTTTATTTTTGGGACACTCTAACAGCTAGACGCTGCATTCTTGGAACGAAAAATAAAATGTGAAAAGTGTAAAACTTTAAATAAATATATGTATGTAGCCGTTTTGTGAAATATTAAATTGTGCCCAAAAATCTCATTTTAACCGCAAACATGAAAAGGAAAGAATGAAGTTCGGTAACAAATAAAACCGTTATTTTTACTGCCTAACTAATCCTTAAAAAAATATAAAATATGAATTTTTTTTAATAAAAAACATTCAAGTAAAAACTGTATCGTCTGTCACGTAGCGTCCGCAACAGTACATTTATTGATTTTTTGTGAAACTGAAAACTTAAATATATTTTAAAAAAGCTGTTTTGTAATCCTCTGATTTTATTAAATTTTCGATGTATTTACAATTTTTGTATTACTATGACCGATTTGATAAAAATTACAGAAACATGTGTTGAAAAAAAGTCACTTCCATTTTTTGTAGCCTCCGTCACAGCACTTTAAAAGCGAACAGCTTTTTCCTCCAAAAGAAGTATATAAATTAACAAATGCCATTCGATAGCGCAATAGATGGGCTAATGTTACCTGAAATCTGTGCAAAGATATCTAGTGTAGA
Organism: Stomorhina lunata; assembly: GCA_933228675.1. Lineage (NCBI taxonomy): Eukaryota > Metazoa > Arthropoda > Insecta > Diptera > Rhiniidae > Stomorhina > Stomorhina lunata. Next base: position 59,278,688 of record OW121740.1, on the reverse strand, counting down.
ACGATACGATACTTGAAAAATCGTTCAAAGGAGCCATTAATTACATTTTATACAAATTAACCCTTGCGTACCCATGTGCTTAGCTTGCTTTGTCTAAAAAATGTATCTTGTTAAAAATAATTACTTGTATGCATTTTTATCAAAATACCACATCCCACACTTATCTCTAATCTAAAATTGTTATTGAAAGGATAGTAAGCAAAGTTTTTCCTGGATATTTTATTTATAGTAACTAAAGCATAATTTTTTTATATGCATAAATCTCTTCGTCGCCCCAGAAACACTTGGCGATTTCAGCTATTTAAGCCTCCACTGGCAGTCAGAGTGTCTATGAAATAAAATGAAAAGAAAGTTCTGCCAAGTATTCTACTTAAATTTCTTAATAATTTCAATTTTATACATTTAATATATTTTATCTTCAAAAAGAGTGTATTAAAAAATTTTACTACGAGTATTTCAGTTGGTAGCAGCAAAAAAAAAACAAAACGACTGCAAATATTTATCAAAATATTTACAAATCCTTTAAGTACTTTCTGTTTATTTTATCATCTCGTTTTACTTAGGTTTTTTTTTTTCTCCAGTTCCACCCATTTTATGTTGCGTTTTACTACTTAAATGTTATTTAATACCTACAAGATACGACTATTTATATTATAAAGCCAAGCCAAGTGTCCAACACTCACTAACTCACTCACCAGCTGACTCGATGAACATCCATGGTCATTCATTGTCCTCTAACCCAGCGGCAAATGTTCATAAATATTCGTAGCAACAGCAAAAATAAAATAAACATAAATATAAAATAAAAAATAAAAAAAAACAGAAAAGAAAAAGATATTAAAAATACCACATAACATATTTAAGTATAAACAAAATTCAAGTACCAAAATGTTTATTTTTTTATTGTAAAAAAGGAAAAAAGTGGAATTGGAATTCTTGGAACTGGAAGAAAGACTAAGATACAAAAAGGAACAAACTATAGGGCTCGTTTAATTTATAACGGAAGAACCCTGCTGTATTGGAGATGAGTCTACTTAAATACAATATTATTAATAAAAGAAGGAAAAACTAAGAGACACAAATGATAAGTGGCATAATGACCCACTGAGCAACAATTAATTTACAAAATCTTTAAAGTATGAACTAACATTACACTCACAAAATGGCATTTGCAATACATGGACAAATATATAAGTTGATTTTCAAAAAACTTTTGGATTTGACTTAAAAATTCAGATAAAATTTAGAGAAATTTATGAAATACTAGCTGATTTTACCCAGCGGTGGTTAAAGTTTTTAACTTATTTCGGTGTTAACACTTTATTTAAAAATGAACAATTATGAAATATTTTTATTATTTTTTTAATTGAATCCTTTATTAATGTATTTACATATATATCGGGTGTTTTTTATTGAGGTATAGAACTTTAAGTTGGCATCACTTTTTTAACTGGCGGCCATTTTGTCAGCTGTCAAGTGATTAATATTTAGTTTGGTTTGCCATTTCATCATGAACAGGTTGACAAAAGAACAACGCTTGCAAATCGTGCAAATTTATTTCGAAAATAATGGTTCAGTTCGCGAAGTTTACCGCAAGCTCCGTCCATTGTATGGTCGACATAATCGTCCATCAGAGCAATTAATTCGGTTAACCATGGATCGTTTTCGCACTACGTTTACTCTATGTGATATGCGCACCGAAGAAACAATTGCCGCTGTAGAGCAAAGTGTTGAAGAGGACCCGAATGAATCGATTCGCCACCGTGCACAGCAATTGGAGCTTTGTCCATCAACTTTATGAAAGATTTTGCGCAAAGATCTTGGCTTGCGACCTTACAAGATCCAGCTTGTGCAAGAATTAAAGCCGCGAGACCATGCAATGCGTCGTGATTTTGGTGTATGGGCCGAAAATGAGATTGATTTCGATGCTGATTTTCATCGCAAAATTTTGTTCAGTGATGAGGCTCATTTTTGGTTGAATGGAGTGAAGAGAATCCACATGAGACCCTTGAGACGCCATTACATCCACAAAAACTGACTGTTTGGTGAGCTCTATGGGCTGGTGGAGTCATTGGGCCATACTTCTTCCGAAATAATGCTGGAGAGTCAGTTACCATAAATGGAGACCGGTATAGAGCCATGATAACCGACTATTTTGTTCCCCAATTGGATGGCATGAATGTGGATGAGTTGTGGTTCCAACAAGACGGCGCTACATGCCACACAGCGCACGTCACAACTGATTTATTGAAGGAAACATTCGATGAGCGCATAATTTCGCAAATTGGATCTGTCAATTGGCCACCAAGGTCGTGCGATTTGACACCACTGGATTATTTTCTTTGGGGATATGTGAAGTCACTCGTCTACGCCAACAAACCAGAAACGTTAGGGGACTTGGAAGCCAACATTCGTGGCGTTATTGCCAACATACGGCCCCATATGCTCGAAAAAGTAGTTGAAAATTGGACCTGTAGAATTGGCTTTATTCGAGCCAGCCGCGGCGGCCACATGCCCGAAATCATATTTAAACATTAATGGCATAAAATTATCCTTCCAATAAAGCCAAATTGATGGACATTAAAACGATTTTCTTGTGTTTTATTTCAATTCGAAGTTCTATACCTCTAAAAAAACACCCATTATTTAATAGACTTTTGTGAATGGCAGTACTCCTCATTAATGTGTGCTTTAAACAATATACAGACAAACAGACGCGAACATTTTTTTATATTTATAGATTAACGAAAAACTATCAAACAATCGTCAAATAATCATCAAACAGTCGTCAGTCAATCGTGAAACAACTATCGAACAATCATTAAAATCATTGAATAGTCGTCAGTCAATCATCAAACAACTATCAATCAATCGTTAAAAAAACATCAAACTACTGTCATAAAATCGCTAGTTAATCACGAAACAATTATCAAACAATCTTTAAAAAACTTCAAACAGTCATCAGTCAATCAATTATCAGACAACTGTCAAACAATCGTCAAACAACCATCAAATAATAATGAAAAATCTTCAAACAATCGTCAATCAAACTATTATCAAACACTATCATATTACCAATATTCGCTTTCCTATTTTAGATAAAACAAAAAAAAAGTTCGTAAAAGTGGGCATAGTAAAGTTTTCTTAATGTAAAATCCTAACTTGGACTAAAAAAAATATTTAGAAAGAAAAAATGTCTTCATTGGTCCAGCCGTTCTCAAGATATACAATTTTAAAGAAAATGAGAATTTTATCCCCATTTTTCAATTCTCAGGTCCTCACTGGTCCATTTTCAAAAAACTAAACAAGCGAAAAACTATCCTATAGTATAAAAATATCCACATTTAAAACTTTAATTAATTGGGTTGAATCGTTTTCATCTTATCATCCAAAGAAAATGATAATTTTATCCCCAATTTTTCAATTCCCAGGTCCTCACTGGTCTATTTTCAAAAAATTAAAAAAGCGAAAAACTATACTATAGTATAAAAATATCCACATTTAAAACTTAAATTAATTGGGTTAAATCGTTTTTATCTTATCATCCATATTTGTGATTTTTAATATTTGACTTGTAATCTCAAGTGGGGGTCACGCCCACTTGAGATTAAAAAAAACCCAAGCCTATTTTACCCACCGGTCACACACATACAATCAAAATTTCTGAAAAATCGGTCAGCCATATTTGCCATTTTTAATATTTGACTTATATGGGGTCACGCCCATTTGAGATTTCCAAAAAAAAAAAAAAACGTACCCTATTTTAAAACTTTAATATACAGTCAAAATTTCAGAAAAATCGGTCCGCTCGGTCATCTATATTTGTCATTTTTAATATATGAGTTATAGTCACGCCCACTTAAGACTTCGGAAATAAAATTAGCCTATAGTCACCTTCCAAACCATACTACATTGTCAAAATTACAGAAAAATCGGTCCTGTAGTTTCGGAGATCCTTCCCAACAAACAACATACAAACAGACGCGGACATTTTTTATAGGTATAGAAGAAGAAGATATCACCACCGGCCACACCATACTACACTTCCAAAATTTCAGAAAAATCTATCCGGTGGTTTTGGAGATCCTTCCCAACAAACAACATACAAACAGACGCGGACATTTTTTTATAGATATAGAATTCCTTGTAATGACTACAACATATACTCCAAACTTACAAGTTATTACACTGAGTACTTATTTATAATTATAATGATAATTTGAACTGAATGGCCCAGGTTCTAATCCCACCAAGAATGTGCAGTTTTTATATACCCACCATCAAAAAGAATGGACGGTATATTAAGATTGTCATTCCATTCGTTATTTCCTTTATATTGGCTCAAAAAGCAAAAGTCAGCGATGTCCGTTTTTCTGTCCGTTGAAATCACGATAACGCCTAAAGGAGCTAGGTCACTGAAACTTGGAACAGATATTTCTGATTTCTGGAAAAATGTTGGTATTGAAATTGGGCAAAATCGGTACAGATTTGACCTTTGCTCCCGTATAACCTCGCCTAGGCTAATTACTTATATGCTAATAAATGACATATTATAACAGTTATGATGATAAAATTTGGTATATAGAAATTTTTCATAGGCACTAGGCAGCATATAAAATTTCATCGGTTTACATTTAACCATAGCTTCCATACAAAACACGTGGATGGGATCGGTCCATATTTGACTATAGCTTTCATATAAAAACTGAGCCCGAACAAATTATACCTAAAAATATTAGACCGACTTTTTGAAAAGTAATGATCCTACAAATTCCGTGCCAAATTTCTTAAAGAAACAAGTAAGAAAGTGCTATAGTCGGTCCAGCCCGACCATACGATACTTTTCACAGTAAGGTAAAAGGTGTTTTTTTCCTGTATATTTGCTAAATTTTGAAATTATATAAATATTTTCTTCAAAACTTATATATTTAAGCTGTTTCCGTTATTTGGGCTTATATGAAAGCTAGGGTCAAATGTGGACCGATTATCTCGAGTTTTGGCAAACTGATTACAGTTTTTACAAACATTAGTGCGCAAAAAATAAACTCAAAATTCTTATCATCTTCAGATTTATAAGCGTTTTAGGGATTTTTTATCTCATTTAGTGCGTTTTGATAGAAGAGTTTATATGGGAGCTGTGGTCAAATGTGGACCGATTTCAATGAAATTTGGTACAGTGATTTTAATTTATATAAGCAGTATTTGTTTTAAATTTCATGAAAAAATATTGATATTTGTGGCCAAATTATCAATTCCGGGAAGTGAGACCTATGGGAGGTACCACAAATAATGGACCGATTTAGACGAATCTCAATAGCCATTGTCCCACTATCAAAAAAAATATCTGTGCATATTTCATCATTATATTTATAATTTCGACCTGTGCTTTGATTACATGGTTTGCATGGGGGTCCAGCCAGCCAGCCAGACGGATGGACGGACTGGCATCGCTAAATCGACTCATAAAGTGATTCTAAGCCTATTGGTATACTAAAAGGAAGTCTAAAACAAATATTTCTATGCGTTACATAAATACATCAGCACAAACTTATAATACCCTTTCCACCTATGGTGTTGAAGGGTATATCTATTGAAATTCGTCAAAATCGTCAAAATGGTACCTCCTATAGGTCCCACTTCCCGGATTGATATTTTGGCCACAAATATCAATATTTTTTTACGAAATTTAAAACAAGTACTACTTATGTTAACCAAAATTACTGTACCAAATTTCGTTGAAATCAGTCTACATTTGACCATAGCTCCCATAGAAACTCTTCTATCAAAATGCACTAAATGAGACAATAATCACTAAAACGATCGTAAATCTAAAGATATTGAGAATTGAGTTTATTTTTTTAAATATGTAATTTTCATAAAAACTATTATCAATTTGCCAAATTTCGAGATAATGGATCCACATTTAACCTTAGCTCTCATATAAGTCCAAATGATGAACACAGTTTAAATATATAAAATTTGAGAAAATATTTGTATGACGGTAAAATTTAGCAAATATTTGTCTCTATACAGGAAAAAGAACACCTTTGACTTTAGTGGTGAAGGGTATCGTATGGTAGGCCTTGACCGATTATAGCACTTTCCTATTTGTTTTTTTTTTTAATTTGAGTTCTTGTCACATTTTTCGAAATAAAATCACTACTAATCGATGAACTTTTCAGGTAGTTCCATTGTCATTACTAAATTTAAAAATCACTATATTACACATTTAAGGATTTTGACATTTGTGTTAAAATGAAGCTATTATAATATAATAGCTTCATTTTTACACAAATGTCAAATATATTAAATGTCAAATATATTATATTTGAATTTGTTTGAAATTTTGTGTACTTTTTATTTGTCATTTTATTATTTTGTTGAAAAATTTTTTGTTTAAATTAAATATTAAAAAAAATAAATTAAATTTGAATTTAAATAAATAAAAGACTAAAAGATTTCCGGTAATAGTAGAAGATGCCATAAACCGTTCTGAAGCCCCCACGTAGCCAAAGGTTGTTGGGCTGAAGTACAGCCTGAAGAAGGACAACATCAAAATACCAGAGGCAATATCATTGTCCTGTATGAATCGGGTATATTTTCACCATTCTTTAACTTGAATAGAAATAGAAAGCGCTTGTCCAGATATCGTAGATGTTAAAATTACAAACATCACATTTGCCGATTAAGTTGATTTACATGCTATTTTGTATGTTCTATACACCATCTCCGAAACTATTCGCAATAAACGGGAAAGCGAAGACTAACAAAAGGTTGCTGAAACATTTGTTCAAGTCTAAAATAGCCTTCATCTAGATGGAGAACTTTTATCGGTGACGATTAATACAGATAAAAACATATAATTAGAGTTACATTTTAATATACGATACATATATATATATCTTATATTCTTAAACGAGCAATAATTGTATGTATTTATATATATATATATATATATATATATATATATATATATATATATATATATATATAGAATGACTATCTCGAAAACGGCTCTAACGATGTTGATAAAATTTGGACAGTGGGTATCTTCTTTTGTGTATAGGTCGAAGAAGGGACTTTTGGAACCTTTGCCTCTAAGAGGGTAAAAACGGGTAAAAAGGGGGAAAAATCGAAAACGCTATATCTTCTTAAGTAATAGGTATGGAAACAAAATTTAAATTACGTTTTAAACAGCTATGAAAATAATCGGACAGGTGTTTGGTAGTTTTTTGAAACTATGTCCGATAAGGGGTAAAAAAGGGTGAAAATAGTTTTTTTGGTACCTTTTTAACCCACTCTTATATTTTAAACTAAGGAATATAGAATGAAACTTTGTACTGCAATCAATAGATGTGAAAGAAACTTTAAACACGTATTTGGTGCTTTTTTGATTTTGGGGCCAAAATGGGTAAAAAAGGGATAAAATGATAACTTAACATCTCAAAAAGTAATATGAATAGAAACATTATGTTAACTGCGTTTTAATAAAATGTACCGAATCCAATTGGTACCAAAGAAGTACCAAATATGCATATGGAACTTTTTTGAAATTAGGGGATAAAAAGGGGAAAAAATTATGTGCTGTTTATAGAACACAATCACCTGATGATTGTGTGAAATTTGCATGTGTTTTGTTATTGTAACAAAAACAAAATACATGTAAATTTCTCTTAATCGTCAGCTGATTGTGTTATATAAACTGCACATTAGTAATGTTATACCTTTTAAACAAATGAATGTTTGTCTGTATGTATGTTCTTTATAGAATAGTAAACTGTGCATTTGATCATATTATGCTCTTTAGCGAAGATGTTGCGGATAAGCCGGCGAAGGTTTCAAAGTTGATAAGATTAATTTCCGATAGATGGCGTCACTGAAAATGACTAAAAATTAATTAAATCGTAAACTGTACATTTGATCATGCTACAATCTTTAGCAAAGTTGTTGCACATGAGCCGACGAAGGTTTTTTAGTTGGTATGAAGAAATTTCGACAGGTGGCGCTACTGAAATTTACTCAAAGTCAATTTAATCGTAAGCTGTACATTTAATCATGCTATAATCTTCAGCAAAGTTGTTGCGGATAAGCCGACGAAGGTTTATGAATTGGAATGAGCAACGTCCGACAGGTGGCGCCATAGAAAATTACTCAAAGTGAATTAAATCGTAAACTGTGCATTTGATCATGTTATAATCATAAGCAAAGTTGTTACGCATAAGCAAACGAAGTATGAACAACTTCAGGTGGCACCACTGAAAACTACTTAAAATGATCAGACTATAATCTTTAGCAAAGCTGTTGCGCATGAGTCGACGGAGGTTTCTGTTGGTATGACCAATTTCCAAAATTATTAAAATGAGTTAAACCGTAAACTATGCAAACTATGTGTTGGTCGGACAAAATAAATAAAATAATTCAAAATTAACTTTATAAAATAAAATATATAAAAACTTTAAAATTTGCCTCAAAATGTTTATCATAAAGCTCCGAGCAAGGCTCGGTCAACCAGGTACTATATATATATATATATATATGTATGATAATTTTAGACATACATTAAATTAGGCATTAAATATAATAGAACGCAAAGACAAATTTTGCCATATATAAGGTATAAGTACCAAAGACGCTGCTGCTTTAGTGTCAAACGGATGTTATTAAATCATTTACGAAGTTTTATAAAAAGTTCTCTATAATGTCTTAAGAATGAATGAATAGAACATTTGAAATAATTTGCAGATGCTTGTAATGGCATCGCCGATGGAAGTGGCCAAACAAAGTGGGTGGCAGTGAATTGTGGCAGAAATAACAATAATAATAATAATGGTTGTATGTATGTATCTAGTTAAAGAACAATATTTCAGTTTTATGAGCATTTGAGTATCTACATGTTAAACGATGCCCTAAATTCAAACAATCCCAAAAAGATTCCCTTCAAAAAAGAAACGCACAACAAAGAAAATTTCATTTGCAAATAAGAAAAATGAGATTAAATGAAATATTTCTTTGTCACTGGGAGTTTCTATGTTCGTTATGTTGGTCACACAATTTTTATACCCTACAGTACTTATACTACACTACACCATGGATGTAAACTTAATGTTTGTGCTGTTATTTATAACACTAAAAAATATTGTATGCAAGTAATCTTTAAGTACACCGATTGACTCAAAATCACTTCGATTGAACGCTCTTCCTATCTTTGGACAGCGGATTGGGTGTCTGTTCATGCATTCAAATTGATTAAAAGCGATTCATAATTTCATGTTAAAAAATCAATATGCAAAATTAAGCTAAAGGGACTCGAAAAGATTTAAGTTTATATGTTACTTACTTAAATGGCCTATAGTTACAATCTGTTAAGGTCAGAGGCGCATAGAATGCTCAGCATTATATGCGCCTCTATCTTGTTCGCAAATTCTCCAATTTCGTAGGACAAGTTTTGAAAGATTTTCTCTACTTGGTTTTTCCATTAAAGTTTTGGACACCCTCTTTTACGAGTTCCTTCAGGATCATTATCGAAGACTTTTCTTGCCAGAGTATTTTCATCCATTCGCACAACATGTCCTAGCCAACGCAGCTGCTATTGCTTAATGCGTTTTACTATGACTTTGTCAGCGTATAACTCATAGAGCTAATGGTTCATTCAATTGTTGACGCAGACTGGTCCAAAGAATCCTCTCAAACACTCCAAGGATAGCTTCATCTGCCTGTGAAAATGCCCATGATTCAGCACCATACAATAACACGGGTAAACAGTGAAATTGTAATTGCTGGTGATTTCAATGTTCACAACTCATCCTGGATTCGCCATTATAGCCACAAGACTTTTGAAGGCCAATATGCTGAGCTATTCCCCGCGCATAATCACCTAGCGCAACTGGTGAATGAACCAACGCATATCTCATGTGTTAAAGGACACCAACAAAATACCCTTGACCTTTTCCTTACTTCACATCCTGACAAGTATGAAGTAAAGGTTCTTGCTCCTATTGTAAATTCAGATCATTGTAATATTTGCGCCTCTTTTTCGTTCTCCGAACTTCGGAATGTTTCACAAACAGTCACGAAACGTTTAACTTTTTTAAACGAAAAAGTTCGTTGGGCTGACCTGAACGAACTTTTTAGGCTTTTTATTTGAAGCTTTGAAGCATTCAAGTGCCTCGGTTTTCTAAAACAGTGCAAGAGATACTTCACTTCTTCTGATTTCCTTATTATTTACACCTACATCCGACCGAAAATGGAATACAACTCTCACGTATGAGCCGGTGCTTCAAAGTCTATTTTTGAGCTTCTCGACTGAGTGGAAGAGAGGGCGAAAGCGCTCATCGGTGACAGTAGGGTATCCAACTCTATTGATTCACTGGAGCAACGTCGCACTGTGGGTTGTGTCATACTGTTCTATCATTACTTCCTTTATAATGTACTCTAACGAATTCAGGGAACTCGTTCCCGAAACTCGGACTTTTTTACGCAATACACTTTGTTCTGCTAGAGCTCATTCCTTCGTGGTCGATTGGCCGGTAGACCGAACAACACACTACGGAGAAAATTCGTTCTTTAGCCGTACAGTTCATATGTGGAATTCGCTTCCCGCAGAAATTTTCCCTGCCAGTTGCAATATAGGTAAATTCAAATCAAATGTCCACAAACACTACTCCATCTATCCTCCTTCGCATAACCTATTTTCCTAATTCCAACAAACTGCATCGCATAAGGGTCATGCCCTGAGTGCTAGTCCTTAATTTAAAAAAAAGAGTAGTCAGTGGTTGATTTACCTGGTCTAAAGCCACATTGGTACGTCCTAATTATTTCGTGGCCTTTGGGTTTAAGCCTTTCACATAGTATGGTCGAAAGAGTCATATATGCAATTAAGAGGAGGCTTATTCAAAAAGCCGGGACATACACCTTAGCAGCTCATCACCTTCAGCCTTAAAAATCTTTACTGGCAAACCATCAGTACCAGCAGCTTTGTTATTGTTTTAACCTCATTCCGGTTTGGTGGTGGACATATAACGCCGTCATCGTTGATTTGTTCAGGCGTGTCATCTTGGTCGCTTTCATTTGCAACCAACAACTTGCTAAAGGGCTCCTTCTACTGTTTCATTACGATTTCTATATATGTAACCAGATTTTCTTGGTCGTCCTTACAGGAAAAGATACAGTTGCCATAACCATTTATCTGGTGCTTAATTTTTTGGTAAAATTTACGTACCTCATTTTGTGTCTTATACATCTCAATCTCCTCAAACATACGTTTCTATATATCTTTATTTTTCCGAAAGTGGTCGTTTTTCTTCCTGCATAGTTGCGGCGCTCCTCGTAGCACCAAGAGTTTTTAGCATGAGGAATTTGGTACCGATTTTGCAGCAGACTTTATGGAGTTAGCAATATGTCGTTTGAGCCAGAGTTATCATCTCTTAGCAATTGAGTTGCTCGTTTCGAGTAATCAGTGGCAATTTGCTGAGATTTAAGTTTTTTCCTGTAGGCTCCTCGACACACTTAGATGTGTTCTCATCTCGGCTACAACAAGGTAATAATTGGGGTCCATGTTAGCTCCTCGCATGGAACGCACATCCATCACATTCATGAGTGTCTTCCATCAATCTATCTGGGGCCAAATTACGGCATTCGATATCGATCGAAACCTTAGAAATTTTTAAAACATTTGTATTGCATACTTTAAGGATGATCAAAATTATTTTAAATATGCACAGTTTACTATATTTTTTTTAAGTTATTTGCCAAAAGATGAACAATAGTAAATTAGTTTTAATTGAACTATATGTTTTTAAAAACGAATCAAAATGGATACCAAATTTCATTAAACTTTTTGCAACGAAGTAACTTTGTACATCCCTAAAGTATACTTCACAATATTCGCTTAAAAGTCTGAGTTTTCGATCGATATCGAATGCAGTAATTTGGCCCCTGGTCTATTTGACTTTTTGTTAGTTAAGCAGGAGCTTTTTGGATTTTAAGGTGTAGAAATCTGGTGCTGCTTACGTCCATTCTGCGAATCGAGATTATTAGGAGATTAATCTCATACCATTGTCAGTTGTTACGGTGTGCAGACTAAATTTACCAACTGCAGACTCAAAACAACTTTTATGCCCTAACTTTGCGTTAAAATCACCCAGTATTATTTTAACGTCATGATTGTGGCAGTTATCGTAAACTTCCTCAAGTTGTTCATAAAAGGCCTCCATTATATTATCATCTTTCTCCTCTGTTGAAGCGTGAGCACAAATCAAACTCAGATGGAAGTACTTAGCTTTGACGCATATTGTCGCTAGCCTTTCGTTTACTGAGGTGAATCTGGAAACAAGATTCCGTATTCTTTCTTAACCATAAAACCACAACCAAATTTGTGTCTACTTTCATGACAGCTGTAATATAGTTCGCCTTTTGGTGTCTTGGCGACGCCGTGGCTACTTCATCTTACTTCCTGGACAGTAGTCACATCACATTTATATTCATCCAGAACATCCATCAACTGGATCAGAGCACCTCCTTCGTAGAGGGTTCGGATGTTCCAGATGCTGATCCTTAAATCATGGTCCTTTTTTCGTTTGCATTGTCGTCAACATTAGGGAGGTCCGTTTTAATTTTTCTTTTTTGCTTTTTCATAGTAAGTTTTTTTTCCAGGAGTTCGAAATCGTTGACCTATGTTTTTATCGTTCTTATGGGAGAACACGCGGCACTTGTTTGCTCACTATTTTAACGGCTATTAACGTAGTTAACCAGATGACACCACGAGGTGGTAAGTGTCCATAGTTGAGATGAAGGATAGACCAAGATTAGCCTGGATTTACCAAGTTAATCCGATCAGAACCGTTGCTTGGTATCCATCCCCTTAGATTAAAATGATCGCAAGCGACAGGAAAAATATTGATCGTAAGAGACAAAAAAAACTTAATTTAACCAAAACGGGGAATATTTTGGTGCATAACATTTTTGTTCTTTGTTAGTTTGCTACTTTTGTTCTTTGTTAGTTTGCTACTTTTCATGGTTTAGAAGTTATGGTGCAAAGTGATGCATGTGAAGTTTTTTAATTTTACTTCAATAACTTTTAAGCTACTGGGCGGATTGTGGCGCAATATGTAGAAATCGGCCAATAGGTAGTTGGAGTTTTAGAGCAATTTTTAAAAACATGTCTATTTTTAGCACAGTGGCCTCTACACTGAACCAAAGCTGAGCACTATTGTATGTAAAACCTATTGGTCCGTATAACTTTCGTAAAGAAAGATTTCGAAAAGATTTTTACACATTCGAAAACTATTTAAGAAAGAAAGAAGAAAAAATCATCGTACTACGCTATCTCTATTAGTTTAAGAGATATTTAACGGAATGTCGCTTACAATTATTTAAATCTAAGGGCTCGATATGTAGATGACAAAATTTTTCTAAACATTCTCAAACCAAATTTTTTGAGAATTGTTTGAGTTTTTTGTAACACATTGAAAGTATTGTAGGGTTTCAAAAAATCTGTCTTGACCGACTTTAGTACTTGTTTTACATTTATTTATCATAAATTTCCTTTGCTGGCCTTTCTTTATGGCTCAAATGATTTTCTATCGATTTAAGAGGTTTTTCCATAAATTTTTTATGCGTTTGTTTTTGTTCTATTGTTTGTAATTGTTAACAATTTATGTTTTTGATACTTGTTTGTTTTTACGAGTTTATAACGCGTTTTTTTTTTTTTGTTCTATTCGTGAAATTTAAGAATATTAATGAAATGTTATCAAAATCATTATCATTATTCTCATTATTGTCGTAAAACATTTTGTATTTATAATTTTTATGGTTGTGTGAGAATATAAAAAGATTTAATACTATTGTTTTGTTATTTCTTGTAATAGAAAAAGGTCAATAACATTAGGCTTAGATACACACACACACATACACCCATACAATATTAAATCTCTGATACTTCCTTTGAAAACAATATAATCTAAAAGTAAAATTTTGATAACAGAGTGGGAGGATGTAAAACCATTTTAAGCAATTTATTAGCTTAACAAAATTGTTACAAAAAGGATTTAATCTAAAAACGGGTTGATAAAACAAAAAAACAAGATATACATATATACGTGTGTATGTATATAAAACGCAAAGCAGAAAAAGCTCAACAAAGTAAATCCCGAAACCCTTTGTAAATATTGTAGTAAACCGTTTTCATTTTAGTGATATTTTCTAATATTCATCGTTTCAGAATTATACAAAGTGAAATTGTCCTTTTTATAGGACTAAATTATTTATGGCGTGATTTGTTTCCCAACCTGGATTTAAAATTATGTTGCTCTATTTTTTATGATAAATCATGACAAGCAAAATTAGTCTAAGGGACAAGTAAGCAGATGGTGATGATGAAACAAAATATAATATCTAACAGGAATTTAAAAGAAGGTCATTAGAAGAATGTGTCTATTTAAATGGACGTTGGAATAATTATGCTGGGCCAAAAATAAACATTACAGTATACACTCGATTTTTATTGTCTATATTTTAGTTGCCTTAGTTTTATTTAAAGATTTCTGTTCTTGAAAGAAATTAATTTTTAGTTTATCCAAGAATTTATGTTAAGAGGTTGTGAGTTCGAATCCGGGCTCAGGTTCATATCATAAATTTTTATTTTTTATTTTTAACAATTTTTATGATTTTTAAATTAGATTAATAATTTTTAAGAATACTGAAAAAACTATGTGACACTTAGCAGTATGGAATGCTGCATTTTCTGTCCCGCTACGGACTTCATCAGACACTGTGTCACTAACTGTTAGATGATTTCTGTTCTTTTTATAAATCTTTTAGACAATTTTATAAAAATAAGAAATTTTATTAACTTGGTAGAGACTTGATTCACTTGTGTTTTGTTAACCAATAGATTGAATCTGTTAATGGTGTCCATTTACAACGTCATTTTCAGATCAATTGACTACATAAATCCAGGAATTCCTGTACTAGTCAAAAGAAATTACTAAGACAATTTCAAAATAAATATGCAAAATCTTAAGAGATTAACCTACACCAATAACCCATTGTGCATGGTTCACTACTTACAAATCCTTTCCATCATTTTCTAGAATGTTCTGTTGGTTTTGTTCTGTTTCTGTCACATTTTTCTCTCTTTTGTTGTAAAGATCAGAGCAAAATTTTTCTCTCTTTTGCTCTAAACTTCAGCCAATTCATTAGTATGATGTACGGTTATGTGTGTACCTGTTTATACAGAAATGTATTTGGGGACTGTTCACAAATTACGTAACGCTATTTTCGTACGTAACGCCAGTGTAACACATTTCGATAGAAATACGCGTACGAAATTCCTCTACAGTTACAAAAGTCTATACCCCCATAACTGCGTTACGTAATTTTTCAACAGCTGCATTGTTCGTATAGTGAACGCCAGCAGCTTTTTGTTTACGTCTGCAGAAAATGCTAGAAACTCTCTTCTCTACTATATAAGCAGGAGTATTCAGCCCATACCACCAGCAGCCGATGATTTTTTTTTAATTTTCGTAAATACCACTATCATAATAAAGCTCGTGGAAATGAGTACTTAAATCATTCAGTTGGAATTTTGATGTTAACAGAGTTGGTTGGTGCCGCTTTGTTAAAGAAAAGACAAAAACAAAATAGGCAAAAAACAGATCAAAGTCCAATTTATAGCAACAAAATACATGATATGAGAGAACAAAGAAAAATAATCTCAAACATTGTTGCCACGACACTATTATTTCTGTAAATATTGGGAATATTCTAATATAAAACAATTTTAGATTTTTATATTTTTTAGATATAAGATCTACAAAAAATTTTCATAGAAAAATTTTAGATGAAAAAATTTTGATAAAAATAAATTGATAAAAAAATTTTCATAGAAAAATTTTTGATAAAAAATTTTCATAGAAAAATTTTTCATAGAAAAGTTTTTGATAAAAAAATTTTCTATAGAAAATTTGTTGAAAAATAAAATTTTCAAAAAAGAATTTGTATTTGTATTTGATCCCTATCTGTTACATTTATTAAAAATTTTCTATAGAAACATTCTTGATAAAAATTTTTCTATAGAAAAATTGTTAATAAAAATATTAAAAAAAAAAATGGAGTAGACAACCTTTTCTTTTTAAAACGTTAGAACTGCACATTGAAAAAAAATAGCTATTTTAATTAAAAGTTTAAAAAAACGGCAACTCTGCCGACTATTTTTTTTTTTTTTTTTGCTCTGTTCTCTTTGCGCCGACCCGTGTAGGCTGATGAATGGATATTGTGGCAGAGTTTTTGTTAAGACGATTTCGAGAGCAGTGACGCTGAGAATATTTGTAAAGCAACAAGTTTTTGTTTACAATTTTGTGAAGTGTGTTTAAAGTCAACTAAATTTGAAAGTTAATAAAAAGAAAAAGAAGGTATTCCTTCCACGTTTTTAAAGGAAAAACGTAAATTTTTTTCGAATTCATGTACGCATACTCTATAGTTCCAAATAATCATAATATATAGTATTTTAATGATTGGATAACGTGCCAAAGTTTAAGATATATTATGTATTTTCTGAATACCTTGGCTTAAGTTTGTAAAAATTTAATTTATTTTTACATTAAAAACTTTTTGAAAATTTTGTGAAACAAATATTTAAATTAAAAATTGCCTCATCAGTGTTTTAAAACATCGATGGCTTTATATAAAAAGGTCTAATTCGATTTTTTGTTACTTTATAGGACAAGGAAAAGCTTTTATTAAAAATTGTATAAAAAATTTTGTTTTATCTTAAATTTTACGAATTTTATTAACTTTTTTTCATCTCCTGTAAAGTATCAAAATAACGAGTTAGACCTTTTTCATATTAAGCCATTATACAAGTTAAAGAAAACATGTAAAAAAAATTGAGATCATTATCATGAATAGTTTCGCTGTAAAT
Organism: Stomorhina lunata; assembly: GCA_933228675.1. NCBI lineage: Eukaryota > Metazoa > Arthropoda > Insecta > Diptera > Rhiniidae > Stomorhina > Stomorhina lunata. The sequence continues at coordinate 59,261,770 of OW121740.1, read as the reverse complement.
ACGATTTGAATTCGCCGATTTTCGTCAAACTATTTTTTGATCATAATTTAGGTAGCACAAAAATTACTAAAATATCTCAAAAATCACAAAAATGCTGAAAGGGAACCCTAAAAGGAAATAGATAAAAAATTATGCGACAATCAGGCTAGATCAAGGTTTTTATTTTGTAGTAATAATAATTTAAGAACATTCAATTGCCTTAATAATAAGTTTCATAGTTTCGTGGTATTAAGTAGACATATTTCACAAAAAAATAAGTTGTAAGTTTACTTAAATATTGACCTAAATAAATCAAGTGTCCTTTAAAACTCATTAAATTTAAACCTCATGACAAATTTATAACAAATCTGAAGTCCAAAGTGAAGAAAACCCTCTGAAATTTATCACATTTAAACGAATAGGACTTTTAAAGACATCGACATGTATTTTAAATCATCATAAAACATACATTTTTTAAATAAAAGAAGAATAAATTATAATCTTCAATCTCATCTTTATTCTTTAAGATTTCTGTTGTGAGTTTTCAAATTGTGTGATTTGAAATAAATATAAATTAAATTTAAATAATTCTGTAACACCCCCATTTTAAAGATTTTTCCCAACATATGGTAGCGGTTAAGTGACCCAAAAAAATTTACTTTACAAAATTAAAAAATAACAAAGAAAAACTTGAGCAAAAACTTTAGAAAAACAAACAATTTAAAAGTTAAAAATTAAGACGAGACCAATATCTATCGCTTTTCGGGTGGTTTGCTGCCTGTTTTGTTATATATTTTTATTATTTTTATTTTGATAACATGATGCCATCAATATTAAATTTATCTTTACTGGCAAACACTGCAAAAAGAACTACAGCAACGACTAACACTATCACCATCATCACCATTGGCATATCCTTAAGATACAAACACTAAATGAATATCTGAAAGCAGCTACAAAATCAGCATCAGAAATTCTAAAATAGCGAAACGAAACTAGAGGAATAAACAAAAATAAACATCATTATTAACAACATTATCGTAAACGTCTTGTGTTTACAAGTAAACGCAAATAAAAAGTGAGAAATATTGTATATATTTACATCCAATCACACAGATATATACATACATACATACTACACATAGACCGATATATTTATCATATTAATACATATTAGACCCGCTCTAAATAAGAAAATTTTTATTTTTGAACGTCTTTAAAAGTAACTAGGATATTATAGGTAGTACCTATTAAGTTTTCCTTAGGGCGCCCCGAAACAAAAGTTCGCAATATACCACCGAATATAGGGACCGCCCATTTTTTGGTCGACATAATCGTCCATCAGAGCAATTAATTCGGTTAACCATGGATCGTTTTCGCACTACGTTTACTCTATGTGATAATACGCATCCGCAGCGACGTCGAACAGTGCGCACCGAAGAAACAATTGCCGGTGTAGAGCAAAGTGTTGAAGAGGACCCGAATGAATCGATTCGCCACCTTGCACAGCAATTGGAGCTTTGTCCATCAACTTTATGGAAGATTTTGCGCAAAGATCTTGGCTTGCGACCTTACAAGATCCAGCTTGTGCAAAAATTAAAGCCGCGAGACCATGCAATGCGTCGTGATTTTGGTGTATGGGCCGAAAATGAGATTGATCTCGATGCTGATTTTCATCGCAAAATTTTGTTCAGTGATGAGGCTCATTTTTGGTTGAATGGCTACGCCAACAAGCAAAATTGCCGCACTTGGAGTGAAGAGAATCCACATGAGACCCTTGAGACGCCATTACATCCACAAAAACTGACTGTTTGGTGTGCTCTATGGGCTGGTGGAGTCATTGGGCCATACTTCTTCCGAAATAATGCTGGAGAGTCAGTTAACATAAATGGAGACCGGTATAGAGCCATGATAACCGACTATTTTGTTCCCCAATTGGATGGCATGAATGTGGATGAGTTGTGGTTCCAACAAGACGGCGCTACATGCCACACAGCGCACGTCAGAATTGATTTATTGAAGGAAACATTCGATGAGCGCATAATTTCGCGGAATGGACTTGTCAATTGGCCACCAAGATCGTGCGATTTGACACCACTGGATTATTTTCTTTGGGGATATGTGAAGTCGCTCGTCTACGCCAACAAACCAGAAACGTTAGGGGACTTGGAAGCCAACATTCGTGGCGTTATTGCCAACATACGGCCCCATATGCTCGAAAAAGTAGTTGAAAATTGGACCTGTAGAATTGGCTTTATTCGAGCCAGCCGCGGCGGCCACATGCCCGAAATCATATTTAAACATTAATGGCATAAAATTATCCTTCCAATAAAGCCAAATTGATGGACATTAAAACGATTTCCTTGTGTTTTATTTCAATTCGAAGTTCTATACCTCTAAGAAAAACACCCATTATGTACCCATTAAGTAGTACCCATTTAGTAGTATGTACCTATTTAGTAGTACCAATATAGTAGTGCCCATTTAGTAGTACCTATTTAGTACTACCCATTTAGTAGTACCAAATTTCGGTTATTGGTTTATATTTACGAAATATTTATCTAAGTTTTAGTAATAAAATGCGAGTATCTTTAGATTTTTTTTATTTTAAGGGTATTTAAACAACTTTTGAGAATGTGTATTGTATGGGAGATCCGGGAAGGCATCCCTATGGAAGGTACCCGAAATAGTGATCGGGTTTTGGCCAAAAAGTGTCAGTGCCAAATTTCATCAAATTATCCTTAAAGTTACGACCTGTACAGTAATACTTGGATAATCGGCCAGCCAGTCGGACGGACATCGTGAATATAACTCAAGAGTCTTGAGTTGTATTCATGATGTTCTAAGTCAAGACTAATTTTCTTGAGTGAAGACTAATATTTCTACGAGTTACAAACATCAGCACAAACCCAATATACCTTTTCCACCTATGGTGGTGAAAGGTATAAATACACCTGCTGTATAATGGATGACGAAACATATGTACGTACTGGTAGACTTTTCTCAACTTCCCGACCAAGATTTTTATGTTGCTGAGAAAGAGTTCCGGACAAAAAAACAGCACCGAGTGCCTGCATAATTTTGGTCTGATTAGACATCTTGCAACTATGGAAAAGAGGCTCTTGAATGGTATTCAAACAATTATATAATTTTTGTACCACATGAGGCAGTTTCACCTAACTATCCATAATTTCGGCTTGTGGAAAGGTACTGGACTCTTCTACGATTTTAAGCGTAGGAGGGCCACATCCTCCGAAAATATGACAGAAGCAACTTTATCTTATATAATCTTTAATGGATGTACCTTCGATATGAAATATGTAGATTAACCGGTTTGACAGGACTTGAGACTACCTTACAGAGAAACTGGAATCTTTTAGCTTGCCTCTAGCCACTTGCTTGCTCCAATCTGTCCAAAGATATAGTTGCGTTTCACTGTTCTATCGCTACTATTATGGCATGAGCTCAAACGAAATTAGGGATCTTGTTCCAGAAACCAGTACATTTCTTCGTATCACACGTAACTCAACGAGAGCTCATCCCTTTGTAGTCGATTTTCCAGAGGATCGCGCGACGCACTATAGTGAAAACTCGTATTTTAGCCGCATAGCACGAATTTGGAATAAACTTCCTGTATCAGTCTTCCCCTCTAATTATGATATCCAAAGGTTCAAATCGAATATTAAAAAACACTTCTCCCTCTATCCTCCTTCCACGACCTAGTTCCTAGCTCCATCACAATGCATATGCACACGAAGGGGTCATCCACTGAGTGTTGGTCCAATACAAAAAGATAGAGGAGAGGGGTCCAAACATATTCTCAGCACTTTTTCTGCCCTAGGATACTAGGCTCTTCTTTCTCTCGAGAACTGGACAATCTGGCTGACTTAGATATTCGACGACTTAAGAGCTTTTTTTAAAAGATATCCAGATGATTTCAGAGCTTAATATAGAACTCATCAACCTTATTCAGCTTGACCGACTATAAATTGAGCCAGTCTAATATACATACGAGTAGATAGAGAAGACGACGCAATAGTAATTTAAATAAATTCTATTCAATTTACGGTAGCGGTAGTAACTTCCTTTTTGTGTTGTCTATTCCTTTCTATTGATGTTGTTGCTGCTACTGCTGTAGTTGTGTTAATGGTGGATGGGAACTTCCGTTTTAACGCAAATAATTTAAATCAAGTCTTTGAGAAGGTGGCGGAGATGCTGGAAATTCAACTAAATAGATGAGCGGATGGGGAAAATAACTTGAAGATACGAGGGTTCTATTAATTTTAATGAAAAGTCCCATATCTGCAGTAGAATGTAGCAGAAAAAAAATTGAAAAAAAACATTAATGATCCGAAATAATTTTATACCGTTTATTGCTTAACTAGAAGTTTCGCTACTTTAAAAATATATATTGATATTACTAATAATTCTCAAACTGCCCACGCTGGGCAAAGCGTTTGCTGTATATTTAAGATGAAATTTTTTTCGAAATTCCTTTAAAGTGTTAGGTGGATGTTTGTTGTCTGCCGATTTTCCCAACATAAAATATTTTCCATTTTTAGCCAATATATGTAGTTATGTTGCATATTTGTAAGGTAGTTTGAAATCACAGGATACTTTTAAAGGACAGAATTTGTTTGTTACATTCAATAAATAAAATTACTTTAAATTTTCTTTATTTTATTACGATGATTTAGATAGTTTAAAATTTAAACTTTAAATAAACTGCAACTTATTTAGTATATGCTCCTACATTTGAATTGAGAACTTTGCACTATCTGAGAATTTTGCACATCGGAGAGAACAATTAAGTCTATTGATTCACTAGAGCCAGCGTTACCGTTATGCGACTAAAGTCGCAATTTTTTTTCAGGTGGCCTGCTACGTTTTGCGACTTTTTCGAATTTTGTGCGACTTTTTACCCCTTTTTTATACAATTATTAAAAAATGTTAGTTTTAGCCCATATTTAAATATCTCTTCTAAAACTTCCATTAATAAAGCCTAACTATATTTTTATACCCACCATCAAAAAGAATGGGGGGTATATTGAGATTGTCACTCCGTTTGTTATTTCCTTAATATTGGCTCAAAAACCAAAAGCTATATATGTTCTGAATCCTTATGAAATTCTAAGACGATTGTGAGATATCCGTCTGTCTGTCCATATGTATTTTTGTCTGTTGAAATCACGATAACGCCCAAACGAAAGGAGGTAGCTCACTGATACTTAGTGAAAACATTCTTCATTTCTGAGAATTGAAATCGAGTAAAATCAGTTAACATTTGACCATAGCTCCCGTATGAACTTTTTTGTACATTGTGCGACTTTTTTTAAAGTGACTTTTTTGCGACTTTTTCAAATTTGTCAGCGGTAACGCTGACTAGAGCATCGCTCATCTTCTCTTCATCGCTTATCATCTCTGAAGAGACGATTAAAAAATTAAAATTCGATTTTCTGGATTGGTTTATGATTTCGCGCTACTATTTATTTTGAAATCTAAAGAGAATATATAAGACTATTTATACTCGTATAACTGCATTTTTGTTATATGTTCGAAAATACAATTGGATAAATTTCCTTCAATGCTGTACGAAAAGGGACTTAAATTTTAGAATAATCTTAGAACCCCATTCTCTACGAATACATAATAAAACATTAACTTTCGATAAATAACTTCTTTTCGATCGGCGAAAGATATTTGACTTTGGAAATTTCTCAACATTAACGACTCAAGATATTTAAAAACGGATTTCACTGTTTTGTTTCCTGAACTGTTGGCTGTAAGTCAGTATTTTTGAAAAAAAATTTGGGTTTAATATCGAATACACAATGGGTCTAAAACTAAAAAATGTCGAAGAGAAAAATGATTCTTTTTTTATTTTTGAAATAAAATAACTTAAAACCTATAACAGTTATTGTAGTAAAGTAAACACGTTTCTTTATTTCTTCAAGCTCATTCCAAAATGTAAAAAATCAACCATATTGAACAATAATTGAAATAGTTACACGGTCCAAAAGCTTTTTTACTTCTGAAGTGGTCTACTTTGAAGTCAAATGATTCACCCTTGTGTAAACATAGGGTAACCATAAGTCCAAAATTTTGAAAGCTTGGGTTCTCCTTAACAATTCTCTCATACATACTGATGCAATCAGACTTACAGTTTAGAAGATACAGATTTATTACCATTTTTTTTGTTTGCTTTAAGCCACTGTGCATTCAACTGGCCAGTCTTACAAAGTATCATAATACATCGAAAAAAAAAAATAAAGTAAAAGTTTCTGGGATGTTATACCATTTTCCTCATAGGTACTGTCGAGTAGAACAACAGAATGTTGTTCTAAAAGACCTCAAAAATCTGCAGTAACTTAGACATATGCCAACCGATTTTAAATTTTTTGAAAGATATTGAAAGAAGAAGCTTAGCCCTTTTCAACGGTATATATATTCGTTTTTACACATTTTTCTAGTTTCAGGACATTGTTAAACAATATTTTTGTAAAGGAACCGTGCTATTTATGATTTGTCTCAGTTACAGGGTGATAAGTGCATACGGGTGTGAAAAACCGTTTTTTTTTTACCTGTAACTCCAGATTTTGGGGGCGATTTGAAAATTCCAAAAACAGAGTGTTTTTCTACTCGACAGTACCTACCAGAAAAATGGATAAACTTTTAGTTAATTTTTTTTTTGTCTCAGTTTGTTACAGATACAATTTGTTTATTATCACGTGAGTTCAATGAGAAGTTAAATTTATAGAATTTAACGAAATCTATAAAATTAAACTTTTGAACTATATTGACCACTTAAAAGACCTGGATTTAACGCTCGATATATGGGTCCTCATATATTCGCACGTTACGAATATGATCCACTTTGGAAGAGCGTTTTTGCTGGCAACAACATATCGGTTGTATGTACATAACAATGGCAAAAGCAAGAGATCACAGATCTTTCACATTGATTTGTATACACTGCCACTATATTCTTTAGATCTGGGGCCAAATTACGGCATTCGATATCGATCGAAATCTTAGATATTTTCAAAACATTTATATAACATACTTTCAGGGTTATCAAAATTATTTAAAAGATGCACAGATTACAATATTTTTTGAAGTTATTTGCCAAAAGATTAACAACAGTAAAAGAGTTTTAATTGAACTATATGTTTTTAAAAACGAATCAATACGGATACCAAATTTCAATAAACTTTTTGCATCGAAGTAACTTTCAACATCCCTAAAGTATACTCCATAATATTCGCTTAAAAGTCTGAGTTTTCGATCCATATCGAATGTGGTAATTTGACCCCTGTAGGTCGTTTCTGTAACTCAAAGTGATAAGTTTTCACAGCGAAAAGTATGAAACAAAAAATTCCACCGTTTCTCGACCTGGAAGAAAAAAGTGTTTCTGCAACACAAAGTGAGTACTAGCAACACGTTTTTAATGGAAATTTCCAATGCATCTGTCAAAAAGTAAACAGCTGGTAGAAAAAGTAAAAACTTAGCATCAAAAAAATTAAAAAAATAATTTAAAATAAGAAAAAATAGATATATATAGACATATAAATTTATATATTATTTTAAATGTTTAGTGTGGTATTGTTAGTTGCCGAACAAAACGATCGCCGAAATATTTTTGATATTCTTTAAATTTTCTGAAATTAAATAAAATGGAAAATATTTGAATAAATAAAATGAAGCGATTGATTACATTTTATTTAATTATATGTTTTAATTATGTATTTGTTTTTAGTTCAAATGTTTCTTTTTCGACGCCATTAATATGTGCGAATTGTTTTGACAGATAAAATGAAAAACTTTTCGCATCATTCGCTTACAGAAACAGTTTTACTCGCACATTTCCAATAAATTTGACGTAAGTTGCTGAATGACAGATAGTTCTCACAAAAATAAATTACAGAAACACTTGGGTAATTTATCGATGCGAGTTTATCGATGCGAGAGTTACAGAAACTAGGCACTGGCTTCTTCGGTTTATTTGTTGTCGTTTGTTTTCTGAACAAAACTTTACTTCGAATAAAAGATGGCAAAATGATCAGAATGGCCGATGTATAATCTTATATTCTTAAACGAGCAATAATTGTATATATATATATATATATATATATATATATATATATATATATATATATATATATATATATATATATATATATATATATATATATATAGAATGGCTATCTCGAAAACGGCTCTAACGATTTTGATAAAATTTGGACAGTGGCTATCTTTTTTGATGTATAGGTCGAAGAAGAAGGGACTTTTGAAACTTTTGCCTCCAAGAGGGTAAAAACGGGTAAAAAGGGGAAAAAATCGAAAACTCTATATCTCCTTAAGTAATAGGTATAGAAACAAAATTAAAATTACGTTTTAAACAACTATGAAAATAAGTGGACAGGTGTTTGGTACTTTTTTTAAACTATGTTCGATAGGGGGTAAAAAAGGGTGAAAATAGTTTTTTTGGTACCTTTTTAACCCACTCTTATATTTTAAACTAAAGAATATAGAAATAAACTTTCTACTGCAATCAATAGATGTAAACAAAACATGAAACATGTATTTGGTACTTTTTTGATTTTGGAGCCGAAATGGGTAAAAAAGGGATAAAATGATAACTTAACATCTCCAAAGTAATATGAATAGGAACATTATACATTATGTTAACTGCGTTTTAATAAAATGTACCGAACTCAATTGGCACCAAAAAAGTACCAAATATGCATATGGAACTTTTAGAAATTAGGGAATAAAAAGGGGGAAAAATTAGTATTATTTTAAACAAATGAATGTTTGTCTGTATGTATGTTCTTTATAGAATAGTAAACTGTGAATTTGATCATGTTATGCTCTTTAGCGAAGATGTTGCGGATAAGCCGGCGAAGGTTTTTAAGTTGATAAGACTAATTTCCGACAGATGGCGCCACTGAAAATTATTAAAAATTAATAAAATCGTAAACTGTACATTTGATCATGCTATGACCTTTAGCAAAGTTGTAGCGCATGAGCCGGCGAAGGCTTTTTAGGTGGTATGAATAATTTCCGACAGGTGGCGCTACAGAAACTTACTCAAAGTCAATTTAATCGTAATCTGTACATTTAATCATGCTACAATCTTTAGCAAAGTTGTTGCACATGATCCGACGAAGGTTCCTTAGTTGGTATGAAGAAATTTCGACAACTCAAAGTCAATTTAATCGTAAGCTGTACATTTAATCATGCTATAATCTTCAGCAAAGTTGTTACGGATAAGACGAAGAAGGTTTATGAATTGGAATGAGCAAGGTCCGACAGGTGGCACCACAGAAAATTACTCAAAGTGATCATGTTATAATCATAAGCAAAGTTGTTACAAATAAGCAGACAAAGGTTTCTTATATGGTATGAACAACTTCAGGTGGCGCCACTTAAAGCTACTCAAAATGAATTAAGTCGTAAACTGTGCATTTGATCAGACTATAGTCTTTAGCAAAGTTGTTGCGCATGAGTCGACGGAGGTTTCTGTTGGTATGAATAATTTCCAAAATTATTAAAATGAGTTAAACTGTAAACTATGCGAACTATGTGTTGGTCGGACAAAATAAACTTTATACAAAAAAAATATATAAAAACTTTAAAATTTGCCTCAAAATGCTTATCATAAAGCTCCGAGCAAGGCTCGGTCAACCAGGTACTTAAATCAAATATGCAAAGTATGCAAATATTGTCTTTACATTTTTTACAAATAAAACGAAATCACTTTCCGAATAAACCAATAAATTACTTAAATATTTAGCAAGTATATAGGAAATACATATATGCAAACGAAAAATAAAATTAATTATAAACAAAATCTTCCTTTATATTAATTATTAACTTTAAAAATCAATGCTCCTACTCCTACGCCTATTTCAATTTATTATACATAAAAAAAAATTTGTTAATGATTGTTTAAGGTACGAGTACACAATTCTTAAACAATTTAAAATGGCTTTAAAATTTTTAAATTGACAAAGAGACCATAAAAAACTTTTCCATAGGCTAAGAAGTGTTTGACAAAATGATTAGGGGGTGGCAGCAAAAATAAAATAATGATTATGGTCATTGCCCCAAAAGTTGTTGATGTGTTCTTCTGCTGCTGTTCCTGCTTTCGTTTTTCTTTTTCTAAGGGTGTAAATTTGTCTTGTACTTGTGGTAGCAAAAATTTTAAATTTTACTTAAAAACGTTTATTTTAAAGTGTTGTCTATAGTTATTTTCATTTTTTCGTTTTATTTTACTTTTTTTTGTTCCAAGAATAATGGAAAAATAAAAAATTTAGACGGGAAAAATATTGGTTGTTGATTTTTTGAGGAAATCATTGAAAAAAAAAAAAAACTTTTTTTATCTTTCGCTTTAAAATTTTTGCCGTAATTGGCATGTGTTAAAATAAACTTTTTATCGTTTTCTACTTGTTATAGTCAAAGTTATCATTATCTCTGAATGTTTTCATTTCTTTAAAATAGAAAACGAAAATTCAATATTGAATAGGAAATTGTTCTAAGTGTAAAAAAAATATTTATTTGCGCTAAATTTGTGTTAGATGAGCATTTTAAGAATGAGAAAAGAATGAATTGTCGCAATGAAAATAAATAATGAAATATATTTAAAGAGTGCTCTAAATAAAATTTGTAGTTGGATTTTCTTAAATAAAAATCAAACCTTTTAATATAAAAACTCTACAAAATACGCAAATATAATGACATATTATACAAAATCATTTAGCATTAAAATGTTTACTTAGTACTCGGGTTTTGCAAAATTATCGACTTTTTCGGAAACCCTCCCATTAAAGATTTTACAGTTGCTTCTGATACCTTTTTGGAGCATGCTTAAAATCGGACATGTTCTTGGAAATCTTTCCTGTGTTCTTCAATTCCTTTTTTACCAGAGCCCAATACCTTTCCACAGGCCGAAGTTCTGGACAGTTACATGGATTTGCCTCTTGTGGTACAAAAATTACATTATTCTTTGAGTACCACTCAAGTGCCTTTTTTCCATAATGGCATGATGCCAAATCGGGCCAAAAAAATGTAATCACTCTGTGCTCTCTTAAAAAGGGTAACAACCGTTTTTGTAGGCACTCCTTTATATAAATTTCTGTGTTTATTGTGCCAGATGCCACAAATACTTTACTTCTTTTGCCACAACTGCAAATAGCTTGCCACACGAGAAACTTCTTAGGGAATCTTTTTTGTTTTTTTGTGCGAAACTCTTGCCGAACCTTGCCCCGTTTATCAGCAACATAAAAATCTTGAGCAGGAAGTTGAGAAAAGTCTGCCAGTACGTATATTTCATCCTCCATCACACAACAGGTGTATTTTTTTATAAAATCAGACTTCAATTTTTTTGCTCGTTTTTTTTGCTTCTAAGTTCTTTATAGCATTGCGATCTGGAACCTTTTGGACTTTGTATGTCTTCAGTCCAGCATAAGCTTTGACTCTATGTGCAAAATTCGTAGAACATTTCACCGTACGAGCTGCTTTTCTTAAAGAAGTGTTAGGCGCTCTTCGCAAGAGTCGCTCGACTTCTTTTGCCTTACCAATATCTGTAGGACCTTTTTTCCTCCCTGATCCAGGGTTTCTTTCAATGCTCAGGTTTTCCTTATACCGTCTGATGGCATTAGAAACCGTTCGAGGGTCAACTTTCAAATTTTTAGCTATTTTTTTAAAAGTCCATGACTGATTTTTTTGAAAAGTTTTAATTATATTTTCACGAACTTTTTTTTCGCAGTCCATTTTGATTGAAATAACTATTGAAAATTAATAATTTCTAAAATAATAGTATCTGACATATCTATAGAAACTAACTTGATCAAAAAATAAATTATTTCTTGCACTATGGATAAATCTTGTCTAAAATAGTAAATGCATATATAATGCAACAAAAAGGGGACTTTATTCTCAAATCATTATCAAACCTCATTCTCAAAGGTTTTTCAAATGTGGATATCATCTACATGTGGAACATAAATAAAATGGCGTTGTATTTTTGATATTTTTGAGTTTTTTTATTTTGTTTTTGAAAACGGTGCATGTTAATGTTAGGTAAAAAAAATGTAAAGAAACAATGAAAATTTACTTATGCATATGAATATTATTGTATTTTTAATCAAAATAATTTAATGAAATTTAGTAAAGAGACAACACAATTAAAATTTGCCATTGTTCCATAATTTCAAATATGGATCAATTTTAAAAAATCAGCAAGAAATAACTAATTTCTTTGAAATGCAATGCCATTCCATTAAAATATCCTAAACATTATTTTTTTAAAGTTTGAAAAAAAATAAGGTTTGACATCAAATTTATATAACACCATTTTTCAAATTATTCTTAAATCATCTTAGGGTTTAATAATGATTTGAAAATAACCTCTATTCTCAAGTTGATAAACTATCATTTTTCAAACGTTTATTCTCAAATGAACCTTCATTTAAAAATAAATGTGAATCTCAAACATCTGTTCAGGTTTGAAATAAGTTTGAAAAAAACGTTTGATATCAAATGTAAAAGTCATCATATTTCAAACGTTTGACACTGTTCTTACTGGGCTGTGATTTCACCTATACATACATAATTCCCAGACAACATTCCAATTGGAACAAGGGGTATTTCTCTCAGACAATGAGCTGCATCCGATTCTATATTTGACTCATTGAAAGGGACCTACGTTTTAACGCCGGCTCCGAACGGCAAATGCACTAGTTAGAGAAGTTTTACATAGCCTAATACTCCATAACCAGTGGCTAGCTGAGTTATGAGGTGAATTACCGCTTTTTTGAAAATTAATTTTTTTCAAGTGGGTCTGAGCGGGGATCGAACTTGGGACCTGTGGTATGCTAGGCGGATGACTAACCTGCTGTACCACGGCCGTTCACACCTATAAGAACTTTAAAAATATAGGTTAAGAAACGGACTAGAAACCAACCGTTTACAAACCGCTATTATAATGAAAAACAAAAGAGGTATAATAATGGACCCCGTTGGGCCGTCAAACGTTTAAAGGACCATGATTTGCGAATCTGCTCACTCATTAGTGTACGCGTTGCTGGAGGTACTGGAAGAGTACAAATCCGATAATTGCAATGGATTGGAAAAGTCATCACAGCAACAGCAAAAGGTGACGCACTTTGTTATAGCTGCCATGAAACTAGACATGAATTTAACTGCGGGTTCGTGGTAAGCCGGAGGCTCAAACATCTTGTCTCCAGATTCACTCCGGTTGTTCAGAGACTAACTTCAATTCGTATAAAGATCAAGTTCTTTAACATCAGTCTTATCTGTGCCCACGCCCCGACAGAAGACAAAGATGAACATACCAAAGATGCTTTTTACGAGTGCCTAGACAGACCATATGACCGTTGTCCCTACCATGACATTAAAATTTTTCTAGAGGATTTTAGCGCAAAATTAGGAAGGAAAGTTATCTTTGGCCAAACAGTCGGGAAATTTACTTCACGAAACTACGTCTGATAGCGAAAAAGGTAAATAGATTTTGCCGAGGCAAAAAACTTGGTAGTTAGCAGCACCAGATTTCAATATCTCTTATCTTATTACCAAATCAATTGACAAAAATTTAATTGATCATGTTGTGAAAGACGAAAGGCATACCTCCAGTATATTAAACGTACGATCGATCAGAGGAGCAAACATAGATTCGGTGCAACATAGGTACGCACTCGCCTAAATTTAGCGAGAAATATACGGTCTAATACAGTTCGGACGTTTGACCTTCAAAAGCTACAGAAACCACAAATAGCAGCGAAAAATCAAAGATGCAGTTCTACAGAGAAGAGTCTCAATAATTGTTTTCAAGAAAAAGTTTTATTATGTGTTATAAAAAAGGTATTGAAATGTTATTAATGTTCTTAAACTTAGTAGCTCATTAATCGCTTTAGTCTTGATGTCGATTTAATTAAGACACATAACCCTGGTTCTAGTCTGTAGAAAAAAATAGCTTAATCTCTTAAATAGTTTATGAGATATCAGGAAATCAATAAAAACTCTAAAAAATTCAGTGTTTTCCTTTTTCTTTGGAGAAAAACTAAATTGGCTCGTTTTTGCTCGGTGTTCTCAGCATAACCATGTGAAAGGCGAAAGTCTCTTCTTTAGATTGAGCGAAAACAATTCACCAAAATTTACCGATCGTAGAACAAAATTCAAAATTTTCTGAAAAAGTCACATAAATTGTTACGCATAATATAAGCAAAAAAGTGTTGTAGTCGTTTAGGCGTAACTTTAAGGAGGAGTCGACGGATTTGGGGTTCAAAGACAGGTACCTCAAAGAATCAAGGGATCTCAACCAAAATTAGTTTAACTCTTTCGTGGATTAATTAATAATCCAAAATGGTTAAAAATAAGGGTCCAAGGCAAGCACCCAAGGAGTCAATTGATGTCAACCAAAGTTAGTAGACCTCTTTTTGAGATCAACTTATAGACGTGTGCCGAGTTTAATTAAATTCTGTTAAAAATTGCGAATTGGGCGTCCAAGACAGGTACAACAAGGTGTGTTCTAATTCCAACCAATTGAATAGAGCTCTTTTTAGAATTGATTAGTAGACGTGTGTTAAGTTTCATCAAATTCTGTTGAGAATTGCAACTTAAAAATTGAAAAGAAACATTTGAAAATTGGGGTCCAAGGCAGGTACCCCGGGGAGTCGACGAATTTCAACCAAAATTAATGTTGTGAGAATAAATGAAACTGCTCCAGCTAAAAAATCATTTGAATATAAATCCGGTGATAGTTCATGCAGAAAGTTAAGACCAAAGCTCCTATAGAAAGACCAGGTAGAAGAAAACATCTCGAGACTTGGTGTTAGAATTTTTAGAAGATGCGCTAAAGATCGAGTTGTTTGGAATTCTATTCTATGTTCGGCTTTTAGGGCAAACGTTCTGTAAAGAAGATAATTAATCCTATTCTTCAAACCCATAATTATTATATGTTTTGTTAAGCTATATTGTAAGTTTAATAAAAATGCACAACATTTCGAAAGGCCGGTTATAGAAGATAAAGACGATTAAGGTAGTATTAGCGATTAACAATATGTAAGATAAGTGAGAAGTTATATGACCACTGATCTGGGTATTATGTTGAAGTTTGGGATAAGAGAGATAAGGGTGTCGTCGAGTTAATTTCCCTTTTTTTAATTTTTTAGCACAGTTTTCTTAACAGCAGAAGTTAAGAGTAAAGATGTTTTAAGTTCATCAAATCGAAGTTACACTGCTGTGACTTGTGCTATAAAAACGGTCTATAAAATATTTGTATAAATAGCAAGAGACCAAAGTTATTTATGTTATTCAGTTGGATACAAATGACGAAGTAAGGGAAGTTAAAATATTTCTCATTCTTAGTATCTCTAGTGTGAGTAGACAGTTTTGCTCTTTCGCAGCTAAAATAAATTTGACGGCTTTTATTGTTGTAATCTGCAGATTTATTTATTTTTTGGTACTGCCACACTTTTTTTAATATGTATGTGTTTATGATTAAAGCAATATGCAATTAAAATTCGCAGCAGGAATAAATTTTTGAGATAAATTATATTTATCTCAGTCAGTATCATCAAAAAAAATTTCAAACAAAATGTGTGTCAAAATTTGTGAGGGTTTTTGAAATCTTAGATTTAGGCAATTTCAGAGTTTGGATTATATGGAAGCTATAATCAAAAATAAACCTGATTTAAAAAAGTTTTATTTAGATGAAATTATTTGTCATATGATTTGTTTCAACTTGAAATTTATAAGCATTCAGGTGGTTTTCCTTTAAGGGGCTCATGTAGGAGCTATATTTATATATAGATATTATGGTGCACCCAAAGTGCGATATTGAACCGTGACTCCCCTAAAAAATGATCTACATAACATACAAATATGTTAACCGCTGTTAGTCATCCGCCTAGCATACCAGAGGTCCCAACTTCAATCCCAGGCGAGACAAAAAAATGAATTTTCAAAAAAGGGGTGGTTCAACTCGTAACTCAGCTAGCCATTGGTTATTGAGTATTAGGCTATAAAAAACTTCTCTAACTACTGCATTTGCCGTTCGGAGCCGGCGTTAAAATTCGGATATATTTATATATATATATATATATATATATATATATATATATATATATATAGATATCCGATTTTTTATGTATCAAATTTGAAAAATAGCAAATTAACTAAAAGTAGCCAATGTACCCCATCCATGGGGCACATTTGCCAATAAGTTTGGTACAAAAAAGAAGTAAAAAAATTGTTGTAATAAAGTACATTTTTATTTCTTTAAAGCTCTAATATACAAAATAAACCAAAAAATTAATTCAAATTCATTTCACAAGGATAAATTGAACAAAACAGTAAAAAATTCAGAGATCAAAATTTAAACTATTGGGCCTCTGTTAACATTATACTGTGACATATCAACATTAAAAAAAATGTTAAGATGGATTCGGCCTTGCAACCAAAATACGACATTCTTTTTAGGGATATTACAAAAGTCGGGCTCAAAAAAATGTCGACGAGTTGCTTTGTTATATGTGTATGGCAAATGTGCCCCAGGTAGAGTCCTTAGATGTAAATAACAATTTTTCGCATAAGAAATAGATTTATTGATAAAAACTTAAAATATTTGTTCTCAATACTATAATCAGGGGTCTCATAGAAACCAAGTCAGTTTTTAAATTTCTCGGTTCTGAAAACCAATACAATCAGGGGTGTCATAGAAACCAAGTCGGTTTTTAAATTTCTCGGTTTTGAAAACCAATACTGGTATTTTTTGGTGTTATGAAACCAAGTCGATTTTGTTATTATTGGTTTGAAATCAAACAAAATGTTCGAATCAATTGTTTATTATTTCATTTGAATTTTTTGTGAAACATCAAAAATCAAATAAAAAATAAAATAAAAATGATTAAAAAAAAATAATTTGAAGAAAAATGTTCAGTTTTTTGCGATGTTTGTGGTATAGGTATAAAACGCTGCTATTTGGACAAATGAAGCTTGTTTACTCCAACATAATAGAATGACCGAATTGCGGACTGAAAAAAATTTAATCTACCTACACCAAGAAACAAACCACTGCCAATCAAAGGACGATTGTCACTTACATGGGATATCCGTCAAACTGATATGCATTTGCTTCGCTAGTACCTTTACACAAAGAATATTCTAGCCTTACAATTTTCCCCATTTTTGATATATTTTATGTTTGTCTATAAGGTTTATTGATTCCAAAGACACAAAAAAGTACCAAAACTTGTTTTTATCTTATTACATGATAAAAAATGCTATGTAAACTTTTCACCCATCTCTTTTTATTTAAAAGTTAAAGCTACAAAGTACCAAAAATATTTTTGCTCTTTTTCTCCCCTTTTTTGAAGAGTACTTACCACTTGTACTGTTATTTTTTTAACTGATCCAAACTCGATTTCAATTTTTGTTCTATTGTTTTTAGTTTGGGAATTATAGCGTTATTGAATTTTCCCTTTTTTATCCCCCACAAGGCCAAATTTTCAAAAATCTGTTCTTAGAAGATCTTTAAATCGAAAAAGGCCTTTGTTTTAAATTGATGGACCAATTTTCTGTTAACTGTAAGTTGCTTGGTTTATTTCCAATACTAAACCAATAATATTATTTTCTATGACACATAAAACCAATAGAAAATGTAGCTCGAACTTTAATATTGGAATTCATGACACTTATTTAATTTTTTTGTCGTTTTCAAAACCAATACCAATGAAATTGGTTTCTATGACACCCCTGAATATATTTGGTATCATGAAACCAAGTCGGTTTTGTTATTATTGGTTTTAAATCAAACAAAATGAAATTTTTTTGAAACATCAAATATCAAATAAAAAAATAAAATAAAAATTATTAAAGAAAATTATTTGAAGAAAAAATTTCAGTTTTTTGCGATGTTTATGGTATAGGTATAGAGAAAACGCTATTTGGACAAATGAAGCTTGTATACCCCAACATCACGAAATGACCGAATTGCGGACTGGAAAAAATGTAATCTACCTACACCAAGAAACAAACCACAGCCAATCAAAGGACGATTGTCACTTACATGCGATATTCATTAAATTGCAAACAAATATGTTGATATGCCTTTGCTTTGCCAGTACCTCCACACAAAGAATATTCTAGCCTTACAATTTTCCCAATTTTTGATATTTTTTATGATTCATTGATTCCAAAGACACAAAAAAGTACCAAAACTTCTTTTAATCTTATTACATGATAAAAAATGCTAAGTAAACTTTTCACCCATCTCTTTTTATCTGAAAGTTAAAGCTAAAAAGTACCAAAAATATTTTTGCTCTTTTTCTCCCATTTTGTACTGTTACTTTTGTAACTGATAGAAACTCGATTTCAATTTTGCTTCTATTGTTTTTAGTTTGGGAATTAAGCGTTATTAAATTTTCCCTTTTTTATCCCCCACAAGGCCAAATTTTCAAAAATCTGTTCTTAGTGGATCTTTAAATCGAAAAAGGCACCAGTTGGCCAGTAAAGCCTTTGTTTTAAATTGATAGACCAATTTTGAAGTGAAATCTGTTAACTGTAAGTTGCTTGGTTTATTTCCAATACTAAACCAATAATATTATTTTCTGTGACACATAAAACCAATAGAAAATGTAGCTCGAACATTAATATTGGAATTCATGACACCAATTTAATTTTTTTTATCGTTTTCAAAACCAATACCAATGAAATTGATTTCTATGACACCCCTGATTGTTTATTAAAATAATGAATAATTTCTTAGGATAACAAAAAAGGAAGTAAAATATTTCAAAAATACTTGTAGCTTAATATTTTTTCAGGATCTGCTGAAACAATAAATCACGCCTGATGTTTTAAATATGAAAGCTACAGCAGTCAAAATTTAAAATATAGAAAATCAATGATAAACGAGTACAAAATCAATTACAACATCAAAAAAGATAAGTTAGTTTTCAAGAAAATTAGTGGTGGCAAATGCGCCCCTATGACAAATGGTCCCCCTCCTACCCTATATATATGGACATTTTTTCAAAATTCCATAAGAAGAAAAATGGAAGTATTTTCGGTTTAATGATATATAAAAGAGAACTAAAATAGCTTTATTTAAAGTCATCAAAATGAAAAAGCCATGAGGTAGTTTCGGATTTATTGCAATTTTCCCAAGAAATTCGTGTCCTTGAATATACGCAAATGCAAGAAGAAAAAACTACAAAAAAATAGGGTGATATCTTTAACCGTTTAAACGTACCTGCGATTTGATATTGCAAAAAATTTCGCTAAAATTTGTTTTTTTGTTAACAATTTGAGTATATGCTTGTTGAATTGTACCAATGTTTAACATTAATAAAAGTTTAACCCTTTTTCCCCAGGGTCAAAGGCCAGAATTTGGATTATTTTCATTTTCTATAGGAAAATAACGGAATATTAAGAATTTACTAACAAATCTTGTTTAAAAGCCAAAAATATATTAATTTTAATATTAATGTATGTACGTATAACTCAACCTCCTGCAAAATTTTGACTTACGGTTAAGTCCTTCAACTTGTGTAGTTCTTTTTTCAGAATCCGTGACATATTTTAATACGAAAAGAACCCAAACTGGCGTAATAAAATTTTTTAGAAGAAAACTAAACTTAGAAACATGTCAATAATAATTGAATCACATTCTCACACTAAACTTAAACATTAATGAATAAATAACTAACAACTGTCACTTATGATTTCAATTGATGCTAAAATAACGAAAAATACTGCCATAAACTACAAACTAAATTTCCTAATAAAAACGGAAAAGAAATTAAATTAAATCAAATCAACAGAAAATCTAAAATTAAACAAAAAGAACAGCAGCAACAAAAAGAAATCACAAGCACATGTTACATATTTATCACGCGAGAAAAGCTCTAACCATCACAAGTACTTCTCACTTTAACAAAGCGAAAATAATGAAAAAGCTTTGCAAATTTCTCATTCTACTCCCGAGGTACTCCCGCTTAGTCTCTCACTCTCTTTTTGTAAGGATTTTGCACACTATCTCGTAGATTGTAATGATGAAAGAAAAAATCAAACAAAATTTTTAGCAAATTCTCAAATCCATTAAAGTTTGCAGTAGTTAAAATATTTTGGTTAAGCACGAGCGTAGTTCAGTGACAACCACCCTATTTCTCTCTTTTAATATCTTGCGAATTCTCAGTTTCACAGTCTGTCAGTGATTTTCTCTTTTGTTCTTGTCATTTAATGTTTTTCTAGTAGTCAGTGATTTTTTTGTATGCTTTTTTTTCGTTTGTTCTTTGTACGAAGCTCATGTCAAATCAATTTGTCAGAAATCACTGACAGCTGCTATGTTAACAATAGTACTCATACGACTGCACTAACATTTTCCCATGAAACAAAAAAAAAAAAACAATAAACATAACTAGACCATTCATTTAAACATACCCAGGAAACAATTTAGTAAAATATCTTTACGAAATTTGAGGGATAATAGAATGTGAAATTTACAGGATGTGTATTTGTCATATGATATTTGAAATTATTTTAAATTCTCGGAAAACTTAACATTGTCAGGGGTGTCATAGAAACCAATGTCAATGGTATTGGTTTTGAAAATGACAAAAAAATTTAATTGGTGTCATGAATTCCAATATTAATGTTCGAGCTATATTAACTATTGGTTTTATGTGTCACAGAAAATAATATTATTGGTTTAGTATTGGAAATAAACCAAGCAACTTACAGTTAACGGATTTCATTTCAAAATTGGTCTATCAATTTAAAACAAAGGCGTTACTGGCCAATTGGTGCCTTTTTCGATTTAAAGATCCACTAAGAACAGATATTTGAAAATTTAGCCTTGTGGGGGATAAAAAAGGGAAAATTCAATAACGCTATAATTCCCAAACTAAAAACAATAGAACCAAAATTAAAATCGAGTTTGAATCAGTTACAAAAATAACAGTACAAGTGGAAGTACTTTTCGAAAAAAGTTGAGAAAAAGAGCAAAAATATTTTTGGTACTTTTAAGCTTTAACTTTCAAATAAAAAGAGATAGGTGAAAAGTTTACATAGCATTTTTTATCATGTAATAAGATAAAAACAAGTTTCTGGTACTTTTTTGTGTCTTTGGATGTTTCTTGGTGTAGGTAAATTACATTTTTTCCAGTCCGCAATTCGGTCATTTCATGATGTTGGGGTATACAAGCTCCATTTGTCCAAATAGCAGCGTTTTATCTATACCTTTACCACAAACATTGCAAAAAACTAAAAATTTTTCTTCAAATAATTTTCTTTAATAATTTTAATTTTTATTTAATTTTTGATGTTTCAAAAAAAATTTCAAATGAAATAATAAAAAAAATTGATTCGAACATTTTGTTTGATTTAAAACCAATAATAACAAAACCGACTTAGTTTCAAACCGAGAAATTTAAAAACTGACTTGGTTTCTATGACACCCCTGTATATCGTGAGGCTATAGTCAATACCGCCTATAAACCTTTTTTTAACACTTTTTATTGGAAAACGTTTTTTTTTTTTATAAAAGAACATCTCTCGTAATAAAAATTAGAGGGAAGAAACACGGCGAATTAATTGTAGAAACACGGCGTAAATAACTATATTCAGGAAAGGTTATAATAAAAAAGATGGAAGTACAAATACTTCCATACATTGATTTTCCGTATGGTCCATTTGAAATATTCCATTAACAAAAGAGTACATTGCTTTTACTCTAATTCAGAAACAACTAATGGAGACGAATATTTAATGAGTGAAAACTAAGGCACACACACATGCTCATGAAATGTTTGTTTGTGCGTTTATGTGTTTTTCATTGTTCTTTATCCACATTAATTTCACTTTTTACAGAAAAAAATGTATGGAGTGCAATATCTTTTGTTCAAATATTCAGTAGAAAAGTTTATATCTAATACCAGTTAACACTGAAACATACCAACTCATATAACCTATTTCTCTAGTTCTAACACATTTTGGGTTAGTAGAGTTCATCTATTAGTGGTTTTCAAAATCTAAAATAAACATTTAAGAACTCCATTGAATTATAGGAATTTGTCAGGAGTAAAGAAGTACAAGTGTTAAATTCGGCTGTACTAAATCTTATATACCCACCATCAAGTTGTGTTAAATTTAGAAATACATCTCAAAATGTGGGTGAAATTCGAAAAAATTGCTACGCTAGTTTGTATTGTTACTAAAATCTTTGGACCAAATTCGGTTGCAGTAGCTTTAAAGTTCAATATTTAGAGTTAGGTCTCATAACCGGGTACAGTTTTATATAAATAAGATGTTAAATACTTTTCGCTGTGCTCAATAGTTAGGGAAAACACGGCAAGTCCATATATTTTAATAGGAGTTCCTAATGCATCCACCGTATCCCAGCTAGCAATTTGGTGATCCTTGACGATAATATCAGCAAAACGAGTCTTTTGAGATTCATATAGATGATCAAAAACTGATTAATCAGCCTAGTGATCTAAAACAGATTCCAAAAAGACTCCTTAAAACGCTTAGAAAACGACTAGTTTACAAAAGCACAAACAATTCTTGCAGAATGTGTGCAGTCAAAATCTTATAGTGCAAACGACCCTAATACAACTATTTATACCCTTCACCACCTTAGGTGGAAAGGGTATTATAAGTTTGTGCTGATGTATGTAACGCATAGAAATATTTGTCTTAGACCCATCTTTTAGTACACCAATAAGCTTAGAATTACTTTCTGAGTCGATTTAGCCCGTCCGTCCGTCCGTCTGGCTGGCCGGCTGGCTGGACCCTTATGTAAACCTTGTAATCAAACTACTGGTCGCAATTCTAAAGATAATTTGATGAAATTTGGCACAGATTGTTTGATAATGGGACCATGGCTATTGAAATTCGTCGAAATCGGTCTATTATTTATGGTACCTCCCATAGGTCCCACTTCCCAGAATTGATATATTGGCCACAAAAATTAATATTTTTTCACGAAATTTAAATCATATACGGCTTATGTAAACCTTAATCACTGTACCAAATTTCGTTGAAATCGGTCCACATTTGACCATAGCTCCCATACAAACTCTTTTCTCAAAACGCACTAAATGGGACTAAAAGGCTCGTAAATCCAAAAATAATGATAATTTTAAGTTTAATTTTTGCATACATAATTTTTGTAAAAACTGTAATCAATTCGCCAAATTTCAAGATCATCGGTCTACATTTGACCCTAGCTCTCATATAAGTCCAAATGACGGAAACAGCATAAATGTGTAAGTTTGGAAAATATGTTTGTATGATGGTAAAATTTAGCAAATATTTGCCTTTAATTAGTAAAAAGAACACCTTTGACCTTAGTGGTGAAGGGTATCGTATGGTCGGGCTTGACCGACTATAGCACTTTCTTACTTGTTTTTATGTTATTTGGTGATCAAAGAAGACCATAAAAAGACTCAGACAATACCTTGAAAGAGACTATTTCAAAGCAGAATGTGTGCAATCAGTTTGGTAATCAAAAAAGTGTACAAAAAGACTCATAGACGCTTAGCAAGCGACTAGTTAAAAATAGCACAAAAAATCTTGTAAAATGTGCGTATATAACTATTTTCAGGTGACAAAAAAAATGCCACAAAAAGACTCGTATCTTATTATGGGTTATGTGGCTTAGTTGGTTAGCACATCGACTACTAAGCATAACATATCATATTCAGCAGCCCAGGTTCGATCCTTGGTCTCGGCAACATCAATTTCTGTAATTATTAACTTAACTTCACTGTTCCCTGTGAGTAATAAAAAGCTTTATTCTTTTTTTTTAACAAATCTAGCAAAATGTGTGCAGTCATATTCTAATCAGCAAAAGAGTCTTTAAAGACTCTTTGAATATATAACTCGAATGTCAAGTCCATCTTGTATTACGGCTGCGAATCCTGGAAACGCACAAATGCCATCGATAAGAGCCTACAAACCTTTGCAAACAAATGCTTGCGGCAAATCCTTAATATATGGTGGCCAAATCGCATAAGAAATGAAGATCTACTAAACGCTACAAACCAAATCCCTTCTTCTAAAGAGGTATGTCAACGGAAATGGCGGTGGATAGGCCACACACTACGAAGGCCAAATACCAACTTTGCTCGACAAGCGCTTCATTGGAATCCTCAAGGAAGCGGCCCTCATGTTGATGCACCTGCTAGTATGTGGAGAAGGTCAATTGATGCGGAGTTACAAGCAGAAAACTATTCATTGAATGATGTATGCCTAACATCTAGCAATAGAGTTCTATATAAGGATGGTTGAGGCCCTATGCTCCATTGGGAGTCAAGAATAACAGAAGAAGAAAGACTCTTTGTGAAGAGTCGCATAAAGGGTACCATTTTCCCACACAAAAAGATCATTTTTGACTCATATGTGATATCATAAATGATCATCTTAATCGTGCAGTGAAGTTAAAAAAGACTCATATTTGATTAAAATTTTCCAAAAATGCTAGCTGGGATATAAAGTTTGGACTTAATATTCTTTTTGAAATCGTTTTGATTATAGTTATGAAAAGAGATGTTATATATTATATATAATAGAAGAATTAAAGTTAAATGATGACCGATTGTCACAAAATTTTATACATTTTCAGGCATTTATATAAAGTTTGTTTAAGCAAGATTTAGTAACCATAGCTGTCATAGTTTATAATTTAATAGTTTTTAACAGGCCTTTGTGGTTTTAAGTGGTTTTCGGGTGTGGTTTTTATATGAAAGCTATAGTCAAATATATACCGATTCCTATTAAATTTGATATACTGACCTGTAGTTACATTAAACTTCTCTGTTCTAAATTTAGTTGTCATATCTATTACAATTGAATTTCATTTATCAGCATTTATGTTATTTCCGGGCGGGATTATATGAGAACTCTAACTAAATGTGAACCGCCCATCTATAATACACAACTTTCTGAAGATATCGAAAAACTTCTTTTGTCCCTCTAGCTCTTTTCGTTAAGGCGCGTTTCATTTGACACACAGAAACTCCATATTCTTTGGTATTTTTGTATTTCCGCAAGTTTTTTATATGGGAACTATGGTCAAATGGTGACCTATTGTAGCACTGGTTGGCATTGTCATAAAATTTCCGTGTGCTAAATTTAGTGGTAAAGCTATTATAGTCTATCATTTATTGGCATTTAAGTATATTTTAGGTGAAGCTTAGGAACTTATTCTGCCTAGTGCTTATGAAAAATTCTCTATAGGAAATTTGATCATCATAACGGCTACAGTTTGTCATTTTTTAGCAAATAAGCTATTAGCCTAGACGAGGTTATACAGGAGCTATATTCAAATGAAAACCGATTTCGCCCAATTTCAATACCAACATTTTTCAAGAAATGAAGAATATATAATCCCTATCGTGCTTTTAATAGACACACAGACGGGCATCGCTCAATCGTGCTAGAATTCCATAAGGATTTCGGTTTTTAATCCAATATTAAGGAAGTTGCAAACAGAACGACAATCTTAATATACCCCTTTATTCTTTTTGATGGTGGGTATAAAAAGACTACCTTTTGTGCCATAATGAATTCTGACCAAATTGCTTTGTGGGTAAATTTATAGATATACATGTTTAGTATATGTCCAAAAGCATGTGAATGTATGTGTTTGTTAAACATAACAATTTTTTGTTTAGTTTTTTTTTTTTCTTTCAAATTTTTAATGAAAAACACACAGACACACACGTACATCTATACACACTTGCACATTAGTCGAAGCTCAATGGACACCACTACACTTGATTTGACATTTAGTGGTTGAACAATCGGGGTAACAGCTATAAAAAGGCCTTAAACATGCAGGCCTTTTTTAGAGATGATTTTAACTTGTGGCGGATACAAACACACTTGCATTGCAATTGTAAGGAAAAGCCAATATATTTTAGAAAATGATATTAACAGAATCGGTTTGAAAACTAAAGGTACAGGGCCAATACACGCGGCATGCGGCTGCGGGCGGTCGTAGTATTGCCAGTACATAAAATGTGAGCTTGTTTACAAAAATGTTCATATAAAAAAATATTTGAGTAAGATATAATTAAATCTGGCATCACTGAAAAAATCTGCCGCGCGGAAAAGTAGAACAAAGTTCTACTTTTTTCTATTGCCGCTTGAAATTTGACAAATAAAAAAACAGCTGATTGCCGCCCGCAGCCGCTTGCCGCGTGCATTGGCCTTCTACCTTAATGCTCTCATATGGTGTATTGGGTTTCTTTAGATAAGGTCCTAATATAATTGTATATTTTACGTGGAAATAAAGCTTCCAGTTTTTAGAAAAAAAAATAATGGATATGGGCAAAAATCAAACAGTTTTTATTCCTTTGAAACCGACTTTCAACTCGAATAATTTTTGTACCCTTAGGAGTTCGGAAAAAATAATTACAGATCTTGAACTCACAAAAACTTTTAAACACAATATCTTAGTAGCGCAAATTTGCGCTTCTAAGCGTAATTGGCATGCAAATTAAAAAAAAGTTTAAAAATCAAGTTTTTCTTCATATTTCGTCTTCTTCTGCATTCGTTTTAACATTAGGACCCAAGTCGTTGTACTACGAAATAAACACTACACTTAGGGAATAAATTCACTTCCATCTAAATTTTAATTTTGTCGCTTCTATTACTACTTAATGGCTGCCAAAATTTGAAGCTCGTTTTCGCCACTTTTTGATTTTTTTCGCATATTTTTTGGCCGCCTTAAAGAATTTTAAAAAAGTAAATAACAATTTGTAGATCTTTCAATTTTGCATCGTTTGATATACAGTGGTGGTCACATATTTAGCACACTAGTTATGCGTTTTTTTTTTCAAACCCGTATATTTTTCTGTTGGAATAATAATTTTCTTTTTTTTGCCACGATGTGTAGCTTATGGTGTGATCGACAAGTCCCGTTACTCTTTTTGTTATTCCCTTTCTTCAATTGCTCCATATATAATTTATTTGTTGGTAATACGTAATTGGAGCTGGACACAAATTTAGCACAAATATTAAACATTTTACATTTCTGTTATTTTTTGAATTTTTAATTAATTTTTGGTAAGTTTTTCATTATATTGTGTACAGTTGAAGGTTTTTCAGAAATAAAATATTTATTAGACATGGCCAAAAATAAATGGTGCACAGATACGCAACGACAGGTTATTTATGAAATAAATTCGAGAGGATGTCCTGTAAGTGAAATAGCAAGTATTTTAAATTGCTCCAGAAAGAAGGTATATAATGCTTTGAGCCATATTAAACCACACGGAACAATTAAAAAGGGTTCACGAGCACCTAGACCAAGAAAAACGATAACAAAAGAGGATTATTTAATACATAGAATGTCAGTGGCCGACCCTTTTTAGAGCTCCAGTAAAATAAATAGTGAAGTGTCATCAAAATATGGTATTGATGTCTCCGACAGAACGATACAAAGACGCCTTAATGAAAAAAATTCGCGTGGCTGTATTGTGCAACACAAACCACATGTGCCAAAAAAGGATTTGAAATCACGAATTTCTTTCGCCCGATAGCATTTGGAAAAGCTATAAGATTTTTGGAAAAACATACTTTGGAGTGACGAATCAAAGTTTTGCATATTTGGATCTGATAGAAAGAGATATGTATAGTATCTTCCGAACATGCAGCACAACCCAAAGTATACGTCAAAGACTGTAAAACATGGTGGAGGAAATGTGATGGTGTGGCTTGCATTCTTAGGACATGGAGTTGGTCCAATACACAAAATTGACACACGTATGGATCAACACGTTTATAAAAATATTCTAGCCGATATATACCATAAGCAGAGGCAAAGATGCCACCTAGCTGGCGCTTCATGCATGACAATGACCCTAAACACACTTTACGTACTGTGAAGTGTTGCTTGGAGGAGAGTTAAATAGATGATCCTATTGAGAATCTTTGGAATGATATAGATAAGCATATAACAAGCGTAAAACCTAAAAACTTAAATGATTTATGGACGGAAATCCAAAAAATATGGCACGCTATCCGAAATCAGCGATATCTGGCTCTTGTGAAGAGTGTGCCTAAAAGATGTGCGGCAGTTTTACAAAATAAAGTATATCCTACAAAATATTAGGTTTTTTTCAAGAAATTTTAATTAATAACTTGTTTTTGATTTTTAATAAATATTGTTTTTAATTTGTGCTAAAAATATGACCAGTATTTTTTATGGGTTAGTTTTAAATAATTGCAAAAATAAATATAATTTTTAAAAAAATATGTATATAAAAGGAATACGACTTCATCTTCGCATCACGTGTAATACATAACAAAAAAAAAAGTAGTGAAAAAAATTGAATTAGGACTTAATATTTCCTATAAGAGAAAACAGGTACCATTTGTGCTAAATACGTGACCACCACTGTATATATATCGTTAATGTGCTCTATGTAGGGATAATATACAACAAATCTAAATGAGGAGTTTTTGAGCTTAAATTTTTCAAAATACCGATTTTTCGTGGAGCACACTAGCAAATATGAATGAAAATTTCCAAACTACCGCGTAAAACGAGTTTTTTGCCATTTGGCACCTAAAAGCAAAAGCGTACCAAAAAACAATTGTTTACTAAATTTTATGAAGATTTTGAAAATCGTGCAAAAAAGTGCATATTGGTTTAAATGGTTTTAGATTGCAAACTGAGACAAAATCTCATAAGGCATGAAAGCGATGTCATTTATAACCGATTTGCATCAAAAGTTTGACAAAAATCTCTTTATTAACTGAGAACGCGAAGGTTTTATCTAAAAACACTTCAATGAAGCGCATCGCGAATTTAGCTCAAAATTGATCAGGATCAGTCTTAAAACTACCTTACCTTAGATCTGAAAATATTATAAGGTTTGACGGACCAAATAAGAATTTTATATTTTAAAAAGATATGCACCTACTAAAAATTATATTTAAATTAAAAATTCTTTTAAATTAAATTTGTCCATAAGTCGAGGTAGCAGAATTTCACTAGGAATCAAATTTCGCGAAAATCGCGGTTAATTTTTTTTTTTTACTTGCATAATTGCATTATTTCTTCCTGTTAAGGCATATATAAATTACCATAATATCATGAAACGACAAAACACCTGAAAATATATAAGTTGTGTCAAAATCAACATAAAACTAATTTTTGTTTTAACCGTCATAACTTCAGCGCGCATCGCGTAGGATCACTAAGCTCCTTTAATAGAACCCCAAAAAAATTTAGCGTGCGATCATAAAATTTTTTGAATTTTTTTTATTCCGATAATTAAAACTATTTGATTTTTGTCCATATACATTATTGACTTTACCATTAGCTCTTTTTCTACAATCATTATTATGATTTAAATGTTTATGATATGAAACATTGAAAGACCGTAATTTAAACCCTTCAAAAACTATAACTAAAGATACGGTTATAGTGAAAACTCTATAATATAAAGATATTTCACTCCATACATTTTTTCTGTCAAAAGTGACAAAAAGGAATGAAAGGCGCATACACGCACAAACAAACATACATTTCATGAGCACGTGTATGCGCCTTAGCTTTTTCTCATTAGATAATCGTCTCCATTAGTTGTTTCCGAATTTGACTAAAGGCGGTACTAACAAACATTTAAAAAGAAAATACTAAATATTGTCGGTCAAGCCCGATTATTTCATTTCCTTAGCTACTAAAGTCAAATAAAGACAAACAACTTTAAAAGTTTTTCTAGTTCTTAGAGACATATTAATATAAGTTTAAACTTCTAGAATTAAGTATATTTATGTACATTAGGGTGACAATTTTTTGTATGAAGGAAAATGATTTTTCGAATTTTTTAACTTTTTCTACGGAATATTGTGACACTAGGTCTAAAAGTTTAGATCTGAAAATTTGAGCCAAATCGGACAATGTTCTAAGGGCGCGCATCGGGTCCAAAGTTTAAGAGCCCATTTGTATGGGGAAAAATGGGTTATTTTGTTTTGTTTTTTCGAAATTTAGACCAAAAATAATTTGTACAAGAAAAAATAATAGGAAAGCAAATTCTAAATTTATAATAATTGTTAAACAAAATTTTTAAAAATTAAAAAATTATTTTTGAAACCGACCTGAGAAAATGTACCATTTTCCAAAATGAAAAAAACTAAGTAAATTTGACTATATTTAAACAAAACTGAACTATTTACTAATAACAAGCCATTAAATGATAAATCATGTCTTACTTTGGAATTTCTTTATTTACAACATACAATTTTTGGTGCATATCCTCAGGCGCGTTTTCAAGGACATGAATTTTCGGGGGAAAATTGCAATAACATTTAAACTACCTAATGAATTTTCGTCTTTCACGATTTAAAATAAAGCTGTGTTAGTTCTCTTTAATATTCTATTATTTTTTAATATTCTATTATTCTTGTAAAAATTATTCATTTTTAGTCTAAATTTCGCAAAAACAAATAAAATAACCCATTTTTCCCCATACAAATGGGCTCTTAAGCTTTGGACTCGATGCGAGCCCATAGAACGTTGTCCGATTTGGCTCAAATTTTCAGATCTAAACTTTTAGACCTAGTGTCACAATATTCCGTAGAAAAAGTTATAAAATTCGAAAAATCATTTTCCTTCATACAAAAAATTGTCACCCTAATGTACATATATATAATTTCCAGTACAGGTGCGGGAGGGAGCTTCGGTCAAATGTGAACCAAAATATTCAAAATTGTTGGTAGTCGATTAATAAAAGGCTTATCTGTGCAAAGTTTTAGCAAAAATCTACAATTGTTTTTAGATTCATAAACTGTTCTGTGATTTTCTGAGTATTAAAGTGACTTTTTTGTAGTTTGTTTTGTATGATTAAGACTCATATTTCCACATATTACAAACATCAGCACAAATGCAATACACCGTTTTCATCTGTGGTAGTGAAGGGTATAAGCCAAGTCGGTCAATGTTCACGTTAGTCAGATTACTATGGTCTCCAGAGAAATAGGAGAAGTGAAAGTCTCACTTTTGTACGACAGAGCAGAAAAATATGTACTTCTCCTCGTCAACACAGCTTCTGCACCTTCAGCCTTACCGCGTGACAGTGTTCTATAATGACAGATCTAAGTTAGGATAAATCGGGTTTTGATGGTGACAACTCTATTAAAACGTTTCCTATTTCAACAGGGCCACATCTGCCGAAGTATTTCTTTAGCCAGATAAAATTAATAAAATAAATCAAAAAACCAAATATTTTTTATAAATCGAAAAATACGAAAACCTCTTTTGAAAAAAAAAAACAAACATTTTTGATATAAAAGGAAATTAATTCATAAAATATTAATTAAAAACGAAAATATTGAAATAAGTATAAGTCTAAAAGGACTAAAGTAAACTTCTGTTAATTTTTACTTTTAATGCCCAAGCTAATGCAAAAATCTATTTATATTGATGGTTTTCAAAATATTACAATTCGTTCTTATTCCGTTTTAAAACCTGAACTTTAGGAGTATAACTTATGAAAAAAATACCTATCGATGCCATATAGACTATGAAAATCTATGATGAAGAGTGAGGTTACTTTTTCGCGGGCGTTATTTTTTTATTTTTATTTTTTGGAAACATTTGAAAAAACGGTTTGGGGAGGAGGTTTTTTATCCAAATTAATCTCAAAAAAACTGTTTTCTTGATATATACATCAGTAGCCACCCCATCGTGATAGGTTTTTTTTTTTTGGTTATACCATTACTGAGCATTTGCTTCTAGAATTAAATCAACCAACCAAACAAAACGACATAGAACAAGTAAGAAAGCGCTATAGCCGACCAAGTCCGGCCATATGATACCCTTCACAACTGAGGTCAAATGTCTTTTTTTTTCGTGTATAGACAAATATTTTCATAAATTTGTCACCATACAAACATTTTCTCTAAACTTATATCCATTTAAGCTATTTTCATAATTTTGACTTATATGGGAGCTGATGCCAAATGTGGGCCTGTTTTCTAAAAGTTCAGCAATTTGATTACATTTTTTACAAAAATTATGTATGCAAACATAACAAATTGGCATTATTTTCAGAATTACAAGCATTTAAGTGATTTTCGTCTTATTTAAAGATTGTAGAGTTTGTATGGGAGCTATGGTCAAGTATGGACCGATTTTACAGTGATTTCTGTTTACATAATTAATGCTAGTGCTAAAATACCAATTCAGGGAAGTGAGACCTATGGAAGGTACCCTAAATAATGGACCATTTTAAACGAACTTCAATAGTCATGGTCCTACTGCAAAAAGAATTGTCTGTGGCAAATTTCATTTAATTTTCTTTAGAATTGCGACCTGTACCTTGATTACAAGGTTTACATGGGGGTCCAGCCAGCCGTCCTCATTCAAGAAGTGATTTTAAGTCCATTGGTATACTTAAAGGTAGATCAAAGACCAATATTTCTATGCGTTACATACATCAGCACAAACTTATAATACCCTTTCCACCTTTGGCGGTGAAGGGTATAAATAACTTGTAGCAAGCTTACTAACATAAGCGTTAAGCTTACAAAAGTGTTGTTAAAATTTACAGATTTATAGTTTTCTAATCATGTTCACTAGAATTAATTCTCTATTTTATTATCATGTTAAAGTAATTCTATAATTCCTTCCGATTCTTTTCGGACACTTTGTTTAAATTTATAGGGCACATATAGTTTAAGTCTCTTTTTTTTAATATTTAAAAAGTATTTATGCAATTCTTTAAAATTTCGAGTTAACTTTAACATTTTTGGAACACATTTCAATCTCGAAAATACTTTAATTTGCATAGACTCTTGCCTAAAAGATATGTAGGTCTTTGACTGCCAGTTTGCTTTGTTGATCTCTTTTATTTATTGTTCTTCTTGATTTGTTCCTCTTTTTGATACTTCACTACCAATTTTTTTATTTTATTATAAAACATTGTTCCCTCCACTTCTTCCAGTTGCATTGAGTAGATTTGGCTTCTTTTTATTTAGTTCTAGTTTTATGATTTTTATTTTTTTCTTACTTGTAGTCATTTCTGTTGGCTTCATCTATGTTGCCAACAATTCATCTTTTTTCAACAACATCAACATACAATAGTTGCACAACACACTACAATGTGTGAAACATAAAAAAAGTATTTGTACAATAAAAAGAAAATACAAAAAAAAAACAAGAGCCAGGAAAAAATAGATTTCTGTGTCAGTCGGTTCTTCTTTTTTTATATATAAAAGAGTTTTTTCTTTTCATTTTTATTCATTCACGCAATCGTTGCATATGTTGAGGGGCGTTTGTACACGTGTGTTTGTTTTTTAACTGTTATCTTTTCACTTGATTTTTTATTTTATTTTGTTGCCTTTTCACACATACAAACACACACACACACAACTAAATATTTAGATATTTGATGTAAAATAGATACAGATCGTAAAAAAATGTTTCAGTAATTCTTTCGTTAAATTATTCGTTACACGTGCTATTACTAATCGTATTCATGTTATAAATATGGAAATAAATGCAACATGTACTCAATATGTCAATATAAATATGTATGTAAATATGCACTTCATTATGAAAATATGGAGCCAGAAAAAAATATGCATATGTATAAAACTACATAATATTTTTTTGATCAAATAAATGTGACACCTGATCTTTATGTATTAAGCAGAATCCGAATTCACGTTTTTATCGGAATTTTAATCAATCTGTCTAATAGAAAAAGTTTGGTTTCATGCATTAAACACATAGACAACAGCAGGCTACGGGCTACAACCTGTCAAAATTAGAATACATGCATTCAAATAGAAATAAATTTTTTAGAGTCGACACGGCTACACGACTACCGACCACCGTTGTAGCTGTAGCCAAAATTAAACTATTTTCTATTTTTGTTGGCGACAATAAAAGATTTAGTGCTGTCAACACCATATAATATTGAAATAAATGAGCGATTTAAACCACTTGAATTTATTTACCACAAATACAATGGGGAGAATTTATGTAAACAATTTACATACCTATCAAATATTTATATATTTAATGTATATAATAATATCTAATAAAATATTATGTAAAAATTTATATTTATATAACTCTAACTCATTAGAAGTAAAATTTTAAAAAGTTATTTTTTAAACTGTCTAACTCACACGCTACGTGTGCTAGAGCTAAGTAGTTGATGTTATATAAAAGCCCAGTATGTCCTTTATAAAATTCATTATATAAAAGAGCATACTAATATCTATATTGTTTTAAGATATACGAATTTTTATAAAAAAAAGTCGGTTGCAGAAATAAGTTTATAGTTTATAGTATTATATAGAATATATAAGAATATAAAAGATATTTTCAGTAGCTTTTGTTTGATACCAAAAAAGTTAATATCAGATATAAACTTCTAAAGTTATACCGTATTATTCTTGAAATTTCAAAAGCCCATAACTCTTAAACTTATAGAGATCACACCAAAATCTTTCTATAATTTTTTTTTTATAGACATAGACACCTGATGTTACAGGAAAACCGTTGATTTCGGAGGTTAATTAATAAAATGAATTTATGTCGTTTTTATCAAAATTTAAATTGTTATTTTGTCCATCTCATAAACGCGATATTGGCACCACTCATAAACAGGTGTTTCGTAATGTAGCTGCCGTCTTAAATGTAGCTGCCGTCCCCAAAATAATTAAGTAGCTGACTACGAGGCGACGATTGCAGCCAACGACTTTTGTAGTCGGTGTTCGTGTAGCCTGCTGTTGTCTATGTGTTAAATGCATCAGTGGAATCAATTTGTGAAAGTTCTAAAACTACATTTCCAAGAATTTTACGTAAACAAATGATGATACGAAAAATAATGAATAATACAGAAAAATTGGCATGAATGTCATTTTAAGTCGTATTATAGCCACCATTACAAAAATGCCTAAATTTCAAAATGCAAGAATTCAGTTAGTCATTGCAAGAGTAAATTATACTCTTAGTTAATATAATGTCACATATAAAGCTCTGGTACAAAAGGATAACATTATTTTGCCATGGATACATATCAATTTTGGATTAATTAAAATATGTGTCAAAACTTTGCTAAAAAGTTTAAACAGGGTCACATTAAATACCTAAAAAATAAGAGTTTTATCTTAAATACCAGAGGTCCCAAGTTCGATCCCTGACGAGACCAACTTGAAAAAAAAATATATTTTCAAAAAAAGCGGCGATTTCACCTCATAACTCAGCTAGCCACTGGTTATTGAGTATTAGGCTATGAAAAACTTCTCTAACTAATGCATTTGCTGTTCGGAGCCGGAGTTAAAACGTAGGTCCCTTCCAATGAGTCTAAAAACTAAAATCGGATGCAGCTCATTGTCTGAGAGAAGTACCACTTGTTCCAACTGGAATGTTGTCGTGGAAAAATTATATATATACTAGGGTGCACCTTATTTTACGACATTGCGAAATTGAACCGTAACTCCCCCCAGAAATGTTCTATATAAAAATATATTTTTGCATTTTGAGAAAAATGCTATATCTTAATATTCCGTCATTTTCCTATAGAAAATAAAAAAACTTCATATTATGACGTTTGACCACGGGAAAGATATCTTTTCAGAAAATTCTAATTTAAAAATATGATATTTGTCACATAGAAATCTTTACCGAACAATAGCAATTTGTTCAGCACTTTCCAAAGTAATGAAAAGTATGGTAAATTACCATTTGGTTAAATATTAAGAGTCTTACAACTTACTAAGCTACCGCCAGTATCGATTTCGTAGGGGGCGCTCTACGGAGGGCTTACTATCAGAAAAATGGTGCCGTTCCATTCAACATTTTACTACTTCACTTCAACTGATCTCCTTTAAATTTACACCACCTATATCCGACCTAAAATGGAATACAACTCTCGTATATGGGCCGGTGCTTCAAAATCTATTTTTCTATACTGCGTACAAGGTCGAAAGTTCTTATCGGTGACAGCAGGGTATCCAACTCTATAGACTCGCTGGAGCATATAGTTACTACTTTGGAATGTGTTGTAACGATATCAGGGACCTCGTTCCCGAAACCCGACGATTCTTACGCAACCCACGTCAATCCGCATTTGTGGTTGATCGTCCAGTGGACCGAACAACACACTATAGAGAAAATTCGTTCTTTAGCCGTACAGTACGTATGTGGAACTCACTTCCGTCAGAAGGTTTTCCTGTCAGTAATGTAATGTCCACAAACACTACTCTCTCTTTCCTACTTCCAACAACCTATTTCCCTAGTTCCAACACAATGCATAGCATAAGTAGGGATCATCCCCTGAGTAAATAAAAAAAGATGGCTAAGGAAATTTTGCATGAAAAGAGTATTTTCCATACGAAGTTGTCTCAAATATCTTGTTTCCTTCCTTGTGAATTAATTAAAATAAAATTTTAATTGTTTCTGTGAGTGTAATATGTAACGAGTACTTTTGACCGATACTAGTACTTTTTTACCGATACCTACTTGGTAGTTGGTGGTAAAGTATCGATACCAAAAGTACTTGGTATCGAAGGAAAAGTATCGAATAAGTACACTCAGAAAAAAAAATGAACTAAAATATAGGAAAATTTACTAAATTTGAGGAGAAAATGGTTGTCGTATGGCGCCAAATATTTCCTTTAATTTAGTTCAGATAAATATTTAGCAATGCTTTAATTAAGGAAAATTTTCCTTCATTTTAGTTAAAATATAATTTATTTTTACTTAAAACAAGTAAAAACTGCAGTAAACTTATGATCAAATTTTCTACAATAGTAGAAAAAGATTACTGAAATTCAGTAAATTATTTATTTAGATCTTGTAAAAAATTTATAATTTTTAGGAAATATTTTCCTTAAGAGTGGGAAAAACAGTCAGAAAATAAATAAGTTTAATCCTTATATTTAGTAAAATATTCATTCCCATATAAAATATTTTCTACATTAATGAAACTTATTTCTAATTTTCAGTAAAATATATATTTATCTGAATTTTATATTTCCTAAATTATACAAAAAAGAACTAAAATTAAGTAAAATTATTTTCTAAAAAAAAATGTATCCCCTTTATAAAATAAAAGTATTAAAAATGGTATAAAGTATTTTTATTAATATATTTTCATAAATTTACAAAAATATTTTTTATAACATAAATACATATACATAATTAAATAAAAAATAATAAGAAGTTATATAATAAGAAATAATATATAAATTAGAGTGCATCTTATTTTTTTTAAATGCAACCTTAATTTTCCCGAAGAAATATTTTCCGAGACAAAACAAAATTTTATAAAAAATTTTATTTAGACTGGTTCTTATGGCGAAAAATGGGAGTACTTTTGGTTTTACCGAAATTCCAATCAACTTATATAAAACAATGAAGTAGTTTTGAAATTTCCCACATTCGTATTTGTGAAAGTTTCTTCTAATATAAATAACTTCTTACTCAATGTATTTCATTACCCATTCTTTGCCATTAAATATCTGATCTTATTTTACAAGTTTAAGAATTTATTTATTTAAAAATGCAAAATAAACTTCAATATAAAAGAATTTTGGTTCATAGTGTGAGTTATTGGAAATTAGATAAGTATTAATATTAATGTATTCATCAATGAAGACAAATTTTATAAGGTAAATAAATAAAAAAATCGTACTTCAGAATTAACTGTAGTATAATACATTGAAAAATATTAAAGCCTTTTCATAGTGAAATTGTTATTTACTTTGATAAAATAACATGGAAGGGACGCTCTTCGTGACGCACGGCATCTTTGGCTACGGAACACTAGAGGTCCTTAGTCTTCCCAATTTAACTAATCAAAGGTCATTTTGCAAAAAAATATAAAATAAAGTACAGGTGTTTATATATTTTTTAAAATTTTTTTTAGAGCATACAGTTAGGGGAAATAAACTTTTTAACTGATAACAAGTAAAATACATAATTTATTTTTATTATTACTAAATCGAAAAAATTAAAGAAAATAAAGTTTAAAATTAATATATATCAAATGTCAAAAATAGTTGTTTGGTATAAATTTCGTTCATATAGCCCACTTTTATCAACCCATGTCCATTGCCGACAATTTGACCCGGTTCGGTTTATATTCGTCCATCTGATGGTCAATAAACATGAGTAAATAAAAGTCTTTGGATAAAAGAACAAAATCTATACCAAACAATGACTTTTGAGTTTTACCCACAATTTTTTCGATTTTGTATTAATAAATAATGTGTTAAGTTTTTCCCTTTACTGTAAGCCCTATAATTAACTGTTACTTAAAACACCTATACGATTTTTTTATTTTAGATACTTATCAATGCATTACGCAAAAGCTCAATCTAAAAATGTATTTACCTTGAATACTTGCCCATTAATTTATTATAATAGAAAAACTGTACCTAAATCCAACAACTCTCCATTTAGAAGATCGCTTTTGGAGTTATTTTAATCTCTGTCACTAAGCCCATCTTTCTTTAAATTTGACATTGAATTATGATATTTAATATATAACAACCTCCTGGCAAACATTGAAAAAGACCCACCCTAATATAAAAACTGCATCACTTACATGGTTTGAGCCTTAATATGCAGGGAAGTCCTTTTTTTATTTGAAGAAAACGGCTGCTGAAAAAGTTTTAAAATGGGGAATTAGAAGCATTACGCAGGAAACGCAGGAAACACTTGATTTATTATTAAGAGTCATACAATAAATCATTAAATGCCAGGAAATAGGGTCCCATATGAATTAAAGTCGAGTGACGTTAAAAGGCAAATTTGATAAACGGAAATGATGCTTGAGCCTACCAATCATGTTGTTACTTGTGATGACAACTCCAAGCACAAAAAGTTGGATTAGAATCTCAGGCAAGTAACCTACTCCTGGAAAAAAAACTCCTACTATGAAAAACAAAAAATTATAAAAAAACGGCACCCCCTAATGTTATCGACCACCGCAAACGAATAAATTATCATGATTTAAGGATCTGCACCTGAAACATCCGAACTCTTTACAGAGGAGTTGCTTTAATCCAGTTGATGGATGTAATCGATAAATACAAATGTGATATGATTGCAGTCCAGGAGATTAGATGGAATGGTCATGATGGTAAGCATGTGTTTGGTAAGCAAAATATTGCGAAACCTTGTTTCTAGGTTCACCCCAGTAAAGGAAAGGTTAGCGACAATTCGCGTTAAAGCTAAATACTTTGATCTAAGCCTGATTTGTGCACACGCTAAACTTAAAGAAGTTTATGGTAGCTGCCCAAGACACGACGTGAAAATAATCTTTGGTAATAATAACGCAAAGATTGTGAAAGAAAGCTGATCTGAAACTAATATCGGGTTTCTCCTGTAAGGGCAATCGCGGAAATCAGATGACATGCTGAGAGCGAAGAAGCACTTCTGCAAGTGGTCTTTGTCCAGTGCACAAAAAGAGGGACTACCAATGTGACTTTAGACCAGGTAAACATACATCATCGTGGAATTTGTTAAAGAATTTGCCCACCTTGGTACCGCAGTAAATATAAACAATGACATATGTTAGTGTATGTATTGAAATCAAAAGAAGAATCATACTTACCAACATCCTCTCAACAACAACTAATCATGGGCTCTTGCATAAGCAGATGAAGCTGCTCTTGGAGTCTTTGAGAGCGCGATTTTACCGAAATTAATAAAAAACTATCACAGAACAATAACACAGAATATTGAAAATAAATTATAAATGAAAATAATTTATTGACATTTATTTTTCAATACAATTTTTAGGAAATTTTTCTTAAATATTAGCATATAACTTTCAAGAAATTAGTACAATTTTACTCATTATAAAAAAATTTTTCCTAATTACTTCATAAATTTGAACATGATTTATTTTGATTTATCTGAACTAATTTTAAGGAAAATTTTCTTAAATATTAGTATATAACTTTTAAATATTATTACAATTTTATTTATTATAAGAAAATTATATACTATTGGACGTTGTAATTTATCTGAACTAATTTTAAATAAATTTTTCTTAAAATGTAGAAAGTTTTCTAAATTTAAGTATAACTTTCTAGTAATTAGGAAAATAATGAACTTAAATTTACGACAACTACTTCCAGATTTTAAGTAAGTTCAATTTTATGAACTATTTTTGAGTAAATCATTTACTCAATCAAATTTTTTGAACTAAAGTCAATATTGCCTTGTTTTACGATGTGATGAACTAAAATTTAGTACATATTTACTAGTTTTTAACAAAATTTTCCCTAAAATAAATAATATTTTACAAAATTCTTCCAATTTTTCTATGGAAAAATCTTAACTATTTTTTAGTATATGAACTATAAATTTTTTATTTAAATGTTGTATTTTTTACTAGAATGTAACAATTTTTCCTAATTTTGAGTAAAAACTTACTCCGAATAAGGAATTTTTTATACTATTTTTAAGGAATTATTTTTCCTCAAATTTAGTACATGTCTTTTTTCTGAGTGTACTTGTATTTACTCGTATCGTTTCATCCCTAACCATAGGTACGGCGAAACAGCTATCGACATTATTTTTTTGGGTTGTATTTGGCTGCATATGCTTAGGCGTGTCGTCAAGGACGCAAATTTTCGGGGAACAATTGCAATAACTCCGAAACTACTTCATAAATTTGTAATGTTGATGACATAAATAAAGCTAATTTAGTTCTCTTTTATATCCCAGTAAATTTTTTAAATAATTTAATTATAAGTGGATAAAATTTTGGCAAAACCGAAAATACTCCCATTTTTTTCCCATACAAAAATGTTAAACACTTTGTTCGCGTATGCGGCAACTATGCAATTTTTAAAACAAATTTGCACAGCATTTTTTTATTTTACGTAAAATATTTCTGGTGGCAGTTACGGTTCAATTTCTCACTCTGGGGGGAGTTACGGTTCAATTTCGCACTTTTGTAAAATAATATCTATGCTAATTCAAAATGTGGACCAAATTCAAATGAAATAGTTACGCTAGTTGGTATTGTTGGTAGAATCTTTGGACTAAATTCGGTTGCAGTAGATTTGTAGTTCACTTCAATTTAACGGACAGACAAACACAACCCCCTCCTTCTTGTAAGTTTGAAAAAAAAAAATGAAAATACTTGAAAAAATTTTGCATTGGCTGGCATTGACATACAACTTCCTTGTGCTTAACTTAGTGTCCATACCTATTATACAGAGTTATCCATATCATGGTTTCAAAAGTATAGGACTGGAAAGAATCAATGCTTGCAACACTTCGCTTGGTTGTCATTTAAATGTTTTGGTACCTGGTAGACCGAGCCTTGCTCGGAGCTTTATGATAAGCATTTTGAGGAAAATTTTAAAGTTTTTATATATTTTATATTATAAAGTGCTAAAATAAATTTAGAGGAAGACATTGTAGAAATATTCAGTTAATTTGAATTATTTGATTTATTTTGTCCGACCAACACATAGTTTGCATAGTTTACAGCTTAACTCATTTTGAATAATTTTGGATTAGAGAAGAGATTATAGTCTGATCAAATGCACAGTTTACGATTTAATTCATTTTAAGTAATTTTCTGTGGCGCCACCTGTCGGACTTTGCTCATTCCAATTCATAAACCTTCTTCGGCTTATCTGTAACTTCGGAAATTATTCATACCAATTAAAAAGCCTTCGTCGGCTCATGCGCTACAACTTTGCTAAAGATCATAGCATGATCAAATGTACAGTTTACGTTTTAATTAATTTTTAGTAATTTTCAGTGGCGCCATCTGTCGGAAATTAGTCTTATCAACTTTAAAACCTTCGCCGGCTTATCCGCAACATCTTCGCTAAAGAGCATAATATAATCAAATTCACAGTTTACTATTCTATAAAGAACATACATACAGACAAACATTCATTTGTTTAAAATAAAACTAATTTTTCCCCCTTTTTATTCCCTAATTTCTAAA
The DNA here is from genome assembly GCA_933228675.1 of Stomorhina lunata. Lineage (NCBI taxonomy): Eukaryota > Metazoa > Arthropoda > Insecta > Diptera > Rhiniidae > Stomorhina > Stomorhina lunata. The sequence goes on along the minus strand of OW121740.1, from coordinate 59,219,807 downwards.
AGTTCCATATGTATATTTGGTACTTTTTTGGTGCCAATTGAATTCGGTACATTTTTTTAAAACGCATTTAACATAATGTATAATGTTCCTATTGATATTACTTTGGAGATGTTAAGTTATCATTTTATCCCTTTTTTACCCATTTTGGCTCCAAAATCAAAAAAGTACCAAATACGTGTTTCATGTTTCTTTTACATCTATTGATTGCAGTACCAAGTTTCTTTCTATATTCTTTAGTTTAAAATATAAGAGTGGGTTAAAAAGGTGCCAAAAAAAACTATTTTCACCCTTTTTTACCCCCTATCGGACATAGTTTCAAAAAAGTACCAAACACCTGTCCGCTTATTTTCAAAGCTGTTTAAAACGTAATTTTAATTTTGTTTCTATACCTATTACTTTAGGAGATATAGCGTTTTCGATTTTTTCCCCTTTTTACCCGTTTTTACCCTAGAGGTAAAAGTTCCAAAAGTCCCTTCTTCTTCGACCTATGCATCAAAAAAAATACCCACTGTCCAAATTTTATCAAAATCGTTAGAGCCGTTTTCGAGATAGCCATTCTATATATATATATATATATATATATATATATATATATATATATATAAACATACAATTATTGCTCGTTTAAGAATATAAGATTTGCGTTTACTTTTGAAACCGCAAAGTGGATAACCCTGTAGTTTATTTATCATACCGGCTGTATTTGGTCATTTATGATTAGTCTAGGCGAGATTGTACTGGAGCTATGGTCAAATGTAAACCGATTTCGCCCAATTTCATTTTTCAAGAAATGATGAATATTTTTGCCAAGTTTCACTGATCCATCACCTTTTGTGCCTTCAACAGACAGACGGTCATCGCTTAATCGTCTTAGAATTTTGATTTTTTGAGTCAATATTAGGAAGCAACAAACGGAATAATAATCTCAATATACCCCAATTCTTTTTGATAGTGGGAATAAAAACAGGCTTTCCACAGGGCTGCCAGATACTCTTTGGTCACCATCCCCAAATTTTAAAATGTTTAGCCCCAAAAATCCCCAAATCATTATTCAATTAAATGCAGAGATCGATTTTATTAACATAAAAATAGTTTTGTAGGCTTGCAATCATAACAAATTTAAATAATAAAATATTAGAAATCTAGTATTTCGTAAACTTCATAACCATCAAACTAATGAAAATTAGATGAGTAAAACTGTACATAAGTCTACTTTCACACCAGTCAAATTTGGCTCATGAAGTCTTTAGTTTGTATCAGAAGAATTTTATGGAATTGAAATTTATAACAAGCTTACAAAATTTTTAAAATTTGTATGAAATTTGAGGAAAATAAAATGGAAACTGATGAAGAAAATGTTCGGGTGTGAAAGTGAATGCATATTCAAAAGATATGTGAAAGAAAAAGAGATCAAGAGAATCTGACGTGTGTGAACAGCACTAACTTTTTTTGAATTGAATTTGTTAACATTTCAGTTGTCGGTTTAAATTTTTGACAACAAATTTTGTTATTATTATGTTTTGTTGTTTTTGTTAACCGCTAACATATTCAAAACTGCATGACCAAGTTCTTTATAATGATGTGTTCAGGCAATATCTTGAAATTTGTAAACCTTTGGCCAAAATTCAATTAGGATTGAAGGCATTTTTTCGAATACGGTATTCCAATTTGTAAAAAAAAGTTTATTCCATTGAGTTTTAATTTTTTTTTATAATTGAAATAATTAACTTTTAAATGTACGAATGTACTAAACGAATCATCTTTTATTACATAATATTTTCCTTTATTATAAAATTAAATTCACAAGGTTAAATTTCCCCAATAAATCCCCAACAAATTTGAGTGAATCCCCAACCAAATCCCCAAGGCCCAAACTAATTTTTTCTCCTTTTTGAAGATTGAATATCCCCAATATTGGGTCCAAAATCCCAAATCTGGCAGCCCTCGTTTTCCAGCATATCGGATGATAAAATTAATAAAGAACTTTTTGTGGGACCAAAAATTACAAAGATACTGAAAGATTCAAAATTTGATTTGATTTCGTCTGGAGGCATATCAGACCAAATGAAATCAAAGGCATTTGGTTTGGCTGTATCAAGCTTTCTGGGAAATTTTAATAGCAATATTTATGAGACATTATTCAAGATTTGTTGTTTTACCAACAAATTCAAGAAATGGAACGGAATGGAATGGTCGGTATCAATATTAAATATTTCTTATTTCTAATTGCTATTTGTTGTATCAACCATCAAAAAGAATGGGGTAAATATATTGAGATTTTCGATATAACGATTATAGCGGCCTTACAACTTTGAAAAGTTTAAGCATGTCGAAATTTTTTTAACACCACATGTCAGACAAATTTGTTTGAACTTATATTTTATGTCCATCCAAATTTGTTTCTTGGCCTTTTATAGCTACACAATTATCAGATAACAGCAAAACAAATTGTCCAACTAATAAATGTTGCTTTACTCCAAGTGCCACATCTCACAATCTAATAGAACGACAGTTGTTAAATTCTTCTATATATTTTTTAAAGGTTAGGGCTACTTAAAAATTTTGAGTATGTTTTTACTTAATTAAAACTGAGTTCGTTAAAAAATAAAAAAACTCATATTATATACCCGTACATTTGTTTTAATTGAAAAACTTCATACATAGCTGCAGCCACTGTACAACAGATCTCGTTTACTAAAAACAAATATAAAACTATTTTATTCATTTATTTAAACAGCAAAAGGAAAAGAAAAACTAAAAAACTGAAGAGTTGGGAATACACGTACTCACTAGCATATACACAGGGAGTTGCAAACTGTCAAAAAGTGTTGCATATATAAATGGGTACAAAAGTAAATAAACTTTGATATATAAACGCAGTAAAAACTTACGTTTATGTAGAGAAATGAAACAATATTGTAACAGGACTCTATGAACAAGAAATATTATGTAAGTCTTTGTAAATTAAAAATGTATTTAAAAACTGCTCAAATATATAATTTTCAAATAAACGGTATATGTAAATATATAAACCATGTTTAATAATGTATTCAAAAGTTTAGCTTGTAAACACATTAAACCTTGACATTAACTCTGTGTGTCTATCATACTTTGTACATATATATACATATACTAATATTACCTAGAATTTCTTTCTTCTTTTCCATATCAATGTTAAACGATATAAGGATTACCATATGTGTTTACTTTGTTCTTTGCCATTAAGGTCATTCTCCAATTATGTAGAAGATATAAAAACTTCATTCGTTTAGTTCAAATAAATCACTAGGTTTTAATACTTATTGTTCGATTTAATGTAAATTTGTAACTTTTTGTTTTTGTGGTATTAAGAAGAATTTGGTACTTGTGCTAAAATTATATACATATATAAGATAAAATAAAAAAAAAACAAATGGAATGAAACTAAAAAAAAACATTTATATATCTTACATTTATACCCTACATTACCAAAGTGTATTAAAAGTTTGTGAATAGATATAATTTTTACTGAAAGTGGAAAAATCGGTACATTGTTTCGGTTACCTTTGATTGCCTTCTCACATAAAAATACATACATATGTACATAAATATGTATCTTTTTAAAAAGTGGAGCATAGGGCCTCATTAATTTTCCGAACAGCTTTTGCCGTCTCAGACCTCAGAGCCGCAACCTTTAATCGAACATTTCATGTAACTAAGTGATGGTCGCTGTTTATGTCTGCTCCATGTCTCAAGCGTACATCAAGTAAAGATGATCGCCACTTAGAATTGGTCTTTTTCCATTATCGTTCCTTACCCCAACACCGTGCTTACCAATGTAATGTTCCAAACCGGTGTTGATTGAACCTACGTTGGCGTTAAAGTCACCCATCATGGTGGTCACAATAATGTACATTACTGTTCATCCAACTGATTAATACGTCGTAAAATTCATCTTTGTCATTTTCAGATTGGATTTCAGTAGGAGCGTAGACAATGACAATTATCAAATTACGAGCTTTAGTCTTAAGTTTTATAGCCATTAGTCTTTCGCTAAAAGGATATCATGCAATCATGGCTTTAGCTATTATTTTAGATGTCAGAAAGCCCACACCCCTACTATGCTCATCGACCTCTAGTTCAGCTCTAGTTCAGTTCTAGTTCAGTTCTAGTTCAGTTCTAGTTCAGTTCTAGTTCAGTTCTAGTTCAGTTCTAGTTCAGTTCTAGTTCAGTTCTAGTTCAGTTCTAGTTCAGTTCTAGTTCAGTTCTAGTTCAGTTCTAGTTCAGTTCTAGTTCAGTTCAGTTCTAGTTCAGTTCTAGTTCAGTTCTAGTTCAGTTCTAGTTCAGTTCTAGTTCAGTTCTAGTTCAGTTCTAGTTCAGTTCTAGTTCAGTTCTAGTTCAGTTCTAGTTCAGTTCTAGTTCAGTTCTAGTTCAGTTCTAGTTCAGTTCTAGTTCAGTTCTAGTTCAGTTCTAGTTCAGTTCTAGTTCAGTTCTAGTTCAGTTCTAGTTCAGTTCTAGTTCAGTTCTAGTTCAGTTCTAGTTCAGTTCTAGTTCAGTTCTAGTTCAGTTCTAGTTCAGTTCTAGTTCAGTTCTAGTTCAGTTCTAGTTCAGTTCTAGTTCAGTTCTAGTTCAGTTCTAGTTCAGTTCTAGTTCTAGTTCAGTTCTAGTTCAGTTCTAGTTCAGTTCTAGTTCAGTTCTAGTTCAGTTCTAGTTCAGTTCTAGTTCAGTTCTAGTTCAGTTCTAGTTCAGTTCTAGTTCAGTTCTAGTTCAGTTCTAGTTCAGTTCTAGTTCAGTTCTAGTTCAGTTCTAGTTCAGTTCTAGTTCAGTTCTAGTTCAGTTCTAGTTCAGTTCTAGTTCAGTTCTAGTTCAGTTCTAGTTCAGTTCTAGTTCAGTTCTAGTTCAGTTCTAGTTCAGTTCTAGTTCAGTTCTAGTTCAGTTCTAGTTCAGTTCTAGTTCAGTTCTAGTTCAGTTCTAGTTCAGTTCTAGTTCAGTTCTAGTTCAGTTCTAGTTCAGTTCTAGTTCAGTTCTAGTTCAGTTCTAGTTCAGTTCTAGTTCAGTTCTAGTTCAGTTCTAGTTCAGTTCTAGTTCAGTTCTAGTTCAGTTCTAGTTCAGTTCTAGTTCAGTTCTAGTTCAGTTCTAGTTCAGTTCTAGTTCAGTTCTAGTTCAGTTCTAGTTCAGTTCTAGTTCAGTTCTAGTTCAGTTCTAGTTCAGTTCTAGTTCAGTTCTAGTTCAGTTCTAGTTCAGTTCTAGTTCAGTTCTAGTTCAGTTCTAGTTCAGTTCTAGTTCAGTTCTAGTTCAGTTCTAGTTCAGTTCTAGTTCAGTTCTAGTTCAGTTCTAGTTCAGTTCTAGTTCAGTTCTAGTTCAGTTCTAGTTCAGTTCTAGTTCAGTTCTAGTTCAGTTCTAGTTCAGTTCTAGTTCAGTTCTAGTTCAGTTCTAGTTCAGTTCTAGTTCAGTTCTAGTTCAGTTCTAGTTCAGTTCTAGTTCAGTTCTAGTTCAGTTCTAGTTCAGTTCTAGTTCAGTTCTAGTTCAGTTCTAGTTCAGTTCTAGTTCAGTTCTAGTTCAGTTCTAGTTCAGTTCTAGTTCAGTTCTAGTTCAGTTCTAGTTCAGTTCTAGTTCAGTTCTAGTTCAGTTCTAGTTCAGTTCTAGTTCAGTTCTAGTTCAGTTCTAGTTCAGTTCTAGTTCAGTTCTAGTTCAGTTCTAGTTCAGTTCTAGTTCAGTTCTAGTTCAGTTCTAGTTCAGTTCTAGTTCAGTTCTAGTTCAGTTCTAGTTCAGTTCTAGTTCAGTTCTAGTTCAGTTCTAGTTCAGTTCTAGTTCAGTTCTAGTTCAGTTCTAGTTCAGTTCTAGTTCAGTTCTAGTTCAGTTCTAGTTCAGTTCTAGTTCAGTTCTAGTTCAGTTCTAGTTCAGTTCTAGTTCAGTTCTAGTTCAGTTCTAGTTCAGTTCTAGTTCAGTTCTAGTTCAGTTCTAGTTCAGTTCTAGTTCAGTTCTAGTTCAGTTCTAGTTCAGTTCTAGTTCAGTTCTAGTTCAGTTCTAGTTCAGTTCTAGTTCTAGTTCAGTTCTAGTTCAGTTCTAGTTCAGTTCTAGTTCAGTTCTAGTTCAGTTCTAGTTCAGTTCTAGTTCAGTTCTAGTTCAGTTCTAGTTCAGTTCTAGTTCAGTTCTAGTTCAGTTCTAGTTCAGTTCTAGTTCAGTTCTAGTTCAGTTCTAGTTCAGTTCTAGTTCAGTTCTAGTTCAGTTCTAGTTCAGTTCTAGTTCAGTTCTAGTTCAGTTCTAGTTCAGTTCTAGTTCAGTTCTAGTTCAGTTCTAGTTCAGTTCTAGTTCAGTTCTAGTTCAGTTCTAGTTCAGTTCTAGTTCAGTTCTAGTTCAGTTCTAGTTCAGTTCTAGTTCAGTTCTAGTTCAGTTCTAGTTCAGTTCTAGTTCAGTTCTAGTTCAGTTCTAGTTCAGTTCTAGTTCAGTTCTAGTTCAGTTCTAGTTCAGTTCTAGTTCAGTTCTAGTTCAGTTCTAGTTCAGTTCTAGTTCAGTTCTAGTTCAGTTCTAGTTCAGTTCTAGTTCAGTTCTAGTTCAGTTCTAGTTCAGTTCTAGTTCAGTTCTAGTTCAGTTCTAGTTCAGTTCTAGTTCAGTTCTAGTTCAGTTCTAGTTCAGTTCTAGTTCAGTTCTAGTTCAGTTCTAGTTCAGTTCTAGTTCAGTTCTAGTTCAGTTCTAGTTCAGTTCTAGTTCAGTTCTAGTTCAGTTCTAGTTCAGTTCTAGTTCAGTTCTAGTTCAGTTCTAGTTCAGTTCTAGTTCAGTTCTAGTTCAGTTCTAGTTCAGTTCTAGTTCAGTTCTAGTTCAGTTCTAGTTCAGTTCTAGTTCAGTTCTAGTTCAGTTCTAGTTCAGTTCTAGTTCAGTTCTAGTTCAGTTCTAGTTCAGTTCTAGTTCAGTTCTAGTTCAGTTCTAGTTCAGTTCTAGTTCAGTTCTAGTTCAGTTCTAGTTCAGTTCTAGTTCAGTTCTAGTTCAGTTCTAGTTCAGTTCTAGTTCAGTTCTAGTTCAGTTCTAGTTCAGTTCTAGTTCAGTTCTAGTTCAGTTCTAGTTCAGTTCTAGTTCAGTTCTAGTTCAGTTCTAGTTCAGTTCTAGTTCAGTTCTAGTTCAGTTCTAGTTCAGTTCTAGTTCAGTTCTAGTTCAGTTCTAGTTCAGTTCTAGTTCAGTTCTAGTTCAGTTCTAGTTCAGTTCTAGTTCAGTTCTAGTTCAGTTCTAGTTCAGTTCTAGTTCAGTTCTAGTTCAGTTCTAGTTCAGTTCTAGTTCAGTTCTAGTTCAGTTCTAGTTCAGTTCTAGTTCAGTTCTAGTTCAGTTCTAGTTCAGTTCTAGTTCAGTTCTAGTTCAGTTCTAGTTCAGTTCTAGTTCAGTTCTAGTTCAGTTCTAGTTCAGTTCTAGTTCAGTTCTAGTTCAGTTCTAGTTCAGTTCTAGTTCAGTTCTAGTTCAGTTCTAGTTCAGTTCTAGTTCAGTTCTAGTTCAGTTCTAGTTCAGTTCTAGTTCAGTTCTAGTTCAGTTCTAGTTCAGTTCTAGTTCAGTTCTAGTTCAGTTCTAGTTCAGTTCTAGTTCAGTTCTAGTTCAGTTCTAGTTCAGTTCTAGTTCAGTTCTAGTTCAGTTCTAGTTCAGTTCTAGTTCAGTTCTAGTTCAGTTCTAGTTCAGTTCTAGTTCAGTTCTAGTTCAGTTCTAGTTCAGTTCTAGTTCAGTTCTAGTTCAGTTCTAGTTCAGTTCTAGTTCAGTTCTAGTTCAGTTCTAGTTCAGTTCTAGTTCAGTTCTAGTTCAGTTCTAGTTCAGTTCTAGTTCAGTTCTAGTTCAGTTCTAGTTCAGTTCTAGTTCAGTTCTAGTTCAGTTCTAGTTCAGTTCTAGTTCAGTTCTAGTTCAGTTCTAGTTCAGTTCTAGTTCAGTTCTAGTTCAGTTCTAGTTCAGTTCTAGTTCAGTTCTAGTTCAGTTCTAGTTCAGTTCTAGTTCAGTTCTAGTTCAGTTCTAGTTCAGTTCTAGTTCAGTTCTAGTTCAGTTCTAGTTCAGTTCTAGTTCAGTTCTAGTTCAGTTCTAGTTCAGTTCTAGTTCAGTTCTAGTTCAGTTCTAGTTCAGTTCTAGTTCAGTTCTAGTTCAGTTCTAGTTCAGTTCTAGTTCAGTTCTAGTTCAGTTCTAGTTCAGTTCTAGTTCAGTTCTAGTTCAGTTCTAGTTCAGTTCTAGTTCAGTTCTAGTTCAGTTCTAGTTCAGTTCTAGTTCAGTTCTAGTTCAGTTCTAGTTCAGTTCTAGTTCAGTTCTAGTTCAGTTCTAGTTCAGTTCTAGTTCAGTTCTAGTTCAGTTCTAGTTCAGTTCTAGTTCAGTTCTAGTTCAGTTCTAGTTCAGTTCTAGTTCAGTTCTAGTTCTAGTTCAGTCCTAGTTCTAGTTCAGTCCTAGTTCAGTTCTAGTTCAGTTCTAGTTCAGTTCTAGTTCAGTTCTAGTTCAGTTCTAGTTCAGTTCTAGTTCAGTTCTAGTTCAGTTCTAGTTCAGTTCTAGTTCAGTTCTAGTTCAGTTCTAGTTCAGTTCTAGTTCAGTTCTAGTTCAGTTCTAGTTCAGTTCTAGTTCAGTTCTAGTTCAGTTCTAGTTCAGTTCTAGTTCAGTTCTAGTTCAGTTCTAGTTCAGTTCTAGTTCAGTTCTAGTTCAGTTCTAGTTCAGTTCTAGTTCAGTTCTAGTTCAGTTCTAGTTCAGTTCTAGTTCAGTTCTAGTTCAGTTCTAGTTCAGTTCTAGTTCAGTTCTAGTTCAGTTCTAGTTCAGTTCTAGTTCAGTTCTAGTTCAGTTCTAGTTCAGTTCTAGTTCAGTTCTAGTTCAGTTCAAGTTCAGTTCTAGTTCAGTTCTAGTTCAGTTCTAGTTCAGTTCTAGTTCAGTTCTAGTTCAGTTCTAGTTCAGTTCTAGTTCAGTTCTAGTTCAGTTCTAGTTCAGTTCTAGTTCAGTTCTAGTTCAGTTCTAGTTCAGTTCTAGTTCAGTTCTAGTTCAGTTCTAGTTCAGTTCTAGTTCAGTTCTAGTTCAGTTCTAGTTCAGTTCTAGTTCAGTTCTAGTTCAGTTCTAGTTCAGTTCTAGTTCAGTTCTAGTTCAGTTCTAGTTCAGTTCTAGTTCAGTTCTAGTTCAGTTCTAGTTCAGTTCTAGTTCAGTTCTAGTTCAGTTCTAGTTCAGTTCTAGTTCAGTTCTAGTTCAGTTCTAGTTCAGTTCTAGTTCAGTTCTAGTTCAGTTCTAGTTCAGTTCTAGTTCAGTTCTAGTTCAGTTCTAGTTCAGTTCTAGTTCAGTTCTAGTTCAGTTCTAGTTCAGTTCTAGTTCAGTTCTAGTTCAGTTCTAGTTCAGTTCTAGTTCAGTTCTAGTTCAGTTCTAGTTCAGTTCTAGTTCAGTTCTAGTTCAGTTCTAGTTCAGTTCAAGTTCAGTTCTAGTTCAGTTCTAGTTCAGTTCTAGTTCAGTTCTAGTTCAGTTCTAGTTCAGTTCTAGTTCAGTTCTAGTTCAGTTCTAGTTCAGTTCTAGTTCAGTTCTAGTTCAGTTCTAGTTCAGTTCTAGTTCAGTTCTAGTTCAGTTCTAGTTCAGTTCTAGTTCAGTTCTAGTTATGTTCTAGTTCAGTTCTAGTTCAGTTCTAGTTCAGTTCTAGTTCAGTTCTAGTTCAGTTCTAGTTCAGTTCTAGTTCAGTTCTAGTTCAGTTCTAGTTCAGTTCTAGTTCAGTTCTAGTTCAGTTCTAGTTCAGTTCTAGTTCAGTTCTAGTTCAGTTCTAGTTCAGTTCTAGTTCAGTTCTAGTTCAGTTCTAGTTCAGTTCTAGTTCAGTTCTAGTTCAGTTCTAGTTCAGTTCTAGTTCAGTTCTAGTTCAGTTCTAGTTCAGTTCTAGTTCAGTTCTAGTTCAGTTCTAGTTCAGTTCTAGTTCAGTTCTAGTTCAGTTCTAGTTCAGTTCTAGTTCAGTTCTAGTTCAGTTCTAGTTCAGTTCTAGTTCAGTTCTAGTTCAGTTCTAGTTCAGTTCTAGTTCAGTTCTAGTTCAGTTCTAGTTCAGTTCTAGTTCAGTTCTAGTTCAGTTCTAGTTCAGTTCTAGTTCAGTTCTAGTTCAGTTCTAGTTCAGTTCTAGTTCAGTTCTAGTTCAGTTCTAGTTCAGTTCTAGTTCAGTTCTAGTTCAGTTCTAGTTCAGTTCTAGTTCAGTTCTAGTTCAGTTCTAGTTCAGTTCTAGTTCAGTTCTAGTTCAGTTCTAGTTCAGTTCTAGTTCAGTTCTAGTTCAGTTCTAGTTCAGTTCTAGTTCAGTTCTAGTTCAGTTCTAGTTCAGTTCTAGTTCAGTTCTAGTTCAGTTCTAGTTCAGTTCTAGTTCAGTTCTAGTTCAGTCCTAGTTCTAGTTCAGTCCTAGTTCAGTTCTAGTTCAGTTCTAGTTCAGTTCTAGTTCAGTTCTAGTTCAGTTCTAGTTCAGTTCTAGTTCAGTTCTAGTTCAGTTCTAGTTCAGTTCTAGTTCAGTTCTAGTTCAGTTCTAGTTCAGTTCTAGTTCAGTTCTAGTTCAGTTCTAGTTCAGTTCTAGTTCAGTTCTAGTTCAGTTCTAGTTCAGTTCTAGTTCAGTTCTAGTTCAGTTCTAGTTCAGTTCTAGTTCAGTTCTAGTTCAGTTCTAGTTCAGTTCTAGTTCAGTTCTAGTTCAGTTCTAGTTCAGTTCTAGTTCAGTTCTAGTTCAGTTCTAGTTCAGTTCTAGTTCAGTTCTAGTTCAGTTCTAGTTCAGTTCTAGTTCAGTTCTAGTTCAGTTCTAGTTCAGTTCTAGTTCAGTTCTAGTTCAGTTCTAGTTCAGTTCTAGTTCAGTTCTAGTTCAGTTCTAGTTCAGTTCTAGTTCAGTTCTAGTTCAGTTCTAGTTCAGTTCTAGTTCAGTTCTAGTTCAGTTCTAGTTCAGTTCTAGTTCAGTTCTAGTTCAGTTCTAGTTCAGTTCTAGTTCAGTTCTAGTTCAGTTCTAGTTCAGTTCTAGTTCAGTTCTAGTTCAGTTCTAGTTCAGTTCTAGTTCAGTTCTAGTTCAGTTCTAGTTCAGTTCTAGTTCAGTTCTAGTTCAGTTCTAGTTCAGTTCTAGTTCAGTTCTAGTTCAGTTCTAGTTCAGTTCTAGTTCAGTTCTAGTTCAGTTCTAGTTCAGTTCTAGTTCAGTTCTAGTTCAGTTCTAGTTCAGTTCTAGTTCAGTTCTAGTTCAGTTCTAGTTCAGTTCTAGTTCAGTTCTAGTTCAGTTCTAGTTCAGTTCTAGTTCAGTTCTAGTTCAGTTCTAGTTCAGTTCTAGTTCAGTTCTAGTTCAGTTCTAGTTCAGTTCTAGTTCAGTTCTAGTTCAGTTCTAGTTCAGTTCTAGTTCAGTTCTAGTTCAGTTCTAGTTCAGTTCTAGTTCAGTTCTAGTTCAGTTCTAGTTCAGTTCTAGTTCAGTTCTAGTTCAGTTCTAGTTCAGTTCTAGTTCAGTTCTAGTTCAGTTCTAGTTCAGTTCTAGTTCAGTTCTAGTTCAGTTCTAGTTCAGTTCTAGTTCAGTTCTAGTTCAGTTCTAGTTCAGTTCTAGTTCAGTTCTAGTTCAGTTCTAGTTCAGTTCTAGTTCAGTTCTAGTTCAGTTCTAGTTCAGTTCTAGTTCAGTTCTAGTTCAGTTCTAGTTCAGTTCTAGTTCAGTTCTAGTTCAGTTCTAGTTCAGTTCTAGTTCAGTTCTAGTTCAGTTCTATTTCAGTTCTAGTTCAGTTCTAGTTCAGTTCTAGTTTAGTTTTAGTTTAGTTCTAGTTCAGTTCTAGTTCAGTTCTAGTTCAGTTCTAGTTCAGTTCTAGTTCAGTTCTAGTTCAGTTCTAGTTCAGTTCTAGTTCAGTTCTAGTTCAGTTCTAGTTCAGTTCTAGTTTAGTTTTAGTTTAGTTCTAGTTCAGTTCTAGTTCAGTTCTAGTTCAGTTCTAGTTCAGTTCTAGTTCAGTTCTAGTTCAGTTCTAGTTCAGTTCTAGTTCAGTTCTAGTTCAGTTCTAGTTCAGTTCTAGTTCAGTTCTAGTTCAGTTCTAGTTCAGTTCTAGTTCAGTTCTAGTTCAGTTCTAGTTCAGTTCTAGTTCAGTTCTAGTTCAGTTCTAGTTCAGTTCTAGTTCAGTTCTAGTTCAGTTCTAGTTCAGTTCTAGTTCAGTTCTAGTTCAGTTCTAGTTCAGTTCTAGTTCAGTTCTAGTTCAGTTCTAGTTCAGTTCTAGTTCAGTTCTAGTTCAGTTCTAGTTCAGTTCTAGTTCAGTTCTAGTTCAGTTCTAGTTCAGTTCTAGTTCAGTTCTAGTTCAGTTCTAGTTCAGTTCTAGTTCAGTTCTAGTTCAGTTCTAGTTCAGTTCTAGTTCAGTTCTAGTTCAGTTCTAGTTCAGTTCTAGTTCAGTTCTAGTTCAGTTCTAGTTCAGTTCTAGTTCAGTTCTAGTTCAGTTCTAGTTCAGTTCTAGTTCAGTTCTAGTTCAGTTCTAGTTTAGTTTTAGTTTAGTTCTAGTTCCAATTCAGCTCTAGTTTCAGTTCAGTTCTAGTTCACTTTATATATAAGTATTTTAATATGCTTATATGACAAGCCATGTGTAAATGCCAGTTAGTGTGAACATACCTTTTAGGTGAATTGTTTAACAAAATCAAGAACACAATATTTTTCATAGTTCTTGTTTTAGTTTTTATACTCGTAATGTTTTTTTTTTTTTTGTGTAAACAAATTTACTTTTGTTTTACAAGGAGTTTACGAGTACAAGTACAAAAGTACAAATTGTGTTCGTTTTTATCCATTCATGGCTATATCTATAAAACTTTACTTTTACATTATATGTGTTTTATTTTGTAAAAATGATTGTCATATACAGGCTGGTTTTGTAGTTCACCATTTTTTGCTAAATTTGTTGTTACAGTTGTTGGCAAAAGCACAACAAATGAATGAATGTATGTAGATTAGGGTGCCCCTTATTTTACGAAAGTGCGAAGTTGAACCGTAACTGAAAGAAATGTTCTACGTAACATAAAAATATGGTGTGCAAATTTTTTTTTTTCAAAATTGCATAAGGGGATCACGTGCCGCATCCGCCCGCAAAGTGTTAAACTTTTTTGTATGGGAAAAATGGGAGTATTTTCGGTTTTGCCCAAATTTTAACCACTTATAATTAAACTATTTAAAAAGCTTTACTAGAGTACTAAAGAAAACTAATGTAGCTCTAGTTTTAGTCATCAACTTTAAAAATCCAAATAATATATCTGATTTCCAGTATCACAAAACAAACATGTGGGAGAATAAAATCAAAAAAAATGAGGTTAATATCTTTAACTGTTTTTCCGTGGCTACGGTTTGAAATCAAAGACTTTCGCCAAAAATTGGATTTTTTGTAATAATTGCTTGTTAAATTATGCCAAAGTTATTTTGCCTCAGACTATATTTAATGTACAATTTAATGTACGAATCGAAATTCTTTGATTTCAAAAAGCAGGCACAGAGAAACGGTTTAAAATATCGACCTCGTTTTTTTGGTTTTTATTTTCCAATTTATTTGTTTTGTGATACTAGAAAGCAAACTTATTATTTGTAAAGAGTGTTCTAAAAAAATATGCATTTACTATTTTAGACAAAATTTATCCATAGTCCAAGAAATAATTTATTTTTTGATCAAGTTAGTTTCTATAGATATGTCAGATACTATTATTTTAGAAATTATTAATTTTCAATAGTTATTTCAATCAAAATGGACTGCGAAAAAAAAGTTCGTGAAAATACAATTAAAACTTTTCAAAAAAATCCGTCATGGACTTTTAAACAAATAGCTAAAAATTTGAAAGTTGACCCTCGAACGGTTTCTAATGCCATCAGACGGTATAAGGAAAACCTGAGCATTGAAAGAAAACCTGGATCAGGGAGGAAAAAAGGTCCTACAGATATTGGTAAGGCAAAAGAAGTCGAGCGACTCTTTCGAAGAGCGTCTAACACTTCTTTAAGAAAAGCAGGTCGTACGGTTAAATGTTCTACGAATTTTGCACATAGAGTCAAAGCTTATGCTGGACTGAAGACATACAAAGTCCAAAAGGTTCCAGATCGTAATGCTATAAAGAACTTAGAAGCAAAAAAACGAGCGAAAAAATTGAAGTCTGATTTTATAAAAAAATACACCTGTTGTGTGATGGATGATGAAACATACGTACTGGCAGACTTTTCTCAACTTCCTGGTCAAGATTTTTATGTTGCTGATAAACGGTGCAATGTTCGGCAAGAGTTTCGCACAAAAAAACAAACAAAATTCCCTAAGAAGTTTCTCGTGTGGCAAGCTATTTGCAGTTGTGGCAAAAGAAGTAAAGTATTTGTGGCATCTGGCACAATAAACACAGAAATTTATGTAAAGGAGTGCCTACAAAAACGGTTGTTACCCTTTTTAAGAGAGCACAGAGTGACTACATTTTTTTGGCCCGATTTGGCATCATGCCATTATGGAAAAAAGGCACTTGAGTGGTACTAAAAAAAAAGGTACAAAGAATAATGTCATTTTTGTACCACGAGAGGCAAATCCACCTAACTGTCCAGAACTTCGGCCTGTAGAAAGGTATTGGGCTCTGGTAAAAAAGGAATTGAAGAACACAGGAAAGATTTCCAAGAACATGTCCGATTTTAAGCGCAGGTGGAACACATGATCCAAAAAGGTATCAGAAGCAACTGTAAAATCTTTAATGGGAGGGTTTCCGAAAAAAGTCGATAATTTTGCAAAACCCGAGTACTAAGTAAACATTTTGATGCTAAATGATTTTGTATAATATGTCATTATATTTGCGTATTTTGTAGAGTTTTTATATTAAAAGGTTTGATTTTTATTTAAGAAAATCCAACTACAAATTTTATTTAGAGCACTCTTTAATATTTGTTGAACAAAATTTTCAAAAAATTAAAAAATTATTTTTGAAACCGGCCTGAGAAAAATGTACCATTTTCCAATATGAAAAAAACTAAGAAAATTCGGTTATACTTTAACAAAACTCGATTAGTTAGTACTTACGTGTCATCGAATTGTAAATCATGTCTTTGAAAGTTATTTATCCTTAAGTAAGGTCTTCAAGGATACGAATTTTCGGGGAAAAATTGAAATAACTCAAAAATACTCCGATTCTTTCCCATACAAAAAAGTTTAACACTTTGTCGGCGGATGCGGCACGTGTTCCCCTTATTTAATTTTGAAGCAAATTTGGACAGCATGTTTTTATATTATGTAGAACATTTCTAACATTTTACTTGCGTAAAATAAGGTGCACCCTAATGTGGATACATATGAATAAGAAAAAAAAACTAAGGAACTGAAAAAATATATTTTTAAGTATTAAAATGCATGTTAAACTATGGTCTGCTTTAAGCTTGTATAAGATTTAGTGCTTTATCAAATGTATGCCAAGATATTTTACTTTTCAAATATCAGGTTATAACAACAAAAACAGCAACAGCGGCAGCAATAACAACATGAGTATCTACAGATGTAGTTGCTGCAGCTATTGTAGTATCAACATGGACCTTTGTTGTTAACAGCCTCCTCTGTTGAAGTTTTTTTTTTGAGTTTTGTCTGCGTGAGCAACTTTAAATTTTCAAAAAGCTCTAAAATTTGTGCAGTTGTTTTTATTTGATTTCTATGGTTATATTTAAATTGCTAAGTTCTGGATTTTACTCTATATTTTCCTTGTTTGGCAGTTCCTTTCTATTCGTCGACTACCTTGCGGGTTCCAGTCTATTGCAGTACAGGCTAAATTGTTAAGTGGCTTTTGCCACCTTTTTTGCAGCGTATAAACAATCTAGTTCCATTTACGTCGCCTAAATTCATTCTTCTGTTATTCTTGACTTCCAGTGGACCAGCAAGCTTTTCCAAGAATAGCTTGCTGCCTGCAACGCATCAATTCACCACGTCCTAACAGGTGCACAACACGACAGTCTCTCCATGTGGATATAACCAAAGCGCTTGTCGAGCAATGTAAGTATTAGGCCTTCGAATGTGTAGCCTATCCACCGCCATTTCACTTGAAGTACCTCTATAGATTGATTTGTCGCGTTAAGTATATCTTCATTTCTTATGCGGTTCGGCCACTATATATTAAGGATTTTCCGTAAGCATTTGTTTGCAAAGGTTTGTACGCGCTAATCGATGGCATTTGTGCGTTTCCAAGTTTCGCTGTCGTTATATAGGATAGACTTGACATTCTAGTTGTATAATCGTAACATGGTTTTGGTTGATATTTGCCGAGATTTCCAAGTAGCTCAGAGAATGCCGAATGCAGATTTTGACTTCTAAATGCACTTTTGTAGATACCAAACTTCCAAGATAATTAAAGCTACCTACATACCCAATAATCTCGTTATCCACATTAATCCATATTGACGGATTTGTGGTTTAGCCTTCAGACAAATCTTTGTCTTGGAAATATTGATTTTCAGCCCAGCTGCCCGAGTTTCAACAGTGATTTCGTTAGCATTTTCTTGAAGGTTGCCTGAGATTTGGCTTAGAAGACATACGGCATCAACATTTTTCAAGACCTCGAGTTGTTTAAAGGGTGTCCATTGGATACCAAGGAAATTTCATGATATGGCATAAGTATTTTGACATACTTTTATAGAGCGTATTTAAAAAAATTGGGAGCTTCAAGGTCGACAAAAAATTATAATAATTATTTATATTAATCAGAAATATATCCTCCTTTAACATTTAAAACTTTTTGGTGGTGGTTCGGAACAGAATCCGCCAAGATCTGTAGAAACACCATTGAAATCTCTTTCCATGCATTTGCGACCTCAATAACCGTTTTATCGTTTGTTCTTTTTAAATCCGCAGATCTTTTTTGCTTTCTGTATGACTACAAATTTTCTATTACATAAAAAACTGGACTTTGGGGAAGCCAATCCAGAGTTTTGAACACCATTCTTTTGTTTTCTAATAAATTACAATATTTTTTACTATTTTCAATATTTTTAATTTATTTTTTAATTGTATAGGACCGGAAATAAAAACAGAAGAATAACAACTGGTATGTCAAAATAAATGTGCCGACTAGTGTACATCCTTGCCTTTGACAATTTACCCTTGTGTAGGATTCGACATTTAAAATTCACGTATATTGCCCGAATTAAGCTAAGAATTTTCGTTGGCATGTTACGGTTTTCTAAAATTCTCCATAGATAGCTTCTGTTGACATTGTCAAAGGCCTTCAAAAAGTTGATAAATGCTTGGTAAATGGGGGTGCGGAATTCATTACAATGCCCTTGTACTATTAGTGTATTAAGTAGTTTAACACAAGAACGGTTCTCTCTGAACCCAAACTGAGTTTCGCGGAGTGTAGAGTATTTTCTCGGAATTGGAAGACAGTATTTTCCCGGAATTGGAAGAGGTGTTATACCCCTGTATTTATTGCAGTCTTTAGAGTCATTATTTTTTGCTATTTTGACTAGTATACCTTCATTCCAGGAGGTTGGAAGAGTTTCGGCTTTCCATATTTTACATACAAATGAGTGCCACAGTCTCGCTGATCCCTAATGATCAATGAAAACTTGATTTATTGGTGACCATAGATAGATCAATATTAGTCATAGTCGAAGTCCTCCAGTCAAAACTGAGCCTCCTTTTCTATAGTTTTCTTCAATTTCTCTCCCTTTTTTTCTCTATATGCATTTTCGGGTTATTACAATAGACACATAGTCACAGAGTTTCTCACCTATAGCAGGTTTTAATAAACAATTTGCTTCGACTCTTATCACTCGTTAGTAACATTTACTTTTCCATTCCTATAAACACTTCGTTTGGCTGACTTTTTCCCAACTTTAAGCCCATGATAGCTTAGGGTATAAAGATTATACTTGCATATGCTAGTACTTGGAAATGTAGGAAATTATCTTCAGAGTTTTGTGGAAACAATAGAAACCCAACATGTACCCATACATCGGGGCTATATTTTTTCTTGTTTCAATAAAAAGCTTTAAAACAGTGTTTAAAACACTGACTAGACAAATTTGACTCTTGGCCAACTAGAAGTTGTATTTGATTCTTATTTTTCAAAAATATTTTTTTGATTTATTTTTCAATTTAATGTGTCTTAAATATTTGTCCAACCTTTTTGTTTGTTTAACTTTGTTTTTCTTCTTCAGCTCCTGCTTAATTTGTTGTTATAACTTGGTAAACTAAATATTTACCATTTTTTTATTTTAAATGTTTCGCCTATATAAAAAAATAACAACAAACACATAATGTACAATGCATTAAAATATTGTTGGCACGGTTAAACTCAACAATAACTGGGTAGTGAAAAAATGCATTATTGTAATAATAGTTTATGCCCATAATCCCATTTATTTAAACAGAGTGGAAAATTTACGTTAAAATAAATTCAATGTTAAAACCAAAAAAAAAAACAAGAAAGAGCTATAGTCGGCCAAGCCCGACCATACGATACCCTTCACCACTAAGGTCAAAGGTGTTCTTTTTCCTGTATAAAGACAAATAGTACCTGGTTGACCGAGCCTTGCTAGGAACTTTATGATAAGCATTTTGAGGCAAATTTTAAAGTTTTTATATATTTTATATTATAAAGTGCTAAAATAAATTTAGAGGAAAGACATTGTACAAATATTCAGTTAATTTTGAATTATTTAATTTATTTTGTCCGACCAACACATAGTTTGCATAGTTTACAGTTTAACTCATTTTAAATAATTTTGGAAATTATTCATACCAACAGAAACCTCCGTCGACTCATGCGCAACAACTTTGCTAAAGATTATAGTCTGATGCACAGTTTACGATTTAATTCATTTTGAGTAGTTTGCAGTGGCGCCACCTGAAGTTGTTCATAACATATAAGAAAACTTTGTCTGCTTATTCGTAACAACTTTGCTTATGATTATAACATGATCACTTTGAGTAATTGTCTGTGGCGCCACCTGTCGGACTTTGCTCATTTCATAAACCTTCTTCGGCTTATCCGTAACAACTTTGCTAAAGACTATAGCATGATTAAATGTACAGCTTACGATTAAATTGACTTTGAATAAATTTCAGTGGCGCCACCTATCGAAATTTCTTCATAATAACTAAAAAGCCTTCGCCGGCTCATGCGCTACAACTTTGCTAAAGACCATAGCATGATCAAATGTACAGTTTACGATTTAATTAATTTTTAGTAATTTTCAGTGGCGCCATCTGTCGGAAATTAGTCTTATCAGCTTAAAAACCTTCGCCGGCTTATCCGCAACATCTTCGCTAAAGAGCATAACATGATTAAATTCACAGTTTACTATTCTATAAAGAACATACATACAGACAAACATTCATTTGTTTAAAATAATACTAATTTTTCCCCCTTCTTATTCCCTAATTTCTAAAAGTTCCATATGTATATTTGGTACTTTTTTGGTGCCAATTGAATTCGGTACATTTTTTTAAAACGCATTTAACATAATATATAATGTTCCTATTCACATTACTTTGGAGATGTTAAGTTATCATTTTATCCATTTTTTACCCATTTTGGCTCCTAAATCAAAAAAGTACCAAATACGTGTTTCATGTTTCTTTTACATCTATTGATTGCAGTACCAAGTTTCTTTCTATATTCTTTAGTTTAAAATATAAGAGTGGGTTCAAAAGGTACCAAAAAAAACTATTTTCACCCTTTTTTACCCCCTT
Organism: Stomorhina lunata; assembly: GCA_933228675.1. Taxonomy (NCBI): domain Eukaryota; kingdom Metazoa; phylum Arthropoda; class Insecta; order Diptera; family Rhiniidae; genus Stomorhina; species Stomorhina lunata. The sequence goes on along the minus strand of OW121740.1, from coordinate 59,200,230 downwards.
TTGGACATAGTTTCATAAAAGTACCAAACACCTGTCCGCTTATTTTCATAGCTGTTTAAAACGTAATTTTAATTTTGTTTCTATACCTATCACTTTAGGAGATTTAGCCTTTTCGATTTTTTCCCCTTTTTACCCGTTTTTACCCTCTTAGAAGCAAAAGTTCCAAAAGTCCCTTCTTCTTCGACCTATACATCAAAAAGGATACCCACTGTCCAAATTTTATCAAAATCGTTAGAGCCGTTTTCGAGATAGCCATTCTATATATATATATATATAAATACATACAATTATTGCTCGTTTAAGAATATAAGATAAGATTTGCTAAATTTAGCCATCATACAAACATATTCTCAAAACTTATACATTTAAGCTGTTTCCGTCATTTGGACTTATATGAGAGCTAGGATCAATTGTGGACCGATTGACTCGAAACTTAGCAAATTGATTACAGTTGTTACAAAAACTATGTAGGTATACAAAAACTAAACTTAAAACTCTCATTATCTTCGGATTTACGAGCGTTTCAGTGAATTTTGTCTCATTTAGTGCGTTTTGAGAAAAAATTTTGTATGGGAGCTATGGTCACATTTGGTGCAGTGATTTTGGTTTACATAAGCAGTATTTGTTTTAAATTTCATGAAAAAATATTGATTTTTGTGGCCAATATATTAATTCCAGGAAGTGGGACCTATGGGAGTTACCATAAACAATAATCAATAGCCATGATCCCATTATCAAAAAAATGATCTGTGCCAAATTTCATCAAATTATCTTTAGAATTGCGACCTGCAGTTTGATTACAGTAAACATGGGGGTCCAGCCAGCCAGACGGACGGACGGACATCGCTAAATCGACTCAGAAACTGATTCTAAGCCTATTGGTATATTAAAAAATGGGTCTAAGACAAATATTTCTATGCGTTACATACATCAGCACAAGCTTATAATACCCTTTCCACCTATAGTGGTGAAGGGTATAAAAATAAATTGTATATTATTTTCTTTATAGCCAACTTGCATGGTTCAGATAACATTTGTATAACATTAAAAGGTATAAAGTGTATTATGATTTTTTTTTTTTTTTGTAAATTATACTATTTTCGTCTTTGAATATAAAATTGTTTCCAGTTAAAAATATCCATATTCGGTACTAAATTATTCCTTTACCAAGCCATAATAATAAGGCCATAATAATAGAATATTACCATATATCATTTCTAATGAGAGTTGACCGCCATCCAGTCCTAACAGTGAAAATTTCATTGTTCTTTGTCGTCTACACGCTTTAAATAGTCTGCGACTTCCATGTGGTATAACTTCCGGCTGATCCAACATCATTTAAGATTTGAATTTTTTGTAATTTCATTATTTGTAATGAAAAAGTTTTTTTTTTAATGATTTTTTAATTTTTAAAAATTTTAACATACTTTGTGTACAAAATCTTGAAGTAGGTAAGATAACTTAAAATTGAATAGGATTGTCTATCGCTTTGAAATAAAAATGAACTTTTTCTATATCTTGGTTGCCTTACATATGCGCAATCACCAAATTAAAACAATTTTTCGAAAAATGTCAAAACAATGTAAACAAATTTGGTACACCTAAGATCTACGGGAACCCGTGCCGACTTCTTGACAAAGAGCCATGAACCCATTTGTATGGGCAGTATTTTTTCTTTTAGCTAAATTCCCACTAATAAAGTTTTATATTCACAAGAAGAGATAATGGAATTTAAAACAGAACTAAAGTAGCGTTCTCCAAACTCTTAAAATTAAAAAATCTATGAAATAATTTTGGAGATATATCATCTTTTCCCCAAAACTTTTTTGTTAAAAGCAACATAAAAAACTTTAATGATGAATGGACTTTGTCTGCAAAAGAAATGCTAGAAGTATTATTGAAACGACAATTTCCGGATTGCGAACTGAACGCAACGGAAAACCAATTCCCAGTAATAGATACGGAACTATTTGGAAACAATTTATGCAAAGATCTTATTACAATTGACAAAATTAGATGGGCAGTCGGAATATTTCGGTTCGGATGGCCCGTATCCAATTATGTTACAAAAATCTATTAAGATTTCTGTGGTTAAAAAGACTTTACTGCATAAATAGTACATGATTACGTTCCAACAAACTGGAGGAAAGTAAAGGTAGTATTCATACCAAAAGTTGGTAAAATCCAACATCATGAAGCTTGAGACGTCTATCTTCGGTCTTACTGAAAACTATAGAAATATATAATATATATAATATATAATCTCGTTAGAGCAAGGATTGCTAGTATGCCCTTTTCTCGCGTCCAAAATCCTTATATATAGGAGTGGGCAGCCCATACCACCAGTAGCCGATGAATATTTTTAATTTTTGAACATTAATAAAACTCGTGAAAATGAGAATTAAAATCATTCAGTTGGAATTTGGATGTTAACAGAGTTGGTTGGTGCCGCCTTGTTAAAGAAAAGACAAAAACAAAATAGGCAAGAAATAAATCAAAATCCAATTTATAGCAACAAATTACATGGTTCCAGAGAACAAAGAAATATAATTCGAACATTGTTGCCACGACACTATTATTTTTGTAAATATTGGGAATATTTTTGTAAATATTGGAAATATTTTTCAAAACAGAAATAAATGCTAATAATTAACAATTTTAGATTTTTATATTTTTAGATATTTTCGATCGATTTTTATAGAAACGTTTTTAATAAAAAATATTTTTCTTTAGAAAATTGTTCGATAAAAATTAGATTTTATAGAAAATTTTTGATAAAAAAATTTTCTATAAAAAAATTTTTGATAAAAATTTTTTTTTATAGAAACATTTTTGATAAAAAAAATTTTCTATAGAAAAATTTTTGATAAGAAAATTTTCTAAAGAAACATTTTTGATAAAAAAAAATTTCTATAGAAACATTTTTAGTAAAAAAATTTGTATAGAAAAATTTTTGATAAAAAAATTTTCTATAGAAAAATTTCTGATAAAAAAATTTCTATAGAAAAATTTTTGATAAAAAAATTTTTTTATAGAAACATTTTTGATAAAATAATTTTCTATTGAAACATTTTTAATAAAAAAATTTTCTATAGAACCATTTTTGTTAAAAGATTTTTCTATGGAACCATTTTTGTTAAAAAATTTTTCTATAGAAATTTTTTGATAAAAAAATTTTCTATAGAAAAATTTTTGATAAAAAAATTGACTAAAAAAAAATTTTTTGATAAAAAAATTTTCTATAGAAAAATTTTTGAAAAAAAAATTTCTATAGAAAAATTTTTGATAAAAAAATTTTTAAAAAATTTTTGATAAAAAAAAATTCTATAAAAAAATTTTTGATAAAAAAATTTTCTATAGAAAAATTTTTAATAAAAAAATTTTCTATAGAAAAATTTTTGATAAAAAAATTTTCTATAGAAAAATTTTTGATAAAAAAATTTTCTATAGAAAAATTTTTGATAAAAAAATTTTCTATAGAAAAATTTTTGATAAAAAAATTTTCTATAGAAAAATTTTTGATAAAAAAATTTTCTATAGAAAAATTTTTAATAAAAAGATTTTTTCTATAGAAAATTTAAAAATTTTCTATAGAAAATTTAAAAATTTTCTATAGAAAATTTAAAAATTTTCTATAGAAAATTTAAAAATTTTCTATAGAAAATTTAAAAATTTTTGATAAAAAAATGTTCTATAGAAAAATTTTTTATAAAAAGATTTTCTATAGAAAAATTTTTGATAAAAAAATTTTCTATAGAAAAATTTTTAATAAAAAAATTTTCTATAGAAAATTTAAAAATTTTCTATAGGAAATTTAAAAATTTTCTATAGAAAATTTAAAAATTTTTGATAAAAAAATGTTCTATAGAAAAATTTTTTATAAAAAAATTTTCTATAGAAAAATTTTTGATAAAAAAAAAATTCTATAGAAAAATTTTTGATAAAAAAAAAATTTTCTATAGAAAAATTTTTGATAAAAAAATTTTCTATAGAAACATTTTTGATAAAAAAAATATCTATAGAAAAATTTTTGATAAAAAAAAATGTCTATAGAAAAATTTTTGATAAAAATTTTTCTATAGAAAAATCTTTGATAAAAAAATTTTCTATAGAAAAATTTTTGATTTTAAAGGCAAATCTTTTGAAACGGCACTGCATAGCTTAACACCAAGAATTGATTAAGTTATATCACCTACACTACGAATACGCTTTTGGAGTGGGAGTCGTGGCTTATGCTGACGATTCACTGTGGGATGGTGAAAAAATATAACGGAAATAAGTCCGCAACTTCTAAACAGTTGGGCGATTTTAAAATAATTTTAGATGGGTGTAGCAGAAGTGTTGGGAAGTTTAAATTTTAAACCTTACTAGGGCGTCAATCGTTCTACAAAGTAGGGCACCTCCGACTCATAAGTTACTTGAAACGATATATAATTGTTCATTTTCTAACAGATACCTTAGGTCAAGTTTGAAAAACATTACAAAATGCATATCCTATATCTTGTAGTTTTAAAGATATTCGACTTAAAATTTTAAATTTTTGTCCTGTACTATTCCGATTTTTCTAATATCTATTCAATATATAACCCACTTTTCTTGATTTAAATTTCTCTAAACAGAGAACCAAGTTTTGAACATTTTACACGCAAGTGTATAAAAAGCTTTACTATATAAATTATAAGCGCTTTAAGTTAATATTTAAAACAATAACTACTTTTTTTAGTTTGTTAAAAAATGTCTTAAGAAACATGTAACATATTTATAATTTTTTAAACAAAACTTTATAAAATCAACAATTTAGTTAAGAAATAACTTTTCGTTTATTCGTTGTTAGTTCCAGATTCTCTGAAATTATACCAATTGTTTAGGGAAATTTCAATTTTGATCTATAATTTCTCAGAACACACTCGAGCTGTTAAAAAAATTTCGCATAATTTTTATGAGTCAATTGCTTTTAATTGCGATTTAAAGCAATTAAAAGAACGACGGAAGAAAGTACTTTCAGTAGTGGTCAAACAAATTGAGAAAAAAAACTGAAAATATTTATTTTGGATTTTTTTTAAATCTTTTTAGGAATTCTGGGATTTCTGTTAAGAAAAAAGTATGCGACAAAAATTAAAAATTTTAATTTTTGAAGTCGAATATCTTTTAAAATTGTATGATTCATGGTCTAGTGCACAGTTTCTGTAAGATCCTCTTATATAATCTAATCTTGGCCTACGAAATGTTAGAATATGAGCACAAGATCGAAGCGTATTCTAAAATTTGCTCGGCCTTTAACCTAAACAGATTGTAATATAGGCTTTTTTAAAAAGTAATTATAATATAGTAAATATTTGTATTAGTATAAAAATTGTTCGGGTCGGAAACTACCCTTACTCTTACCCAATAACAGTCAACCACTTTTATATAAGTTTTATGCCTAAACAGATTTGCCATTAATTCATTAAAAAAATTACATCAGTTTTTGGTAGCCATTACAATTTTCTCTAAAAATTTTGAAAACAGCAAGTCATTTGCACGTAAACTCATAAACATACTCAACCAGATGGAATGATGGAAAACTCCAAGGAAAATCTCACACCATCACAAACGGTGCCACTGACACAAACGGACAAGGAAACGAGCATAAAGTTTAAATATTTTCTTACAAAAATGTTTTTAATATCATTTACGTGGTCAGAGACGTGTTTTGACAATTTGGCTACAACAAAGAGGAAAATCCAAAAATAAAATAGAAGCCGGTGTTGTTTGTGTCTGTCAGTGGTTCATTGTCGAGTGTGTGTGTGTATTTAACATAAGCCTTTGCAAGTACATGTGATCGCTTTTTATTTTAACATCTAGCGTCTGCGGTTTCCTCTGGTGACAGAAAAAGATTTTTTTTTATGTTTTTGTAAGTGATTTACAGAACCGCCTTGTCTTTTGGTGTTATTTGCTGTGCACATATCCTTATGATTGTTTGTATTTGCTCCTTTTTTGTTGATTTAACTCATATTAATATTTATGTATACGTGCGTGTGTGTGTGTGCTAAAGCTTTGAATGGGTGTGAGCAGTTATTTTTATGTTTATTTCCTTTGTTATTGCTTTTTTTCCACTTTACATACTTGTACCGTTATACAAGTACTAACATACAGTATGTTAGTAGTACCTAGGTATTAGTACTCTTAGTCGTACATTCACACATAAATATTAGGCCAGTCCTCTTAGAAATTGTAATGATTCTTTTGAGAAATAAACGAACTTTCTTATCTTTTAAGCAATCCAAACATAATAAATTTCAATGAATTTTAAAATTTATTATTCCGATTTATGGTTACTCTACAAAGTCGACTTATTGTCATATTATGTGCCCATTCATCAAGCGATGGGTGGGTAACTCTACTTGTTCTGAACAACGCGTTCTAAAACATTGAAAATCAAAACCAAACAAGTGCCACGATGCAGTAAAAAGTTATCATTCGTTCCGAATAATATTCGGGTGTTTTTTATTGAGGTATAGAACTTTAAGTTGGCATCACTTTTTTAACTGGCGGCCATTTTGTCAGCTGTCAAGTGATTAATATTTAGTTTGGTTTGCCATTTCATCATGAACAGGTTGACAAAAGAACAACGCTTGCAAATCGTGCAAATTTATTTCGAAAATAATGGTTCAGTTCGCGAAGTTTACCGCAAGCTCCGTCCATTTTATGGTCGACATAATCGTCCATCAGAGCAATTAATTCGGTTAACCATGGATCGTTTTCACAGTACGTTTACTCTATGTGATAATACGCATCCGCAGCGACGTCGAACAGTGCGCACCGAAGAAACAATTGCCGCTGTAGAGCAAAGTGTTGAAGAGGACCCGAATGAATCGATTCGCCACCGTGCACAGCAATTGGAGCTTTGTCCATCAACTTTATGGAAGATTTTGCGCAAAGATCTTGGCTTACGACCTTACAAGATCCAGCTTGTGCAAGAATTAAAGCCGCGAGACCATGCAATGCGTCGTGATTTTGGTGTATGGGCCGAAAATGAGATTGATCTCGATGCTGATTTTCATCGCAAATTGGTCAATTGGCCACCAAGATCGTGCGATTTGACACCACTGGATTATTTTCTTTGGGGATATGTGAAGTCGCTCGTCTACGCCAACAAACCAGAAACGTTAGGGGACTTGGAAGCCAACATTCGTGGCGTTATTGCCAACATACGGCCCCATATGCTCGAAAAAGTTGTTGAAAATTGGACCTGTAGAATTGGCTTTATTCGAGCCAGCCGCGGCAGCCACATGCCCGAAATCATATTTAAACATTAATGGCATAAAATTATCCTTCCAATAAAGCCAAATTGATGGACATTAAAACGATTTTCTTGTGTTTTATTTAAATTCGAAGTTCTATACCTCTAAAAAAAACACCCATTATATGCATTTACTTTTGAATGCAAAACGTACAAATAACCACCACTTACAAGAAAATGTGATAGAAATAAACCTTCTCACAAATTAAAGGGACCGAAAAAGAACTACATCGACTTTGAGATAGACAAATTCCTAATATGAAGTTTAGAAGTGTAAAATTTTCATAACTGGAAAGTTGTGGAGTTTGCGAACCACAATTGCAAATTTTTATTTTATTATACACTAGCTGCTTGGACCCGGCGTTGCCCAGTTTGATATAGATTTTTATCCAGCAATATTTTTAAAAAATTAACAATTATGATATATTTTTTGTTGATATATTTTTTTAATAGAACCCTTTATTAATGTATTTGCATACTATGTACTTGATTGCCTTTAGTGAATGACAGAACTCCACATTAATGGACAGACAGAGACGAACATTTTTTTGTATATATAGATTATCAAAAATCTATCAAACAATCGTCAAACAATCATCAAACAATAGTCAAAAAGTAATCAAATAACCGTCAAACAATCGTCAGTCAATAGTGAAACAATTTTCAAACAATCATTAACAATCATTGAACAGTCGTCAGTCAATCATCAAACAACCATCAAACAATCTCCAAACAATCGTCAAAAGATCATCAAACTGCCGTCATAAAATCGCCAATAAATCGTGAAACAATTATCAAACAATCATTGAAAATTCAAACAGTCATCAGTCAATTAAGCATAAAACAACTGTCAAACAACTATCAAATAATCATGAAAAATCTTCAAACAATCGTCAGTCAATCTACTAGCAAACACCAATCATATTACCAATATCTGTGCAGCCATTTTCCGACTTGAGATAAATCAAAAAAAGAGGGTGTAAAAGTGGTCATGGTAAATTTTTCTTTATGTAGAATCCTAACTTGGATTAAAAAAACATTTAGAAAAAAAAATGTCTTCATTGGTCCAGCCGTTCTCAAGAGATGCAATTTTAAAGAAAAAGGAAATTTTATCCCCATTTATCCCCAAAATTCAAAAAGCGAAAAACTATCCTATAGTATGAAACTATCAAAATTTAAAACTTTAATCAATTCGGTTAAATAGTTTTGGTCTTATCATCCATATTTGTCATTTTTAATTTGTGACTTACATGGGAGGGGTCACGCCCACTTGAGATTTCAAAAAAAAACTTAGCCTATTTTAACTGCCGGTCACACCTTAATATACAGTAAAAATTTCTGAAAAATCGGTCATTTTTAATATTTGACTTATATGATTTCAAAAAATTTAGCCTATTTTAACCGCCGGTCACACCTTAACATACTGTCTTAATTTTAGAAAAATCGGTTAGTTCGGTCATCCATAATTGTCATTTGTAATATTTGACCAAGCCTATTTTACCCACCCTTCACACTTTAACATACCGTCAAAATTTCTGAAAAATCTATCCGCAGGGTTATCCATATATGTAATTTTTAATATATGAGTTATATGGGAGGGATTACGCCCACTTGAGGTTCAAAAAAACCTAGCCTATTTTACCCACCGGTCACACCTTATTATAATGGGTGTTTTTTTTAGAGGTATAGAACTTCGAATTGAAATAAAACACAAAAAAATTGTTTTAATGTCCATCAATTTGGCTTTATTGGAAGGATAATTTTATGCCATTAATGTTTAAATATGATTTCGGGCATGTGGCCGCCGCGGCTGGCTCGAATAAAGCCAATTCTACAGGTCCAATTTTCAACTACTTTTTCGAGCATATGGGGCCGTATGTTGGCAATAACGCCACGAATGTTGGCTTCCAAGTCCCCTAACGTTTCTGGTTTGTTGGCGTAGACGAGCGACTTCACATATTCCCAAAGAAAATAATCCAGTGGTGTCAAATCGCACGATCTTGGTGGCCAATTGACAGGTCCATTCCGCGAAATTATGCGCTAATCGAATGTTTCCTTCAATAAATCAATTGTGACGTGCGCTGTGTGGCATGTAGCGCCGTCTTGTTGGAACCACAACTCATCCACATTCATGCCATCCAATTGGGGAACAAAATAGTCGGTTATCATGGCTCTATACCGGTCTCCATTTATGGTAACTGACTCTCCAGCATTATTTCGGAAGAAGTATGGCCCAATGACTCCACCAGCCCATAGAGCACACCAAACAGTCAGTTTTTGTGGATGTATTGGCGTCTCAAGAGTCTCATGTGGATTCTATTCACTCCAAATGCGGCAATTTTGCTTGTTGACGTAGCCATTCAACCAAAAATGAGCCTCATCACTGAACAAAATTTTGCGATGAAAATCAGCATCGAGATCAATCTCATTTTCGGCCCATACACCAAAATCACGACGCATTGCATGGTCTCGCGGCTTTAATTCTTGCACAAGCTGGATATTGTAAGGTCGCAAGCCAAGATCAAGCTCCAATTGCTGTGCACGGTGGCGAATCGATTCAATCGGTTCCTCTTCAACACTTTGCTCTACACCGGCAATTGTTTTTTTCGGTGCGCACTGTTCGACGTCGCTGCGGATGCGTATTATCACATAGAGTAAACGTAGTGCGAAAACGATCCATTGTTAACCGAATTAATTGCTCTGATGAACGATTATGTCGACCATAAAATGGACGGAGCTTGCGGTAAACTTCGCGAACTGAACCATTATTTTCGAAATAAATTTGCACGATTTGCAAGCGTCGTTCTTTTGTCAACCTGTTCATGAACCGATTATGCCCATTTTCAATACACAACTTTTTAAACATATCGAAAATAGTTTTGTCCCTCTAGATCTTTTCGTTAAGGTGCTATCGAGGAAGGTGCTGACGGAGATAAACTTTTTGTGTTTCCGTAACTTTTGTATATGAGAACTATAGCCAAATGGTAACCGATTGTAACTGTAATTTGGCTCACTGGGTATTAACATAAGACTTCTTGTGCTAGCTATACTGGCCATAGCTATTACAGTTTATCATTAACTTGCATTCAAGAGTATTTATGGTGGAATTTAGGTTGTTTCCGTTAGTGTTTTGTATGAAAGCTGTGATTAAATATGAACCGATTTCGATGAAATTTTATATGCTTCCTACTGCTTATGTATCATTCCTATATTCCAAATCCAAATCAAAGCTGTTATTAGTTGTCATTTATTTGCAAATAAGCGATTAGCCTAGGCGAAGTTATACGGGAGCTATCGTCAAATGTAAGCCGATTTTGCCCAATTACAATACCAAAATTTTCCCAAAAATGAAGAATATCTTCGTTTAGGAGTTGTCGTGCTTTCAACAGATAGACGGATATCGCTCAATCGTCTTAGAATTTCATAAGGATTCAGAATATACATACATCCCTTTTAGCTTTTGAGCTAATTTTAAGGAAATTACAAACTGAATGACTATCTCTATATACCCCAATTCTTATTGATGGTGGGTATAAAAAGTAGCACGAATTCATAAACGAATACAGAATATGTAACTTTATAAAAAATTTGAAATATGCTTACATGCAACTAAAGGTCAATTGGGTTTAATTTTCTTAAATTCTTTAATTTGTTTTTAATGCAATAATTTTACTTGTTATCAAAATATTTTATCTATGCTTAATACATCAATGAAAAAGAAAACTACACTGTAAGTTTTTGAATAATATTCAAAAAGTTCTTGCATTCCAAAGTGCAAAAAATTAACAATATTCGACAATAATTGAAAGAGCTATAAGGTCCAAAACCTTTTTTACTTCTGAGGTAGTCTACTTTGACGCCCAATATTTTACTCTTCTCAACAATTCTCTCTACATACTAATGCAATCAGACATGCAGTTTTGAAGATACAGATTTATTACCACTTTTTTTGTTTCAAGCCACTTTACAACTGGTTACAAAAATATGTATTTTAGGTCCAGGTCTAATATACAAACTCCAAACCCAAACTTTCACTTATTGTACGTACTTGTAATTTAACCACATTTATGTTAGTCATATGCTGTTAGTTTTAGCCTTTTTACTCTATTTTGTTTGTTTTACACGTATTTAAACTTTAAATCACTTGCCTGATAATTATTTCTACTTTTAACAATCCTAAAAGTATGCTAATAATTTTTTGCTTAAAACACAATGGCTACAAACTGAAATGTAATAAAGGCTGTGAAAAGCGTCATTAGGACAAATATTTGGGGGTGGAAAAACTACTTTAATTATGGGGGTTCCAAAAACCCTTTTACCTTAACATTAAATTAAAATAAATTCTAACTTTTTTACCCTCTTTTGGCATTAATGTTTCTATTAGAGGAAGAAACAAGATTTGAAAATATTAATTAATTACTGTAGAATTTCATTAGAATATTTCTGCATTTATAATTTCATAAAAAAAACTTTTCAGTAAAACTTTAACTTTATTTATGATTCAAATTAACATAGTTAAATATACTATAAAAAGAAAAAGTTTTAAGTTTTTGTTAAAGTAAAAGTTAATGATAAATTAACTTTTTTAGGCACATGAATAATTATGAAAATTTTCTTAAAATTAAAATATACCCTAAATATTATTCTAAAACTTTAATTTGTTTCATATTTGCCTTTTTGGTTCATTTATAACTACAAGAGATATTGAACTTGTCGCCTGTTGAGCTTTAAATGGTATTTTTAAGTTAATTTCATAACTAATTTAACAGGTCTACAGGCCAACCCATAAGGAAATCATATATATTCTGGAAAAATAATAAAAACATATGTTGTTTTGTCAAGAAATTTAAATTTTTTGGGGATAAAAGATGTTTAAGATTTTGTAAATGGCTTCTTCAAATTGTTTTACAGAATTTTAATCTTTACAGAATTTTAATCATTAAAGTAATCTAAAAAATCTATAAAACTATATATTTGATTTCCTTAAAGTTAAATTATTTAACTTGTAGCCTTTTTTGAAAAAAAAAAGAAAACAAATAAATATTTATCATAGAAATTGTCTTTTAGCTTTTCCAAATATTCTCCAAAAGATCAATGTGTAAGTGCGAAAAAAAAATTTTCAGAGCACTTTTTCCATTCCGAAATTTCCAAAAACATCGGCATCGTAATTTATTTTTAATGTTCTTGGAAATAAGAGAGCAAATATTAAAAGTATGAGCATTGTCGTAGTGGAGAATGATCCGTCTTTGGTAGTTGTTTTTTCTTCTGGCAAACATATAGATATTACTTAAAATTGTCTGTTCTACGATGCAAGTTAAGTAATTCCCCAGCATACAAATCGGTAGCCGACTACGAAAATAATCCATTTATTGTCAACTTTTAAACAACTAACTACAAGCTAACTACAAATTTATCCATTAATGCAAACAACCTGATTAAAGTTATCTATTTAATTTAATTTTGTAACTACTAACTTAAAGCTAACAATAAATTCAGAATTTCCAAGAATAATTGTGATCATGTTCTGTGTAGTGAAGTTTTTGTCTTTTTTGCATTCACCATCAAAAGATTGGGGATATATTGAGATTGTCATTCCATTTGTAATTTTCTTAATATTTACTCAAAATACTTGTATACTGTGAATCGTTATGAAATTCTTAGACGATTAAGTGATGTGCGTCTGTCTGTCCGTTGTCGGCACGATAGGGCCTGAACAAAAGGAGGTAGGTCATTGAAACCTGGCAAAAATATGCTTTATCCCATATCTTTTCTTTCTTTCTTTCTTTTAAAATTTTGGTATTGAAATTGGACGAAATTGGTTTACATTGATTATGTCAATCGCTTATTTGCTAATAAACGATTTCTTGAAATTGGGCGAAATTGGTTCACATTTGACTCTTCTGGGTCAATCTCTTATTTGCTAATAAATGACAAATTATTTATTTGCAAATAAATTAAATTATTAAACATTTATGATGATAAAAATTAGTATGGATAAGTTTTGCATAAGCACATAAAATTTCATCGAAATCGGTTACCATCTTACCAAAGCTCCCATACAAAACATTTGCGGAAACAGCCTATATTCCACCTAAAATACATTTAAATGACACCTAACACAAATAAAAGATAAACTGTTATAACTATAGCCACTAAATTTATCACAAGGAAGTTTTATGTCAATGCTAGCCAGTGTGCAAAATTTTATCACAATCGGTCACCATTTGACCATAGCTCCCATACAAAAATTTACGGAAACGCAAAAATACCAAAAGGATAGGGGATTTGTGTTCGTCTATCATCAAAAAAAAAAAAAGAGCCAAGGGGATAAAATTTTATAGAAGTATTTTCGTTATCACGAAAAAGTTGTGTTTTGAAAATAGGTGAATTGGTTCACATTTAGTTAGAGCTCCTATATAACTCCGCCCCAGGATTATCATTAATGCTGATAAATTGAATCCAATTGTAATAGCTATGAGGACTAAATTTAGAATAGAGAAGTTTTAAGCAATTGTTGGTCAGTATATCAAATTTTGTAGGAATCGGTCCACATTTAACTATAGTATCATATAAAAAACACTCCCGAAAACCAAAAAAATGTAGCAAAGGCCGATCGACTCAGAATCGGCAGGAGAATCGATTTCGCGACGTCCGTCTGTCTGTTTATATGCCTGTTGTAGTCAAGTTTTTGGAGCTTCAGTTTTGTGAGATATCGACATGTTTATTTTAATGAAATTTAATAGTGTTCTTCACAGGGGGTTACTTAAATTCTGATGCATTCGGTAATTTTTGGTATATACAATTTAGTGTTTAAGCGATATTTCAGGTGTTTTGATCGACAATAATGAAATCCAGGGTGGGATGATATCCTAAAATTAAGTGTAAATTGCTTATGGGTATACCTTGCAGGAGCTCCACAAATCTGAGACAGACACACTGCATGTATCTTAATTTTGTGTCTGATTTTTAAACATTATGATAATATTTGAGAATGTATTATATATCAAATTATAGGTATTATTCCTAGGAAGTACGAAAAATGTAGCTAAGTACATGATATCCGTTCAAAACCTACATACATATGTATGTATCTCACATATCAACGAAACATTAAATTTTTTAATTGCAATTGGGATAAATCCGTTCACGTTTGTCAATTGCTCCTGTATAACTTCGCCTAAGCATTTGTGTTTGTCTCAACTAAGTCAGTAAACAGAAACTCTATAATTATCAAAAAAATTCTTACGATTTTGTGCTTTACTTTTGGAACACCATTGGTGAAGGGTACCCAAGATTATATATATATATATATACCACTCTTACTTTTTATATCTGCAATCAAAAAGATTCGGAGGTACAAACACCATAATAAGATTGAACTAATTTCCAGTATTAATAAGCGTAACACATTTTTTCAAATTGGCTGCGGCCTCTTAGACATGTGACATATGCGGCCTCTTAGACATGTTTCTAAATTTAACACAATTTGATGGTGGGTATATAATATTCGGTACAGTTGAATATATCACTCTTACTTGTTATTATTATGGTAAATTTTTTCCATTTTTATAGGTGCTGTGGCTTTGGTAAGCATATCAAGTACTAAGCATATTATTATCATATTAAGCATCCGTTCGATCCCCGATCACGGCAACTTCAACTTTCAGTTGTACAGTGCTGAACCATATAAAGCTTTATCTCTTCTTTTCACCACTTTCTAGCTTTTCTACCAACCCCTTTTCAAGGAAGGTAACCCAATTCGTATATGCTCTATATACAATTGTATAGGCAGTATTTCCCTGAATGTTACCTCTCTTTTTTAAATACTGTCTATAAACTAACTACAAATTAAACAGCTTTTAGTTGACTAATAAAAAACTAATTGCAAGTTAGTTGAAAAGTCATGCAAGGTCGGACAGCTGACTACCTCCAATGACATCGCCTTGTTAAAATAGTCAGTGTTCGTTTGTAAAAGTAATATAAGCATCAACTACCACTAGTTGAAGAAAAATGCACTTTAAGTTTGCTTAAAGTTAACTGATTTGCTTGCAGGGTCCAAACAATCTAACATTTGATTCTCTTACCTTACCTCTTCCTTATAATTCCGAATGAACGATTTTTTTCTCAAAATTTAAAATGAAGACAAATTAAATAAAATAATATATATTTTCCCAGATTTTCTATAATATATCAATTGTCATCGATTTCTGGTGTGGTCCTAGTCACTCTAGTGGCAGATTAAACCTTTTTTCGCAAATATAACATACATATAAAATTGACAGAAATATTTTGTATCTCTTCATATAGATAACAATATTTATTCATCATTCGTCAAAGCAGCTGACAAACTATGTATGTTTTATTGTTACCAAAACTAGATTAATTCTCAAAATAGCAAACCTGTCCATTGAAACTGACATATTAGCACTTGGTAATGGAACAGAATGAAAAAAAAAGGATAATAGATTTTTATGTTTCACCAATGACAGGAGTGATGACGACAACAAAGAAAATAGTCGAAAATGTTGCAAAAGTCTAAAAGCATAAGTCTAACTAACAACAATTGCAATTGACTACTGCCAACAACAAACACATTGTATGTATTCAGAGTCATTTTACACAGTCGGTTTGTTAAATACGTCAGCAACTTTTCGGATGTCCAACATATTTGAACAGAAACATACAGATTTGGTAGGTTTTGTAAAAGTTACGAAAACAACGTTTAAAAATGTCAGCTTTAGATTTTTTAGCATTTCCTTTTTGTGTTTTTCTGTATTTTTCTTTTTTGGATAAAATGGTTATAGAAACAAGTAGATTTTTGTACAAACTTCTATATATTAGATCTGCTCACGAAATTAAAGGAACGAACCAGACAGAGATTTGTTGTAGAAAAAATTAAATTTTGTTTGAATTGATCAAGTTTACTGGAGATGTCGCATATATCTCTGAAGTTCTTGTTAAGAATACCCAATTTGTATTACAAAATTTTGGTTTCACACCGGAAACACTATCCTATTAATTTCAGCAAATTCTTCAACCATTTGGTATTAATGAAATACTCGTACAAATATTTTTTTTCTCCATTTCTTCTTTTGTTGGTTGAAATGAGGATTATTGTCACACATTTTTTGGCATTGGCTCGATGCCAACTGATGATCTGATGTTGATGCTGGTAACTTGTTTTTCACGTTTAGTTTGCATTTACCAACTACAAAGTCGAAATCATTTTGGAATTCTCTACAAATTTAAAGGTAATTTATGAATATTAAGGAATTTAATGGAGTATTTGTAAGCTGTGTAAATTTTATTAATTAAATTCTATAACTTTCAAATGTACCGTAGAAATTTTAGTAAAATTTAACATGGTTATGGCTATATCGATACTTTTGTACAATTATTATAGATTAATTTAAGCCATTAATCCAGAATTTACATCCAAACTTGTGGAAAGGGTATTATAAGTTAGTGCTGATGTATGTAACGCATAGAAATATTTGTCTTAGAACCACCTTTTAGTATACCAATTGGCTTAGAATCACTTTCTAAGTCGATTTAGCGATGTCAGTCCTTCCGTCCGTCTGGCTGGACCCCCATGTAAACCATGTAACCAAAAATTAAATTTGGTTTTTTTGATAGTGGGACCATGGCTATTGAAATTCGTCAAAATCGGTCCATTATTTATGGTACCTCCCATAGGTCCAATTCCCGGAATTGATATTTTGGCCACAAATATCAATATTTTTACACGAAATACTGCTTATGTAAGCTTAAATCACTGTACCAAATTTCGTTGAAATCGGTCTACATTTGACTATAGCTCTCTTACAAATCTCCCATAGGTCCAAATTCCTAGAATATTCCTAGCATTCCTTCTACTGTAAATTTTACTGTGTCCCAGAAAATTTAATATTACACATTTTTAAGTTGTTCTTTGTTAGTTTAAAACTTGAAACATTTTGAGCTTATGGGGACGCAAGGGATAATTTATATAAAAATTAAACTAATGGCTCCTTTGAATAATTTTTTAAGTTTTCATTGATATATAACAATAAAAGCATGTAATTTTTAGTACCTTTTTTGAAAAATTGAATATTTTAAAAATTTTACTTTTGACCCTGGTAATAAAAGGGTTAATGACATCTGATTTCAACCAAAGTTCTAATATATATTTCTACTCATTGAAGCAATAATAATTATAGTTATATTTAAAAAACTGCTAATATATATCTTGCTCCCATACAACCTTGCCCTGGGAATCACATTAATGCTGATAAATTATATGCAATTGTAATAGATACGACAGCTTTATTTTGAACAGAGAAGTTTTATGCAACTATTGGTTAGTGTATCAAATTTAATAGGAATCGGTCTATATTTGACTATAGCTTTCATATTAAAATTACTCCCAGAAATCACTACAATTCCGCAAACACCAGTCAAAAGCTATTAAATTATAAATTGTGACAGCTATTTATGTCCACTAAGTTTGGCATAAATAAGCTTTATATAAATACCAGCAAGTGTATAAAATATTGCGACAATTGGTCACCATTTAATTATAGTTCTTATACATATAATATCCCCTTTTTATATCTACAATCAAAAAGATTTGGTGGTACATTCAGTATATTAATATTGTACCTACAAAATATGATAGTTATTAAATAATCATTAGGAACTCCTAACAAGATACATACATATATGGTATTACTTTTAACATTTTTAGCCTAACTATTAAGCACAGCGAAAGGTGTTTAACATCTTATAATATAAAACTATACCCGGTTATGAGACCAAATTTTTTGCAAAGCAAATACCAGGGAATCCATTAATTCGGTCCACATTTGACAATAGCAGAAATGTCAGAGATACACTGCAATTAAAAAAATAGTGCTGTCTTTAACAGCCTGTCCCACGATGTCGAACGAAAGATTATGCAAACGAAAGTAAATCAACCATTTTCGTTTGAATAAGCGTCCCACTATCTTTCGACTTATCGTTCTTCTGGCTTTAGGTCAGTGGTGTCAATTATGATTGTGTAGGTGAGATTACTCTTGACTCTTACATTCCTAGCGGGACAAATGTGCGGTTGCGAGGCCTTGAGATTTGTACTGCGAAAAAAATGCAGAAAAATGCGAAAGCAAGTATTTTTTATTTATCAATGCGGATTTTGATAAATAAAAGGTTAATTTTATTTTCTTCTTGTAGAAACATCGTAGTCTTCACGATTATTAAATAAATTTTACTTTACCGTTATTGTCTAAATGATGGATAAATATAATTTGAACTTTGCAATAGGCAAATATAGTCAACATACATAAATACATTGGCTCACAGCTAATTTTATGCAGAAAAACAGATATTTATTTTTAAAATATTTCTCCAGTTTTTACCTGAACATTTGGATAGTTTAAATCAAGGTTCAGAAAGTACACACATCAAACGTACATCGTACTGTTCAAAACAACCAACACGTATTTTTATTTTCATAACATTTATGTGTGTTTTAAAATTTTTGTCTGTGCCGTACACAGTCATACATGTACTTTTGTTTTTCGATTAGAACATATTTCAATCACACACGATCAAGTGTACCAATATTTTAAGTTCGTGTATGTACGCAACCACAAAGTACATGTACAATTGAAAGATTCGAGTTCAACAAACTTTATGTTGATGTTTGTGTACGACAAGAAAAGTACATGAAAGATATGAAAATTTTCGTGTAGCTGAGATTTAAGTAAATGTTTGTGTGTGAAAAACGTACGTGAATGCTGAAAATATGTACATTTATGTTCGAATGAGTGACCAAATTTAATTAAAGTCAATGATACGTTTAGCGTATATACACTAAGAGAAAAATGACGATCTGATTTCAAGAAAAAAAATCTACAATATAAGATTGCGAAATCTTAAATTTTCAATTTTGAAAATTTAGCCAGTAAGATTTATATTCTTAAATTTAAGAATAAATTCTTAGTTATGAGAATACAATCTAAAAATAACATGCAATTTATTTGCTTTTAAGATTTTAATCTTATTATAAGATTTTAAATCTTAATTTTAGATCGTATTCTTTATTTTAAGATTGTGATCTTGATTTCAAGATTTTATTCTTATTTTGAAGATTGTAAGTTCTTATCTTAAGATCGTATTCTTGATTTTGTAGATTTGTGTGCCTGTTTTAGGGAAGTTTCTCAGTATTTTGTCATAAATTGTAATCCGCCGATCAAAGTAGTTGCGAAAAAGTGAAAAACTAATTTTTTGAGAAAAAATATAAATTTAATAAGAAATATAAATGGAAAACCTTAATCCGAATGAAGTGATCCTTTTAAATATTCCAATAGAAGGCAATTTAGTTCCGGTGTGTGATGGGGAGTATGAAATGAACTGCCCTTCACAAGAAATTTCATGAGATTTCTTGGACGATGACGCGTTGCTGAAAAATCTTTTGAAAGAATTCAATCTGGAATGCGTTTTTCCGTATCTGCAGCGTAAGTTTTTCATCATATTTATAAATACATAAGTAAATTTCTTTATAAAAAATTATATTAATTTAATTTGTTTCAGGCTCAAATGTAACTTTTAGAAGTCTGCAGTATATGAAAGCAGTGAAAAATTATTTGTCTGGAAAAATAAACAGGTTTTAATATTTTATTTAGAAAGTAAATTAAACCACTAATAGTTTTATCCTTTAGTTTGAAATTGATGAAGATACACTTTCGATGCCGTCGAAGGTAGGTCAGTGGCTACAAAAATGTCCAGATGTAACTTCCACTTCATCGTCTTCTGTAAATGTGGAAGTTAACAAAAAAGTGTTTGACAAGGTAAAAGTATTAGATAATTACTTAATACATTTAAATGTGTACAAAACATAAAATATTTTCGTTTATTTATATAGGATTTAGCTTCATTATTGAATGAATCAGTAAGTGGCAAAAACATCCTAGAATTTTATGCTTCACGCAAAGATTTAAACAATAACTATCGTGATGAGCTGATCCAGATTATAGTACATGAAATTCTAAAAAAGGATCTCACACTTCATCCTCACGATTTCCAAGATATATTGACAGAAATATTCACACTTTTTCCAACGGAAGATGAAGTCAAGGTATTTTTACGATAAAATTTTTTACTAACTACCTATAATCTAAAATAAATAAATCAAAATTTTCAAATATAGGAATACTATTACATTCCTCGAAAGGGGAAAAAAATAATAAAAAATGTGTTTTATTTTATCACCAAATACAATTATTATAATAAGAAAAAACGTGCTTAAAATAAGATTTTCTGCTTGAAATCGAAACTTTTTCTGCTTGAAAGTAGAGTAAATGCGAAAAATCTTATTTTAAGAATAAAATCTTATTTTTCAAGATTGTTTGTAAGATCGCAATCTTGAAAAAGTTCTAAGAACAAGATCGATAATTAAGAATGCGTTCTTATTAGTTAAGATTATGTTCTTATTAATTAAGAGTGCATTCTTAAAAATTAAGAATTTAATCTTAATTAATAAGAACACATTCTTAGTTATCGATCCTGTGCTTAGATTTTTTTTAAGATTGCGATCTTACAAAGAATCTTAAAAAAATAAGATTTTATTCTCAAAATAAGATTTTTCGTATTTACTCTACTTTCAAGCAGAAAAAGTTTCGATTTCAAGCAGAAAATCTTATTATCAGCACGTTTTTTCCCTGAGTGTACGTACATAGATTAACAGGCACTGTGAAAAATTTCTTTGTTTTATAGGAAATTTTTCAAAAATTTCTTAGTTTTATATTGACTTCTTTGAGAGCTTAGATCTCAACTTGGTCAAGACTGTAGCAAGTGCAATAAACGCACGTTCTACCGAAACTTGTGTTGCAGGCACAGCAAGTACCACTTCGGCAAGCTTACTTAGTTTTAAATTATACTGCGACATTTTTTTCCAGTACTCCAAAACGTTAATTTCTAACGGCTCCATTTGTTTTTCACATATAGCAAGTAATTCTGTTTTTATGTGATAATTTTGATTTATAGGATTTAAATTTGCTGTATTTACGAGTATATTGATGTGTTGGGCCAGCTTGGAGTGTGCTGTATTTGATGTACTTGGAGTAATATCTAATGGGTACTCTGAAGATGAAATATTTACATAACATTCTCATAATAATATTTCAATAACAGTGTTTTCTGCAAACACGAAACTTGTAGGATTTTAAATAAAAATAAAGTAATTGGGATAGAAATCGTCAAGCGTTAATTTTTATCTCTAATGATCGTAAACTATAAGCAATTTGATAAACAAAATAAAAAATTAAAGTATGGATAGCTTTGCAACTGCAAAAATGTTCGTACATAAATGTAAGTATTTTTAGCATTCACGTACATTTTTGACAAACAAACATTTCCTTAAATACTGGAACACGAGAATCTTCATACCGATGATTGTACTTTTCATAACGTACACGTACATTAACATAATGTATAGGTACATTCGAATTTGTCTATCGTACATGTACTTTGTTGTCACATGAATACACGATCACAAAATATTGGTACACTTGAAAATATGTTTGAAGAGTGTACTTTACAAAAAAAACAAAGTACATATATGATAGTGTTTGATACCGAAAAAAAATTTTAGACACACATAAATGTTTGAAAATAAAAATATATGTTGGATGATTTTAGTTGTGTTCGTTTACATTTATGTACGAGATTTTCGTACAGTGTGTGTACTTTTCTGAACTCTGGTTTAAATACAAAAAAAAAATAATTTTTACAAAAAGCCTTCATTAAGAAATTTTCGAAAAGATGCACCTACTACATACAAGGGCTTCAGCTTAATTCAACCAGCCTTTTTATATTTATTGTATATTTATTGATATAAATATATTATTTCAATTTAAAGGCCTCAAAACAGGCCTTGCGATATTTCACGCTGAATAAGAGTGTTTCTCAGTAAAAAATCATATTTTACGCTCTCAAAATAAAAGAGCGTAAGTGTACATGTGAGTTTAGTTTGCACAATTGTGTATGACGCTGACATCCCTGCTTTAGGTTTTAAAACGTAAGATATTTGAAAATTGTCAAATTTCAATGTTGCCTAATCGACAGTTCGACAAATTTATCAACAATTTAAGAAAAAAAGCGCTGAAATTTGTAAATTTTACTATTAATATACCTACAACATTGTGCATTTAAGGTAAATAAAATGTTTCCAAAATATTTTTTTAATACAATTTGTACGAATCTCTAAAGCCTATTCTTGTGGAAAATGTTAAAATTATGTCTTAAAATTTTTTTTCAATAAAATAAAGTTACTTTTTTTTTTTAAATATAAAGTTTTTTATGCTTTTTTTGATGAAAACGAAAGCTAAATCATGTGTGAGTAGGGTTGCCAGCTTTTTAGTGCTTATCCAGTGTCAAGCTAAAATTAAGTTTGTCCAGCTGAAAGGTGAAGAATCGAAATTTTTTAAATATTTTTAAAGAAAAACTATTTTTATCAAAAAACAAGTGAGAAAGCGCTATAGTCGGTCAAGCCGACCATACGATACCCTTCACCACTGAGGTCAAAGGTGTTATTTTTCCTGTATATAGACAAATATTTGCTAAATTTTGCCATCATACAAACATTTTCTCAAAACGTATATATTCAACCTGTTTCCGTCATTTGGACTTATATGAGAGCTAGGGTCAAATGTGGACCGATTATCTCGAAATTTGGCAAATTGATGACAGTTATTACAAACGTTATGTATGCAAAAAATAAACTCAAAATTTTCATTATCTTTTGATTTACGAGCGTTTTAGTGATTTTTAGTCTCATTTAGTGCGTTTTTGAAGAAGAGTTTGTATGGGAGCTATGGTCAAATGTGTACCGATTTCAAAATTTGGTACAGTGATTTAAGTTTGCATAAGCAGTATCTGTTTTAAATTTCATGAAAAAATATTGATATTTGTGGCCAATATAGCAATTCCGGGAAGTGGGACCTATGGGAGGTACCATAAATAATGGACCTATTTTGACCAATTTCAATAGCCATGGTCCCATTATCAAAAAAATTATCTGTGCCAAATTTCATCAAATTATCTTTAGAATTGCGACCTGTAGTTTGATTACAAGGTTTACATGGGGGTCCAGCCAGCCAGACGGACGGACGGACATCGCTAAATCGACTCAGAAAGTGATTCTAAGTCTATTGGTATACTAAAAGGTGGGTCTAAGACAAATATTTCTATGCGTTACAAACATCAGCACAAACTTATAATACCCTTTCCACCTTGGTGGTGAAAGGTATAATAACAAAATAGTCGGGATGTAAATATTATTCAAAAAGAAAGTATTCGCATTTGATCCCAAATCTGTTACATTTATTTATTAACGTAACAGATCAATTTATTGATAAAAAGCCAAAAAATGTTTGCGGAGAAACCAAAATTCCTCGACGCATTTCGATGGTTGGTTAGGTCATCTCTTTGTGTTTTGTTCAGTCGATAATCTGCGATTTTACTTACGGTTTATGAACACAATTCGTAAAGATTTAGTTTGTAAAATAAGTAAGAATGCGAGGTTTTCGATCTGTATAAATTGGGGATACTCCTCCTGATGAGAAACGCGTCGAGGAATTTTGGTTTCTCCTCAAACATTTTTTGGCTTTTTATCAATAAATTGGTCTGTTGCATTAAAAAAACTATTTTTATGAAAAAGAACGCAGTTAAAACTTTTGAAAATGTGTATTTTTTTCCTTTTTACTTAAGCGACTTCTGCGTTGGTTAATAAATTGATTGATCAAGTTTATTTTGTAATAAAATTACCCTCTATCAAATTTCCTCATTGTACTTACTTTACTTAAATGGCCTATATTAAAAACCTGCGTTTGATTTCTAAACTTATGTCGTTATTTATGTTTGCGTCGGTACTAAGTTAAATAAATTATTTTACAACCTTGTAGCTATAGTTCTCAACCATCACATGTTGTCCAATTCTTGAAGATTGGACAACATGTGTTTTGATTCATTGACCCATTTTATTAGATTCCTTCTCGATACTTAAAAAGGCGGGATTCAAATCGAGCAATGTGCGTCTCATGATATCAATATTATCGACAAACGCCAGTAGCATGGGTTTTCGCAATTCGGTTTATCAAAAATGTTAAATTAATCGAAGCATACTATTAAACCAAGTTTTTTATTATTATTGTCCAGCTAATTTTTGGGTTGTCAAGCTTTTTTTTCCTTATTTGACATATATTTTCGTGCAGCTTTACGTTATCGTTTGCATTCGTTTTCGTTCGACTTGTCGTACTGAAAACTTTAAGTGGGACGCAAATCAGCTGTTTTTCGTTGAAAATGCGAAGGATTGAAAACTTTCGATATCGCGGGATAGGCTGTAAGAATTAAGAATAACTTGTAAAATTTTTGGTCCATATTTGATGTTAGTAGTGAAGGATATCAAATAGTCTGACTTGATCGAATATAACATTTTCTTAATTGTTATGATTTTTCATGTAATTTAAGCAGTAACTTTTTATTATTATTATTATTTCAACAAAATTTGCTTGAGTGATTTCTATATATTCCAGCAATATTTTGGCTTAATTTTTTATGGGACCTGTATCTCTGTTTTATTAGAGGTACTAAAAATAAGTACCGATTTTGATAATTTTTATTTGAAAAGATTTGTGTGTACCAAATTTCAATAATTTTTCTTGTATAAAAACCTTCCCACTCTCAACTAATAACTTCTCTATAATTTCTCATTTAATCATTTGCCAGCAATTTAGATATCCTTTAACAGCTTCTGATGTTTAATTTTCAATTATAAGATTAACGCAATTATTCACATGAACACTTGTTATCCATTCCGTATCTAATTTATTGACCATTTCGACAATATTGTTGCTTAAGTATTTTATTAAAACTAAAACAAACTTATGGACATTGGAGAAATTCTGGTTAATATTCAAGATAGAATGTTCTTGTTAAGATGGATGAATAAAGTTTTCAAAGATGTACGAGTTTAAAATGCAATATTAAGTTTACAAGTTTTAACTAAAATATTTGCTCTGCAATATTTTAGGAAAAATTGAAAAGACACAATATCGTCATGATTGACAGTGAACAGCAAAATGGCGTTGCCTTAAATACTAAATCCAAAACAAGTAAAGGGCAAAACGAAAGCTATGGCTACATGTGGACCGATTGTTGAAAATTCAATGACACTAAATTAAGTTAAAGTTAAGCGTAGTGCAAGGGAAGATAAACGGAGATGGGCTGATAATGTAGCTAATGAAGCCCAAATAGCCAGTGAAACAGGTCGGTCCAAGGACCTATATCGTATCACCAAAGAAATAGCTGGCCATAACCACTACAACTTGAAGCCATTAATGAACGAGCAGGGAGATCTGATCTACGCTAAAGATTAACAGATGAGAATGTGGGAAGACTATTACTCAAAATTGCTGTCAGCCAATCCAGCTGAATTCTCCAAAATATGTGATTGCGAGCCTATGCGTCACATAAATAATATTAATAATGAGTTTGATACGTTACCACCAACATCCCAAGAAATAACAGCTGCAATCAAAAGGCTAAAATCTGGTAAGTCCGCAGGTCCTGATGCGATAGCGACCATTGTCGAACCACAGCTAAGACGCGAACAAGCAGGCTTTAGGCCAAGCAAATCATGTATTGATCACATCAACAGCTTAAGAGTTATTGTGGAGCAGTCGGTTGAGTGGAGATCCCCCCTCTATCTATTGTTCATAGACTTCAAACGCGCATTTGACACATTAGAACACAGCGCGATCTGGGAAGCTCTAAGGTGTAAAGGAGTCCCTGAAAAGATTATACGACTCGTCAAGGAACTTTACACTAATGCATTTTGCTGTATTCTTCATGAAGGTTGACAGAGCAAACCCATTAATGTTAAGGTAGGAGTTCGCCAAGGCTGTGTGCTATCTCCACTGCTATTCAACATAGTGCTCGATGTTGTTTTGTGTCATTCGATGTCTGGCCAACATGATATATCATGGGGCCTTCATGACAGATTAGATGACATCGACTATGCTGATGACGTATGTCTCTTTTCCCACCGTTTCTCCAGCATGCAGTTAAAAATCCAAACCTTTGCATCCCGTGCTGCCTTAGCTGGCCTTCAAATTAACATTAAGAAAACTAAGTCATTGCGAGTAAGCTCACTTAACGAGTCAAAATTTTATCTTGATGGGCAATATATTGATGAGGTTGAAACTTTCTGCTACCTAGGAAGTATAATCTCTAAAAGCGGTGGCAGTAGAGAAGATATCCAAAATAGATTATGTAGAGCAAAGCAAGCTTTTGGTATTCTCAATAAGTTCTGGAGATCGCAGAATATCTCAACTATCACCAAACTCAAAGTTTTTAACACTAATGTTAAACCCGTGCTCTTATATGGCTGTGAGACATGGAATATTTCAAGTCGAGAGATAAGCGGACTACAAGCATTTGTCAATCGATGCCTCAGACGCATTCTAAGAATTTTCTGGCCCGTTACAATTTCAAACCAAGATTTATGGGTGCGCACCAATCAAAAGCCATTACAAACTAATGTTCGTACTCGAAAATATGGTTGGCTAGGACATACACTTAGAAAGCCAGCTACTGATATAAATCGTCAAGCCATCGAATATAATCCTCAAGGTTCCAGGAGGTCTGGTAGACCTGCTAACACGTGGAGGCGGCAAACTGAGAACGAGTTACGAGAGTTCGGAGTATCGTGGAACGAGATGAAAGTCTTGACTACAAATAAACACACATGGAAAACATTTGTTGAGGCCCTATGTTCCACAAGGAATTAAAGGACTAAATATATATAAATTAAGTAAAATTTAAACTTTCAAAATGACACAGAAAAACGCTGAGACATCCCAACTTAATTTTAGACCGTAGAATACGGTAGCATATTCCTTTTTGAAAAATTGTTTTTCAAGCCATTTTGGCTTCATTTTATTTTTTGATCACAGTTTTCCAATAAAATTCTTCAAGGTTTTGAATTACGCTTTGTTTGGCGTTTGTCTGTCATTTTGACGTACATAATGATTATTATTTATATAGTTTCCGGTAGTGGATTTTATAATCAATCAAGGTTGGCCAAATGGAGGAAGTTTTTGAATGAGAGTGCTCAATGTTAAAATGAAAATGTGCTCTGAGAATTGTACTTACTGTATGTTTTGTTTTGTTATTGTTAATTTAGTATGATGTTTTGTTTGTGTTTTTCTGAGAAGGAGTTAAGAAGAAGTTTTTTTGTTTAATTTAAATTGTTGTTATTCCCTACCATGCAAAGAATGGCCAACCTTGTATTAAAGCCATGGCTTTACGTGAACCGATAAATGTATAATTGTATATGGGCAAATCCGAAAAACATTAAACCACGGAAAAAATTTTAAAACTGTCAAAATCACGTATTTGAGTTTATGGAAACATTTACCATATATTTAATATATGATGGATATAATTTTTGATTGCTCCCTTAGTGAATGGCAGGTTTTTATTTGCAACCATCTCGAGTTTTTATAAATTTTTTAAAATAATAGGTTTTTAAAAAGCTCATAAACATCGCAAAAACATCCATTTAGGTATCAAATTTCAGTAGAGGCTCAAAGTCTGCTTAATTTTATACAATTATATGTAAAAGATCCAATCAAAAGTAATTGGAGTGTTATAAATAACATCAAGTAAAAAACAGCTCACAGTGTGTAGCTTCCGTCACAGAAATAAAGGTTTTTTTAATTTGACTAGTGCAATTTTTATTTTTTCTCCAATTGAACTTGGTTCGTAAAGAGAACTTATAGTATGTTTTACATTAGGCTAAAAATATATAGATGTTAATATAGCATTTTTCAGAATAATATGCATTGGAAAGTGTGTAGCGTCCGTCAAAGTATATAGTTTTTACAAAATGATATTTATTAAATACAATATTTACGAACACATGTATGTCTTATCCATAAAGCAATAACACTGTCTATATCCACAGATTAAATTTAAGGTATGAGGTGTTAAAAAAAACATACAGAGGGGTAAAATTGATGCTTTTGAAATTTGAATTTTTTTTTATTTTTTTATTTTTGGGACTCTCTAACATCTAGCCGCAGCATTCTTTCGACAAAAAATAAGATGTAAAAAGTGTAAAACTTTAAATAAATATATGTATGTAGCCGTTTTGTGAAATATTAAATTGTGCCCAAAAACCGCATTTTAACCGCGAACATGAAAAGGAAGTAGATGAAATTCGGGAACAAATAAAACCATTATTTTCACTGATTAACGAATCCTTAAAAAAATATGAAATATGAATTTTTGCCTTATGAAAAAAACATTCAAGTAAAAACTGTATCGTCACGTAGCGTCCGCAACAGTTGATTAATGGATTTTTTGTGAAACTGGAAACTTTAAAATATTTTATAAAGCTGTTTTGTAGTCCTCTAATATTCCTCTATCTTTAATGTATTTACAATTTTTTTATTACTATGACCGATTTAATGAAAATTGTAGAAACACGTGTTGAAAAAAAGTCACTACAATTTTTTGTAGCGTCCGTCACAGCACTTTAAAAGCGAATGTCTTTTTCCTCCAAAAGAAGTATGTGAATTAACAAATGGGTCAAAATTTCTCAAAAAAAATCAAAGTTGCAATTAGGTATTTCGATTTCTTTCAAACTTGGTAAAAGTTTAGTGTTAGGTATGAGTAATTTTTGTACCAAAGGATTTTTGAAAATTTTAAAAATTCTGGGAACCACAGGGCACTAAATTTTGAGATAACTTAATTTTTCAAATTTAATATCTCTGAGACATTTAAATCAATTTTGCTCAAATTTACAGGACTTTTAGATAATGTGTGTGTGTTTTAAACTAAATTAAGTCCAAAAATTTATTTTCAAAATTTGAACAAAAAAAAAATCAAAACATTTTTTATTTCATTTTGTCACTCATAAGCACCCCTACGATTTTTTTCTAATAATAATTTTATGATTCCTTGTCTTTTCAGAAAAAAAAAATTAATAAAAAAATTGATGGAGACTTTAAAATTGACGGAGATATTCCATTTTTAAGCCTACCATTCGATGAAATAATATTATCGAAAATCTGTACAAAGATATCTAGTGTAGAACAGCAATGGGATACATTTAAGTACAACAAAATCCGTACAAATATATCGTCCGTCACGCAGGATTTGCTCATATGTTTGATAATCATGTTTAATTTTCTGTACTAAACTGCAGGATTGCTTTTATGGTCTGCACCAGGTACCTTGGATTAAAAATAGGATATAATTTCTTTAACATCCAACCTGTTTTTTTATGATAAGCTAACGTGGCTAGCCAACGAAAAGAAATAGCATTTCTATGGGTTACGAACATCAGACAAAATCCAATAAACCCATTCCACCTCTGGTGGTGAAGTGCACAAAAACTCTTAAGAAAATACCCTTTATATAAAAACTGCATATATTAAGTAATTTGTCGTCAATCTCAATTTTATTAACTACAATTTAATGCAGATCTTGACAAACCCATTCTTCATACATGATTTTTTTATTCTTTATAAACAATTTAATTTAAATTTATTTAATTTTTAGCTGGAATTCAACAACAAAGAAAGTAATTTTATTGTTAAATTTTATAACAATGAACGAATTTAGTTGCAAATTTAAATTAAAGTGTTTACATTCACAAAATCACAAAATAAATTTGTTCAGAAATGAATAGAAACTTTAGATATTTATGTTAAAGTATATTAAACAAATGTTTAAATAAGTACTTTAAATTGTTTAAAATTTAAACTTCAAATTAAAAACAAATTAAAGACCAATTTAAATCAATAAAATAAATTAAATTTTTCTGAAATAAAACGTCTGTATACAACTTAAATTACGACCCACTGTATTTAACAAATATAAGTCATAAAATATTTAATCTTAAAAAAGAACTGATGAATTTTGCAATCGATTTTAAAGCTTCTAGTTTCAAAAGAGAATAAGTAGATATGTATCTGCTCATAAACATTTTAAGGATATACAGGACACATTCTAGCATGTACACATACATATAAGTATTCATGGATACATTTTTATAAATATTTGTATGATTACGAAACGTTTAAAGTGTAAGAGTGTTAGAGGGTGTCACTGTATGTCCATGACAAACAGTTTGTTAGATGAGTGTAAACATGCAAAATGACAGCATTTCATCCATCAGTCTGTCAGTCACAAAGTCCTTTTAACATTTTAAAATTTGAAAAAAAAGAACCAGCAGATGAATGAACATATTTCATATATGTATGAACATTAGTGGGACTCCAATTTTCTATTGAAATGTCTTCCTATCGTCAACTTTTCTACAAAAATGTCTTCCTATTGTCAACATTTCTATAGAAATGTCTTAATATCATCAACTTTTCTATATCTTCCTATCGTCAACTTTTCTATAGAAATATCTTCCTATCGTCAACTTTTCTATAGAAATGTCTTCCTATTGTCAACTTTTCTATAGAAATGTCTTCCTATTGTCAACTTTTCTATAGAAATGCCTTCCATTGTCAACTTTTCTATAGAAATGTCTTCCTATCATCAACTTTTCTATAGAAATGTCTTCCTATCGTCAACTTTTCTATAGAAATGTCTTCCTATCGTCAACTTTTCTATATAAATGTCTTCCTATCGTCAACTTTTCTATAGAAATGTCTTCCTATCGTCAACTTTTCTATAGAAATGTCTTCCTATCGTCAACTCTTCTATAGAAATGTCTTCCTGTCGTCAACTTTTCTATAGAAATATCTTCCTGTTGTCAACTTTTCTATAGAAATTTCGTCCTATCGTCAACTCTTCTATAGAAATTTCGTCCTATCGTCAACTTTTCCATAGAAATTTGGTCCTATCGTCAACTTTTCTATAGAAATTTGGTCCTATCGTCAACTTTTCTATAGAAATTTGGTCCTATCGTCAACTTTTCTATAGAAATTTCGTCCTATCGTCAAATTTTCTATAGAAATTTCGTCCTATCGTCAACTTTTCTATAGAAATGTCTTCCTATCATCAACTTTTCTATAGAAATAAATTTGTGGCTGTAAAGGACCAAAAACTCTATTCCGGGAAGGTATCCCTATGAAAGGTACCAGAAATAGTAATCCGATTTCACCCAATAAGTACAGGAATCGTCCTTGGACCAACATATGAGCCTGTGCCAAATTTCATCATTAAAGTTACGACCTGTAGAATGATAACAAGCTTACATGGATAACCCGGCCAGATAGCCGGACAAACATCGTTAAAACAACTAAGGGAGTGATTCCAAGTCGGTTGTTATAGTAAAAGGTGGGTCTCCGACCATTAATTCTATGCGTTACAAACATCAGCACAAACCCAATATAAATACTATTTTGAACAGCAGAATCATCATCTACTCTTAAAATTCACTTAAATAACCCGAATTCCACAGTTGTAAATATCTATAAAAAGGGCAATTTTTTTAATAACTTGTAAGATTTGTACAAAGTTTCCATGCAATTCAATATACAGTTTGTCAAGTAATTGTTTGCATTCAAAAAATATTGAAAATGCAATTTAAATTTCGAAAATTAAACATCAAATCGTTTAAATTTGTTTATTTTGTTTAACACATACCGTTAATGTAACTGTTTACAACAAAAAGTCGTAAAAAAATGAAATAAATGCATGCATGCCAACAACAACAATAAGAAAAGAAATATACCCAATTTAAAAGGCGTCAAATAAATGTTTGCGCAATGAGTAAAAAAAACACCAAATATTCTTATTTACCGTTATATTTTTGATTTTATAATGTTTTTTGAGTGTTATCCAATGAAATTAAAGTTTTAAAAAGTTTTGTAAAAAAATGTGTGCATTAGTTGTCCTAAATTTAAAAAAATGCCTGGAATATTAATTTCGAAAGGCGTTGTAGAATTAGCGTATTTCCATCACTATAAGGACAAATCCGCAAGGGAAATAGCAAGAATGTTCTCCCGTATGGTTAGGGCATCAGATTCCGTGCTGAAAATGAAGGAATATTGGAATTAAAAGGGTAACCATGCGGCCCAAAATAATATACAATATGAATTAAAAGCAAAATTATTAAAACCGTCTGGAAAAAGTGGCACTCAGCACTAGAGGCTTACCTCCTAAGTAAAAAATTATCATAGGCTATGTGTGTCCCAAGAAGTAATCCGAAATATACCGGTAAACCTGAAATATTCATCTACAGTGGCTAGGAAAAGTATACTGCTATCAACGCAAAATATTAAAAATTTTTTCGAAATTAATTTTGCAAGCATTTTTTTTAATTCAGGACAACAAACGCACACATTTTTTTACAATACTTTTTATAACTTTAATTTCGTTGGATAACACTCATAAAACATCATAAAATAAAAAATATTACGGCAAATAAGAACATTTGGCGTTATTTTTACTCATTGCGCAAACATTTCTTTCTGTATTGTTGTTAGTGCAATGCATGTATTTATTAAATTTTTTTTACGACTCTTTGTAGTAAACAGTTACATTAACGGTATGTGATAAACAAAATAAACAAATTTAAACGATTTGATGTTTAATTTTCGAAATTTAAATTGCATTTTCAATATTTTTTGAATGCAAACAATTACTTGACAAACTGTATATAAATCTCGAGAAAATGTTTGTATAATCACATAGTTATATATAAATATTTTTTTAATAGTCCGTAATTTATACGTTAGTGGTGTAGGGTATCAAAACGTTTCGCCTGACCAAGAATAGTTTGTTCTTACTTGTTTTTTACTCAATACATCAGATGGCTAATAGCAAAAAAATTTAAAAACATTAATGCTAAAAATTTTCAAATTAGATTTCACAGTAAAGTAAAATGAATGAAGGGAAACAGAAGAAAAATACATAAATATTGTTCATGTATATTAGGGCGACTCACAATCTATTTTCAAGTGAGAAAGTAATATTAACTAAAAATAAAGATTGGTTTGTTTTTTGATATTTGAATATTTGAGAAAGCAAATTAATGATAAGAAGAATTTTCTATAGAAAAGTTGACGATAGGAAGACATTTCTTAAGAAAAGACATTTCTATAGAAATTTGGTCCTATCGTCAACTTTTCTATAGAAATTTCGTCCTATCGTCAAATTTTCTATAGAAATTTCGTCCTATCGTCAACTTTTCTATAGAAATGTCTTCCTATCATCAACTTTTCTATAGAAATGTCTTCCTATCGTCAACTTTTCTATAGAAATGTCTTCCTATCGTCAACTTTTCTTAAGAAATGTCTTCCTATCGTCAACTTTTCTATAGAAAATTCTTCTTATTATTAATTTGCTTTCTCAAATATTCAAATATCAAAAAACAAACCAATCTTTATTTTTAGTTAATATTACTTTCTCACTTGAAAATAGATTGTGAGTCGCCCTAATATACATGAACAATATTTATGTATTTTTCTTCTGTTTCCCTTCATTCATTTTACTTTACTGTGAAATCTAATTTGAAAATTTTTAGCATTAATGTTTTTAAATTTTTTTGCTATTAGCCATCTGATGTATTGAGTAAAAAACAAGTAAGAACAAACTATTCTTGGTCAGGCGAAACGTTTTGATACCCTACACCACTAACGTATAAATTACGGACTATTAAAAAAATATTTATATTTAACTATGTGATTATACAAACATTTTCTCGAGATTTATATACAGTTTGTCAAGTAATTGTTTGCATTCAAAAAATATTGAAAATGCAATTTAAATTTCGAAAATTAAACATCAAATCGTTTAAATTTGTTTATTTTGTTTATCACATACCGTTAATGTAACTGTTTACTACAAAGAGTCGTAAAAAAAATTTAATAAATACATGCATTGCACTAACAACAATACAGAAAGAAATATACCCAATTAAAAAGGCGTCAAATAAATGTTTGCACAATGAGTAAAAATAACGCCAAATGTTATTATTTGCCGTTATATTTTTTATTTTATGATGTTTTATGAGTGTTATCCAACGAAATTAAAGTTATAAAAAGTATTATAAAAAAATGTGTGCGTTTGTTGTCCTGAATTTAAAAAAAAAATGCTTGCAAAATTAATTTCGAAAAAATTTTTAATATTTTGAGTTGATAGCAGTATACTTTTCCTAGCCACTGTAGATGAATATTTCAGGTTTACCGGTATATTTCGGATTACTTCTTGGGATACACATAGCCTATGATCATTTTTTACTTAGGAGGTAAGCCTCTAGTGCTGAATGCCACTTTTTCCAGACGGTTTTAATAATTTTGCTTTTAATTCATATTGTATAATATTTTGGGCCGCATGGTTACCCTTTTAATTCCAATATTCCTTCATTTTCAGCACGGAATCTGATGCCCTAACCATACGGAAGAACATTCTTGCTATTTCCCTTGCGTATTTGCCCTTATAGTGATGGAAATACGCTAATTCTACAACGCCTTTCGAAATTAATATTCCAGGCATTTTTTTAAATTTAGGACAACTAATGCATAAATTTTTTTACAAAACTTTTTAAAACTTTAATTTCATTGGATAACACTCAAAAAACATTATAAAATCAAAAATATAACGGTAAATAAGAATATTTGGTGTTATTTTTACTCATTGCGCAAACATTTATTTGACGCCTTTTTAATTGGGTATATTTCCTTTCTTATTGTTGTTGTTGGCATGCATGTATTTATTTAATTTTTTTACGACTTTTTGTTGTAAACAGTTACATTAACGGTATGTGTTAAACAAAATAAACAAATTTAAACGATTTGATGTTTAATTTTCGAAATTTAAATTGCATTTTCAATATTTTTTGAATGCAAACAATTACTTGACAAACTGTATATTGAATTGCATGGAAACTTTGTACAAATCTTACAAGTTATAAAAAATTGCCCTTTTTATAGATATTTACAACTGTGGCATTCGGGTTATTTAAGTGAATTTAAAGAGTAGATGATGATTCTGCTGTTCAAAATAGTATTTATATTGGGTTTGTGCTGATGTTTGTAACGCATAGAATTATTGGTCGGAGACCCACCTTTTACTATAACAACCGACTTGGAATCACTCCCTGAGTTGTTTTAACGATGTTTGTCCGGCTATCTGGCCGGGTTATCCATGTAAGCTTGTTATCATTCTACAGGTCGTAACTTTAATGATGAAATTTGGCACAGGTTCATATGTTGGTCCAAGGACGATTCCTATACTTATTGGGTGAAATCGGATTAATATTTCGGGTACCTTTCATAGGGATGCCTTCCCGGAATAGAGTTTTTGGTCCTTTACAGCCACAAATTTAGTTGTATTTTAATAATATTAGCACAAATATTGCTTAATATTAACCTTAATCAGTTTTTCTAATTTTGTAGAAATCGGGCCATATTTGACCATACCTCCCATACAAGACACATTATCAAAAGACATTTATATACAGATAAAAGCACAAAAGCGTTAATAACTCTAAAGATAAATGCATTTGATTACTTAAAGTTTTCATATTTTGTAAATATAAACCAATAACCAAAATTTGGTAACATTCGGTCCACAATTGACCCTAGCTCCCATGTCAGGTCCTTAGCCGGAAATAATATAAATCTCGAAATTTTGAAAAAATAGCACATAGTATATGTATGTCTGTATGTCTCTAAAGGTACGGTCAGACTCATTAAACATTTAAATCAAATATTTTGAGTAAAATATTGTCAAAACAATATAATAAAAAATTTGTGGTCACACTTGCACATTTATTTGACGATTTTTATTTGATAAAATACAGAAAAATACGTTCAAAGTATAAAAAAACAGGTTTTATTTATGGTCACATGGAAGATTAAATATTTTCCCAAAAAATATTTGATCAAATTTTTTCAAAACAAAATTGTGTATCTAGCAATTTGTTTCTCATATTTGAGTTGTTGTTTCTCAAATTTGATGTTGTTGTTTCTCAAATTTAATGTTGTTGTTTCTCAAATTTGATGTTGTTGTTTCTCATATTTGATGTTGCTGTATCTGTTTGAATAGTAAACAATAGAAATGCTCAGCTGTTATTTGCCCCTGTTTGATGTTACAAAAATTTTGTAAGATTAAATAATTATTTGATCAAAATTTAATAAAATATTTGCTCTTGCGTGGTCACATTAGGAAAAATTTTATTTGCTGGCAAATGATTTTGTTTTGTTCAAATCAACATGTTTCTTGTTTGAACCTCAAAAATATTTTGTGGTCAGACTACGAGGAGCAAATATTTGATAATTTCGATTAAATGTTTAATCAATGTGACCGTAGCTTAAGACTTAAGGAAAACTTGTAGTGAAGGGTATGATATAGTCGGGCTTGACCGACTATAGCTTTTCTAACTTGTTTTATTACAAGTTTTATGTGGACAAACATGGATGAAAGCTATCACTATGATTCACAGTCTATTCCGAAAAATGGCCAAATTGAGATTCTGAAATATTTCGTGAGATTAAACGTCTTCGGACTATTTTTGCAGCGTGTTAAGGCTCTTATATATAAGTTTCTAGCATATGAATTATTTGAGGAGTAACCGCAAAGTGGTGTAGTCCTGAGTTCTACCAAAACCAAACTAGAAATAAACTCATTATCAAAAGTTCATTATTCAAAATACATTTTAATTAGTTTGTTAAATTGTTTTATGTCTTTTATTTCAAACTCTAAATGTTAAATATTTTTTTATTTAAAATATATCTTTTGTTTTTTTTTTTATAGTAACTTAAAATTAAGCCAGTGCATATCAAATGCCTTTAACAATACGAGTAAGTACAAAGTTACACAAGCGAATAAATAAAATTATTTCGAATTATAGGGAATTACAATATTATAGGACTCTTAAGCATAAATCTAAATGTGATTTTGTTTTAAGCAACAAAGAATAAACTTGGTTCATTCTATGATTCCAAAACTAATTAAAATGATTTCAGAATTAAGATGATATGTTAGGTACTTTGCCATAGGGTTTTAAATTAAGTATTTAGGGTATTTAAGGAAAATTAAGTAACCAACAATATGGATTTTTTAGTTTTCATATTAATGCAATGTAGAGGTTCTAGAGGGAGGCGTTAAGGCAAGCATCAAGGTCTTTTTAGTAGATTTAGATAAGAGATTTGTGTCAGTTGTAAGTAATATTTATTCCACCGAACGAAGGCCATTATTACGTTGAGATAAAACCGAATCTGGATTCTTCAATTCCATGGCCAATTTATAGCCCAATTCCGGACGACGATCTCGACCCTCAGCCATGGCCTTAACCTTTAAGACAATTATAATATTATTTTAAAGGAACTTTCAAAAAAAAACTTGAAAACATTTACCTCATTTGAATGTACAACCACACCATGATTCTTCATTACCTTGTCCTTGGTATGTTCAATATCATGAAAATCAGTGCCCCGACAACAGTCATCAATCAATATAGTGCGATAACCCACGGACAAAGCATCTACTGCTGTAGCTCCTACACAGACATCATAGGCCAAACCACAGACGTAGATATCTGTAGTACCCTTCATCTTTAGCTGGGCATTTAAAGTCGTATCCGAAAGTTTTTTATTATCCCAAAATACCGAATAGGAATCAACTTCGGGATTTGTACCCTTATAGACCTTTACTCCACTGTCGACCACTTTCAAGTCCTTGTGAAGTTCAGCGCCCCACGAATCTTGTACACAATGACGTGGCCAGAGACGCTGCTTCATGGGTGGTGGTCCAGCAAAAATAACGGTATCAAAAACTTGGGCTGTATCGGCATCAACCTGGGGAAAAATATAAACATATGTATATAAACATTAGTTTTAAATTTTTAGCCTTCATTTTGTCAAAATTTACCGGTGAGTTTTCGTCTAAGGCTCTCATTTTAACATTATCTATAAACGAAACATGATCACTGGGATGCCAGTCCAAAGAATAGAAAACTGCATCAAAATCAACCGTATCCAAGAGATTATTAATGGGCTCTAATATCTAAAAAAGAGAAAAATCCCCAAAAATCAATTATTTAAACAAGTCAGAAAGTGCTATAGTCGGTCAAGCCCGACCATACGATACCCTTCACCACAAAGGTCAAAGGCGTTATTTTTCCTGTATAAAGACAAATATTTGCTAATTTTGCCATCATACAAACATTTTCTCAAAACTTATATAACTTATATAATTTATATATAAGAGCTAGGGTCAAATGTGGACCGATTATCTCGAAATTTGGCAAATTGATTACAGTTATTACAAAACTTATGTATGCAAAAAAAAAAACTCAAAATTCTCATTATCTTTAGATTTATGAGCGTTTTAGTCATTATACCCTTCACCAATAGGTGAAAGGGTATTATAAGTTTGTGATTCCGTTTGTAATTTTTTTATTAGTGATCGTAGACCCCATAAAAATTATACCGATCGACTCAGAATCGGGAGGAGAATCGATTTTGCCCGTCTGTCTGTCTGTCTGTCTGTCTGTCCGTCCGTCTGTCTGTCTGTCTGTTGAAATCAAGTTTCTGAAGCCC
The DNA here is from genome assembly GCA_933228675.1 of Stomorhina lunata. Taxonomy (NCBI): domain Eukaryota; kingdom Metazoa; phylum Arthropoda; class Insecta; order Diptera; family Rhiniidae; genus Stomorhina; species Stomorhina lunata. The sequence continues at coordinate 59,161,398 of OW121740.1, read as the reverse complement.
CTGGAGGATGGACTTACATAAATTATATATCAGATTTTAGGAAATTCTCCCGCAATGAACGCTATTAAATTTCATTAAAATCGGTTTATAAACACCGAAAATATCGAAAAAATACCAAAAATTAGACGAAAATTTTAAAATTTTTGATTGAAGCACACTTTTAAATAACAAGAGAAACAAGATACTCCTGGTGTACATGTGATAATATATTATATATCAGATTTTAGGAAATGGTTCCCCAAAACACTCTGTAAAATTTTATCAAAATCGGTCCATAAACAACTGAGATACCGCCAAAACACTAAATTTGATGTATCGCAAATTGCCCAAAGTACGCATTAGGGAATGTTTGTTGAAAAAATGAAATGCAGAAGTAGGAAAAACCATCCTCGTAGAGCACGGACATACATACATTTTATATCAGATTTTAGGAAATTCCCCCGCCAAGCACATTATTAAATTTTATCGAAAGCGGTCCATAAACAACTGAGATATCGCGAAAACACTACTTGTGATGTACAGCAAATTGCCAAAAGTACGTGTCTAAGAAATTTTGTTTACATTTTGTAAGTATTGTTTCAGCGATATCTCAGGTGTTTACGGACCGATTGTGATGAAATTTGACAGTGTTCTTTGTGGGAGGATTTCCTAAAATCTGATATATAAACTCCACAAATCTGATTATAAATACCATTCAAATTGTACCGATCGACTCAGAATTGGCAGGAGAATCGATTTCGCGACGTCCGTCCGTCTACCTATCTGTCCGTCCGTCCGTCTACCTGTCTGACCGTCCGTCCGTCTACTTGTCTGTCCTTTTTTCTGTTGTAGTCAAGTTTTTGGAGCTCCTGTTTTGTCGATATTTTAGATGTTTATTTTGATCAAATTTAATAGCGTTCTCCGCAGCGGATTACCTAAATTATGATGCACACGGTAATTTGTGGTAGATATAATTTAGTGTCTGCTTTTTGAATATTATGATAACATTTGAGTATGTATTATAAAACAAATTATAGGTAATCTTCCTAGGAAGTACAAAAATGCAGCTAAGTACATGATATCCGTTCAAAACCTACATATGTATGTATGTATCTCACATATCAACAAAAATTTAAATTTTTTAATTGCAATTGGGAGAAATCCGTTCACGTTTGACAATTGCTCCCGTATAAGTTCGCCTAAGGCAATCTCTTAGTAGCTAATAAATGACAAATTATATTTATCTAATTAATTATAATTATATATCTATTATAACAGATACGATGATGACATTTAGTATAAAGACGTTGTAAAATATCGTTATTCCGGGCGATAGCGCCTAAAATAAACTTTCTAGAGAGACAACATTTGACAAAAGTATTTCTCATATTTTTAAAAGTTAGGCATTGAAAATGGGCGAGCTCGGTTCACATTTACTGTTATCTCCCATATAACCCCGACCAGGAATCACTTTAATGCTGATAATTATAATTGCACAAAGAACTAGAGCAAAACTTTCCACACATCCATCGGACAGATCGAAGGAACAATATATCCCAAATATTATTGTTGAAGTATTCATCTTAATTAGTTAACTAACTTCAGATTAATAAGTAAATCTTCAATAAATTTTCCGCCTAAGCTGATATCCATTCACTTGAAAACTATATACTTCACGTATGTATCTAAAACTAAGAGTGTATACCTTATAATTCTAAGGCTTGTATACATTGACAATCATTGTTAAAGCTTTGACCTAAACCAGTTCAGAGTTTTAAATAACTAATCATGAACTTTTAATAGTTGGATAATTCGTATGAATTAAAGTACACAACCCTCACTGGGCACTGTGCTTTTGGGTTGCATGCCAGAATACTTAATCTTCATCAAATCGATGTGCTCTTGCAAATCTAAGGGCATCTACATTTTGAAGCATCTTTTCTGCACGGTTTATCTGGTCTATCGAACTTTATTAAATGTTCGTAAAATAGACACATATCACTTTAGAATCGAAGTGACGCTGCCTTCGACATCAGCCACCTGCCCAACCTAACCTTTGGGTCCATAACAATTTTAGATGATGACGCTACCAAAAAGCTTTTCGTTTTCCGAATCTTAATTTTAAAGATTCTTTGCATATAATACTAGTATAACCAAATATTGCTAGGAATTACATTTAGTATGAACAAAAGAAAATTAGTATACATATGAAGCATTTGTGTGGGGCTCAACTAAGACAGTAATCAGAAACTATATAATTATCAATACATTCTTACGATTTTGTACTTTACTTTTGGAACACCATTGGTGAAGGGTATCCAAGATTCGGCAAAGCCGAATATACCACTCTTACTTGTTTTTGTCTCATTTAGTGCGTTTTTAAAGAAGAGTTTGTATGGGAGCTATGGTCAAATGTGGACCAATATATCAATTCCGGGAAGTGGGACCTGTGGTAGGTACCATAAATAATGGACCGATTTTGACCTATGGGATTGGGGCCTATGGGAGGTACCATAAATAATGGACCGATTTTGACCAATTCAATAGCCATGGTCCCATTGTGAAAAAAATGATCTGTGCCAAATTTCATCAAATTATCTTTAGAATTGCGACTTACATGGGGGGTCCAGCCAGCCAGCCAGCCAGCCAGACGGACGGACGGACGGACATCGCTAAATGGACTCAGAAAGTGATGCTAAGCCTATTGGTATACTAAAAGGTGGGTCTAAGACAAATATTTCTATGCGTTACATACATCAGCACAAACTTATAATACCCTTTCCACCTATGGTGGTGAAAAGTATAATTAAAATATCACTTTAACTTTAAAAGTTTGATAAAATGTTCTTTTAACAATATATTTTTATTACTTTCCTTCCTTTAAGCTATTTCTATAATCAATGGTTTAGATAAATTTTAAAATTATTATATAAATATTCCCAAAATCCATTATTGCATTTGAAAATTATATTGGCTATACAATCCGCCACACAAGCCATAAAAACGATGGAGGAAATGTAAAATATGAACTTTGACAAATTTTAATATCAAATAATTTGTGAGGCAACAAAAAAAAACTCAAGTACCAGGATTTTATAGTGTAAAACATATCCGACATTTTGCGAATACTTTACACATGGTTTGGTATAAATTTTGTGGATTTTCAAATACACAACCGGCTAAATAAGTAACATATTCAATGCTATTCCTCATACACATATAAACAAGACATACGGAAGTGATATAAGTAAAATATATCCGTTTCCGTTTTAAAGTTCACTTCGCATATGTATATATGTATGTGTATCTGTTTATATGTGTGCAAGTAAAACATTTGAACAAACATATACAAATTAAACGAAAAAGCCAAAAAGACAACTTGTACCAGTCGCGCGTTTATAAACAAAAACACATAAAGTTTTCACTGAATATTTCGTTACAAGAACAACAATAACGAACGAGTACTATTGAGTCTAAAATATTGCATATGCATGAGACTTTCAAATAAGTTTTAAATTTCCAGATATTTTTTATAGTTTATCATTTTTCCACTTACTCCTTTGTATCGTTTGGTTGTCTCTACCCTGCAGATCTAAATTTAAGAACTGTCTCCAATAACATCTAGTCAATAAATGACTAGAAAGTCTTACATGTGCTTGTCATTGGAGAGGGTTTGCATAGAAGTAACCAATTCAACCCTTCCAATAACAAGCACATCGAGAGCCTATTACTAATTTATTATAGAACCTGGCCTTAAATATATTGTAAAAGAAATATTGACTTATATTTTAATATCTTGGATATTAAACTTTTTTTGCCTCTACTTAAAAATATTATATTTTGTTCATAATCGGTATTGTATATAGGCTATCGACATGTTTACACTTCTATGAATTCCACTTCGGAGCTACTGGGTATATTGATTCGTATTTCAGGGTTGCAAAATTATATAATATTTGAATGAGTTTTTTGATTTACACAACGTATTTTAGTAATGTATATTAATATTGTTAAACTATATTAAATACTGACTATGAAAAAAATAGAATATCCCAGCAAAATTTTGGTAAGGGCAAGTACTCTGGTAATTGGTTACCTTGTAATGACTACAACATATCCTCCGAATAACTAATAAGTTATTACAGAAGTACTTATTTGTAATTAAGATGGTAATTTAAACTGAATGGCCCAGGTTCAAATTCCACCCAGACCAACAACTTTTTTAATGATTTTTGAATTTTAAGAACTTAAATATTACCTTCTGTAAAAAAATTTTGGAAAACTAACTCATGGTAATGAAAAAATACCATCATGAGTCAATTTTGATTATGTAGGGGATTTTAGATACCAAACACGGTTCTGATTGGTCTTAACTTGGTAAGCCCAACTTGTCTGGGTCATACTTCATCTCAACTGTGGACACTGACCTCCCCGTAGTATCACCCGGGGAACTGGTTAAACACTCATTAATGTAGTGAGCTAACATGTACCGAGAGTTGTCCCATAAGATCGATAAAAATGGGTTCGGACGACGGGCTAGTAACCCTCTCTTGAAAAAAGCAATTACTATGAAGAGGATAAAATTAGAATAAAATGCCCTAATGTTAGAAGAGGACGTCCGAAACATCGATGGAAAGACCAATAAGAGGAAAATTTTTCATAGCTTGGCCTATAAAATATGAGAATATTCGCACAAGATCGAAGTCCATGGAATTCTAAAATATGCTTTGACTTTGACTTTAACTGGTTTAACTATAGGCCATTTAAGTAAGTAAGAGTCAATGTTATATAAAAACGTATACAAAAAGGAAGATTTAAATTGTCTAAGTTTTAAAATTATTAAAAAAAACTTCCTTGTCGTTTATTAAATGCATAAAACATTTACAAAAAATCGTATAAAAATATTTTTCTAAAAATTACAACAAAGCAAAAAAAAGCAGGGAAAAACAAAGTTATTGTCACATGATTTTGCATTTAAAAATATAAATTGTATATATGTATAAATTATAAGCTGCTAGGTTTTCAACATATGAAGTAGCTCAGTGGTATAGTCTCCGCCTAGCAGTCATAGGGATCTGGGTTCGAGCCCATAAAAGAAATTCATAAAAGAAATTTTGTATTTCGTTTAAAAATATATTTTTTTAATAAAACAACAACAAAAAAGTTTTTGTTGTTGTTTTTCAATTTCTTACCCAAGTCATTACTTTCCTGCAATTGGTAAGTACTTACCTCCAATGACATCCCCATGTTAATGTAATGACTTAAACAGCGAATGAGTAAGTAGTTCTTGTTCAATAGTTTAGCTGTTTAACTCATTAGTACCTGGGCGACCGAGCCTTGCTCGGAGCTTTATAATAAGCAGTTCGAGGCGAATTTTAAAGTTTTTATATATTTTATTTTACAAAGCACTAACCAATTAAAATAAATTAGGAGAAAATACGGTACACAAATATCCAATTAATTTTTAATCATTTTATTTATTTTGTCCAATCAACACATAATCAAATGTATAGTTTAATATGAATAATTTTGGAAATTGGTTATACCGACTTAGACACCTCCATCGACTCATAGCCCGATAAAATGCACAGTTTACGATTTAATTCAATTTGAGTAATTTTCAGTGGCGCCACCTGTTGGAAATTATTCATACCAGTTAAGAACCTTCACCGGCTTATTTTAAATAACTTCGCTTAGGATCATATTCAACTTCGCTAAGGATCATATACAACATCGCTAAAGATACAAATGCACAGTTTACGACTAAATTCATTTTGAGCAATTTTCAGTGGCGCCACCTGTCGGATAGTGATACCAACTTAAAAACCTTCGTCGTCGCATGCGCAACAACTTTAGCTAAAGATCATTGCATGAGCATAGCATGCTTAAATGCATAGTTTTCTATTCTATAGAGGACACACAGACAGAAAAACATTAATTTGTTAAAAAGTTATAACTTTACAAATTTGTCCCCTTTAATCCCCTAATTTCTAAAAAGCTACATATGCATACTTGGTACTTGGTACCAATTGAAATCAGTACTTTTTATAAAAACTCTGTTAACATATTGTTCCTATTCATATTACTTCATGAGGTGTTGAGTTATCATTTTATCCCTTTTTTACCCATTTTTTGATTGTATTACAAAATTCTTTTCTACATTGTTTGGTTCAAAAGATAAGAGTGGCCTAAAAATGGTACCAAAAAAACTATTTTAACCCTTTTTTGCCCCCTATCGGGCATAGATTGAAAAAAGTACCAAACACCTGTCCGCTTGTTTTAACAGCTATTCAAAACATAATTTAAATTTTGTTTCTATGCCTATTACTTTAGTAGATATATCATTTTCGATTTTTTCCCCTTTTTACCAGTTTTTACCCTCTTAGAGGCAAAGGTTCCAAAAGTCCCTTCTTAAACGACCTATACATCAAAAAAGGTCCAAATTTTATCAAAATCGTTAGAGCCGTTTTCGAGATAGCCATTCTATATATATAGATATATATATACATACAATTATTGCTCGTTTAAGAATATAAATATAAGATTTGGTAATGAAAAGTTTTGCTGGGTAACTAACAAGACATAAAAATAACAAAGTATACAGAAAGTACAATTCTCAGAGCACATTCTCATTATAAGATTGAGCACTCATTTCAAAACGCATTCCATTTGGCCAACGTTGGTTTATTTTATCATATTTGCAATATTTCCTCTACAAAAATTTCTGCTTTCTAATAGTTTTTAGTTATTAAACAAAGCTTATGTGAACTCTTATTCAGGTTTAATAATATTTTACGAAATAGAGTAATAAAGCTGTTTAATTCAAATTAATTTAAAAAAGCAAGTAATCAGGAAGTTGTCTATTATTTCCAACCCCGGCATAAATTCATTTTTTTAAGTCAAAACCAAGCGATTGTATACAAGTATTAACATACATACATATTTATTTTACATGTAAAAGGAAATATTATAAATCATGTTTTATGTTTATCTCGCACATTCTGCCATAATTTACATCCCCGAAAATTTACAATAAAGTTTATCTCAAAATAATAAGGAAGCCAAAAAAAAACTCAAAAGAAAAAATAAAATGAAAGAAACTTACCTCATGTCCTTTTTGTTGTGCACTGCAATTACTTATATCCAAGGAACCACTTATAAAGTCATTTTGTACATCAACAATAAGAAACGCGTTCACAGGACGAACAATCTGAAACGACAAGAACGACAACAACAAAAACATCAGCGATAATACTCTAGAAGTAAAAATTTTATAAAAAAAAATAAAAAAAAAGTAACACATACAGTTTACGATGTTCTTCCTCTAGTTCTTTTATATTTTCCTTTAACAAAACTTTTCTTCTCCGAACTCAAGCAAAAGGAAAATAATCATATGAAAAAGTACATTAAGTTTTACAACTTCTTATTTCTTTTTGCCTTTGCCTCTATATTCTATAAAGAACTTTGAACGTTCAAGAATATTTTCTTACCTAAAGTCGGAAATAAGTTATAACTAAGCTTGAATATAGATGAGATAAAACCAAAATTAAGTAAAAGATTTAAGTAAGTACGAACGAAATGAGAAAAATAAATCTCATTTTTATAATCAAGTCAAAAGGTAGACTGACAGTGACAATAGCAGCAGCAGCGGCAACAACAACAACACAGCAATGTCATTGTAATAATTTTAATATGACATCGTCTACATTGTTGCTCTCATTCAGTGTTAGTGTGACATTTTCTTTATTGTTATTGCAAAATTTCCATTTCAAGGAAAAACTTCAGGTTTAAGTTTCAATGACAGGAAAAGGAACTGCAAATTCAGGGTTTTAATTTATGCGCTTTTTTATTTTTGTTTACAAAAAAGTCAACACAAGATTTAATGAAGGGTTGCCGTCAAAATAGTTGGATGGAAGTTTACGTCAATTTTTTAAATTACTTTGTGATATCCCAAAGTAAAGATATGATTATGATATGATCTTATATTCTTAAACGAGCAATAATTGTATGTATATATATAATGGCTATCTCGAAAACGGCTCTAACGATTTTGATAAAATTTGGACAGTGGGCACCTTTTTTGATGTATAGGTCGAAGAAGAAGGGACTTTTGGAACCTTTGCCTCTAAGAAGGTAAAAACGGGTAAAAAGGGGAAAAATCTCCTAAAGTAATAGGTATAGAAACAAAATTAAAATTACGTTTTAAACGGCTATGAAAATAAGCGGACAGGTGTTTGGTACTTTTTTGAAACTATGTCCGATAGGGGGTAAAAAAGGGTGAAAGTAGTTTTTTGGTACTTTTTTAACACACTCTTATATTTAAAACCAAAGAATATAGAAAGAATGTTTGTACAGCAGTCAATAGATGTGAAAGAAATATTGAACACGTGCTTGGTACTTTTTTGATTTTGGGGCCAAAATGGGTAAAAAAGGGATAAAATGATAACTTAACATCTCAAAAGTAATATGAATAGGAATTGTGTTAACTGCGTTTTAATATAATGTACCGAATTCAATTGGTACCAATGAAGTACCAAATAAGCATATGGAACTTTTTGAAAGTAGTGGATAAAAAGGGGAAAAAATGAGTAATGTTATAACTTTTAAACAAATGAATGTTTGTATGTATGTTCTTTATAGAATAGTGAACTGTGAATTTGATCATATTATGCTCTTTAGCGAAGATGTTGCGGATAAGCCGAGGAAGGTTTTTAAGTTGGTAAGACTAATTTCCGTAAGGTGGCGCCACTGAAAATTACTAAAAATTAATTAAATCGTAAACTGTATATTTGATCATGCTATGATCTTTAGCAAAGTTGTAGCGCATGAGCCGGCAAAGGTTTTTTAGTTGGTGTGAATAATTTCCGACAGGTGGCGCTACTGAAAATTACTCAAAGCCAATTTAATCGTAAGCTGTACATTTAATCATGCTATAATCTTTAGCAAAGTTGTTGCGGATAAGCCGACGAAGGTTTATTAATGGGAATGACCAAAGTTCAACAGGTGGCGCCACTGAAAATAACTCAAAATGCATTAAATCGTAAACTGTGCATTTGATCATGTCATAATCATTAGAAAAGTTGTTATGCATAAGCAGACGTAGGTTTCTTAGTTGGTATGGACAACTTCAGGTGGGGCCACTGAAAATGACTCAAAATGAAATAAATCGTAAACTGTGCAATTGATCAGGCTATAATATTTAGAAAAGTTGTTGCGCATGAGTCGACGGAGGTTTCTATTGGTATGACCAATTTCTAAAATTTTTCAAAATGAGTTAATCTGTAAACTATGCAAACTATGAGTTGATCGGAAAAAATAAATAAAATAATTCGAAATTAACTGAATATTTGCACAAAATGCTTATCATAAAGCTCCGAGCAAAGCTCGGTCAACCAGGTACTAAACTCTTAAATACATAAATAAACAGTTTATGATAACAGTTATTAAAGTTATAAATTTAGTTCGACATAAGATCCGTATTCATCAACACCCTGCCACAGCGTTGAGAAATTTCTTTTGCCACGCTTTACCGCTGAAGCATATCTAATGGTCTAGGTGTCAATCCTACTAAGACGCAACTGGTATAATATTTTAGTAAATACAAGATACAAGAAATATTCAGTTTCAAATCTTAAATTGTAAGTTGTACAATGTACAATCCTCACTGAACATGAGGAAATCATTGGTTTCATTCTGGTCTAAATCACTTTTTATACCCTTCACCACCATAGGTGGAAAGGGTATTATAAGTTTGTGCTGATGTATGTAACGCATAGAAATATTTGATATTATTAGACCTATCTTTTAGTATACCAATAAGCTTAGAATCACTTTCTGAGTCGATTTAGCGATGATGTCCATTCGTCTGGCTGGCTGGACCCCCATGTAAACTTTGTATTCAAACTATAGGTCGCAATTCTAAACATAATTTGATGAAATTTGGCACAGATCATTCTTTTGATAATGGGACCATGGCTATTAAAATTCGTCAAAATCGGTCCATTATTTATGGTACCTCCCATAGGTCCCACTTCCCGAATTGATATATTGGCCACAAAAATCAATATTTTTTCACGAAATTGAAAACAAATACTGCTTATGTCAACTTAAATCACTGTACCAAATTTCGTTGAAATTGGTCCACATTTGACCATAGCTCCCATACAAACTCTTTTCTCAAAACGCACTAAATGGAACAAAATTCACTAAAACGCTCGTAAATCTGAAATGTGAATAATGAGAATTTTACGTTTATTTTTTGCGCACATAATTTTTGTAACAACTGTAGTCAATTCACTAAATTTCGGGATAATCGGTCCACATTTGACCCTAGCTCTCATATAAGTCCAAATGACGGAAACAGCTTAAATGCATAAGTTTTGAGAATATACTTGTATGATGGCAAAATTTATTAAATATTTGTCTTTATACAGGAAAAAGAACACGTTTGACCTTAGTGGTGAAGGGTATCGTATGGTCGGGCTTGACCGACTATAGCACTTTCTTACTTGTTTAACTTGAAATTTTTAATATTTGAAAAATTATTATGATTTCTAATATCTTTGCATGAGTACGAAGTAGGGTTTGAAAATGGCTTTCTTGATTTTGTACCAAATATTAAAACTAATTGTACTTTTTAGATACTGATGGTAATATTTTTTAAACAGTATATGTGACCCGGTCTGTGAAAAGGTGGCTTATGACTCAAAAACAAAATTTCGAGTAATTGGCTAGTTTTTCGAAATATTTCAAAATTTTTAGCTAATTTTGAAATTTTGTTTTTGAGTCACAAGCCACCTTTTCCCTTTTCATAGACCGGATCACATATATTGTATAAAAAATTGAAGTTAAGAGGTTGTGGGTTCGAATGCGGGCTCAGGTTCATATCATAAATTTTTATTATTCAAAATTTTATGATTTTATACATTAGATTAATATTTTTTAAGGTACAGGGCCAATATACGCGGCATGCGGCTGCGGGCGGTCGTAGTATTGCCAGTACATAAAATGTGCGCTTGTTTACAAAAATGTTCATATAAAAAAATATTTGAGTAGGATATAATTAAATCTGGCAGCACTGAAAAAATCTGCCGCGCGGAAAAGTAGAACAAAGTTCTACTTTTTCCCATTGCCGCATGAAATTTGACAAATCAAAAAACAGCTGATTGCCGCCCGCAGCCGCTTGCCGCGTACATTGGCCTTCTACCTTTAGGAATACTGAAAAAACTATGTGACACTTAGCAGTGTGGAATGGTGCATTTTCTGTCCCGCTACGGAGTTCATCGGCACAGTGTGTCACCAACTGTTAGATGCCAGTAGTTAAGATCATCTATTTAATGGAATTCTTAAGCGAAATGGAAAACGAGAATTATATTAACACTCATTTCTATTTCATCTATGACCATATGATCGATTCAGTTAGACGAACTTATCCACCATAGTTTTTTCCTTTATGTTTTGTATCCCTATCCCTTATTAATCCACATTTACTTCGTACTTTAACCAACTGTCAGCTGGAAATGAAGACAAAGATTTTTGTTTTGACAAATTTTTGTTTATTCTTTTTACGTTAATGCAAATTTTGAATTTAGTATCAACTTGAAAGAGTTAATGAAAACATGTAAATCGCGGTGCCCATGATATTTAATTGAAAGAAATTAATTTAAAGTTGAACCAAAATTTATGTTAAGAGGTTGTAAGTTCGAAGCGGGACAGAAAATGCAGCATTTTCTCATAAAATTTTAAAAAAATAAAATTTATGATATGAAACTGAGCCCGGATTCGAACCCACAACCTCTTAACATAAATTCTTGGTTCAGCAAAAAATTAATTTCTTTCATAAAAAATTTAACATTTTGCCTTTAAAAGAAATACTTATTTGACGGGTATCAAATTCTAAACTATAGAATGGAAATTATTTGATCACTTTTGATCCGAAAATCGATTAAAATTTAACAATTGAATTAAATTGGATTTCGAGTAATGAAAATTGGTACTAATATATTTCAATTGAAAGAAACAAGTAATGAAAATAGCCCTTTACCTACTTTTACAGCACAAATTGAATAAAAAATAATTTAAATTATAGAATTTTATATGCAAGTATGAAAGTAATATAGTCGGGCTCGACTCGATCACTATTTTGATCTGATGAACGATTGTCAACATATTTAGAAGAATTTGTAATGGTCAAGTATTAAGCTTTTCACGGGATATTAAAGTGAATTTTAAATGAAGATCTTAAATGGGAGATATGGCCAAATTCGAGGCTTTTCAAAGAAAATATGATACAGTGACACTTTGAATAGTATTACTTAAATTTTCCGAAATTCCAAAAAATTGTGACGAACATAAAACCTCATTACAGGGTTCCGGTTCTGTATAAGTACCTGAAATAATCGACCTTAACCCAATTTCAATAGAAATGTCTTTCTATTGCTCTTGAACGAAAAATCAACAAACATCAGATCAATGGGATAGAAAGTTAATCGTGCTAGCTACTTATGAAAATCAGGTTAGTCTTCCAAAAACTTTATAATAAAACAGTAAACAATTAAAAATTGAAAATTGTATCAAGTAGGACGCGGTAGTACCACTGTACCAATCAGGTTAAAAATGCATTAATAAAAGTACAATTGCTATCCCTGATGCGAAATCCTCAATATAGTATACGAGTACCTGTCGTAAATAGAAACGTCAAAATCTAAATTTGATCAGGCTCTAAGAAGACTTATCTGATCATGAATATTGATCGCTTTGTTAATATATCAAATTTGATATAGACGTAGACTGCGCCTTAGAGTGGTTCAAAAATAAGTTGTGTCAGTCCCCCCTAGGATTCAAAATATATAATAATACATTTGCCGTTCGGAGCCGGAGTTAAAAAGTAGGTCCCTTTCAATGAGTCTAAAAATAGAATCGGATGCAGCTCATTGTCTAAGAGAAGTACCCCCTTTTCCAATTGGAATGTTGTGTAGAAACTATATATATATATATGTATATTTATACTAATATTCAGTCTTACTGTCCTGTACTAATATTCAGCCTCAACGTCTAATCTAGGTTGTCTAAATCATATAATGCATTACACTATTATAGAGGACTTCAGACCTTACTTTGATATGATTATCAAGCCTAAACATACGAATGACACTGTTATATGGAAACAATTTTGTTTAATAGATAAGGAGTGCCGTTCAGTTCTGAAATTGGAACCAAATCGGACAACGTTTTCTAGACGCGCATTTGGTCTAAAGTTTTAAAGCCAATTTTGTATGGGGAAAAAGGTTTTTTTCTTTTGTTTTTGCGAAATATCAATCAATTTGTGAGAAGCCTTTTTGGATAACATTAAATACACTGTGATACACCATAATTATTTAGGGGTGATGTACCAATTCTGTTCTGTTTGAGTCCATGGAAAACGAATATACGTTTGTTTTTTTAGATCTTTAGATCATTTCGAAAAGTGATTTTATAACGGTAAATCTAGCGAAAAGCAGGTTTTCTTAGATTTTCATTTTTAACCCTAACAGTACTATAACATTTTTATACGTAGACTCCTGATAAGGGTACCCGGGTACCCGTCAATACTAATTTTTCAGTTACGATTAAAATATTCCGCGAAATATATTTAGACTAACTGCAAAGGATAATTTGAATGGTTCTTTGCAGAAAATGGAATTAACATTAAATGTTTAATAGAAGAATTCAGAAGATTAACAGCTTTGAAAGTGTTACCTTTGTATGGGTATTAATCTAAAATCAAATCTCAAAACACTCAAAGCGTTTGATGGTTGCCAAAGGCCAATATGTAATAGACATAGCCAAATTATTGCTTCACGCAATAATTTGTAATTTTGTAATTTTCTCAAGTTACTCTATTATACCAGTGCTAAGTTAAGTGTACAAATTATTAACTAAATGTACAAATTTTAAATTAAAATCAAAAAATATAATCATTACCATTACCTTTTCTATATATAATGCCTTAATTTGCTTACTGGTACCCGGGTACCCTTATCAGGAGGGTTAGGAATATTTGACTTTCGGTGAATTCACAGCCTAAGCCAAAAACTTTGGAAAGCTTAGAGAAACAAAAATCTTTAGAAAATAAATAGTTTTAGGAACTTACAAAACCTCAACTTTGTATCATTTATCGTTAAAGAGATATTTGACTTTAAAGTTCGTTCGGGTACCCAGGTACCCGTGTCAGGAGTGTTAGGGTTAAGCAAGCAAAACTTTTTTGTTCCTCAAAGTTTTTCTATATTTTTTTTTTTTTTTTGAAAATGGGTATTTTTTAACTTCAAGAGCTATAATATAGCCATTTGTTAACCGATTTACAAAAAATATTGTTTGAAAAATAATATTTGATACTTTTAACGAAAAATTATAGAAATACGTTGAGAAAGAAAAAAGTTGAGCTTGTTTAAAGTTGAAAATCTAAGTAAACCCGTTTTTCGCTACATTTACCGTTGAAAAATCATTTTAAGAAGTGACCTAATAAAACCAAAGGTATTTTCGTTTTCCATTGACTTTAACAAAACAGAATTAATACATGAAAACCCCTGAATAATTTTTTTCTCAACTTTTGTGTCATAGTGTTATTATTGGGATGTAAACCTTAAAAATATGTTTGTGGTTTTCCTTTAATTTGTCTATTTACACGGCAAATTAATTTTTTGACTTTCTGTTTAGTGTTTTCAGTCTTTGGAGAATACAGTTTTTAAATATTTATCGCTTTCAAATAACCTTTAACATTAATATTTGAAAAAGTGTTGACCAAAGTCATCCTTCTTTGCTAAACAAAAATATTTTACTATTAATATTTCTAAGTATGTATGAGTAGTTAGGGTTGTAGTATATGTAAGTAAATATTTAAAGTTTTGCCCAAGTCAACCAATGCCGCAAACTTAAATAACAATTTTGAAAACGGAAATTGCTTTAACACCTGCTTGTATTCATATGTTTACTCAGTGTCTTAAATTTTAAGTTGGAGGTTGTCATAATAAGGGAGGAAATTGTGTAAATTAAATGTTTCAAAAATTTAAATTATCGATTATTTTGTGTTATGCTTTGTTTTTAATCGTTTTTTATCGTTTATGAATAAGGGTTTTTAACCCTTATTCATAAACGATTAAAGAAATAATAATAGTCTTATTAAAGGAATTTTGTATGGATAGCTTGTTTTATAAGCCCGTCATAAGTTTATTTTTCGTTTATGAATAATAAGATAATATAGATAATAGGCACTTTTTATGCTGTTAAAAAATAAACTTTTCTGTCTCCATATGGCTCACAGAATGGGCTAACTCGATGAATGGCAGCCTAGATAGTGCGATTTAACAATTTTAAGTTATATTTTGTGTGACTATATGTCATGTCAATAGGGACAAGCTAGCAACGATTGACTAATTGGAAGCCAATATTGAAGAATTTATTCGTTTATATGTCGGAAATAGAATGCCAAAATTAAACATATGAAATGTTGAAATTTGGACGCTTTTAAGTTTCTTTTGTCAGAAGAGTTGTATCAGAGATTTTAATAAAATTTGGTATAGTGATTTTTGTTTATATGTATATTTAAGCCATATTTATTCTTAATTTCATAAAATAAATAAGTAAGAAAAGCTATAGTCGGTCAAGCCCGACTATATAATACCCTTCACTACTAAGGTCAGATATGGACCAACAACTAAACAAGTTTTCCTTAAGTCTTAGAGACATACATATACTATGTGCTATTTTTTCAAATTTTCGAGATTTATATCATTTCCGGCTTAGGGCCTAATATGGGAGCTAGGCTCAATTAAACATAAATGCACTTTGGTAACAATCGGTGCATTTATGTTTAGAGTTAATAACGTTTTTGTGATTTTACGTGTATATAAACGTTTTTTGAGAATGTGTCTTGTATGGGAGGTATGGTCAAATATGGGCCGATTTCTACAAAATTAGGAACACTAATTAAGGTTATGATAGGCAATATTTGTGCTGAATATTATTAAAATACAACTAAATTTGTGGCTGTAACCAAAAACTCTATTCCGGGAAGGCATTCCTATGGGAGGTACTCGAAATAGTAATCCGATTTCACCCAAAAAGAATAGGGATCGTCCTTGGACGATTACAGAATATGAGCCTGTGCCAAATTTCATCAAATTATCTATAATGTTACGACCTGTAGAATGATAACAAGCTTACATGGATAACCGACCAGCCAGCCAGCCGGACGGACATCATTAAAACAACTCAGGGAGTAATTCTAAGTCGATTGGTATACTAAAAGGTGGGTCTCAGACCAATATTTATATGCGTTACAAGCATCAGCACAAACCCAATATATCCTTTCCACCTATGGTGGTGAAGGGTACAAAAACTGAAATTTGTGACCAAAATCTCAATTCCCGGAAGTGAGACTTATGAGATTTAACCAAATAAAACACTAATTTTTTACCATTTCAATAGCAATTATTCTAATGCCAAACAAAATGTCCGTGCCGAATTGCACAAAGAAAAAAGCAAATTTGTGGCATTGAGGAATGTAAAACCATGTTCAGGGATACAAATTATTCATTCTAAGTTCGCTGATAAGTTCCAGAGATGTTTTTAAACATCTTCGAGATTTATACATACAATATAATTTTCGTATAATTTCATAAGTATAAAACAAAAACTAGCGGACCCGGTCTGCGTTGCTTCACAGTGTCACCCGCCTGGGTATTCTGAAATTCCCTGAAAATTTCATCGAAATCGGCCCAGCCGTTTTGGAGTCCATATGTTACATACTTAAACACATCCATTTTTATATATTGTATCAAAAATTTCGATTCACTTTTTTTATATTTCTGGAACCGGTCAATGAATTTAAGATCCTCAGAGCTTATTTCGATTAGTTTAGTTTGCACAGTAAGACACATTATTTTTATGACTTCAATTTTTTGAATTTTTCTTGTATATTTCATATAAAAAAATATACAATTTGTATAAAAAATTTCAAATTATTTTTTAATATTTCTGGAATTGATCAATGGTTTCAGAATCTTCTTATGTAGATTATTTCTACTACTAAAGTTAGTTTAAGTCAAATAAACTAAAAAACAAATTGAGTTGCTTTTCTAAAAACTACTCTGTCAAAACTGAAAAATGCGAAATTTTGTGATTGATGCTAACTACCAACAGCATTCATGTAGATATACAATTTCTGTAATACTTAAGTGAAAGAACAACTTCCAAAGATTCCAAAACTTTAAAAATATTGAAGATGTTCCAGCACCACTTTACACTATTCAACAAAATATCCCAAAAAGTATTTAGGTTTCTATCAAAAAAATAAAATGCTATATATGTATCTCGAAAACCAAACATACTGAGATAAAAATAAGTATAAGGTTTTAATGATGGTGAATAGATAATTCATAATTGGTAAGTTCCGCTCTTGTATTGCGCAAAAGTTACATTTTTGTCGGTCAGGTAAGTCGTTTTCAATTTATGGTAATATAACTAGGATAATATCTTTGAAATTTTAGAAAAAAAATTAAAAAAAATCGGT
Source organism: Stomorhina lunata (assembly GCA_933228675.1). Lineage (NCBI taxonomy): Eukaryota > Metazoa > Arthropoda > Insecta > Diptera > Rhiniidae > Stomorhina > Stomorhina lunata. The sequence continues at coordinate 59,143,871 of OW121740.1, read as the reverse complement.
AGTTTTTTGTACCTTTGTACTAAAATATAATTTTTACTGTTGACCAGTGTTATTAACACAAACACAGATTTCATACAATTCTTAATTTTTTTTTTTAAACTATCAAATTAACTACTCTCCCTTCCGAAAATTTTCTATAAGCTTTTTTTGTATCAAAATATCAATAATAAATAGTTCTAAAAAGGGACTTTTTAAACTACTCGTACATATTTTTATTATCATTGTTAGACAAATATTATTTATAATATCCATAATGTGGAAGATCTAGTCCCATATTCTACTTCTTCCAAACCATTCCAGTATCTTGTGATCGTTATAAAACTGGACCTAAGATATTTGGGACTCAGAAAAGTATTTGGCAAATAAAAAAGATAAAACATATTTCATTCTAAAAGATCATCAGGGTTTGAAATGTATCGATTTATTTCAAAGAGGTCTTCGTTAAATCGAGATAAAAAACATTTACTTCTTTGACACATATGAGGGAATGTCCTTTTAGAAACCCACACGTTGTAAACCTCTAGGTGCGACATAGCTACTAATCACACCGTCCTCGAGTACACTCCGATCCGATAGTCTCGAACCGTACAAAGCTAGCTTCTTCTTTTATATGAAAGCTGTCTCAGACTATTTTATATACCAGAAAATTGGACCAGGTACAACGTCAGGCTGCCATAAAATCCCTATCTAATGTCCACACGACATCTGTTCTTACCCGCGAATGCCAGGCATCTCTTAACGAGATGGCGAGACATTGCAATATCGAACTCTTCTGTGTACCCACGGACAAACTTGTTAAATCCGATGCTCTCCTGATAACATCGACCAGGATAACATCGACCAATTTACGGGCTTACCGTTATCTGCCTGCA